>CM042162.1:53309849-53605322 GCA_023376005.1 Doryteuthis pealeii
AAAAAGAGAGAGATAACTCAAAGAAATCAGTGAGATTGTTAATAAAACAAGTCAGTTAAAGAATCAATTTGATGGATAAGTCAGAATATAGCAAGAGAAAGCAGAAGTCATCAATAGGTTTTTTTCTTCTTCTTTTTAATTGATGATGATGGACTTAAGATATATATATCAAGTTTCTGCTGCATTGCTAAATATATATGAGAACAATGCTAATCATGTCATCCAGTTGCAACATATGCAACGGTGCAAAGAGAAGCAGACAAAATAAAATAAAAGCAAAACTAAGAAGTACAGAAAGATTAAATTGTAAAAATTGCTGACATGAGAAATGTCTTAAAAACAAAAATATGGCACAATATTTTTTTATGGTAGGTCATGTTAATTTAGCTCAAAACTTCTTTTAATTAAGTTTCCTAAAAACGCTCAATGAGAAATAAGTTTGTTCAACTATAAATGCGACAGAAATAATCCTAACATAAATGATTAAAATTGGATAAAATGTTTGTTTACTTTTCTTTCGCTCAAGTGCGGGAAATTAGTAAAAAAAAAAGAAAAACCCATCCTGAGATACATTTCTTTAGACTCATGTCTAAAAATTGGGATGGACTAATAGAAAAAGTCTCAAAATGCAGAGAGGTGAATAACTTGAGTAAGATAATTAGGACGAGAGTTTTTAAAACCACAGGGGAGAATTAACCTGCCTCGATGAAGCAAACGTAAAGGAAGACTTTCTTTGCCAAACAACTGCAATTCTTCAATGGGTCCTGGGGCAGTAGTTAAAAGAAGAAAACCAAAAGGAAAACAAAAAAAAAAAAAAAAGAAGCAGAAATAAGATTGACTAATAAATACTGTGCATTAATGACTTCCATTAAAAATTTCACATAATTGGTTATTTAACAAACAGTGAGTCTCATTTTGTAAAATTTGTTTTCTTCTTTATTACTTTGGTGTTTTCAAGTATCACGCCTAATTACTTTAAGATAGGAAAAGAAAGATAAGATTGATTAGGAATGCCAATACTGGTATATAGATAACGCATTATATAAAGTCTGTTTTAAAATTTCATCTTTTTTGGTGTAAAATATCAATCAACCAGCATCTTAAAATCAACTATATTAATGGAAAATAAATGACAATACCATTGTTTATGATGATGCTGATTTTAAGATACTGCTGATGCACTCGCGCTTATTTGGAACCCTGTGAATGTTCTTGATCTGTTGAAGATTGATATTTAGCTCCTTATTCTTCATATTACCTGCAGTTTTTTGAGCAAAATGAAACATATTCAGGTATTTTGCAATTTTATTTTCTCTCAGTGTATTTCATTATTGGATAGATTTCCGTTCCATATTAAAGATCAATAAATATCTTAGAAAAGTGGTAGTTTTTAATTCTTTTTTGTTGATCAATGATTTTCTCAGTTTGAGTAAATATACTCAGTTAAAAGATGCAGACATCACTTGTGTATGCTCATCCTGTTGTTCTGAATGTTCATCGAAAATGATACTATTTACTTGTTTATTTAGAGATTCAGTCCTTTTTTCAATAATATAGGATAACGGAGACAGGAAGTCAATGGTTTGAAATATCAACCTAGGGCACAAAATTGTCAGTTATCCAAGTGATATTTAAATTTCATGTCTCCACTACCAAACTTAGATATATATACTTCTATGTCTAATGATATTGAGCACTTTTACATATGATAATATATAAAATCACTAATTATCTCTCTCGTCTCTCTCTCTTCTATATATAATATATATTATATTATTTATATATTATAGTGTGTGTGTGTGTGGTGTGTGGTGTGTGTGTGTGTGCGCGTGTGTATATAATATAATAAAGCAGTTTGTTATCCAAATTTTTAATGGGAAATTTTCACTGTCTGATGTTTATTATATTTGGCTTCAGTGAGATCATTGTTACAGTTCAGTAAGTGATTAAATTCAAAATGATTATTTGTTATGTAAAATCATATTTTTTATATTAGACCTATCAGACTTATTGATTACCGTAAATATAAATATGTACAGTTATTATAGTAAATACGAGTTTTATAGGGCTAATAACTGTTAAAAAAACATAAGCAGAGTGCGTTCAGCGAAATATGTCCGCCGGGGGTCAATCAGGTAGAGTTTCAGGACATTAATTCTTATTAAAACGAACCCAGGCTGTTTGTCGTGGCGAGTAACCCGTGATGATTAAGGACTTTGGTTAGTAAGTTTCCATCTACTAATATATATGAAGTTCTTATGTTTTTTTCTGTTTAATAGGGGTGCAAGTCCGCAGTTTTAATTTATCCTCTA
Source organism: Doryteuthis pealeii (assembly GCA_023376005.1). Classification (NCBI taxonomy): domain Eukaryota; kingdom Metazoa; phylum Mollusca; class Cephalopoda; order Myopsida; family Loliginidae; genus Doryteuthis; species Doryteuthis pealeii. Next base: position 53,312,162 of record CM042162.1, read on the forward strand.
CTCTGTTATGTCATCTCAATGATACCCAGTGCCAGACAGTAATCAAAGTTATTAGCCTTGAATCCCATTAAAGAGGCCCCAGTAATACTACATCAATCGATGAGAATTTATTGGATGATTACAGTAGTATTTTTCTCATTACATTTGACAAGGTCCTGGATATGCATTCTGTAGATTCTTCTTAAGTTGTGAGGGCCAAAATTGAATCAAATAAAGTTTAGAGTTTCTCATTAGAAGGTGTTAAAATAGAGTGTGGTTTTTGGATATTTGGTGGTTGAGTGTTAGCTAGCGTTGCATAATCTAACCTACGGGCTCTGCCCACCCTGATGAAATATATATCTAATAGATAGCCGCGGTTTTCAACATAGAGAGCTTAACCTTTGTGTGTGTGGTGATATGTGAGTGTAAAATTCTGGGTTGTTGTGAATGTTATCACTAACGAATATTGAAATTGGTGAGCGATGTTCATAACTAATGGCTCTCGAGAAAAAAAAAAGGGCCCTAATTTAAACCCTAACCTTCTCCTCCCCCCTTCTTTCCCCTTTAGAAAGCCTGTTAAATATGTTTAAATTAAGGGGGGGGCCAAACTGGACGTCTCCAGACTTGGTAGTGAGAACCAGTAAAGTAAAACCCATTGGTCTCAAGAGTTTACAGATCTTGGGTAGACTTAATCCTGGCAAGTGAATACTGCAGAAAAAAAAAGCCAAATGGAATGGATATATGTATGATATAATATTAATTGCATTGTGCGTAAGGCATACAGATTGTGTATGTACAGAAAATGAATGATATATTGGAAAAGTTTGATTCATAAATTAAAGAAAGAAAGAAATTTGCTCTCAAAAATATCACATCATTTTCCCCCTGTTATCTCTCCTCGCCATGAAATGAAAATAAATTCTTTAAAGAGAAAGGCAAATATAAGAATTTCAATACTTAAAGTAAAGTGAGATGCATAACTTTCTGCTTTTCAAAATTAGTGTGTTTTATAGAAAAGTAAGATATTGCCAAATACATAAGGCAGACCATAAATCATAACTGGACTAAGAAAATATTTAAAAATTTATGGTGAAAAAAAATCATATTTTTTCTTATATTTCTTATTTAATAGATTTGTTATAATTTCTAATTATGTACTTTTTTTATTATCATATGTTGTTATTTGTTATACGACAACAACCTTTTCCAGTGATATCTTATGCCTAACCTTGTAATCTGCTCCTGAAATTAAGTAGGATATACCAGTCATTCTCTAATATATTAATAATCTAAAAATATATTTGCGCAGAAGGAAGATTCGCGTAGCCACCACATATATATATTATTGTCATCACATCATATTATCAGGTCCAAATTTTGCATATTTGTATGTTATTATAACTCAGCAAAAATTGCACATTGCCGATCAAGTTTTTATTGTGCAATAGCTTAAAGTGGTTAACGTTGAAAGATAAACATTTCCATAAATTGCCACTTAATAGTGTGGGTTCTACAACGCACCCTGATTTATTATATATATCTCATTGGGATATTGAAATTAGATAGTTACTAACCCCTATTTCGTTTATTGGATTAATTTAATATAAGCTTTTATTTAATCATGAAAATGACCAATAAAAGAAGAAGCAATGCGGCATGTAAGCTAGAGATAATGATAAATAAATAGATCTGTCTAATTTTGATTTCATGCATCAAATAGTTGAAAATACAACATTTAATGGATACAGTTTTGATTTTGACATTACACTCTTTAATCGTATATTCATGATTGGTTTTAAGCTTTTAAATCATGCTACAAAACCGCAATTTGTGGATATTCCTGTAAGAAAATCCCAGTAAATACAACTAAATCTGTCCAGGGATTCAAAAACTGAAAAGCATTTTATGTTCGAACTCTAGAACTATTCTATCAAGATTAATGGATTAATAAACTTAAATTGAATTAATTTTTGTTTTTCATTGTATTAATTCATTTAAAGTAAACTTGTAAAATGACATAATACAAACATATAAATCTATGGAATAAAAGTTATAATAATAAAAAGAGATATTAAATGGTTTTGCATGTCTTAAGTGTAGAAATTCTGTAAAGTGAGACAAGAGAGGAAAACAATAAATTACAGATTCTCAATGGAGCAGGAGATAATAGATATTAAGAAAGAAAGAGAAAACATTAGCTGAAGAAAGTATGTGCCTAAAGAAAAAGAAAAGAGAAGAAAGGAAATAATGACTATAGGTGATCAGAAGCAATATGACTCTTATTGAAATCTGCTTTTGTTATGCATGTAATTATTTTTATAATTATATTAAAACTGTTTTCATGATGAAATTGTTCTAGTATTCACGTCTGTATCAGACACTGACTCACTTGTGACACAGACTTTTATCAAGCAAGAAACAAAGGGTCAATTTCTTTTTGTTGTATTAAATGTACCAAGTATGTTTTCAGTTATTTTTTTTTTATTAAACGTTCACAGCATTACTGACGTCAAATATAAAAACAAAAAAAAAAAAAACTGCCTCGTGAGAGACTTCTCTTAATCTTATGCAAATCCCATCCAATGGAAAATGCTTTATTCTTGTATTAAAGATTTGTAATGCTATTTTTGCTACAATGTCCTTTTCATTGTTACATACATACATTGAAATTGGAAGATTATATGATTGATACTACAAATATTGTCTCATAATAGTGTGATAGATTTAGTATCTGAAAATTTATATGTCAATATGTAACATCAATATGGAGAGAGATAGTATTAACTACTTTTGATTAATTTCCAGTATGATGTGCCATTTTTTTCTACTGCTATAGTCAAACATACAGTAAAACTCATATTATATGAATTATGAAAAACCAGGATATCCCTTTTCAAATGTAATTGTCGAATCAAGATATTAATAATAATTATCAGTTATTATAATCTAATCAAGAATCAGATTGACAATGAGGTGGGGAGTGTTTTATCTCCGTGAGACGAAGACTACATGTAAGATGTTTTTATTTTTTATTTAACTACATACATACAAAAATTCATATCAAATGATAATATCTAGATAGTCTTAAAAAGTATTTATCATAATCTAATTAAGAATTCAATTATTGAAAATGAGTGTAAAGGGGTAGGGAGCTGTTAATCTGTGATAAGAAAACACATGTAAGATGTTTTTGTTACACTTATATACAAAAATCATAATGATTATATAATCAGTCTTAAAAAGTATTTATCATTAGTCTAATTAAGAATCAATATTGAAAATCAGAGTTAATGGGGTGAGAAATTACAGTGTAGAGAATGTTTTTGTTTACACTTACAACAAGAAAAACGTTTGAACATTAAATAGAAATAGAGTCCTACGAATTCTAGCAACTAAAAATAATGGTAAGCTAATTTTTGAAATAATTGATGACACTGAATCATTTACAAACAAGAAAAAAAGATAAAATTGAGTGGAAATGGCTTAAAAAAGTAAATAGAATGGTTTTGTCAGATTGAGAATCGAAGTTTAACTTTAGCCCAAACATGCCTAATTATTTCTAAATTCTTCTGATTGCAAACACAAGAAACATTATCTTTTAATTGGTCAATTTCTGTTAAACCGTTTCTTTATGATGATAACTCTTGATTACGGATGGACGGTTTGAATGATTGAAAGAAAAGAAAAAAAGAACTCTTCACTGTCTGTTTCTTTAATCTAAAGGAGATTTATCCCTGATAATTTTATGTTGAGTGCATTGTTAACTCAATACTTTCAAGGTTTTGGTTTGGTTATCTTTGTTTAATGGATAATTAAATCATTTTGGGTTATTGTAAAATGCCAAATTATCCTTGAAGAAGAACAGTATGTGATATTTATGTAACCAGATAGCTGGGGGAATGGAGGGAAGTTTAATGACCTGTTTGCTTATGGGATTAGTGAATTATCTTTCTGTAGCCTAAAATATTGGAGTAGGTTTGTTGGCATTAGTGAGTATGTGTTAAACTGTAACATCAATAGTAGAAGCTAGTTCAAATTCAGTCACGTTAACATAATAGACGTGACTGGAATTTGAACTAGTGTTACGGGTTGCAATACTCAGAGGACTGAAAACTACCGATAAAAATCATAAACACTGAGAAATCATGCGTCAACACTCCGCAGCCGATTATTGAACGGTCTAGTGGGCTTCTACAGGGAGGATGGGGAGGCAGAGAGAACGAGATGAGAGAGATAGCACTTACTAGATTACTGGGTTTCCAATTCAGGTTGTGCCCTTCACGACGGACGCCTGGCCAAAAGAAACGAACCCTTTCTACTCCCCTTACGTCACCACGTACTTCCGGTCAACACCGCGATCTTCCGGTCAACACTGATTCCGCTTGCCCTCAGTCTTCGTTCGGGGTCACGCTACGGTCAAAACCATCGCTTCTCCTCTTTTGGGTCAGTCACTATTTTTTAAGCCTTGTGTATTTATTCCTCCTCCTTCCATTAGCAGTTCTAGCTCACACAAGTCATATTGCAACACTAGTTTACTATGATGTTACAGTTTAACACATTATCCACTATGCACAAGACTCCACTCCAATATTTTAGGTACAGAAAGATAATGCCTGATGTCTAACATAAAAAAGGTTTTGTATAACAAGCATTAACAGCCTTTTTCCTTTTTAATAGAATCATTAGGATAGCTTTAAACAAAAATGTCTTTTTCTTTCTTTTTTTTTTTTTTTACTTTGGAGTTTGTATTTTGTGCTTGAATCTTTTTTGGGGAATTTTGTGAGCCAGGGGCCAAGGGGCAAAGGTTTCAAGGATGATTTTTTTTTATAGATTTTATTTCTAGAAATTGATTCTTTTGGTAGCTTCAGACGACTTCAGAGAAGCATGAATAAGTTTGAAATAATCAAAGTAGAAATATTTTCATTTGATGTTCATATTTTTAGCACATTGAACATTTTTTCTTTCCTTTTTCACTTATATTCACTTGTGATTTTTTTTATATAAATTAAATTTCAACCCAATCAATTTATTATTCCTAAAAATTCATTCATTTTTAGGGTTTTATAAAATTTCATTTAAAGTATATACTAGCTATTTCCCCAAATTATCTAATAATGTGGATAAACTGTACCCTAACGTGGTGCCTGGTATATGTATGTTTACCACATCCGCTATACTAAGCACCAAAATGATTGACAAGGCAGGGCAATGTGTTGAATCCATGCTGAAGCAAGCCTGGGATCTGTTGGGAATTGAATGGGCCTCTTGATTGACTGTGGGCAGCCATGTGAGATTTGGTTAGATTTACAAATGTTCTCAAAATATGAAAAGCCTAAAGGTAACTAATTTAAACCCTTATAAACTAAAGAGTACATATTTTTTCAATCAACTAAACAAACAACACCATGTCTGTCTGAGACCGTCCAAGAAAAAGAAAGATGTACAATCAAGTGTTTTTTTGGGGTTTTTTAACCAACATGTTGTCATTTCTTTCCTTCTTTTTTTACCACATTCTTCTTGAAACTTTCTTCTCTTTTACTTTTTCTACTTTTGAGATCCCAAACATAATATTAAGTAGTTTGTAGATCATTGTTGTTTGCATATAATACAAATATAAATATATACACAGAGATGTTTCTTTTATTAACTTACTTAAAGGCAGCCAAAGGTGGTCATTCAACACAAAAGATAAATTCTGTAAATAGGAATTTTTACAGGAATTTATCTTATAATTAGTTGCAAATGAATAATTAAATGGAGACTCTCTATAATTATCATTCTCCCTTCAGAAATCATGAATTGTGGTAAAATGTGAATGCTTGACCCTACACTAATAATTGCAAATTGGAACAGGAAACTGCTTTATTCTCTAAGTTAGAGCATTCTAACACTAGTTATGCTAACATTCCCCCAATAAAATTTTTGGCTGTGTTAGTGTAAAATGCATCTAAAACTCAGATCAATATAATAGATTTGTGTTAAACTATCAAATTAAATGCTTTATCTTGAAGTAACTTCCTATTGGAATTGACTGCACTAAAAATTAAATTCAAATTCATTAAATTATAAAAATTTGCAAATTTTCTTGATTGCAGGATTCTTGATAAATTTGATAGAATAAAATAGTCTCACTTGACATTTCAGTTTATGAGACAAGATGTCATTAAGGTCACTTGGAATTCTTTTTGAAGTTTAAATTTTCATGGTTTCAATTCTTATTGAAAGTAAGAATATTATATATTTACTTATCTAGAATATTGACCACAGAAACGAGAAAAGGAATATATATTTGTAACAGTTAATTTTTGTATGAAATGTTATTTATACGCAGCAAAAATAACACATTCCAGCAATATTTTTTTTAAGGCAATAGTGTTAAGATGTTCTCAGAGATAAAAGAGAGTTGCCAATCCAATTTGAGCAAAACGATTACTTACAATTTCTTCATTATTATTCATATCAGATACTAATAAGACAGGTCTAACATAGAAACCATTTATAATTAATTACAAATGAATAAATAAGTATTCTACATTATCATTCTCCTTTGAGAGAATTAAAATGATTATATATATAATATATAATGTGTGTGTGTGTGCTGTGTGTTGTGTTGTGTGTGTGTGTGTGTGTGTGTGTGGCTGTGTGTAAATTCAAATGGTCTGCATTATTTTAAGCAAGCTGGTTTAGAATAGTGAAAAGAAACAACACAATATCACAGATGAAAAGACTAAACAAACTCTTTCCTTGTTTTTTGTTCATTTCTAAGCCGTAGCTGAGGTAGAAAATGCATCTGCAAACATGCAAAGTATCCATTAAATGACAATTATAGAGTACTTCCTATATTATATACTATTTATTTGCACTTAATTATATATAAACTCTACAAATAGAGAATGACTCAACTTTAAACTTATGGAAGCAATGGCAGCCTTTAAGCAAGTATAGTGTAAAACAAATGATTCCAAAAAGTCTGTTTCTTGTATTAAATTTACCCCTTGACCTACAGATATTTTTTTTAAAAGTAAAGAGGAGAAAATGGAAGAAATAGTTGCATTTCAGTTGTAAGATTGAGCACCAAGAAAATCCCTTTTGACTATATCAAGAAACATACTAAACTGACCACAGAAAAGAAGTTTTTCTTTTGTTTAATTTCAAAATCGCTTTTTATTTTTGTTGGTTAAGATAACTATGAGAAGTAGAGAATCTGTTTTTATCTGAATGCTTCAATCACACACCGAAGACATGAGAATCACCAACAAGAACACTAAATAAAATCTAATAAAATCTCACATTTTAGTTGATATTATTAAATTTTTAATTAACTTAACACAAAGCACATTAAAGGAACAGAAAGCATTGTTCTTCTAGGAGATGTTGTTTCCTGTTGTCATTTTTTGTGGCTTTTCAAATCGCTTCTCTCTCAGCTCCAAAAATGTTTTATATTCGCTGACAGCAATGAATTAAAAGAGGAAAGACATAGAGTTCATTGTTTAGTGTCCACTTGGATTTCATCAAGTATAACTTGCTTAAAATGATAAAAAAACAAATTTGCGATTTTAAGAGATTTTCTGATCCAATCATATCTATTCAATTACTAAATAAGGAGTTGTGTGTTATTGTTTAGAAAACAGCAACTAGATTCAAATACTGGAGGAGGCTGTCTACATTTCAATTTGTTGGCTAATGCCCTTGGGAAAAATGCCATCAATCCATTTCTCACCCCACCTATGGGTAATTATAGGTAGATTGGACTCTCTAGCAATGATAAGGCAACCAGTCTAGAAAAACTCTAAATTCAAAACCAGCTGTACTCCATTTTAAAAATTGACCTTATGTCACCTCTTACAGAGGGGTTTGGTAAATGCTCAACTGCTAGAGTAATAGTAGAAAATTCAAACAAAAAAGTTTAAATTATTCTCACCACAGTTATGATATAAAAGTGAAGAAGATTAAATTAATTTCATGTTTGGTTTTATGGATGATGCAGTAAAAAGAAACATTTTCATTGCCTTGTTTTAGAATATTTTCAAGTGTAAATAGAAATTGAGACATTTTTTCAGTCTAAAATTTCACCTTTTTTTAAATTCAAAATGATGAACTGGATTGTGTTTTCATAAAGATAGCGCCACCCCTTTTTTACAAATAAAAGAACCCCTCATAATGAAATGGGCCCTTTGCCACAGTATCAGCAGCGCATTTCAACAGTTGTTTTCAAGAAGAGATAATCTTTAACACTCTTTCCATTTCATCAATACTTGAATTTAAGAAGACCTTTGCCTTTTCTTTTTATTGTTAATAGTCAATTCAACTGATTTGAATTCAAAGATTCCAATAATTCAATTAACTCTTTCAAAGAAATTTTGTCTGATTCTACTTGACCACCACATAAATTACCCTTGACCCCTTTTTTTTTTTTGCATTTGGTTAGATACATTAAAATAATATCTTTATCAAAATCAATAAGCATCAGAATGTTTTTCAAAGGTTTTGTTAAAAAAGAAAAGAAAATAGAAAGCTATCCTTCACAGACTGAGATTTTATCATATGGTTTAAGGAGTGAACTCTATTATTAAGATATAATGTTATAACTAGAATGGAAATTCAAAAACACAGACCTGAGACAAATAATAGAGATAAAAACGTTCTATACTGATGATAGGTAAATAGGACAGATGACCTCAATATATATCGATCTTAATTATTGAATAACATTACTTATTTAAGTGCTAGACAAAGATAAGTAGAAAGAGTCTGGGAAGTTCACATTAGCACCGGTGTATCTGTTGAAGATGTTCAAGATTTCTTTGAGTCATTACTTATTATCATGAACTTAATTGCGATTAATAATGCAAGAAAAAGATTCTAAGTCAAAATGGACCCATTATATCATAAATTATATCTAGTTACTTGAAGAAACTATAAGTCTTCCTCTTTTCAAGCGCAATAATTTATATTTTATATTCAGTAAAGAGGATTACTTGAGTATATTTTGCATTTTGTTACCGGCTCTGGCTCATGCTAATTGTATTGTTACACCCCATCGCACTTAGCATTAATCTTCTCCTCTCATATATATATATTATATATATATTATATTATAATAATATATATTATATAAATATACCAGGCACACACATAAATAACATATCGCAAGCACTAATTAACTATTCGTTCTCATTTGATGTCTGTAGTCTATTTATTTTCTGGATATGTTTAGCAGGATTGTTTTTAGGTAAGTTGTCAAAACTGTTTTAAGAGACAAGATAAGATCGTAAGATGCATCAGGGACACAATCATCAGTGAGTTCCCCCCGAGTCATCAGGATTTTGGGATCTATTCAACATCAGAACCCCCTGCCCAGGTGACTCTCATAGGCTCACCCTGATATAGTCTCCAAATAATTACCCGTAGTGCTTTTTTCTATGTAGTTCTAATGCCTTCACTTTAGTAGCATATTGTTATAATCGTAATTCTAATCAGGCCCACTCGTAAAGTAAGTCGCCTTGCAAACCTCAAGCAGCTCAAACTTATTCATTTCTTCACATAGGATGAAAATAAGTGGGAAATTCAAAAACGGGAAAGAAATTTTTGAAAAGATAACTTTTCAAACTGTTGGATTAAATGTAAAGTGAAAAAAAATAGGTAAGAAAACAGACAATCCATTAAAAAAAAAAGTTTGAGTCATAATAAGAGAAAAAAGATTTGTGGCAACCATCCGCAGGAAGAATTCTGAACGCCATTCCAAAAAATAAAATAAATTCAGAGAAGCGAACAATCACAAACAAGCAAATAAATAAAATTAATTAAGAAAAACCAGGGAAACCAGAAATCACAATTAAATTTCACAACAAAAATCTAGATGAAGCAAAAAGCAAAACAGCCTTGCAGAGTTTTGCAACTTGAGGCAAAAGAGGCCCTTCAGAAAGTATCTCAACGTAAACTGATTTTGGGGAATATCCCTAATAATATAGAATAGCAAGTTTTAAAAGTAAATAATGAGCTCCAAAATCATAATGCTTGACATCAGTAAAGTCATGTAGCTGTCAACTATATAAAATTCTACCATAAAAAATCAAAAATTATCCTCTTTTAGGTCTAAAGAGGATAAGTCTAGATTTAATAAGCTTGTTTGTATATCTCCATGGAATACTAAAATTCTTTCTATGCCAATCTTCAAATCTTTTATATGCAACATTCAAGACCCTATAATTAAATATACAATATCATACACAAGAACAACATATTTGAATCTAAGATGCATAGACAAGCAAACCGTCACATAACACAGGGTGTTGGTCCAATGTTCATGCTACCTTAACTCATATATAATAATATATATATATATTAATATATATATATATCTTACAGCCACACACACGACAACTGTAATGTGGTGGATGCATGTGTAATCCAGTACAAAATAGCACACTGTACAACATTTCTTATCAAGAGCAATACACATTAAATCTTTAAGAGATATACAAGCATTTTTAAGTACAATTGTGCTGCAACTGAATATAACACTGTTTATGCTGGTCGATGTTTTAAGGTTAATAATTTTTTTTTTAAAAAATCATCCCTTAACATAATAGAAATAATTATGAAAAGCTAATAGGAACTTCTCACTCCGCTTCCTAAAAAGACATCAATACATCATGGATAAGAAGTTAAATGAGAAACCTAATGGATTCACAGGTTGGCTTAGTACCTCTACCTATTTAAGTGCTTACATTTTCTTAAAATGTCACATAAATGGTACATACCAGAATATTACCTAATTCAATTAAAATAGAAAAAACATAATAATCATATAGCATTTAAATGACAAATATATAATGAATGCTGAACATGTTCACAAGTGTTGCACAAGAAACATTGTGTCATGTCTTTTGTACACAGTCAAGACATTCAAGAGTTGAAGTAATACAGTCAAGCAATGAATAATTAGCAGACAAAAAGGAGAGTATTAGTTTTTCATAATGACATTGACTACGACTCAAATAACCCCAATCCTTATTCAGGAAGTGACATTCATAATAGTAAAGAATTGGGCATTTGTACTCACACTGACAAGTGGATATAAGGTTGTTGTGAGAGATTGAAAAAAGTCCCTTCCTCTCTTATTGCCCAATCACAAATTTCAAATGACAAAACCATAAAGGAGGAAGGAGGAGGAGAAATAAGAACAGAGTGACCATCTGTGTGACTTGGGCAACTCTTGTACTTTCTTAAGCCATGGTCCGTGGCAGTTATTGCAAAGAAGTAACTCACTGTTTCTTGAATGTGGCCTCTGCACATGGTGGTGAGGACTGGCTCCAATTGCCCAGTGCTAAAACTGCATCATAGGGATGTCAGTCTGTCCTGAGGTTGGACCGCCAGGGGTACAGTTGAGTAACACACTGGAGGTGGGTCGGTGGCTGGTGATGGTGCTGATGGGAAAGCAACGTGCAGTAGCCATGAGTCTTGTTCACTTGCCAGGAGGAAACTGAAATAACAGCAAGTACGGGAGAGAAAAAATGGTCAATCAGAAAAAAAGATTAAAGAAAATAGATCAAGCAAAAAATAAAAAATAAAATAAATAAAGTTTAAATAAATGAATAAAGAAAAAGAAAGGAACATGCAATTTAAACTTTAAAAAGAGTAAAAAAAGAAAGCGAATTATAGGATTATAAACAGACGATGTTTTGTTTGTCTAAGAGTTTAGACAAGTTTTGTCTCAATACAGAACGCTTATCCTTTCTGTTTTTTTAAGATAATCTACTTTCTGACCTTCATATAAACTATTGTCCTGTGCAGTAACTGTTGCTGATCACCTCTATTAATTAAGAAGTTTTTTTCTTTCTTTTACAACATATTGTATGATTCTTGCTGCACAGAATTTCATGGCATTTTAAAGCTTTGTCATTCAACCTTTTTTCTTTCAAATTTATTATTTTTTGTTTTTTGTTTTTTGTTGCTTACATGCCTCCCACTCTGATTCAAGAGAAAGATGTTTTGGCAATTTCTATTATGCGACAATTCATTTTTTTTACTAAAGGAAATATATAATTAAAGAAAAAAAAAAGAAAAGATTTTTTAGGGTAGAACATCTTTTGCCTCATCTACTAATCTTTCATAAAAAAATGGTGGTTGATAAAGGAGAGTAGCAATTTTTTCTTTCCAAGTGGACTTTTGTTTAGAAGTTGCAAACAGTTTGGGGATTCTAGCTTTCTTGCGTGTGAATTTGTTTTGTAATAAATCGAGTGAATTTATGTTTTTTTATTGGGAAGCTTTTATCAAGAAAAAAAATCAAACATGAGATGTCAAATCTTTTACGTTCAATTTGACATCAAGATTTTTTCTAGCAAATATAAATCTTTTACTTTTAAAAAACCCTAAGTAATCAAGGATTATCTAATTAAATAAATTAGTAGTCAGGTTAAATTAAGTGTAAGAACTCCAATGAATAAGTCTATCTATGAAATACTATACAAGATTGTAAGCCACAAGGAAAACCTAATTTAGAGTTGGAAAGTCTAAGATCTCATAGTAAAAAATAGCAAATAATTTATGAAATGCTAATAAGAATCTTAATAGTTTCATTATATTTCATTTCTATATGAAGGAAATGGTTGAATTCACAAATGTGAAATCATGAAGAACTCTGTTATCAGATTACAGACTCATGGTTTATTGTTTTGTGGAAAAAAGAAAGAGGTCTGTTAAACTCAAAATAGCTCAGTCATCTAAATTATAGCCTATTTCTGATAGGACATAATGGTTAATCAAGAAAATTGAGGGACAGGAACCACATTGTCATCTAATAGAGAACTGCCCATTCCCCAAATAGCATGCTAATCAAAGAGTCGTCTAACTACATCAAATTAATCTATTCTTTAATTATAATTCCTAGAATACCCTCAGAAATTTCTTTTGGACCTATTGTGCAGGGTGTGTAATCATCTAACAGAGGGTGTATCCCCCTAAAAAAAAGAGTTTTCTCTGATATGAAGCTAAACTGCATCTGAGGGTGAGGGTCACGGTTCTGTGAGATCTATAGCGTAGGAATGGCCCTCATTGGCATTCCTCCAATTGGTCCAGTTTGATCGCAGATAAGTAGCATTTTGATTAGGGTCCTATCTATGGTCAAAGCAGATATGTAAAAATCATTCATATTTGAGATATGGACTGGTGTGCAAAAAAAAGAAAAAAAAAAAAAGAAATCTAGAAACAGATACACAAAAAATCGTTTAATATGACATACAATGAATGCCAATTCCCTAACCAACGAGGCATCAGAAATAACACCATGATGGTTGACATGCCATTTAAAATCAAAATCAATCAGAAACTATTCTGGGAGAAAAAAATAAAGTAGAAAATGTGGCTTCTTTAGAGATAAAAAAAAGAGAAAAAAGTTTAAAATCAAAAATTATTTCCTGTTTTTCTTTTTTCCTAAAAGGTTTTAAAATTTATCAACAGGCAATTTGAAACCTTACTACTAATCTTCTTTAGGGAGAATTATCCAAAATGATTTCAAATTGGATCAATATTTATTGTCTTCACCTTTTAATTTTTAGATTAGAGAAGTTGCAGATTTGGAGTACGAAGCCATAAGAAGTGTTTGTATATTTTCTGGTCTTCAACATAATTTCTAAAATATAAAGAGTAATGGTATTGCAGATCAAGTTAATGAATTAGATGCTTACTAGGTACCATTATATCAAATGGCCTTGTGCCAAAAAAAGTAAGCTTAGTAAATAAATACTCTAGAATATAATCATCATCTGATCTTAGCCCTCACAGAATTAAACCCAAACCTCATCTTCTCTCTCGTCTCTCTCTCTCTCTCACACACACACACACACATCAAGAACTACATCCTCCCTTTGGCAAACCAAAACTGCACATCTCACAATTCATAAAAGAGAAAGATATGGCTATTTCCTGTCACATTGCAATAACTGCCAGCATGCTACAGGCATTTTTTGCCGATCCTGTGTCTTTATTATATTATAGTCATGTGGAAATATATACTGAAGGCATGCTTAAATATTTATGGTTATTTTCATTGTGGAATATGGAATATTTGATGTGACCAGTGTTCAATTCCAGATCATAGGCTGTTTGCATTTTCTCTTCACATTATATGCCTGAGAATTTCCACATTTCTCTCTCTACACAGTTCGTGTGTAAAGCTAGTGGCAATTGGGAAATTCTTTTTAGCCCTTGGTAAGCCTAGCAGAAAGAAAACTCTGACCCCATTTAAACCATCTTAATCTGCTTAAAAATTGGACCTTGTGTTCATATCCTCCCAGGTGGTGGAGTGGTTGGATGAATAAATGTACTAAAAATTCTTAAGTTAGTAAGCTTACATATCTAAGGTCAGATTAATTTGCTATTCTTACTATTGCATATGATAACTAAAACTACTTGAGGGAGAACATAAGAATAATGCTCTTGTATAACATAGTAATCCCTATTAAGGTATATCTTGAAAGCAATATAGATACTAATCAGCAATAAAAAGTATTTATGAAAAAAGTTGTTGTTAAACATCAAAAATAAAATTACAACATTTCCTATTTTTAAAACAGCAATCAAAATGACTGTAGGAATGTCTTAAAATTATGTTTATACATAAAGAGCTTGATACATGTTTAAAAAGAATGCCAAACGATTTTTTAAATTTATATTGAAAGACTTTCTCTGAGATCGCATCAGTATACAAAACCAATTTGTAAACTCTAAATTATTTCTCATCTCTTGGCATTTGTAAGAATCTTATGTGAAATAGTCTCAAGAATGAACACAGGTTTGTACTTGGAAAACAACCAAAGTGATATAATACAAAGAAATGGATGGTTGAATGAGGCTAGCACATGAGCAAAACAAGTAAGTGTTGTTATGTACTAATCATTGCATCAAATAAAATAATGCGATCATTATGAAAAATCACTAACTCTGGTTTAACTTGTTTTATCTTTAAGTTTAGATTTCATATTTATTTTTTCAAAAGAATTTTAAATGTGTAAATGTTTTAAAACTGTCTTCCTTTCTGAGAAGTGAAAATATCTTTTAAAAAAATTTTTAAAAAACAGCTGCAATGAGATGACAAGAAGTTATTCAATTTATTTTATTCAAGGTATTTGATAATAAGAGAGACACTGTATGGCGTCTTTTAAAGGCCAATCAAAAGTTGTTATAATCATGTCATATTATAGAAATATTGACACTACTTCCTAAGAAACCTAATAACAAGCTTTAAAACAAGGTTTAAGTCCCTTGTTTTTGTTAAATGAAATAAACTATGAAAAATAAATTTCATCTCATTGCAGTTTTTTTTAAAAGATATTTTTCACTCTCAGAAAGAAAGAAGTTTTAAACATTTACTACATTAATTCTTTTGAAAAAATAAATATGAAATCTAAAACTTAAAGATAAAACAAGTAAACCAGAGTTTAGTGATTTTTTTCATAATGATGCAATTTTATATTATGATGCAATATTAGTCACATAACAACACTGTACTTGTTGTCATGTGCTAGCCTCATTCAAGCATCCATTTCTTTGTATTATATCAGCTTTGTTTTTTCCAAGTACAAACCTGTGTTCATTCTTGAGACTTATTTCACATAAATCTTACAAATGCAAGAGATGAGCAAATAATTTAAGAGATTTACCAAATTTGGTTTGTATACTGATGCGATCTCAAGAAAAGTTTCAATATAAATTAAAAGAATCGTTGCATTCTTTTTAAACATGTATAAGCTCTTATTATAACATAAATTTTAAAGAATCCATCTCACAGTCATTTTTGATGCTGTTTAAAATATATAATAGTTGTAATTTTATTTTGATGTTTAACAACAAACTTTTTCATAAATACTTTTAGGCTATTAGTATTAATATGCTTTCAGAGATATACCTTATAGGTAT
The DNA here is from genome assembly GCA_023376005.1 of Doryteuthis pealeii. Classification (NCBI taxonomy): domain Eukaryota; kingdom Metazoa; phylum Mollusca; class Cephalopoda; order Myopsida; family Loliginidae; genus Doryteuthis; species Doryteuthis pealeii. The sequence continues at coordinate 53,328,059 of CM042162.1, forward strand.
TACTATGTATACAGACATTATCTTATGTTCTCCTCAGTAAGTTTAGTTATCATTTTCAAATAGTAAGAATTAGCAAATTAATCTGACCTTAGATATTAAGCTACTAAACTTAAGAATTTTAGTACATTTATTCATCCAACCACTCCACCACTGGGAGGATATGACACAAGGTCAATTTTTAAGCAGAATAAAGATGGTTTAAATTCAGAGTTTTCTTTCTCTTAGTCTTACCAAGGCTAAAAGAATCCAATTTGCCTTACTATTTACCCCGAACTGTGTGGAGAGAAATGATGAATTTCTCAAGAGCATTAATGTGAAGGAAAATGCAAACAGCCTTTTCTAGGAATTGAACTCTGGTCATCAATTTCATTTCCTACAATGATAACCATTATTCTAAGCATGCCTTCAGTATATTTCCACATGACATATAATATAATGAAAGACAACAGGATCGGCAAAAATGCCTGTAGCATGCTGGCAGTTATTGCAAATGTGAAGGAATAGCATAATCTTCTCTTTTATGAATTGTGAGAATGTGCAGTTTTGGTGCCAAAGGGAGGTATGTAGTTCTTGTGTGTGTGTGTGTGTGTGAGAGAGAGAGAGAGAGAGAGAGAGAGAGAGTTTGGGTTTAATTCTGTGAAGGCTAATATCAGATGAATGATTATATTCATAGAGTATTGTTATTTACTAAGCTTAGCTTTATTTTGGCAACAAGGCCATTTTATAAGGTACCTAGTAAGGATCTAATTCATTACTTGATCTGCAATACCATTACTCTATTATATTTAGGAAATTATTTGAAAGACAGAAATATACAAACCACTTTTATGGCTTCTACTCAAATCTGCAACTTCTCTAATCTAAAATCAAAAGGTGAAGCTACATAAAGTATTGATCCAATTGAAAATCATTTTTGGATAAATCTCCTAAGAAGATTAGGTAGTGGGTTCAAATTGCCTGTGTGATAAAATTTTAAAACCTTTAGGAAAAAAGAAAAACAGGAAATAAATTTTGATTTAAACTTTTTTCTCTTTTTTTTATTCTAAAAAAGCCACATTTCTATCTTTATTTTTTTTTACTCCCAGAAAATATTTCTGGATTGATTTGATTTAAATGGCATGTCAACCCATCATGGTTATTTTATGCCTAGTGGTTAGGGAATTGCATTCATTGTATGTTCATATTAACATTTTTTGTGTATTGTTTCTAGAGTTTCTTTTTTTTTTTTCTTTTTTTTTGCACACAGTCCATATCAATTGAATGATTTTTAAACAGATCTGCTTTGACCCATAGATAGGACCCTAACAAATGCTACTACTCTGGATCAAACTGGACCATGGAGTAATGCCAATGAAGGGCTATTCCTACTCCTTAGATCTCCAGAACCGGACCCTCACATCAGATGCAGTTTAGTGTCATATCCAGAGAAAAACTCTTTTTTTTAGGGGGGATACACCTCTGTTAGAGATACACACCCTGCCAATAGGTCAAAAGATATTTCTGAGGTTGATTTAGAAATTATAATAAGAATAATATTGCATGTAGTTAGAGATCTTTTGTACAATCTCATTTGGGGATTGAAGTTTCTCTATTAGATGACAATGTGGGTTCCTTTCACTCATACTTTCTTGTTAACCATTATGTCCTATCAGAAATAGGGCTATAATTAGATGACTGAGCTATTTTGAGTTAAACCTTTCTCAAAAACATGAGTGTGAATATAACAGTAGTTACTCTCATGATTTCAATTTGGTGTAATATTCAACCATTTCCTTATATAGAAATTGAATATAATGAAACTATAAGGATTCTAATTAGCATTTCATAATTATTTCTATTTTTTACTATGAGATTAAACTCAACTCTAAATTAGGTTTTCCTTGTGGCTTACAAATCTTTTATAGTATTTCATAGATAGACTTATTCATGGAGTTCTTTACACTTTAATTTAACCTAGACATACTAATTTATTAATTTAAGATAATCCTTGATTACTTAGGGTTTTAAAAGTAAAGATTTATATTTGCTAGAAAAATCTTGATGTCAAAATTGAACTAAAAAATGTGACATCTCATTTTGTGTATTTTTTCTGATAATAGCTTCCAATAAAAAATAAAAATTCACAGAATTTATTACAAAACAATTCACAGCAAGAAAGCTAGAATCCCCAAACTGTTTGCAACATTTTAAACAAAGTCCACTTGAAAGAAAAAATTGCTACTCTCCTATTATCAACCACCATTTTTTTATGAAAGGATTAGGTTAGATTATCAAAAGATGTTCTAACCCTAAAAATCTTCTTCTTTTTTTTTTTTTAATTATATTATTCCTTTAGTAAAAAAAAAATGATTGTCGATAATAGGAAATTGCCAAAAAATCTTTCTCTGAAATCAGAGTGGGAGGCATGAAGCAACAAAAAACAAAAAACAAAAAATAAATAAATTGAAAGAAAAAAAGGTTGAATTGACAAAGCTTTTAAAATGGCCATGAAAATTCTGTTTGCAGCAAGATATCAATACAATATGGTGTAAAAGAAAGAAAAAAAAACTCTTATTAATAGAGGTGATCAGCAACAGTTACTGCACAGGACAATAGTTTATATGAAGGTCAGAAAGTAGATTATCTAAAAACAAACAGAAAGGATAAGACAGAAATTGTATTGAGACAAAAACTTGTCTAAACTCTTAGACAAACAAAACATCTTCTGTTTATAAATCCTATAAATTCTCTTTTTTTTTATCTCTTTTTTCTTAAAGTTAAAATTGCATGTTTCCTTTCTTTTCTTTATTCAATTTTATTTAAACTTATTTTTATTTTATTTTTTTATTTTTGCTTGATTATTTTTTCTTTAATCTTTTTTCTGATTTGACAATTTTTTTCTCTCCCTAACTTGCTGTTATTTCAGTTTCCTCTGGCAGTGAACAAGGACATCATGGCTACTCCACGTTGCTTTCCCCATCACCATCACCATCACCACCACCACCATCCAGTGTACTCAAACTGTACCCCTGGCTGTCCAACCTCAGACAGTATGACATCCTTGATGAGTTTTAGCACTGGCAATGGAGCCAGTCCCCTCACCACCATGCAGAGGCCACATTCAATAAACAGTGAGTTTACTTTCTTTGGCAATAACTGCCACTGACCATGGCTTAAGAAAGTACAAGAAGATTGCAAGATGAACACAGATGGTCACTCTGTTCTTATTTTGTCCTCCTCCTCCTCCTTTTGTGTTTTGTCATGAAATTTGTGGATTGTGCAATAAAATGAGGAAAAGGAGGAGGACTTTTTTCAACTTGTAACAAACAACAACCAGTTGTGTACATGATATCAATCTTGTCAAGAAATTTTGAAAGATAAACAAATGCCCAATATCTTTACTGATTTAATGATGTCACTTCCTGAATAAGGATTGTGGGTTATTTGAGTCGTATCAATTATTGATGAAAAACTATTACTCTCCTTTTGTCCTGCTATTATTCATTGCTTGACTGTATTACTTCAACTCTTTTGAAATGTCTTGACTGTACAAAACATTACACAATGTTCTCTTTGCAACATTGTGAAATGTTCAGCATTCAATATATATATTGTCATTAAATGGTATAGATATAGTTTTTCTATTTTAATTGAATTGGTAATCATTTGGTATGTACCATTTTGTGACATTTAAGAAAATGTAAGCACCTTATAATTAGGTATAGGTACTAAGCAACCTGTGAATCCATTAGTTTCTCATTGTAACTGTATTCCATGATGATATTGATGATTCTATTTAGGAAGGAGTGAAGGATTCTAATTAGCATTTCATAATTATTTCTATTATGTTAAGGATGATTTAAAAAAAAAATGATATTCAACTTAAACATCGACAGCATAAAAGTGTTATTATTCAGTTGCAGCACATTGTACTTAAAAATGCTGTATTCTCTTAAAGCATTTTAAGTGTATTGCTCTGATAAAAATGTTGCTACAGTGTGCTATTTTTTTCTGGATTACACATGCATGCACACACATACATGTGTGTGTGTGTGTATATATATATATATATATATATATATATATATATATATATATATGAGTTAAGGTAGCATGAACATGGAGCCAACACCTGGTTATTGACGGTTTCTTGTCTATGCAATCTTCAGATCAAATATGTGTTTGTGTATGTTTGTATATATAAATATAGGGTCTGAAGATTGCATATAAAAGATTGAAGATTGCATAGAAAGAATTTTAGTATCATGGAGATATAAAAACAAGCTTATTAATATCTAGACTTATCCTCTTTTAGACCTAAAAGGTATTTTTGATTTTTTATGGTAGAATTTTATTATATAGTTGACAGCTACATGACTTTACTGATGTCAAGCATTTATGATTTGGGAGCTAATTTATTTACTTTTAAAACTTTTATTTATTTTATTAGGCATCATCCCCAAATCAGTTTACGTTGAGTACTTTGGAAGGGCCTCTTTGCCCAAAGCTGCAAACTTCCTGCAAGGCTGGTTTTGCATTTTGTTCATCTAATTTTTGTTGTGAAATATTTTATTGTGATTTCTGGTTTTTACCCCTGGTTTTTTTATTAATTTTATTTATTTTGCTGTTTTTGTGAGTTGTTGCTTCTCTGAAATTTATTTTCATTTTTGGAATGGCGTTCAGAATTCTTCCTGCGGAATGGTTTGCAAAATTATTTTCTTTATTGACTCAAACTTTTTTTAATGGATTGTCTGTTTTACTATTTTTATCATTCACTTATACATTTAAATCCAAAGTTTGAAAAAGTATAATTTTCAAAACATTTCTTCAGTATTTTGAATCCCACTATTTCATCCTATGTAAAATGAATAAAAGTTGGCTGTTGAGGTTTGCAAGGCACTTACTTTACAGGGCCTTGATTAGAATAGATATAACAATTGCTACTAAAGTGGAAGGCATTAGAACTACCATAGAAAAAAGCACTAGGTAATTTTGGATATATAGGGTGAGCCTATGAGAAGTCACCTGGGCAAGGGGGTCTGATGTTGAAAGATCCAAAATCCCTGATGAACTCGGGAACATCACTGATGATGTGTCCCTGTGCATCTATAAGATCTATCTTGTTCTAAAAACAGTTTGACACTTACACTAAAAACAATCCTGTAAACATATCCAGAAATTAAATAAGACTAAGAATCAAAATGAGAAAATAGTAATTATGCTTGGATATGTATTTTATGTGTGTGGGTATATATATATATATATATATATATATATATATATATATATATATATATATATATGAGAGAGAGAAAGATTAATCTAAGTGTATGGTGTGTAACATACATTATGCATGAGCAGAGGTAACAAAAATGGCAATAATATACTCAAGTAATCCTCTTACTGAATATAAATATTAAATTATTGGTTGAAAAGAGAAGACTATAGTTTCTTCAAGTAACTAATATAATTTACTGATATAATTGGGTCCATTTTGATAGAATCTTTTTTCTTGCATTATAATCAATAATTCATGATAATAAGTAATGACTCAAAGAAATCTGAAATCTTCAACAGAATTACACGATGCCTAATGTTAACTTCCCAGACTCTTTCTACATTCTTTCTAGCACTTTATAGTAATGTTATTCTTTAGTCGATTATATTGGTTCTCTGTCTCTTTTCCTAATCCTAGTAGAACGTTTTATCTCTATTTTTGTCATCAGGTCTGTTTTGAATTCCATCATAGTTATAAATTATATCTTAAAATGAGTTCATCTCTTAAATCCATATGATAAAATGTCTCAGCTGTAAGGATAGCTTCTTTTTTCTTTTCTTTTTTACAAAACCTTTGAAAACAAACATTCTGATGCTTATTGATTTTTGATAAAGATAATTATTTTAATGTATAAACAAATGCAAAAAAAAAAGGGTCAAGTGGTGAATTTATTGTGGTTTGGTCAAAGATAGAATCAGACAAAATTAACTTTAGAAGAGTTAATTGATTATTGAATCTTTGAATTCAAATCAGTTGAATTTGCTTTAACAATAAAAAGAAAAAGCAAAGGTCTTCTTTAAATTCAGTATTGATGAAATGGAAAGAGTGTTAAAGATTATCTCTTTCTTGATAAACAACCTGTTGAAATGGCTGCTGATACTGTGCAAAGCCCATCATTAGGTTTTATTGTAAAAGGTGGCAGCTATCTGTTATGAAACAAATCCAGTGTCATCATTTTGAATTTAAAAAAAAATGGCTGAAAATTTAGAACTGAAAAAAATGTTCTCAATTTCTATTTACACTTGAAAATATTTCTAAACAAGCAATGAAAATGTTTCTTTTTACTGCATCCATCCATAAAACAAACATGAATTAATTTAATCTTCTTCACTTTTTATATCATAACTGTGGTGAGAATAATTTAAACTTTTTTGTTTGAATTTTCTACTATTACTCTAGCAGTTGAGCATTTACCAAACCCCTCTGTAAGAGGTGACATAAGGTCAATTTTTAAATGGAGTACAGCTGGTTTGAATTTAGAGTTTTTCTAGACTGGTTGCCTTATCATTGCTAGAGAGTCCAATCTACCCTACTATTTACCCATAGGTGGGGTGAGAAATGGATTGATGCTTTTCCCAAGGGCATTAGCACAAATTGAAATGTAGACAGCCTCCTCCAGTATTTGAACTCTAGTTGCTGTTTTCTACAACAATAACACACACCTCCTTATTTAGTAATTGAATAGATATGATTGGATCAGAAAATCTCTTAAAATCTCAAATTGTTTTTTTATCATTTTAAGCAAGTTATACTTGATGAAAAATCCAAGTGGACACTAAACAATGAACTCTATGTCTTTCCTCTTTTAATTCATGCTGTCAGCGAATATAAAACATTTTTGGTAGCTGAGAGAGAAAGCGATTTGAAAAGCCACAAAAAATGACACAGGAAACAACATCTCCTAGAAGAACAATGCTTTCATGTTCCTTTTAATGTTGCTTTGTGTTAGAGTTAATAAAATTTAATAAATATCAACTAAAATGTGAGATTTTATTAGATTTTATTTAGTGTTCTTGTTGGTGATCTCATGTCTGGTGTTGTGATTGAAGCATTCAGATAAAAACAGATTCTCTACTTCTCATAGTTAATCTTAACCAACAAAAAATAAAAAGCTGATTTGAAATTAAAACAAAAAAAAACTTTCTTTTCTGTGGTCAGTTTAGTATGTTTCTTGATAGTCAAAATGTATTTTCTTGGTGCTCAATCTTACAACTGAAATGCAACTATTTCTTCCTTTCTCCTCTTTACTTTTAAAAAAAAATATCTGTAGGTCAAGGTTAAATTTAATACAAGAACAGACTTTTTGGATCATTTGTTTTACACTATACTTGCTTAAAGGCTGCCATTGGCTTCCATAAGTTTAAAGTTGAGTCATTCTCTATTTGTAGAGTTTATATTATAATTAAGTGCAAATAAATAGGTATATAAATATAGGAAGTACTCTATAATTGTCATTTAATGGATACTTTTGCAGTTTTGCAGATGATTTTCTACCTCAGCTACGGCTTAGAACATGAACAAAAAACAAGAAAGAGTTTGTTTAGTCTTCATCTGTGGATTTGTGTTGTTTCTTTTCACTCATCTAAACCAGCTTGCTTAAAATAATGCAGACCCATTTGATTTACACACACACACACACACACACACACACACACACACATATATATATATATATAATCATTTTAATTTCTCAAAGGAGAATGATAATTGTAGAATACTTATTTATTCATTTGTAATTAATTATAAATGGTTTCTATGTTAGTACCTGTCTTATTAGTATCTGATATGATAATAATGAAGAAATTGTAATAATCGTTTGCAAATTGGATTGGAAACTCTTTTATCTCTGAGAACATCTTAACACTATTGCCTTAACAAAAATATTGCTGGAATGTGTTATTTTTGCTGCGTTATAATAACATTCATACAAAAATTAGACTGTTACAATATATATTCCTTTTTCTCTTTCTGTGGTCAATAATTCTAGATAAGTAAATATATAATATTTTTACTTTCATAAAGAATTGAAACATGAATAATTAAACTTCAAAAGAATTCCAAGTGACCTTAATGACATCTTGTCTCATAAACTGAAAATGTCAAGTGAGACTATTTTTTATTCTCAAAATTTATCAAGAATCCTGCAATCAAGAAAATTTGCAAATTTTATAAATTTATTGAATTTGAATTTAATTTTTTTTTAGTGCAGTCAATTCCAATAGGAAGTTACTTCCAAGAATAAGCATTTAATATTGATAGTTTAACACAAATCTATTATATTGATCTGAGTTTTAGATGCATTTTACACTAACACAGCAAAAATTTTATTGGGGGGAATGTTAGCATAATAGTGTTAGAATGCTCTAACTTAGAGAATAAAGCAGTTTCCTGTTCAATTTGCAATTTATTAGTGTAGGGTCAGCATTCACATTTACCACAATCATGATTTCTGAAGGGAGAATGATAATTATAGAGTATCTCCATTTAATTATTCATTTGCAACTAATTATAAGATAAATTCTGTAAAAAATTCCTATTTACAGAATTTATCTTTGTGTTGAATGACCACCTTTGGCTGCCTTTAAGTAAGTTAATAAAAGAAACATCTCTGTGTGTATATTTATATTTGTATTATATGCAAACAACAATGATCTACAAACTACTTAATATTATGTTGTGGATCTCAAAAGTAGAAAAGTAAAAGAGAAGAAAGTTTCAAGAAGAATGGTGGTAAAAAAAAGAAGGAAAGAAATGACAAACATGTTGGTTAAAAAAACCCCAAAAAACACTTGATTGTTACATTTCTTTTTCTTGGACCGGTTCTCAAGACAGACATGGTGTTGTTTGTTTAGTTGATTGAAGAAATATGTACTCTTTAGTTTATAAGGGTTAAATTAGTTACCTTTATTCTTTCATATTTTGAGAACATTTGTAAATCTAACCAAATCTCACATGGCTGCCCACAGTCAATCAAGAGGCTCCATTCAATTCCCACAGAATCCAGGCTTGCTTCAGCATGGATTCAACACTTGACCTGCCCTTGTCAATCATTTGGTGCTTGGTATAGCGGATGTGGTAAACATACACTATACCAGGCACCACGTTAGGTACAGTTTATCCACATTATTAGATAATTTGGGGAATAGCTAGTATATACTTTAAATGAAATTTTATTAAAAACCCTAAAAATGAATGAATTTTTGTAGGAATAATAAATTGATTGGGTGAAAAATTTAATTTATATAAAAAAAATCAAGACAAAGTGAATATAAGTGAAAAAGGAAAGAAAAAATGTTCAATGTGCTAAAAATATGAACATCAAATGAAGATATTTCTACTTTGATTATTTCAAACTTATTCATGCTTCTCTGAAGTCGTCTGAAGCTACAAAAAGAATCAATTTTCTAGAAATAAAATCTATAAAAAAATCATCCTTTGAAACCTTTGCCCCTTGGCCCCTGGCTCACAAAATTCCCCAAAAAGATTCAAGCACAAAATACAAACTCCAAAGTAAAAAAAAAAAAAAAGAAAGAAAAAAGACATTTTTGTTTAAAGCTATCCTATGATTCTATTAAAAAGAAAAAAGGCTGTTAATGCTTGTTATACTAAACCTTTTTTATGTTAACATCAGTCATTATCTTTCTGTACCTAAAATATTGGAGTGGAGTCTTGTGGCATAGTGGATAATGTGTTAAACTGTAACATCATAGTAAACTAGTGTTGCAATATGACTTGTGTGAGCTAGAACTGCTAATGGAAGGAGGAGGAATAAATAACAAAGGCTTAAAAAATAGTGATGACCCAAAAGAGGAGAGCGATGGTTTTGACCGTAGCGTGACCCCGAACGAAGAATTGAGGGGCAAGCGGAAGTCAGGTGTTGACCGGAAGTCGGGTGTTGACCGGAAGTCACGTGGTGACGTAGGGGAAGTAAGAAAGGGTTCGTTCTCTTTTGGCCGGCGTCCGTCGTGGGGCACAGACCTGATGGGAACCCAGTAATCTAGTAGTGTTCTCTCTCTCTCGTTCTCTCTGCCTCCCCTCCTCCCTGGTAGAAGCCACTAGACGTTAATAAAGGCTGGGAGTTGTGACGACATGTTTCTCGTGTTATGATTTTTTATCGGAGTTTTAGTACCGTGAGTATTGCAACGTAACACTAGTTCAAATTCCAGTCACGTTATTATTAACGTGACTGGAATTTGAACTAGTTTACTATGATGTTACAGTTTAACACATTATCCACTATGCCACAAGACTCTACTCCAATATTTTAGGTACAGAAAGATAATTCACTAATACCCATAAGAAAGGTATAAACTCCCTCATTCCCCCAGCTATGGGTTAAATAATATCACTACTGTTCTTCTTCAAGGATAAATTTGGCATTAAATAACCCAAAAATGTTTATATGCCATTAAACAAAGAAACCAAACCAAACCTGAAATATTGAGTAAAATAGCACTCAACATAAAATATCAGGGATAATTCTCTTTAGATTAAAGAAACAGACAGTGAGAGTTTTTTTTTCTTTTCTTCAATCATTCAAACCTGTCCATCCTAATCAAGAGTTTCATCATAAAGAAAGGTTTAAAGATTGACCAATTAAAAGATAATGTTTTCTTGTGTTGAATCAGAAGAATTAGAATAATTGGATGTTTGGGCCTAAAGTAAAACTTCATTATCAATCTGACAATACATTTCTATTTACTTTTTAGCCATTTCCACTCAATTTTATCTTTTTTTTTCTTTTGTAATGATTCAGTTTCAATCAAATTATTTCCAAAAAATTGGTTTACCATTTTTTTAGTTGCTAGGAATTCTAGACTCTTATTTCTTATTAATGTTCAAACGTTTTTTCTTGTTGTAAGTGTAAACAAAAAAACATCTTACATGTAGATTTTCTCACCCCCCTTACTCTTATTTTCAATATTGATTCTTAATTAGATATGATAAATACTTTTAAGACTATCTAGATATTATCATATGATTTTTGTATGTAAGTGTAAACAAAAAAACATCTTACATGTAGTTTTTTATCACAGATTAACACTCCCTACCCCTTACACTCATTTTCAATATTGATTCTTAATTAGATATGATAAATACTTTTAAGACTATCTAGATATTATCATGATATGATTTTTGTATGTATGTGTAAATAAAAAATAAAAAAACATCTTACATGTAGTCTTTCTCACGGGTAAACACTCCCCACTCTCATTTTCAATATTGATTCTTGATTAGATTATAATAATCTATAATCTAATATTAATTCTTGATTCGACAATACATTTAAAAGGGATATCTCTTTATTCATATTATGATGATATGATTTTTGTATGTATGTTGATATAGCATAGAAAAATGGCACATCATAGGGAAATTAATCAAAGTAGTTATTACTATCTCTCTCATATTAGTTGTTACATTTGCATATAAATTTCAGATACTAAATCTATCAACTATTATGAGACAGATATTGTATTATCAATCTATATAATCTTCCAATTTTCGTATGTATGTATGTAACATGAAAAAGGACATTGTAGCAAAATAGCATTAAAATTCTTTTAATTAAAGAATAAAGCATTTTCCATTTGTATGGGATTTGCATAAGATTAAGAGAAGTCTCTCAATAGGCAGTTTTTTTTTTTTGTTTTTTAATTTGGTCAGTATGTGTGGAAGTTTAATAAAAAAAAATAACTTGAAAACATATTGGTACATTTATACCAACAAAAAGAAATTGCCTTTTTTTTGCTTTGATAAAGTCTGTGTCACAAGTGAGTCAGTGTCTGATACAAGAGTGAATATAGAACAATTTCATCATGAAAACAGTTTTATATAATTATAAAAATAATTACATGATACAAAAGCAATTTCAATAAGAGTCATTTGGCTTCTGATCACCTATAGTCATTATTTCCTTTCTTCTCTTTTTCTTTTCTTGTAGTCACATCTTTCTTTCAGCTAATGTTTTCTCTTTTTCTTAATAGTCTATTATCTCCTGCTTCATTGAGAATCTGTATTTATTGTTTCCTCATCTTGTCTCACTTTACAGACATTTCTATAAGACATGCAAACCATTTAATATCTCTTTTTTATTATATAACTTTATTTCAATAGATATTTATATTGTTTGATATTATGTATTTTACAAGTATTTAAATGAATTAATACAATGAAAACAAAAATTAATTCATTTAAGTTTATTAATCCATTAATCTTGATAGAATATTTCTAGAGTTGAACATAAATGCTTTTCAGTTTTTGAATCCCTGACAAGATTTAGTTGTATATTACTGGGTTTTCTTACAGAATATCAACAAATTGGGTTTTGTAATGATTTAAAAGCTTAAAACAATCTAGAATATACGATTAAAGAGTGGTAATGTAAAATAAAACTGTATCCATAATGTTGTATTTCAACTTTTGATGATGAATCAAAATTAGACAGATATTTATTTGTCATTATTATCTCTAGCTTAATGGTTGCTTTCTATGGTCATTTTCATGATTAATAAAAGTTATATTATAATTAATTCCAAATAAAGAAATAGGGTTAGTACTCATCTAATAGTTATATCCCATGAGATATTATAATAATCAGGGTGGGTTGTGAACCCAAACTATTAAGTGGCAATTTTTATTGGAAATGGTTTTATTCTTCAAGTTAGACCACTTTAATGCTATTGCACAAATAAAAACCTTGATGCAATGTGCAATTTTTGCTGAGTTATAATAACATACAAATATGCAAAATTTGGACCATGATAATATTGATTGTGGATTGAAATATATATATATGTGGTTGGCTACAGCTGAATCTTCTTTGCCGCAAATATATTTTTTAAGATTATTAATTATTTAGAGAATGACTGGTAATCCTTACTAAATTTCAGGAGAGATTTACAATTTTTAGGCATAAGATATCATGGAAAATGTTTTTGTTATAACAAAATACAAATTGATAATAAAAAAAGTACATAAATTAAGAGAAATATAAACAAAATCTATTAAATAAGAAATTTAAGAAAAAATATGATTTTTTTTCCCATAAATTTTTAATTATTTTCTTAGTCCAGTTATGATTTATGGTTGCCTGTATTTGGCCAATATTACTTTTCTATAAAACAACAACTTTATTTTGAAAACAGAAAGTTTAGCATCTCCATTTACTTTTAATGTATTTGAATTTCTTATATTGCTCTTTCTTTTAAAGAATTTATTTTTCATTTAATGGGAGGAGAGATAACAGGGGGGAAAATGATGTGATATTTTTGAGAGCACAAGTTTTTTCTTTCTTTAATTTAGTGATAAACTTTCCATATATCAATTCATTTTCTTACATACACACATCTGTATGCATTACGCACATGCAATTATTTATATCCATACATATATCCCATTCCATTGGCTTTTTTTTTCTGAGTTCATTGCAGGATTAAGTCCTACCCCAAGATCTGTAAAACTTTGAGACCAATGGGTTTTACTTTTACTGGTTTCACTACCAAGTCTGGAGAGTCCAGTTTGCCCCTATTACATAGCTAAGAAGAGGAGAGATAGATTAATGCCTTTCTCGAGAGCATTAGTATGAACTCCTCACCAATTTCAATATTCTTGTTGATAACATTCACACAACCAGAACTTCTCTACACTCACATATTCACACACACACAAAGAGTTAAGCTCTCTACTGATTTGAAAACCGGCTATTTATTAGATATCATATTTCATAGGGGTGGGGGCACTAGGTTAGATTATGCAATAACACAACACCAAATCAAAACACACTTATTTTACACCTTCTATGAGACTAAAACTTTTTGATTCAATTTTGGCCCCAAACTAAGAGAATACTACAAATCATATTACAGGACTTGTATATGTAATGAGAAAAATACTATGTAATCATCAATAAATTCTCATCTGATTGTGTAGTATTACTGGGGCATCTTTAATTAGTGTTAAGGTATAAACTTTGATAACATGTCTGGGCACTGGGTAATCATTGGATGACATAAGATGTCAGGGTAAATTAAACTGGGTTGACCCTTAAAAAAGAAAAAACATAAAGAAACTTCTATGTATTGTGATGGAAAACTAACAAAGTCCTTTAATATCAAGGGTTACTGCCGGAAACAGCCTGGGTCATTGTTAATAAGAATTAAGTCCTGAAACTCTACCTGATTGACCCCGGGGACATATTTGCTGAAAGCACTTGCTTATGTTTTTGTAACAGTAGCCCTATAAACTTATATTTATATACATAACTGTAAGTATTTATATTTAGGTAATTCAATAAGTCTGTAGACTAATGATAAAAAATATTTATTTTACATAACAAATAATCATTTTTAGACATAATCACCTTACTGCACTTAACAATGATTCTCCACTGAACAAATATATTAAACATCAGACAGTGAAAATTTCCCATAAAAATTTGGATAACAACTGTATAAGGCTTATTGATCCAAACTTTTATATTATATACACACGCGCACACACACACACACACACACACACACACACATATATATATATATATATATATATATATATAGAGAGAGAGAGAGAGAGAGATAATGTAGTTTGTTATATTTATATGTAAAGAGTGCTCAATATCATTGATAGAGTATATATATCTAAGTTTGGGTAGTGGAGACATGAAATTAATATCACTTGGTAACTGACAATTTTTTGCCTATGTGATTTTCAAACCATTGACTTCCTGTCTCCGTTATCCTAATATATATGAAAAAGACTGAATCTCTAAATAAACAAGTAAATAGTATCATTTTCATGAACATTCAGAAAACAGGATGAGGTCATAAAAGTGAATGCTGATTTTCAACTGGTATATTTAAATAGCAATAGGAAAATCATGATCAACAAAAAAGAATTAAAAACTACACTTTTCTATAGAAAATTTATTGATTTTATATTAGATTATCCAATAATGAAATACACTGAGAGAAAATAAAATTGCAATACCCTGAATATGTTTCATTTTGCTCAAATTAAACTGCAGGTAATATAGAAGGAATAAGGAGTAAATAATCAATTACACAGATCAAGACATTCACAGGTTCCAAAATAAGGGGTGGATCAGCAGTATTTAAAATCAGCATCATCATAAAAAGGTGTTGTCATTTTATTTTCCATTAATATAGTTGATTTTTAGATTGCTGGTTTGATTTGATATTTTACACAAAAAGATGAAATTAAAACAGATTTATATAATGGTTTTATCTATATACCAGTATTGCATTGTAATCAATCTTATCTTTCTTTTCTATTTAAAGTATATTAGGCTATATTGAAACACCAAAGTAATAAAGAAGAAAAAAAATTTTACAAGATGAGACTCACTGTTTGTTAATTAACCCATTTAATGTGAAATTTTTAATGGAAGTCATTAATGCTACAGTATTTTTAGTCAATTTTATTTCTGCTTCTTTTTTTTTTTTTTTTGGTTTATCCTTTATGGTTTTCTTCTTTTTACAGCTACTGCCCCAGGACCCATTGAAGAATTGCAGTTGTTTGGCAAAAGAAAGTCTTCCTTACGTCTTGCTTCCACTCGAGGCAGTGTTGGACTTCTCCCTGATGGTAAAAACTGTCTTCTAATTATCTTTATCAAGTTATTCCCTCTCTGCAATTCTTTGAGATTTTCTATTAGTCAGCCAATTTGTTGACATGGTCTAAAGAAAACTTAATCTCAGGCATTTTTTTTTTTTTTTTTATATTTCCCCACTTGAGCGAAAGAAAAGTAAACAAACTTTTTATCCAATTTTAGTCATTTTGTTGGATTATTTCTGTCGCATTTATAGTTGAACAAACTTATTTTCCATTGCAGCTTTTTTAGGAAACTTAATTTAAAAGAAGTTTTGAGCTATTACATGACCTACATAAAAAAATATTGTGCATTTTTTGTTTGTTAAGACCATTTCTCATGTCAGCAATTTTTACAATCTTAATCTTTCTTTGTATTTCTTTATTTTGCTTTTTTTATTTTGTTGCTTCTCTCTGCAGTTGGCATATGTTGCACACTGGATGAATGATAGATTGTTATTATATTGCAATGCATGCAGAAACTTGATATAGATATTTAATCCTAAAGTCATCTCATATAAAAAGAAGAAAGAAAAAAAACCTATTTGATGACTCTGCTTTTCTCTTGGCTATTCTGACTATCCATCAAATTGATTCTTAACTTGACTTTGTTTTATTAAATCTCACTGATGTCTTTGAGTTCAAAAGATCAGAGCAGATACCCTGAGTCACCGACACTGCACTCTTATCTCTGATTTTATAAAAACAGATCTACTCATTTTTATGGATCGTGCCAAAGAATGGATACCAAAAGTGCAATTTGTAGATTGATCTGATTTTGTTCAAATGAATAATGGGTAGAATAAAATGCAACTTATTCATCTCAGATTCTGTCTTTTAAAAATCAAAATCTGTTTACGCACGTACCATGTCAGAGTTGCAATTGCAGGAATATTTATCCATATTGATAATTGTGAATAGTTTGTTTCTTCTTTATTAATAGTCAAATGATTTTACATAGAACTATCAAATCTGATATGCATACTTAGAACAATCTTTTTTTCTCATGAGAAAAGGTTGACTCTCATCAAGAGGGAGTCCTAACAAAAAACAATGATTAGTGAGGAACCATGGTGTATTGCAAGATGAAACTAATAAAAAAAATGTAATTTTTCCAACTTCAAAAAAAGGAAAAGTAAATTATTTAACTAAAATGATTGTTCACATTTAATTAAATGAATACGAATTTGGTTTATGGATTGTTCTTTGTGTTGATGTAAAATAATTACATAGAATTATTGCTTCGTTAAGACTTACAAATTGGACAGAAAACAAAAATATTCAAATTGATAAATCTCTTAAGCGATCATTCACTTAAATGAAATAAATATATCTTTATAAAACTGTAAAACTTCACATGATAAAAAAATATAATTGTTTAATATTCCTTCTTTTCTGGTTTGTAACTATTCAGTATAAATTTCAAAGATTTTACAATAGAAATTGTTTTAAAAAATTAAGAGAGAAAAATACAATCAAGTTTATTTGAATAGAATTTGATTTTTGAAAATGTTACAAAATCGAGGAAGCTATTATTAAAATACTTAAGTGGAATGTTTTTTTTATTTTTTTATTTTTTTATTTTTTAATTCTTTTCCAGTTCGATTTGCACCTTTACGACCACCCCAACTGAAAATGTTCCCAATCAAATTTGAAGTTCCTCATCCTGAAGGAAAGCCATTGTTTATAGGACGAGAATGGCTGTTTAAAGATATTGAAATGGTGAGTTTATCAATCTATATATTTGTATTCATTCACACTTCACTCTCATGACTAAATTGATTTCAATTGTACTTTCAACTTTGTCTTTGTTTCTCTGAATTGTGTTCAGTCACATTCTCTGCATGACACATTGTTCTAGTTTTTTTTCATCAGTTTTAAAGAAGATCAATGTTCTTTTAAAAGAAAGACAAATACATTTATCACCAACATTTACTTTATTTAACAGCATATAAACCCCTTAATGGATATTCAACAGCATATAAACCCCTTAATGGATATTTAACAGCATATAAACCCCTTAATGGATATTTAACAGCATATAAACCCCTTAATTGATATTTAACAGCATATAAACCCTTTAATAGATATTTAACAGCATATAAACCCCTTAATTGATATTTAACAGCATATAAACCCCTTAATTGATATTTAACAGCATATAAAACCCTTAATTGATATTTAACAGCATATAAACCCCTTAATTGATATTTAACAGCATATAAACCCCTTAATTTATAGTGAAATTTTGTCTATTTATAAATGTTTGATTATAATTATAACTGTTTATACTTTCAACATTACATTGCAATAATTTTTTTATCATCACACTTTTTGTTTTTCTTTTTTTGTCTATCATAATAAAAATCATTTATATGGTATCAAATATTTTTATCTAATACAAATAATTTACACCCAATTATATGGTTTCATGTATTTCTATCCAATACTAATAATTTTCAAATAGATCTATTTGACCTGTAGATGGGGTACAACCACTCCGAGTCAGAGTAGACTTAGGAGTAATTGCAAATAAAGGATACTCTATTCCATAGTTCTAGAATTGGAGCCTCACAACCAGGTGCAATTTAACATCATAACCAGGACATCCCTTTTTGGAGAGTCTTTCCTCTCTGCAGAGGATGCAGACAGCATATTCTAAAACCCACCAACTGTACAGAGCAACATTTGAATCTTTTAGAAAAGACCAAACTAAGAGATAATAATTCTTTTATTCTTGTGGTTATTTTGCATGTTTTTAATTTAAAATATTATTGTTTCAATTTACTTTTCTTTTTTATTTTCTTTATTATCCTTGGACAAATATTTCAAATACCTACTTTAATAATTGGTAAGAGTATGTATATTCTCTATAGATAACTAAATATTTGATGTAGAACTACCAAATATGGTATACCTACTTATTGGAATCAATTTTTTTTCTTTAAAATTCTTCATGAAGAAAGGGTGACTCATCAAGAGGGGGCTTCTATCAATCATCAACTGGAAGCCATGCTGCTGCAAGATATAACTAATCATTCAGAATTTAATTTTTCAAATTTCAAAAGAAAAAGGAATTGTCTTTACTATAATAATTATTCACATTAAATCAAACATTAATGATTAAATTTATAGATTGTTTTTTTTTAAACTAGAGATGTAAAATAATTACTTAACATTAATCAGGATGAAAAACAAAAATATTTGAATCAAATCTCTTAAGTATGTAACTGTTTAATCAAAAAATATTTCTCTACAAAACTCTGGGAAATTTTTCACCAAAGAATATTAACTTCTTAATAGAAAAATCATAATTGGTAAATCTTTTATTTTATTTAGGTTTATGTTTTTCTTTCAGCTTACCATCACTAATAAGGAATTATTTTCCTATTATTACAACCAGCTTTGATCCAAGTCTTAACTTCTTATTCAATGTAAATAGTATTTCAGCTAGTTGATAAATCCAGACAATGTTTGGCTGAAGGTATTTTGAATAATTTAAAGAAAAATAACACTGATATTAATATGAATACTTAACTTTCAAATATATTTCCTGATTTGTCTGGACCCATGGTGTAATAGATATCAGTGTTGAGTTAATGTAGTGAAAACCATCTGTAGGTTGCAAGTTCAATCTTAGCCAAGGGTGATAATAACATAGAATACTTAACATAGCTTAACACTTGTACCCATCATCAATCTACCCCAATGGATTGAATAAAGGATTTGGTTTGAGGTTCCATGAAGGTCTGAAGAAGGCCAGAGGGCTGTTGTTGGTTTGTTATTTGGCTTTACAACATATCAACCCTTTTTAGGGTTTGTTTTTTTTTTCAAGTCATTTTGATATGTGGTTACTTACAGTACCTGCTGTTGCTTAAATGCCAGAGGGAAGATTGGCCAAAACATTGTGTATATAACAATAAAAATGAGGACAACAATCGAGAATATCTAAATAATACATATTTCCTCATGTTAAAATGTTTAAAATTTAATTAAAATATTATTTACTTGTTTTAAATATTTAATATTCCACATGCATTTTCATTTCATAGAATTACAACTGCAGATTTATGTTGCCAGTATTTTCAAGTTTTATAATTAAGTCCATTTGACCTTTTAGATTGAACTCTAAACTGATGCTTTTATTGTGCCACCCTACTTCTGTAAATCTAGCATCAAGTCAACAAAGTGAGTTATTTTAAAATGATTATTATTCCATGGCATTTTCTACTTCACATGCTAATGACCTTCTATCATTCAATTTTCTATAGTGATAATTACCTATCAATAGATTTACAGTTGTCATATGATAAGTTAAATGTCAGTCTGCAAATGAATGCAAAAGATTCTTTGAAAAACATAAGAGGCACAATTTGAAAATCTGTTTATGTTTTCATATCTTCTGGTTGATCTTAGCCTCACATTTCTCATTCTTGCTCTATCTCTTTCCAAGTAATAATCATCTGTCTAAAGTTGGCTTGCTGTTTACAGACAATTTGTTGCTGCTATGACAACTGCTATAGCTGGAGAAATCTTGGAAAGCAATCTTTTGCTATTTGCTGCTTTCACTATGAAGTGTATATCCGCATGACTTGTTTAACTCTTTTAATGGATGCTTAGTTTTGTTACAGTTTTATAGATTTTATTTTCATCTTGTTCACTTCCATTTAATTTTTAAACATGTTTTTCCTTGCTTCTCTTTAATTATATAGATATATGTATATATGCAGCATTGCCCATAATCTTTTATCAAAAATTGATTTTTTCTCAAGCAAAGATACCAGGATTTTATCATTTCTAGTAGAACATCATACAATCAAAATGGATATTATTAGGTATTATCTATTACCAAATCCCCCAATATTTTAAACCTTGTAGAATACAAGTATGTAGCAGTCCAAAGTTTGTCACTGTGCTGTCACTATGTAGACTCTGAATGTGGTATAAGTATCATGCATATGTGAATGTCACTATAATCCAATGACATACAGATGCATTACTATGTTATCATCTTACACATCTTGTATATTTTTCATAAGTTGAATTAATCAGGATGTTTGAGTTTTCATTTAGGTGGTAGCAATCTTTGCTATCATCTGTCAAAATGTGTCAGTCCCTTCATGAATAGTGTCCCCTGATTCAATCATCTATGTGACCTTTACAATTTTTGTATATGTGTCAATTGCATATTGAGTTAAAATGTTGTTTTTTTTATAATAATGGAGTTGATTTGTTTCGAATTATAATTCTATAGGCTGAGACCTATTAATTTAGCCTTTTATAATTTTTTAATAATGTTATTTAATAGATACTGAAAAGAACAAAGTCTTCCTTTGTTTTCTCTACATATTTCAGGATACTCTTTATTCAAGGAAAGGTTTTGTTTGGTTGTTTTGTTTTACGGCATATCAATTCTTTATGCTGAATCAAGTCATTTTTGATAAACAAAGGACTCAGATTGCTTAAGTGGTCACCCAATTAAGTATTAAAACAGGCTTATCACTGCTTAATTTCACTGATCTAGCAGGAACCGGTGCTTTCAACATAACGTAATTTTTCAAGAATTGTGCCACTCCTTCAATGTTTTTGACCAACCACATAAGAATAACAACAACATTTGATTATATTAAACAAACTAAGCCATTATATAACTTAATAATAATAGTATATTTTCTGTTTTTGTGATTACCACAAATATTATAATTCCTCAAAGGAGATAAATGTTAACTGCTAATTATAGAGTAATTCCTATAATCTATTTATCTATTCTATACATAGGATCTAGCTTGACATCAAACTTAACCTCTTACCTACCAATCTTGAATATACTTGGTTTTACATATCCTTAATTCTACTACTGTTAATTCTAAAAAGCCAACACATTATTTCTATTCAACTGTGTGCAATGAATAACAGTCTAGTCAACCTGTTAATCTATACAACAGTTTCATTTAAGAATCCTTGTTTTCCTGATCTTTATTTCCAACATTTTCACTGCAAACAAAATGTTTTATAGACATTGATGTACAATTTTATACAAGATTTTCATGCAATATGGTGAAAAAATTGTAACTGTCTTCAATGAAACTATCATTGTCTTATAATTTCAAGTATCATATTGCTTCAAATGTTCTGGAATGCAGAATATGGTTTTCCGCCTACATATCTGGTTGTGAGAATCATATTTGATACCCACACTTGCACTTGGTAGGTGATATATGGCCATCTTTGACTTCTTTAAATAGAATCAAAGTAAAGAAAAATAGCAGCAGTTTTAAATTCTAAGTTTTATTTTTAAAATTTTAATTTAAAAGAAAATAATAAGTTTGCATTTTTTTATAAAATTCATATTTCTGTATTTAAAACTTAAATTTTAACTAAGTTATAATTCTTTAGAATATGAAACTAAAGTAGTAATTGCAACATTTTTGGTGCGTGCACACACACACATCTTTATATAGACACTCTTCTTTTATACGTATACTAAAATTCAGTCAAACTGCCAATAGTAGAGAAGTGGTTAATTTTTGAAGATCTCTATTAATGGCAGACCAAGAGATTTTATGGGAGGAAAAAAATGGGAAAAGAAGAAAGTATAATCAATAATGGATTTGACAATTAAAAAAAAAAATGAAAAAATGGTTTTACAATGGAAAAAATCTCTAAAAATATAAAGTATTTTTTGGTAACTAAAATTCTTAAGAGGTTTACAAAAGCAATTTTTGACAGTTTCCTACTAAGTCTTTAAATATTAATTATTTATCTGATCTCTTGTTTTAAAAGCAATAGCAATATATTTCAGGATGGTTACTGCCTATTTAAAAGATACTAGTGTACACAGATTATTATATACTAGCTGAAATACTTGTCTATGCTGGGTAAGAGATCAAGTCTTAAATGGTAAGACTAACATACAAATAAAAAAAAATCTTTTCCATTCATTTTCTAAACAATATTGTTTTAGAGTTTTTGTTGCAAAAATTAAAAATTTATACAAAACATTTACAAATTTTAATTGTTACTATAAAATCCACATAACAGAAAACATATTTACCAATAATTTTCTTTGAAAAACTTAACAAATTTTAGAAGAAATATTTTTTTGATTTAAGTGAGTGACATTTAAAAAGAGATTTATCAATTTTAAACATTTGTTTTTTGAATGTTTTTTTATACAACTCATATTTCCATGTTTAGAAAGAATATGAAAATTACAATCAACTTTTAACTAAGTTATAATTCTGTATAATTATTTTACATTTCCATCTTGATTCTTCAAACTAGGAATGTAAAATAATACTTGTGGGCATAATTTATAATTTGTAATTAAATATGAATAATTATTTTATAAAATCATTTTATTAATTTTTGACTTTTGTAAATTAAATACTGTATGATTAATCATGTCTTGTAACTTGTCTTTTGGATGATAATTGTTTATTGTTATAATGTCTGGGTCTAATATTTATGTCTACTGAATTTGGGAATTCTATATCAAACTGTTTAGTCATCTATAGAGGACAAATAAACTCTTATCAATTATTAGTATAGATAAAAGTTATTCTTTCATTTTATATATATATATATATATATATATATATATTATAGTGTGTGCATTTGTGTGTGTGTGTGTGTGTGTTTGCTTCTTTAGCTCCAATCAAAAATGTTTCCACATTCTCAGACAAAAATCAACTGTAATGTTTGTGTAATCACGTACTTGAAAATATTTGATTGGGTAGTTTACTGTAACTGTAGAAAATAAACATGTAGGTAAAGTATATTTGATTAATAAGAGGATGTTTTTCAATGTTTGTCTCATATTATCTTGCAATATCTTTTCTATTTCAAGTGAATAAACACTGAAATATCACTTCTTTTTTTTTTTCTCCTGTTAGGAAAAAACATTGATTTTCTGCAAGTTTACATTTTTTGAATTACTTTTATCCTTTCTCTTTATTGACTTAAGGCTTTGTCTCTGTTGCAGGCTCTGAATTGTGAGTGGTCAAGCCAGACAAGGGGAGTGGTGCTTCAAGGAGAAGTTGGAAGTGGAAAAACAGCTGTGATAGAGCAATTGATTGACTACAGCTGTTTTGGAACCAAGACTTATGGTCCGACTTTACCAAACGGAGGTAGGTGCCACCAAACATATAAATATATAATCAGTGGAGTAAAAAGACAAAAAACATAACCTAAAATATGAAATTCTTTCTTTCATATTTAGGGTGCAGTTTATGATTTTATATAAGACTGTTGTTTCTCAATGGAATTTTCTAAAAGATTGACTGTTTAATAAGGGAAAGGACAACAAAAAAAAAAAAAGATAACTTTTTAAAAGAAGATTCTTTGGAGAATTCTCATGATTTACTTTTTTTATATATTCTAAAATGTTATTGCAATCCTACAAGATGGATGGAGTATGTTTAAAAATAAAGAAAAAATATAGATTATTCTTGGTCGACATTTTTATAGTTTATATTAAGGTGTATCAAAAGTTTTTTTCAGTTTTTAATCAACTGAGACATCATAAGGAATCTCTTGGGAACTGCTCTATCTTTTTGAAGCTTATGTAATATTCTACATAGATATCTTTGTAATGATCTTCCAAAGTTGTATGTATTTTAATGATCCTAACTCTTCTGAAAGTTTTCCAATGTTTTTAGTTGGGCCTTCTCTATATTGTATTTTAAAGGATTATAATAATAAACAACTGATTGTCACCCATTTGACTTTATTTCATGGGACAAAATACTTAAATCAATTTCAGAAAGTACAGTCATTTCACTGGTAGTCCAGCAAATTAGATGCCTAGTTTAAAATACTTAAAATTTGCCAGAATTTCAATATTTCTATCTACTATTATAACATCTGATCACAAATGATACAGCTAAATGATATTTATAATCATATGACATTATACAATATTATCCATAAATAAGTAAACCTCAGCCAATTTATTTATTTTATTTCTAGTAGAACATTATACAAAATGGATATTATGATGTATTATCTATTACCAAACTCTACAGCATTAAAACTCTGTTTGCAAAAAATAAAATCATATAAAGATGTTGGTTTAGCTCAGTTGGGTTCCATAGCAACTCATACTAAATCAGCGCATGAGTTGCATACTATAAAATGGGTAGCTAACAGTATGTGTGGTGCTCCCTCTCGGACACAAAAACAATCTCCCTGGTCTAGTACTAGTGAAAAGGCGATAGACTCCCTCGCTATCTGGCTGATACCGACAATAAGCTAGTCCACCTACTTTTACTTACATATTCATATTTTAGGTTATAGAGTTTCAATACTGTAGAGTTTAGTAATAAATGATACCTAATAATATCTGTTTTGATTATATAATGTTCCACTAGGAATGATGAAAATCTGGTATCTTTGGTTTAGAAGAAAATTAACTTTTTATAAAAAGAAATTGTTTGGGTTGTACTTTATGGAGGATACTGTTAATTCTTTATTAAACAATGCTAACTTTAGTACTAGAAAACTCAGTAAGAAAGTGTTACTTGATTACAAAACTCAGACTAATATTCAGTTTTGTTTTTGTGGGGAAATTAACCTGATCTTTTTTTCTATTGTTTTATAATATTTCCATTGATTTTCTGTTGTTTTTTATTGGTGAAACTTTGTCCAGTATTTTTTTTAATGTATCTTTTCTGTTTATGTAACCCAGCTTTGTGGTCTATGGCAACTTGTTTTAAATCTTTTCTTGGTAGTTTGCACAGGCCGAGCAGTCACATTTACTACCTTGTTAATTCTAGTTTCTAACTTTATACCTGCTAGAATAAACTAGATACTTTTTTTATTTCTTTTAGTGAAGAGTTGGAGGGGTGGATCATGTCATGAATTAGAACATAGTGCTATGTTAACCAAATGCTGAATCAGTTTCCAGTCAATTTCAAACTGCCAACGGGATCTCAACTAACCAGGCTAACAACTTTAGTTTTTACTGTTTATGTTGAGTGGATGGTTGTTCAGAAAAGAAAAAAATACAAGAATGATAAGGATAGGAACAAATAAGACAAAAAAATATCTCAAAATCTCAGATAAACATTGTCCGGTACTCATGGTGTGTGTGTGTAAAAAAAAAAAACTTTTTTTTTTCCAGTTTTGGAATACCTTGTGCAAGTTATTTTGAGAGATAGTGTACAGCCATCTGAGTGTATTTTCTTTTCTTCCATTGTTTGATGACCATACAGGCTTAGGAACAAATATAAAAACAAAAGATCTACAGGAGGCAAATCTAGAAAGTAGGATGGAATAAGAGTTATTTCACATTTTTCCCAAACTTCTCAGTTAATGAGAATTCACATTTCACTTTGATGGACATCATTCATCCCAATTTGAAATGCTTTTTGCCCCACTTGTGACATTGGCTCAAATAATCATCTCCTCCAGAAACCCTGAAAGTTGGGACAACTTTCAGGGTCTCCGCATTTGGAATATTCATCTGAATTAACAGTTTGCTCACACAAAACATTGGCATTATGTTTATGAATAATTTTCTGCATTTTGTTTATTAAATAATTTATGTAGAAATTTCAGACCCAATGAAATGCATGTTGACCAACTTAAGGAACATTCCTACTACATGTATTTTAACATTCATAGATAGAGGATTAAATCATATAACATTTTATTGGATGATGTGTCTTCTAGAATTTTGGTTATGAACATATGTCAACCCGTTATTGAGACTGCTATTTTTGTTCTTTTTTCTATCAAAAATTTAGCTTGAATTGGTTGAAAATCTATAGGCAATTGATTTGTATGTATTTGTGTGTATGTGTTTAGTTAAGTTTGTTGGGTGGTTATAATTAATATTAATATATAAAGGCACATTATTTGCTTTTTGATAAGACTGGTGTGTCTCTTTCATTAAATCAAACATTCAACATTATATCCAAACTTAATCTGTTATCTTTAGATAGTTTTATTAACTTTTTCCTGTTATATATTTTCCTTCCTTCTCTGCTCCTTCCCTCTTTATTTCATACATGCTCTCCATTAAAAAATTTACTATAAAAAGCAAACAGAACCAAATCCGTTATGTTATCCATATGATGATCCTACATATCAACTGTTACATGAAACTTGAAGTCATCAGTAGTGCTTAACATTGTGGCCCTTTTACATTTTAAATTGGATTTGCTTAGAATACCATAGAGTATTATTTTTAAATGTTCTTAATCGTTTTGGGTAATCATTTGCTCAAAACGTTTATATATATATATATATATATATATATATTTTATTGTTTATATTTTTAAGGCAATTACAATGCGTATATTGTATAAAATTTGATAATTATTGAAAATAATCATGACAAGTAAACTTGGCAAATAACGCGCACGACGTAGAACACCGTACAGCTGTTTCAACTTTATTAAGTCTCATCAGTGGTGTATATTTACGATTTCCCTCCAACAGAAATCGAAACCGGCATTTCTGTTGGAGAAAAATCGTAGGTATACACCACTGATGAGACTTAATAAAGTTGAAACAGCTGTACAGTGTTCCACATCGCGCACATTATTTGCCGAGTTTACTTGTCATGATTATTTTCAATAATTATCGAATTTTATACGATATATGCATTGTAATTGCCTTCAAAAAATATAAACAATAATATACTTTACTTAACAATGGTCCAAAAAGCAAATTTTCAAATTATATATATATATATATATATATGCACACAGTGACAAAGAGACCATTTATTTCAGTTCCAATTTTTCTTTTAGGCATGTTTTATTAGGGAAAACAGATAACTTAAGTCTGTTATACTTTTTTAAAAATCTCTATTTTTTACTTCTTGGTGTCACAGTATCTGATTGAAATTATGTAAGAAATGTCAAATATTTCTAAATCTATAGATTTTGAATTTTCTTGAGCATTTTCAAGAAAGAAATCTGAGCATTATGAAGTTTGGATAATTCTTACATAATTTTCATCTTAGAAATAAAGCCAATTATGAAAACAGGAGAAATTTAAAAACATATAATAGACTTAAATTGTCTTCAATAAATCATATCTAAAAGAACAAAATTATATTCTTAAGATTGTTCTTGGTGAAACCTGGTTAGTTAACTTCTGTCACTGATTTATTTCCCTAAACCAGTTCTACAAGTATGTATTGAGCACTTATCCTGACTCATTCAGGGTTTTTTTGGTTTTTTTACAACAGTCTAATTTTGTGTGTGTGTGTGTGTGTATTGAGTCTTTCCCTAAACTCCTAAAATAAGTGTGTGTGTGTGTGTATTGAGTCTTCCCTAAACTCCTAAAATAAGTGTGTGTGTGTGTGTGTGTGTGTAGAAAATAGAAAAACAACATATTCCGAAAAATTTATTATATAAATAAAGTTGATGTTTAAATGTTTTGGTTTGTTAAACCTTCATCAGGACAATACAGAGAAATTTCTTTCTATTTTCTACATAATATTGGATTCATTTCCATATTTTACATGCACACATACACACGATATTAGCTCTTTTATTCAATTACATCCTATCGGTTAGGCTTAAAATATGCAGATTGTATAATCTGTAGAGGGGTAAGACAAAACCTCAAAAGGGGTGTCCCAGGTATGATGCTAAACTGTATTTAATGCTGAGGCTCCAATTCTGGAGATCTGGGGGATGGAGTGGGGTATCCCTTCATTGACATTACTCCCAGGTCCACTCTGACCAAATGTGGTAGTACCTGTTAGGATCCCATTGGTGAGTTAATAGATCTGTTTGAAAATTAATCAATAGGACTGTGTGCAAAAAAAACAAAACTTTCAAGAAAAAATTACCCCAAAAAGATAAATGTAAATGTATGATGAATACAATTCCATAACCTCTAAGCATAGAATAATCATAGACAGGTTGACATGCCATTAAAAATCAATCTTCAATAAAAGGTTTTATTAGATATTCCTT
This sequence comes from Doryteuthis pealeii, assembly GCA_023376005.1. NCBI lineage: Eukaryota > Metazoa > Mollusca > Cephalopoda > Myopsida > Loliginidae > Doryteuthis > Doryteuthis pealeii. Next base: position 53,356,640 of record CM042162.1, read on the forward strand.
TTTGAAAATGTATAAAAAATCTTTCTCTTTCCAATCTTTACTTGCCTATTTAGCTATTGCCATTCAAATATTCTATTAGCTTAAAGATTCTGCTCTGATTTAATCTGAGTGTTGAATGAAGAACAGAATTTGGTCTTTTCTAGATCTTGAGAGTAAGGCTACTGAATTTCATTTATCCATCTGCAGGCATGAGAGCAATCCTTACAGTGTCAATAATCCTTTTTGACAACCTCTTGTCAAAGCTTTTCCTTTCTCATTGCATTTTGTTTTTTTGGGTTTTTTTTCTACTTTTTTTTTTTTTATTTTATTGCTGGCCTGCAGCCATCTTTGCCTCTTTTGCCTCCTAAGTCATTAATGACATAATGTTTAAATGAGATTTGCTTTATAAGCTTGTCTTGACAGAACAACAACAAAAATGAAAAAAAAGAGAAATACTTGTAAAAAAATGCTTGACATTGACATCTTATTTTGTAGATTCTATTTTTTTTTTTTAGTATTTTTTTTTTTTTTAGTATTTGTTAGATTTCTCTCCCTCTCTCTCTCTCTATCTCTATCTCTCTCTCTCTCTCTCTCTCTCTCTATATATATATATATATATATATATATATATATATATATATATATGCACACACACACACACACATTTTTGAAGGAACACTTGAAGTCACTATTTGAATAAAGGTTCATATTTTGTATTTTCAATGTTTTCTTTGGTAAATACTATCAACATTGTCGTCTTTGTTCATTGATAATTTAAAGAGAAACAGGTTTTAATCATTGTTCAGAGTTGTTTATTTTTAATTTTAATTTCTATTTGAGAGGGAATTTCACCAATTCTTTGTGATTCTTATTCACATTTTTATCAGGGTATTTAATCTGTCAACAGGAATTTTGTTTAAAATCTGTTTGTTCAGTCTCCTTAACTCTTAGAATTTTTGTTCAATTTTTTTATCATTACATTGTATCAATATATACTTTATTATTTTGTTGTGAAAGTTTTCTCCTTAAAATCTCACATGTGTTTTTATACTTGGTGATCATGTTTTTTTGTGTTTTATTTTTGTTATTAGTATATCAAGATCAATATTTAATTTCCTTGTTTTCCTTTAATCATTATTGATTCTTTATAAAAATGCTACTTTTCATTCTTTGTGTTTTTTAAGTAGAAACATGTTTCTTGAATCTCTGTTTTACTTTTGCTGCTACTTCAGCCAATTCTGTATTACTTTGTATAGAAAGAAGAAAAGTGGTTAGCCAGGTATAGAAAAATCAAATTTTCTGTTAGCATATTAATAGGCTGCTGGTACCAACAGTGACTAGCAACAGCATATATTTACATGAAGTATCAATACATTATATATGTACAAATTTGGAATATGCTATAGTTTTCCCCTCTTCACTCATAATTTTGCTCTGTTTGATACAGATCTATATTACACTAGTCTTTTCTCTTGCATTGATTATCTTATTGTACATTCACACTAATTGATATTCATAGCCTTTATTATTATTAATATATATTAATATGTTTACTTTCCAATAATGGGCAAAATGCTTTGCACACATCCAAAAAACACACTGAATCTTTTGACACACCTTACTACTCAATGATTCATTATTGATTCTACTTAGATGAAAAAGAGCTAAACCATTCAATGATAACACAAACCAAAAACTTTTTACACTGTCCAAACATACTTAGCAAAATAAGTCCATATTGGTATTTTTTTCTACAAAGTTAAAGAAGTTGAATGGGATAAAGAAGAACAATAATACAGAAAAGGAGAAATATTTTTTCATTAGGAATATTCACTTCTGTGTGTGTGTATGTGTGTGTGTGTTGCCACTTCATTACAGAATGCTATTTCTACAAAGTTTGGTTGTGAGCATGCAAGTAGCTCAGAAGTCCATCCTGTCACATGAAAAACACGTGAGACCTCTGGTTTCTGCTCATGCACACACGTTTTTCATGTGGTCGTCTGTCACCATTGGATTGCATATGACTCAAAGGACCAGCCCATAACAGGCAAGCCCTGTCACACATATGGTCAGGCTTGAATGTAGGAAATTTTTCCAGGACATCCGACTTGTCCCACTTTCATGGAGCCTGCTTCAGAATGGAATGCTTGAGCCACATGCTTCAAACCCCATATATATAGTTTTAAAGAAATTGACAGTTGTGGTGTATCTTTAACAAGAACGTAAATATACTAGTTGAAGTAGTCATTTCTGCTAGATGAGAGATGAAGACTTGTATCACAGTTTATAATGAATGTTAAACAATTCCTTAATATTAATGATGTGCTAGTAAGTGTTTCCATCAAAATCAAATTCTACAAAACTGCTGTGTATAGTCCTAAAATTTTCCTGTTTGTCGACACCCTCTGGCATTTTAAAATATTATATTTTCAATAAATATTTCAGCATTGTTCAAGGGCTGCTGCAAATAATAAATTTTCAGAATTATAGGTAAATTGGAGTTTCACCTAATTTCTTATAAGAAAGGGAAACAAATGAAATATATAACTAATAAATAAAATCTTTCTGAACGAGCTGAGCTAGCTGTAAGAAATCATTTTACTGTCATTATAACCAGCTTCAATCCAACTTTTCACCTATGATGTTAAAAAGGCTACTTCAATTAGTTTTTATGAATCCATAAAACAGAAAATTTATATTATCTTATAAAATTAATATTGATTCTGTGAGAATTTTCAACCAGATTTGTTGACAAATATTTTTTTTTTTAAAATTTGAATAAATGACATTTAAGAGATTTATTGATTTGAAAGGGTTTTTGTCCAGTTAGTTAGTCCTAACTAAGCAATAATGCTATATAATTACTTAAAAAGAAAGGCTTTATTCAGCATTACTTAACCCAATAAGGGTTGATATGCTGTAAAATCAGCCAACCAATGTATCTAATTCTTACTCTTCTCCATATAACATATGCATAAATTACTTCTGGTTTAATGCCCCTTGGATATTAAAGAGTGTAAGGAACACAATTCATTTGGAAACTTTAGTATTTGATAATATCTTAACTAAAAAGATAAGTGGTTAACAAATATACAGTCTATAATTTTGAGAATAGTTATTATTTATATATTGAAATTTATTGTTTATGTTGCTTTTGCTTTTCAGCTTAAATTTTAGGCTGATTTATTCAAAAACCTTTAAGTGTTACATTTTATAAGGAAAGAGTGTTGTTTTTTTCTTCTTCAATTAAACCATAATTAATTGTAAAATCAACTCTCATTTTCCAATCAACCTAATACATTTCTAGGTTGATTTTTTTCTTTCTTTTCTTTACCTTTAAATTTTTTGATTAAATTGATTTTCTTTTTTTTTTCTTTTGTTCAGAGTTTAAGATTCAATTTTGTTCAATATAATCATTTAAATTTATAAGTATAGATATATTTTATCATTTATCTGCTTTTAACAAACTTGTGGGAAATAATTCTAAATTATTCAGTTGAATAGGACAAATATAAAAGACAATCAGAAACACAAAGTATTGGCAGATAAATATAATTAATTTTATAATCAACTTAATGATTTAATTAGAACATAAAATATAAAAGTCTTAATTAATAAGTTATTCAGAAGGATTTTACTTTCTATTTTATTGGGATAGATTTAAATTTATTATAATTTTATTATTTTTGATATAATCAAATAATTGTTGCTTAGATGATAATTATTTATTTTTTTTTTAAATAATTTGTTTTATATTGTTTACAGTGCAATATTTATTATTAAAAAAAAGCTAAATCTTCAAAATTTATAAGATTACAATATAACCGAGTTAAGAATGATTTCTGTTTGTTAATCTTTTTGCATTAAGAACTTTAAAATGGAATTCTGAATTTGAAGCCACATAAAATAAAATAATCAAACACAATGAATTTGTCAGAGAAAAAAGTCATATAGAATAAATGAAATATTATTCATAAATATTTTTATTTTACATTATTTTCAAGAAAAATAATGAGCAATTTATAATCGGATATAATTTTAAGTTTTTCTTTTGTTATTTTTGCTATTGAATCTGTGTAAAAAGAAAATCATGGGATAAGATATGAAATAGATTAACATTTTATATCAGTAATAGCACTGATTTAATATGTATTTTACAAGTATTTCAATATACTAATGATATTGTGTAATACTGTATTTCAAGAATACCTTATATGGTATAATGGTTAGCTAGATTAGCAGACCATTGATAGTGAGTTTGATTCTCATGGGCCTTGTACCACATCTTAAGCTAGGCTTTGTAAATAACTAGTATTGTTCTTCAATATAAGATTTATAAACTTACATCCTTTCAAAATAAATCTTGCCTTTAGAAGAAGTCAAAATCTACTTTTGCTGGAAGCAAATTAGCTACTATTTTTGACACCAAAGCATTTCCTTTTAAAAAAATGATTGGTTTGAATGGTACCATATCCCTAAAGGGTTTGGATAGGCTGTATCTGCTAGAGCTGCCAGATCTTTTTTGCCACTATAGACCAAATTTGTATAGTTTTGGAACCAAATTAAGGACCTTCCGTGCCAAAATAATCAAATAACTTAAAATTAGACTAAGTTATCAGAGAAATACATATTTTTTAATCTATTGTTGAAGTATATTTTTATATCAATGGATCGTTATCTTAGATTATAGATTATATGATTTATAAATGAACTGTATGATATTTTCATATTAATTTATGGAAATAAAACAAGCAGAATAAAAGGAACTTTACTGTATAATGTTTCACTAGAAATAATAAAACCCTGTTATATTTGGTTTAGAAGAAAATTAGTATCTTATAAAAATTGTTAGGCAGGAGATAGTACTTATTTATGGGTGATATTGTGTATGTACATCATTAACACACTTTTCTTTCATGTGTTTATGCATATTTAGTTATCAGGAGGTACACTTAATAGTTGTGTATTTCACATCACATCCAGCCTGTTGTGTTCAAGCCCAAATAAAAGCTAGGATTATAAATGCTGATTTTAAAGGCAGGCAAACCCTTCCCATTTGGAAGATTAGTACAACAGTCTTTTTTTCTCTCTTTATTTAACCTTATTCCATACTAAGAAAAATTTCATAAAAATTACCATTGATGTACATATGTATATGTTTTCAGCTAGTTTCTTTTCACTTGAATATGATTTTATAATTAGAATCTTAGCAGTATCTTATTGTCTCAGAATCTTAAAACTTTTTCTGAGTTATATTTTCTTTGCACTAAATTGTCCGGCACAGAATTTTATTGCACAGAATAATCACATAAATGTAAGAAACTATGATTTGCCGAAATCACTAATTCAGTACCGTGCAGATTACTAATGAAAGTAGATTTTTAATAATTAACCTCTACCAATATCCACCATCATGATGTTCATTCAAAATTGACATTGGTTCTCCAATCCAAATTAGAACTTGTTTTTCTCTTAGTGACATATTTACTTTTACTTTGATGTTTTATATTTTCTACTGTAACTCTCTAACTCAAATATTGACCTGTTGGATTTATGAGATTCTTTTTATCTTTTTATTGCTACATGCATTTCACCTTTGAACTTTTATATTCTCCAATGTTACTTGTCAGGTGACTTGATAGTTCTTTTAACCCTTCAATGCTCAACATGGTTAATAATATCCCACTTAATTCTTAGTTGGTTAAATCCTGATTCCTAAGGTATTTAAATCTGTTCACAGCATCTTTTATGAACCATTTAATTGAGAAATTGAAATCCCAAATTAGATTGTAAACCATTTAATTAAGGCTTCCTATAAATGTTTTTGACAAAAAACTAGACATCAAAAGTCTAAAGTTGGATGTGTTAACAGCTTGTTAATCAAGTCTGTAATTAACTGCCTCAGGTGAATCTATTTTGATCTTCCATTTTCTTAGATAAAAGTTTTAAGATCAACACTTTGCAACTGACATCTCATCATGGTACCATGGGGACAATCTTTGATCTTCTCTGCATTTTAATAAAATTCTCTGTCAAATATGAAAGAATTTGCAGTCAATCCAGAATCAACTTATTGAATCTACCATTGGTGACACATGCGTTGGTTCTTTCATCTCTTTTATTTTTATAAATGGGATTCTCCACAAAAGCTTCAAGAATTCATTGCCATATTAGATTCAGATCTTCACTTCACTCATCTGCTCAATGTACAACAGCCTACCTTTATCTCAAACATTTTTCGGTGCTGTTAACATTCTGTTGAAAGTATGAGATGAAGTAACCATATTAAATTATTTCTCTCACAGTTTTTTTTATTAATTCTATATGTACAATCTCCTTGATGTTTCTGACACTGTAAAGGTCTGTGAATTATTAGATAGTCAAATTCCTTAGCTGTTACATAATACAAAGAACTAACATTTCTTTAATGGGGATTATTTAAATCTCATCAGTTTTTACATTTTAGATTGTGTGTCTGAGTGCTTAAAAAATTTCTATTTATGAATGCTGAGATCAACTGTTAATATCAGAAAATTACCAACATTTGTTCAGAATAAAAGCAGTTTTGTCTGCTCCCAGTCAGCTAATGAGTATAAAAATACAGTATAATTTGAAAGATGATATTTTTCAAGTGGAAATCAAGTCTATTATTAGTGGACTGTAAATTGTTACTGTACTTTTTGTTTTTATGATATTTTCATTCAAATTTTTTGTTTTTCTGTTAATGCTTAGAATCTTGTGCCTTACTACACATAAGGGTCCCTTTACCCTGAACTCCTGGTTGAAAAATGTTGAAAATGTTCTATTATTTAACAGCTTACAACATTTTGCATGTTAATTATAGGTGATAGCAATGTAGAAATGGGTATTCCCTGGCTGGAATTCAGTATATTTAAGTATATATATATATATACATCTAGATAATGAAACAAATACCAATTGCTTGGCTTCTAGAGATTAAGATTTATTGTACAATAAAATAATCTATGCAAATTGTATTATCCTGTAAGTGCACAGTCATGGGGGGGGGGTCTTCTTTTTTTTTATTTTGTTTTTACTTGTTTCACCTATTCTAAATAGATTATTTAACAGGATGTTTCCAATTCTTTTATGAAGTGGGTGCTAAAAAGTTCTTGGTCAAATCAAGGAGGCCATGCAACATAAAAAAAACTATTCCTCACTTGGCACATTGCTTTTCTAATTTAAAAAAAAGGAGGGGGTGGGGCTATTTTTTTCTTTGCCAGGTGCAGAAATTTTTTCACTCACTTGTATATATATTACCTGTAAATGAATACTATTCTGTCCTATAATAGTTGCTACATTTGCACACATATATATATATATATATATATATATATATATATACACACACACACACACAAAATGTAATAATTATTATGAGACAGAGGTAGGATATATCCTAAGAGGAAATAAAATTACAACACACCTGAAGGACAATGCTGATTTTGACTTGGTTACAGTATGTGCATGGCAGCTGAGTTCTGTTGATACACTCTATATTGTAGAACCTGTGCTTTTATTGATCAACAGAAAAAGATATAATGGGAAAACCACAATTTGGTGAACAATCTATTATTTATATAAATATACCACCAAATTTTGGTTTTCACATCATAATATCTAGCAGACATTTTATCCATTACATTCATTCATTCATATATATATATGATCAATTATTATATCCAGCTATGTTACATATTTTTAATCTTGAATAAATTGAAACATATTCAAGGTGTTTCAATTCTATCTTCCATTAGTGTCTATTTTTAAAAGCTGTATAAAATTATGAATATCAGAAGATGTCCGTTTTAGGAAATGTTTGTCAGTTATATATATATATATTGCCAAAATATTCTGAATATAAAGATGATGCTTATAATTTGTTTTATCAACTATTATGACTCTCTTTCTTTTTTATTTATCTAGATACCCATCCTGAGCCAAATGGAAAGGACCGCTCTAGGCAGAATGGTTACCAGAGCAGTCCTTGTGGAACACTAAGTAGTCTTTCATCATCTTCTGTTGCTAGTCACAATTCCTACCTGAGCGCCTCCAGTGCCAGTCTGAACTACGATTCTCTCAAGAGTCTTGGGTGCCAAGTGGTGGCTTACCATATCTGCCAGGCCGATAACAATGTCACGTGCATGCTGCCTGACTTTGTGCACAGCATCGCTGCCAGCCTCGCACGAGCCCCCCAGCTGGAAGCCTACCGTGAACTGCTGCTTGCTGACCCCAACCTTTTCAACATTCTTGCCATGAAGGAATGCATTCAGAACCCTTACCAATCTTTTGTTAAAGGAATCCTGGAACCACTAAAGCAGCTTAAAACCAGTGGAAAGATAACGTCTGATAGTTGTATAATTTTGATTGACTCTTTGAATGAAGCCGAGTTTCATCGTCCTGATTATGGTGATACCATCGGCTCGTTTCTTTTACATTATATCCACCGATTTCCCACTTGGTTGAAGGTGATAACCACAGTACGAACAAACTATTCTGACATCACCCGTATGCTGCCCTTCTGCACAATTAGCATTGATACATGTGATGCCACACAAAGAGATCTGCACGAGTATATCACGTACCGAATCAACTCCACAATAGAACTACAAAACAACATTGCTCCGGATGAGACCGGCACTCAAAATAAGTTCTGTAACCACCTGCAGTTGCTTAGCAAAGGCAGCTTTTTGTATTGCAAGCTTGTTCTTGATTTAATAGAGCGTGGTAATTTGGTATTGAAGAGCTCCAATTATAAAATCATACCAATTAACATCTCTGAAGTCTTTCTTTTACATTTCAATTTAAAATTTCCCAGTGTTCGATCCTTTGAAAGGGTCTATCCAATTCTTGGAGTGTGTTTAGCAGCACTCTATCCTCTGAAACAGGAGGAAATATTTGAAGCTGTGAATTCCGGGGCAACTAAGAAATACATTTCACGAGAGGAATTCTCGCATAGACTGGAAATACTTTTTGGATTCCTTTACCATCGCCAAACAGATAACACTTACATGTTTTTTCATCCTGCCTTCAGGGAATGGCTGATTAAGAGAGATGAGAATGAACACAGAAAATTTCTTTGTGAATTGCGGTAAGTTTCACCTTATATTATTGCAACTCTTTTCAAACAGCAATAATTTAATTTTAATATTTAACAATAAAGAATATAGACAGAATAAATTCTCAGTGATGCATTTTCTTTACATTTTTTTCCATTAGATTTGAAATTAAATTTAAGCAAACCAGAAAGTAGGCTGTAAACTCAATAGTTTGCCTTTTTACCTTCTTCATTGTAAAAAATAAAGTTGATGGAGTGACCTGTTGTCAGTATCAGCCAAACAATGAGGAAACCTATCCCCTTTTCACTAGTGCTAAATCAGGGTGATTATTTTGCTGAGGTGGCACACCACACCTACAATCAGCGCATACATGCTTTATCACACAGATCTGAATACCCAAGCTGTGCTACTCATGTGCTGAGTTGGTGAGGACCAGTTTTGAACCTGGAACCTTGCAATTCCTAGGTGGATGCTCTACCGACTCAAGAAAAAGTATTTTATGATAAACATCTAATAGGTATCTTCCTTGAAAAAATCAGGGTGGCCATCAACTTCAGTGTTAAATCACCTTCTGTTTATACAATTTATATCATAATTAATTGCAAATAGATAAAGAAAAGTACTCTACAATTAACATTCAATTGTTAACTCCCTTAAAAATTATAATGATTCAGGTGAGTGTGAATGCAGATGACAGTAATATTGACTTACATATTGGGTTGGAAATTGCTTTATTCTCTAAGTTAAAGCATTTTAAAACTATTGTGCAAACAAAAATCTTGTTTCAATGTGTTATTTTTAATGATATACAAACAAAAACTGAATAATTTTGTTATTTACAAATCTTTACTTAGTCTGGCACATAGGCCACAGGTTATTTATGGTACTTACTGTTTCTTAGTAGTCACCCATCTAAGTACTGAACTAGTTCATCGCTGCTTAACCTCAATGATCTGATGAGAACAAGGTGCTTTCAGCATGACTTAACTTTAAATCATGTATTATAAATTATTACTCGTATTCACTGATATAAAAGTTTCCAGGTATAAAATATCTGAATTCAGTTTTCCTTCTCCTAGCTCAGTTGCCCATCATCAGAGCTAAAATACCCAATTGAAACTGCTATTTTACCCATAACAAAAAGTGGATTCATTCTTTTCCAAAAGGCATTAATGCAAAGTGAATGAAAACTGCCTCAGATGGGATTTGAACCTGATTCATAAATTCTATTCTCCACACCAATAACCATTATACCATTCACACCTTTGATTTAATGAGTTTTAAAGACAAAAAATGATAAACTTTTATTAAAAATAACATTTAATCTACGTATTTTAATTTGAACAGTTTAGACTTCATTTCTTTCACAACAACAATATTAACCTTTATGATAAATAGTTTCTGTTTTATTTTATCTCCTTTTCTTATTTCATATGTACAAAGTAAACATTTCAGAATATCTATGTAGATATAGATAATTGAATAATAGTTTTTGAAAGAGGAACACAACTACATTTACCAAAATGATGTTATCTGCAGTTGATCATAGGAAGTTTATAGAATTTAATAGTTGATTTTTATCTGAATTTTTGGGATGAAGAATTATCTTTGGTATTCATTGTTATATACAGACTGGTATCCTCATCTTGGTTGTTATTATAATCCCAATGTTATAGCTTTTCTATCTTCAGGCTTTCTTTGCATGCTTGTTATGGTTCTGTGAAATTTGAATTGAACCTTTATTCAATGCCTGCTAGTAAATAGAGAGTAATATAAGAATGTGGTTTGAATAAAGAGTTCAGTTCAGATTTCCAGAAGGTTAACATAGGCATGAGAGTAAAACAGCTAAAACATTCTAATTATAATAACAACCAAGATGAGGACATTAGTCTGAGTAAAACAATTAATAATAATAATAATTAGTTTCTTATACAATTAAAATTAAAAAGGATCTTTAGGTTTCTAACAAACTCTGTTTTCCAATCAAATAACTTGACAAATGAGAAATTATTGTAAATATTTTTCTTGTTATTTTATCAAACTGTATCTCCACTCGAGAAATGTTCTCTTAATTTCTATATTGAATTCACATTGATATCTTGACATTTATTTGACAGGAAATTGTCAAATAAATAATCTTTGTTTATTCTTTTCTTTTTTTTTAAACACTCTTAAAATGCAAATGACAATTACTCAATAAAATGAAATAGAATAAAAAAAATTAAAAAAAACACAACTAAAATCAGTTAAAAAAAAATGGTTTCCAAACATTTATCCATTTCTGATAATTCAATAAATTTCTGATATGAGTAGCAATTTATGTTTAGAATAAGAAGACTCTTCTTTTAAATTCATGCACTTTACTATCGAAGCACTTAACCAATAAATTGTATCTTAAAATTTGAACCATCTCTGTTTAATAGTTTTGAAAATGATGAAAAATCTGAAGAGTTCTAATTGCACAAAATCTTAGAGACGACAACTGTGCTTAGTTGTCATTTACTAAGTAGAGCTTAGTTTGTCACAAGGCCACAAGTGAAATGTTTTATTAACATTATATCATGGAAGACTCTTGACAACTATGTCTAGTAGGCTATTGAGAAATATCAAAAATTATAGATCATCATTATCTAAAAATTATATTCAATAACACTTAATGGAACATGACTAAAGTAGAACTTCCTATCTAAATGGACTACCCCACCTTCTCTCCCTCGTCATGCACAGACACGTATATGCTAACAATATTTCAAGCTACAAATCTGTTTTTAAATATTAAAATAAAAAATTAAATTTGTACCTGTTTAAGATCTCTCTTTTTTTTTTTTTTTCAAGTCTGTTCAGAAAAAAACTACATATGATCTAGTTAGATGCTAAAAATAAAAATGGGATTTTTTTAAAAAACTGAATTGAAATAAATGTTTGAAAATATATTCTTTAGCCTCAAATAAGAAAGAAAATAAAAATGTTATTTTCTTTATTTATTAAAATTGTTTAATTTCATTGTTCAAATTATTTCTTAAAGTTGGTATAAATATATAGATATTCATTAAACAAGTAATGACATGTTTTTTCTATTTTGATATTGTTCCTTTCAAATTAAGTGTGTGCATATATGTGCATACACATATATATTAGTCTCCTCAGGATTTAGAAATCTAGTCTAGATATATAAATCATAGATAATAAACATAGAGAAGTGTGTGTGTGTGTTTACCCAACCTCTCCACACAAACAGGATGTAACACAAGGTCAATTTTAACAGCTTTCAGAATTTTCCCTCTCCTTGACTGGTTGCTATACAGTCTAGGAGAAGGAAAATTCTGAATTCAAACCTGTTAAAATTGACCTTGTGTCACATTCTGCTTGTATGGAGAGTTAAAGATCCCAGTCTGCCCTAATATACTTTACACACGTGTGTGTGTGTGTGCATTTGTGTGTAAAATTTGAATTTTTTTCCACTCTACTTGTTTTGCCCAACTGTTTTTAATTTCAAGGAAGACTTTCAGGTCATTTAACCTGAGTTTTATTAAAACCTTTTCCCCGCAAAAAAATGGCACATCATGTCAATATTTTTATTAAAGCAATACACACTTAAAATATTTTAACTGAGAGAATAAAGTAATTTCCTGTACAATTTGCAACTGAATGATAATTTTATGGTCTTTGTGCTGAAATTCAGTTTTTAATCCTCAAAATTGAATATAATTGAGATAAGTATGAAATGTTTATTAGAATCATTCACCCTTTCATGATTAAAAGTTTAAAGACCAAAAATAATCTTTGCTTTTTATAATGATCCACTTTTTGTCTGTCTTTGTTGACAGGGCCTAAAATACATCAAACTATATCTCCTATAGAGGTGTAAAACATCCTCCCTCCAAAAAAAAGGTGTCATACAATTGAAAAAAAAAAAAGAAGACTGACCTCAATATAATCAAATAAGAATTGACATACCATAAAGCCATCCAATTCTTGTATGTTACCATGAGTAAAATCGGTAGAATGGCCTATTGTCAGTATCAGCTAAACAGCAAGGGAACCTATCCCCTTTTCACTAGTGCTAAACCAGGGAGACTGTTTCGTCAAGGTGGAGCACCACACTTACCGTCAGCTCCCAGATGCTTTACCACACAGATCCAATTACCTAAGCTGTGCTAATGCTCTGAGTTGGTGAGGACTGGTATTGAACTTAGACCTTGGGATTCCTAGGCAGATGCTCTACCAAGTTAGTACAGTACTATTAAAATATCCTGAGAGAATCAAGCAATTACCAATCCAATTTGCAATACTTGAAACTATATAATTGCAAACAAATCATTAAATAAGAATTGTTACTTGAAACCAAACAATTTATCTATTTACAGATTATTATGATATACATTCTTTAAACAAGATGACTTATCATCTACTTAATAGAACCATTTTAATAAGTATTTGTATTTAAAAAAGTATTATTTACATTTATATATATATATATATATATATATATATAATGTATGTATTAAAGCAAACATTGCTTGGTACTTCAAGACCCACATAGGTGACAATGTACTAGACAATCATTCATTCAGTTCTATATTTATTCAGCTCCATTTGAAAAGGGGAGTTATAATTATGATTAACAAGTGCACTGCTACAGTTGAGTGCACATGTTTGATTGCAGATCAGAAAATAACCTCTCATTTGGCATTTAAATATTATATCTTGTGTTCCCATGCACTCAACTGTGACGCTTTGCACTATAAGTGATTGGACTGGCTCAAAAAAAGCTACATAGAAAAACCTAATCACTTGTAGCTTACTCCATTTAAGGTTGTGTTTTTAACTTTAATAATCTTGTAACAATGAAGCCGGTTTTCATTTCAGAATGCAGATAGGAAAAAAGAAGAAATAGTAAAAAATGTACTGTGTGAATATTGTTGAATTTAAGAGAAAGGTCCTTACTCATAACTTTGACTAAAAACTCTTGGATATTTTAATGGGACTGATATTTACACTTTTATAGAACATTCAGTGAGAATTGATTACTAGAATAACCTGCTAACTACTACTACTACTACTATTACATAGCAGTTTTTTATGAATAAATTAGATATGAACAAACTGAAATATATAAATCTAGCTGAATTATCTATCTACATCAAGTAAGAGGTCAAAACTTAGATTGCAGCTGATTATACTGACAGTAAAATAATTCATTAGTACTGATGTAGAGCTGGTAAATATTATTTCTATCAGTCAAGTAGTAAAAATGGTGTGTGTGTGCGCATATATATATATATATAATTATGAGAGAGAGAGAGATAGTCCAGAAAAGTTCCAAGAACCTTGGTGCAAAATCATCATAGACATCCTGATTCCATCTTCTATGTATTTTCAATAAATTTTAAAACATTGTTCAAAATTATACAAATTGTATATAGTTGCTACAGACAAGACTCTTTTTTTCTTTATAATTATAGTTATGTTGTAAGTAAGTAAAGTCGTCGGGGTGGCCTAAAGTCGGTATCAGCCAGTCAGCGAGGGAGTCTATCCCCTTTTCAATAGTGCTAGACCAAAGAGATTGTTTTAGCATCTGAGGTGGAGTGCCACACCTACCATCAGCTCTTTACTTTACCGCACAGATCCCTGTGCTACTCATACGCTGAGTTGGCAAGGACCAGTATCGAACTAGGAACCTTGTGGTTTCTAGCCGAACGCTCTACCAACTGAGCTAACCTGGCCCCTTAGGTAGTTTCATATAATCCTTTATAGCAAAATGAAATAAACAAATGAAATATTTTTGAATTACTGTTAGAGACCCCTTATATTATTTTATATTAAATAATGTAATAGATTATAATAGAGATAGTTATTCATGAATAATAGATATAAATAAGGTCAGAATTAAAATCTAAATCAGCTGATATTTTGCTAAGCTTAAGTGAATAGAAAATCCCATATTTGTGGAGCATATTATGATGAGATTAGCTTTTGTGGTTAACCCACAAACTCTGTTCTATAAGAAACAAGTACTGTGGGTGTGATACCATACAAATGCATATTTCCTCCTTATACACTTCAAGTATTGCCATTCATTTCCTTATATTAATGTCCTTTGTCTTCTATTTTTGGAATCTGATGGAAATGTTCTTGCCCTTCTATAAACCTGCTTTGGCCTTGTGGAATTAATGCTGTTGTATAGCAGCCTTCCTAGGTGTGAGGCATCTCTTCACACTATATAAATCTCATCAGTCATTTTCATGTGCTTTTATTGAGAGAGAGAATGACATATCTCATAACTTGGCTCAAGCCATATTCAAGGGATTCTGGATTGGGAGTGTTTAGCTTGTGAATAGACATCTAGACCTTGGGCAAAACAATTGATATCACTCACAATAACAACATAGCGTTTTTAGATATGGAATTGGTTTAGTTCTTTGATATTTTTTTGTATAAATATTGTCCTAGTTCAGAACAAACATGGGTGATTTTCTACTACTCACAGTTTTTTCATGTGCACATAAAATCCAAAGTAACCAAATACATCACATTCGACATATAGATAGGGTTTGTGTTTGAGCTTTAGAGAAAGTATTCAGATGTTGATCAAGTTTTTCACTTTCTATTGTGTTTGAAAGTTCTTAGCCCAACCAATACTTAAAACATTCTTTTTAATTGATCTTTTTTGTTTGTTTATTTCTTTGTAAAGCTTAAAGAAATTTGAATAAACAATCATTTGAAGTGTGTTGAATTGCAGGATGAATAAGCAGAATAACAGTGTATGTTTTATTGCTTTTGGGCATTCCTTTCTTGGTTGGGCTGTGAAAACTTTTAAAAATACACCATATACCTGATAGGAAGTTTATTTATCAATTTATTCAATTTGATAGGTATTCCTTTTTTTTTTTTTCTTTTTTTTTTGACAGTATTTTTTCATCTGGAAGTAAAGTAAGCATGGGGGAGGATATAATCTAATTCTGCAAAAATCTTTCCTTTGTCTCTCTTCTTCAGCGTCTTCTGCTATTCATGTTTGCAGTAAGTTTGGTTTGCAGATATTTGCCATTTGTTTGTTTGTAAGATCCACTTATTTACTTAGTTGCGGATCTCGTTGCTGTTGATCTAGGCACTACTAAGTTTGTTCAGAATTGTTTAAACAAAGAAAACTTCATTGACACTTAAGAACATTCACAAAAATACTGCACACATTTGAAAAAGAAAAGAAAAATGAATTTCAGAATCATTTACCTAAACAAACTCCAGATGTTTTTCTGAGAAATATGATCAAATTTCTGTCCTGAATTGTGATCAAGTTGTTGTCATTGAGTGATCCTCATTTAATAGAAATGTTATGGAAGGATGAGGAGGAGGAGGACAAAGAAGAGGAAGAAGAAGAAGCTGCAAAAACTAACGAATAATGATTGCAACTGACTTAAAAAAAATGTCATATCAACTGAGTAATGTTTTACTTTGAAATATATAAGATGTATTTTTTTTTTATCTACCCCTAAAAATTACACTTCATACACAATACACGTTTGGATTGTTACATGTCAAAATGCTAAGTTTCTGCTTAAAAAGCTGTGAAATTTCACTCAATTTTTAAAAATTTGTCTTTGTTTTAACCTTATAAGTTAACCTCTTTATTTTCTATTTAGATTTACATAAATCTTGTAATCTAATTGAGATTAATTTCACAGGCTATTTACAGTATGTTTCTTTTTCATTTTTTTTTCATTGGGTACTATACATTATGTCCTTGTGTCTGACTAAATTCAGTAAATACTTTGATGCCAATCTTAAAGTTTCTATTTTTGCTGCTTTTACTCTCTCTCTCTCTCTCTCTTCCCCTCTCTATGTCTCTCTCATTTGTTTGTATGTTATTGGCATTTCACACTTCTTGGTCCCCTTGGGCAAGAGGCAGCATTGATTATTTTCTTTCTGACAATACAATCAATGAAAAGTTTGAATATTAGGAAAAAAAATTGAAATATTTATTTGAATAAGAGAAGCTTTTTGTCCTAAATATAATTCATATTTTTAGCAGCCATCATTCATAATCTAATTAATAGATTAATCTCACAAGCCATTTATTCTAAGTTTGTTTTTCATTATTTTTTATCAAATTAAAAATAATTCATAAATATACTAAGTACAGGGGATTGTTTAAAAGGTCTCAGCCCAACCAACAAGACAATGACCTAGAGTTTTTCTGTTTCTAGAATTTGTATTACAATTAATTAGAAATAAATAAATAAGAAATACTTTATAATTACGATTTAATAGTTATCTCCCTTGAGAAAACATAATGATTAGGATGAACACAGAATTGCAGATTAAATTTGCTTTATTCTCTAAGTTAGATTATTGTTAACACTATTGTATTAATACTAATAAAAATCATGTTACAATGTGCCATTTTTGCTGTTTTATAGTAATACACTTACACAAATCAGATCATTATAATATAGATAATTTATCTATTTATTCCTTTCTGTTTCACCATAATATTATTTCTCTTTGTATATTACTGTATATCTTTACTTTCTTCAATGTTAAACAAACACAAGTCAACATTTTCTTGAAAAATATTTTTGTCATATTTTGGTCAGTAGAAGATGTTTTAAGAGTCAAGCTGGATGCTTTTTCTTGGAATAAAATGGACAATAAGAAGAATTGACACCATCAAAAATGTGTTTATTCAGACTAAGCAGTCAGCAAAACCATGCTGCTATGAGTGTGAGGAGTGCCACACCAAATTGTATGAGGTTTGGAGAAATGCCAATTTTGGTGTTATGAAATTCTTGATGGATGGACATCCTGAGCAAATACGCATCATCTCATTTTTGTTTTTATGCTGTTCAATAAAGAATTGTGTTATCTTGCTAACTTTGCAAAGAAAGGAGAAAAAAAACCTTAAATAAGGATGGGCTTTTGGCAAATTTCATATTTTAAATGATTATATGAAAATTCTGATTTCCCTACCTTCTGCTTAAAATAGAAATTCATCAAATGCTTTTCAACAAAATCAAAATTATTTTGAAAGCTGTCCTCTTGCATATATATATATATATATATATATATATATATATATATATATATATATATATATATATATAACTTTAAATTCCAGTTACATGGAATATATATATATATTCCATGTAACTGGAATTTAAAATTTTATATATATATATATATATATATATATATCTGTGCATTCCAGTTACAAGGAGCACTGGTTACAAGCAATTGTTACTTAATAGAATCTATTTTCAAAAAATAGAATTAAACACAAGATTGTTTCCTTATGCAAATTTATTTGAAAGGAACAATTCCATATGAGGACCAAAATTTATGATTCCAACCTGTTCTACTTTAATGGAATCACATGCGCACGCACACGCGCGCACACACACACACACACACACACACACACACACACACACACACACGTGTGTGTGTGTGTGTGTGTGTAACCAATTGAAATCTAAATTATGATGTATTTGTGTGCTTACAAGTGATGAAAATAATGCAGTAACTTTTTTGAGTCAGAGTTAAAAGAAGTTAAAAATCAATATTTTTAATTACACTTGAAAATATGCAATACATTCTAAATAATTTAAAATTGTTATACATTGTGGGCTTACTAGAGTGGGAATGATATAGTGAGATTTTATAGGCTTCAATTATTTTTTTTTTCACTCAACAATGTTACATACTCTAATATAATCTAGTTTTTTTTTATAGTTTTTTTTTACTATTAATAGTAGTATATAAAGTCAAACATCTAGTAAGATACAGTATGATATAATTGTATTTCAGTTGAATTTATATAGATGACAAATATGTTAAAATAATTCTAATGACATTAATAATAGAACCAACTGGTAAGAATTCTATTTCGAAATTGTTGGTTTGTAGAGACTTATTTTTGTTGTTGAAAGCTAATGTGATGATAATAATTAAAAACAAATGTATTCCTAATCAAAATAAGTGAATACAACTAATATATATGGGCAACATTTTTCTTTTATGCATACTGTATTGAACAAGAAATTGTTTTTCTAAAAATAAAAGCACCTACATTGGTCTCTCTACTATGACCTTGTTGCACCACTTGACACTTCATCTATCCGATACAAGCTCCATTTCACAACACTTAAAATCAGATGCATGTAATTACTGGAAAATTCTAACTTAAAACACATGCATACTGCACAAAAAAGAAACTTATCAAAACTCTATTAAGCAAAATAAACCAACCCCCCAATCCCCACACCCTTTCATATAATTTTTGTGAGTTCCCCCTTCTACTTATTCCCACTGCTACTCGGTTGTTTAACCACCTTCCACGTTTAAAAAGAATCAGAAATCAACTCAATTACATCTACACCTGATGATGGCACTTCAAAGTGCTGAAAGTACTAGGGACAAAAACTTTGGACTAATCAACACACCACCCCAATAAAAAGCTGGCTAGAAAACTAGAAAAGATTGAAAAGAAACTTGTCTGTCTTGTTCAACACAATATGCATGCATATATATATATATATATATCTGTGTGTGGGTTTCTTTTCTTTTAAACATATTTCTTTTGATGGTGCATTGATTGATAATGAAAAAAAAGACATTAGTTGCATGTAGCTGTACTTGTCCTTAAAATGAATGGAAGAAAATTCTTAAATGGTCTTTTGAATAAAACTAAATCATTCTCTTATTTCATTAGTTCCCATCCTCATTAAGTTTATATATATATATATATATATATATATATATATATATATATATGCATATACGCATTACTTTTTTCTTTTACTTTAGATTTTGTCTTTTAAATTAATTTCTCATAGAACCATCTGCGGAAACAGTTCCATTTTATATAACATTGTGAAAGAAATGAAGTAAGCATTTAGCTCTTTTCCATCAAAAGGTATTCCTCAACTTTTCAGCTGTTAATCATTTTCTGCTAACAGCTGCTTTTTTTTTTTATTTGGAAATGCTTCTTTCTCTTCATTTAAAAAAAGAAACTGAGTAAATGAGAAAAATACCTAGGAGAGAGAGAAAAGAGAGAGAGTGAGGGGGGTGTCTCCCTGTCTTGTGGATCTATAATATTGACTTTTTTCAGTGCATTTCTCTGAAAATTTCTTGGAGAGCAAAAATGATAAATGTTGGCTTTGCTATTGTTTATAATTTCTATGATGAAACCAATTTGATTCTCTGGTGTTAGAATTTAACAGCTGATGTCTTCAAATAATTCAAAGTAATTATTATTTTTTTTTTTTTTTTTTTTTTCTCTTTTTTGGTCTGATTTTCTTAAATGTAATTTTTTCTTAAAATTTTTGTTAACTTGAAAATTGCTTGTAAAAAAGATTTGTAAATAGATTTCAACCTAATATATATATATATATATATATATATATATATATATATATATATATAAAGTCTGTATCAGCCAGACAGTGAGGGAGTCTATCCCCTTTTCACTAGTGCTAGACCAAAGAGATTGTTTTAGCATCTTAGGTGGAGCGCCACACCTACCATCAGCTCCTCACTTTACTGCACAGATCCTTGTGCTACTCATATGCTGAGTTAGTGAGAGCCAGTATCGAACCCAGAATCTTGTGGTTCCTAGGCAGATGCTTTACCAACTGAGCTAAACTGGCCCTATATATCCAATTCATTATATTAAACAAATTTGTCTTTCTTGTTGGTCAATATAGATGTTTATCGAGTGTTTCTATTTATTGGATAAGGTTATCATTTTGAGGTTTTTTTTTTCTTGTAAAAAGATTCCTTTTACAAAACATTTTTACAATATTACAAATAATAATAATTACAATAAGATAGAAAATTGGTTATCTTTCTTTCATCATTGGAACTGTTTTGATCTTAACGCCCATTCAAATGGATTAAAAGAGATTGACTTCTTTGACAAACTCTTAAGTCTCCACTTTAACCCCTGATGTTGAGTGACAAATCAATTGCAAAGAAGACTCCAAAATTAGTAGAATAGTTCTTTTTCTTCAACATGAATTTGTTAACATACTTTACACGTATAGATATGAAATAAGAAAAAATAAATATCTAATATAAATTTGATAGAAAGTCACAACCTTGAAACATAAAGTAGGTATTAAATTTGTTATTAATGCCTTATAAAAACCAGCAGACCATAAAGCATGAAACTTTATGGTATAGAAGATGTTTCACACCAAAATAAATTATGAATCATTGACAGTATTATGAAAATAGTCTTTCCTTTTTATATTTCTGGTGAAATGTTTTTTTTTTTTTATTTGCACATTTGTATAGATAGGAGTTGCAAATGATGAAACAAGTTCAAAACATCAACAAAATCTGAAAAATTTAATAATTTCTACAATTCTTAGAATATTTAAATATTTAACATTAACAGTTTTAAGCACCTTAAGATCAAGGTTTCTCTTCATTTCATACAAATGCATTTAATAAAAGGTGAAGATCCATTCTCTTCTTTGCTGTGTGTAAATAGATGGAATATTTCAGTCTTTTAAAAAGGTGATTCATTTGGACAGAATTGTTCCCTGCTACTGGTATCATGTAATCTAGTATAACCTTTGACATGTTATTTCAAGAGGAGATGGCCACTGCCAAATAATTTCTATTGCCTTGAAAAATAATAAGAGGGAGAAATACCAGACATTATACCTTAACAACTTAATAGGGTATGGGAAACATTCATTCATGTGTGTATATATAATAAAAGAAATAATTTTAAAAATGGACTCTCGTCGATTTTCGACGCATGAGTGTTCATCTAGTGAACAACCAACACAGTGATTTGTTTATAGTGGTGAAGGCTTGTGTAGGACCATTCCACACTTTTTGGCATAGATAGGAAAGAATTGGTGCATCAAGGAATGCCACATAACCCAATCAACGACTGACCTCAGGAATTCAGAGTTATCCCTCTCCTAGACTGGTTACCTACCCAAGGTTAAAGAGCCCAGTCTGCCCTACTATTTAACCCATAGCTGGAGGGAGAATATATGGATTCATACCTTTCCCAAGGGTATAAGCGCTATGTGAAATGCTAACAGCTTCGTCTAGGAATTGAACTCGAACCGACGAGTCTATTTTCCATGACTCTAACCACTAGCCCACGCGCCTCCATCATGTGTGTATATATATATATATATATATGTGTGTGTGTGTGTGTGTATATATATATATATATGTGTGTGTGTGTGTGTATATATATACATTTTTTTTTAAAAACACAACTAATTTATGTTAAATTATAAATGTATGTTTCAAATAAAAGAATTTACATAATCCCTGGAAAATTCTCAAGTACAGAAACTTTTAGAACAGGTATTTTAAAAAGCAGGCTACATTGAGACATGGCTACACTACTTTAAAAAAATCAAGGTAATTTTATCTTGAAGATACCTTAACCATTTTTATTACAGAGGATCATACACATAAGCATCTGCCTTAGAAATAGGGTAAAGTTTTTTTATTTTGGTTTATTAGAGGTTTTTTTGTTTGTTTTTGTTTTCTCTCTGGTTAAAATATCTTTTCTATATAAAACAATTAAAATCTTAGGTAGGCCACTCAGAAAGTACCATAAACTGCAGTTTGCCTATGACTGTTCCAGTGCAACATAAGATACATGCACCATTACATATGCAATATTCTTGAAATTATCTCCAGTTCAATAATTAATCTATTTACAGCATTATGGTTGAAATACACAATTACAGTTCTTAAATTACAGGGAAATTAGTTTTAAAAATTGAAGGGATGATGAAAAAGAATGATCTGCATATTCTTAAGAAAAACCTAAAATTATTGACAAGGGGTTAGGATGCCATTGGACCTTCTGGTAGGATTATGATTCCAAAAATACTCCATAAATTTTAATCCAAACATATTTAAAGAAGATAATTGTTCTCTTAGGATTGGCTCAAAACCTCTGACTTTAATCCAATAGAACATAGTGAGAGCTAAAGAAAAGAGTGAATGAAAAAAAAAACAAACATCTAATTTGAAGAATGTGTGATTGAAGAATGAACTGAAAAACAACTTCTTAATTGTACTAGTAGTTTATTGATAACAACTCTTGCAAATTGAAAGAAATTATTAGGCAAAAAGGAGTACAACTATTGATTGTTAATCTTCAATTATTCGAGAGGTGCCAATAATTTTGAACCATCAAATTATTTACTTTTTCTATTTTGGCTTGTGATGAATAAATTGTATTGTAAAGTTAATTGTTGTTTTGCTGTTTCTTAAACACTTGTCCATTTATTGATCCAAAATTATTCACATAGGCATTGATTTTCTGGAGAAATTTAATAAAGAACAATTTTTTGAAGAGAGCTGCCAACAATTGTACACATGAATATCTACTCTCTGTCATTCACACACACACACATACATACACAACCCATGAACCTCTTGGGACTCCATTGTAACTGCATTCCATGGATTATATTAATGTTTCTATTTAGGAAGGATTCTAATTAACATTTCATAGTTCTCTCCATTAGATCAAGAATTTGTATGATTAAAATATTATGATGATCAGTTCAATGAATATCTCACAGAATTATCATTCAGTTACAAATTAAACAGGAAATATCTTTATTCTCTAAGTTCTTTAAGTGCATTGCTGATAAAAATCTTGCCATTTTTGTTCATCTTACAAATGGGGCCACCTATTGACCATGGGTGGTGACCCATGATGCTTAAGGACAGAATCCTTGTGGATGAGCAGTCCATGACATGCAACACTCCATTTTGACCCTTACTTGTGCTAGACAAGTGGTAGAGAGGCCCCTCCGATCAATCGGCTGCATGTCAAGCCCTAGCACATTTGTGATTGCTCTGACCCTATTGCCTTACAAGTCCCACCCCTTTTTATCATATGGGTGCTAGAAGGTGGTGGCTGAGGGTCTTTATGTCCTGGGAATGATGTTAAACTCTATCTGATGGTGAGATTCCAGTTTTAGAGGTCTGGGGAATGTGGAGCACCCTTTTATCACCATTGCTCCCTGGAGTGGTCGTACTTGTTAGGGTCCCATCTATGGGTTAAATAGAAAAATGTGTTTATAAAAAAATTGAGTATCCTTTAAGAATGAATTAATTTCAAAACTTTGTCAGCATTAAATGACCCACTGAAGTTGATATGCCATAAAACAAACCAAACCAAATCTTTTCATACGGTCACCCAATGAGAGTCATGCATTATCTACTTAGACGCCCTCTCATACTCATTTCTTTTCGTTTTTACATCAGGATATATTTTTTCAATAACAGTTTTTTTGTGTGAAAGTAATCTTTTACATTTGTCGTATTAGAAGACATATATAAAAGTACATATTTTAACAGTTATATTTGAAGTTATTCCCCCCTCCCCTGACATACCAGGTATCCTTGCTATAAGAAATAGACAAATGTATTAACATAAATTTGTATTAATTTGTTACTAACTTTGACCAATTTTGGCCTTAGTCTTCATATTTAAGAAGAACTTATTTCAAGACTGATTCAGTTTATGAACACATTTAAAAATGATTTAACAAAATTTCATGAGAAGCTTCGTTATTGTTTAAAAGTATTTTCAAATTTAAAAATGATTTTTAACTTTTTTTTCTCCAAAGAGGTCCAATAGAAAGTTCAATGTTTTATATATAAGTTAATGTGAATATTTTTTTATTTTATGTTAGTATCTGTTTATTTAGAATTAAAATGTAGTGTCTTTGTAGAGTGGTTTAATTTGTTGTGAATGGTTGCTAGATGTAATATCCATCTATCTTCATGGATTTCTAATATTCTAAAATATTGTTAAATATGTTTTTCTATCCTCTTTATTTTAGTGAGTTGTTCATTATTTTATGTTGTTCAACCAGGAGTATTTTATTATGATTTAATGATCTTATATATATATATATATATATATATATAGTTGCTTATTCTAACATTGAAAGGCAATTTTGATTTTTCTCTATATCATTTAGAGCATTCTAAAAGGCAAATAATATTTTTGGTATTGCAGTTTGATTCATGATAGATTTTAAAGTCTTATTGTTTATTGAACTAGTAAATGAATTAGTTTATTTGATGTGTTTTGCAGTGTGTTTTTTTCCAATTACATGCTTAGGCAAAACTTTATTGTTTTCATAGTAGGTTTGTTTTGGGTAACTCTATATTGATATTTTGTTACTTCCTGTCCTTTCTTTGATATTTTTAGGTCTGATATGTGAGCTTACTCTTTCTAGAAATCTCTCTCTCTCTCTCTCTTTCTCTCTCTTATATATATATATATATATATATATATATATATATATATCCATCCTTTTCACATACTCTCTAACCAAACCAAAACCAACCAATAAATAATTTTAATCTATCTTACTTATTTAACCACTCTCACGCCCCGTAATCTACCCATCATTAAACAACAATTGAAAAATTAATTCCCACAAATTAATTCACATTTTCCAGTTCAATAAACAAAAACAATTTCCAGTGAGATTTTCAAATTGTTGTAAACAAGCGTCTATCTGTAACGATAAGATCCATTCCAACAGACATACGTGGTATCAACTGATATTAATCGAAAACTCTATTAATTCAGCGTATGTAACCCTGACGATTCAAATGATGAAACTCGAGTAGGTTACTTTATATCCATTTCTTAAATATATATATATATATATATATAAAGTCATCCACAAACAACATGTTTCGATGCTTCACATCTCATCAGTGTGGCTATATACAGCAACTACCTCCGACCAGGAGTGAAACCCGACTGACTTTTTGTCAGTCCAATCCATTAATCTATAGGCCATTGCCAGCTGCCATTAAGGAGCAGTGTTTTAACTACATACATCTGTGTATATACTTTACAATCACCAGAATGATCAAATCTATAAACAACAGATGATCATTGCGTTATGCTGGTAGTGAAAGTTAATTAAAGTCGCTCCTAAAGAGCTCTACCTGGTTTCGGAACACACATATGCATCATCATAATGAGAATTAATGTATATACTTTTTACTTATATACTTTAACTATTTTAGAAATGAATGGCATGTAAGACTTGAAATTGTTTTTGTTTTTTTTCTGGTTTATGGAAATTATTTTTCATAGAACAATTGTGAACTATAAGAATCGTTTAAACTGGTAGCATTTAGATTTAATTTTCATATTTGACTTTGGTTGTGAATATTGTAGAGAGTATTTCTAATTTCTTTAAAGTGCAATTTATCTGAATCTTTTTAGATGAGGCTTGATAATTTGTATTATTTGGATTTTTTTTATGTTAAGTATTCTCTTATTGCGTGTGGTCAGGATTGAACCTACAATCTACAGATGATTATCACTTAGAACTGTATTAACTCAACCCCTATATCCATTGTGCCATGTGTTCAACTGGTTTGGTTTTCCAAAATAAGCAATTTTATTCTTCTTTGCTTTAAAGAATCTACCATTATACCATCATATATAATCTGAAATACAATAAACATCTTCTTCTCTTCCACCTAATGTTGACTGACTTCCTCCAGTCTTAGCTGAATATCCTGACACACATAAGGCCATCTTTGGTAATTGACCAAATCTGTGAATATATTTCCCTTTCCACACTAAGCCAAAAAAGAATGTTTTATTCTTTATTACCTTTCACCAAAAAGAGCTGAATCATAAGAAGAGAAGCCTACACCTGGTAGACATTTGTTCTATAAACTTGTTTTTTTCTTTTATCTGCTTAATTTATCAGCAGATGTTTGAATTCTTCTGGTTCATTGAACATTGAAAGGGAAAGGAAAGAATTAGTTCTTCCTCAACTCTTGTAACTTTCTGCTAGATGAAATAAATAGATTTAATTATCTATGACTTACTCTTCCTCATAATGTTGTGGTAGAAATAAAAAAAGATATTCTTAAAAAAAAAAAGTTGTAATTTGTAAAAGTAGTTTTTGAAGAATATATTACAGACTCAAATGTCTTTAATTGGAGGTTTGGTTAGCGTAATGGTTATTATTGTAGAAAATGGACTTGGCAAAATAAGATGAAATTCTAGATGAGGCTGTTTGCATTTCACTCTGTGTGCTAATTGTCCTTCGGAAAGGCAGACATTTATTTTTTCCTCCACACAGCTATGGGTAAATAATAGGGTAGATAAAGTTCTCTAGCCTTAGTAAGAGCAACAGGCCCAGGAGAAGGAAAACCCTGAATTCAAATCTCCTATCAGTTTAGCAGGGTAACTTGGCCCGGTGGTGAGTTCAATCTTGTTTTGTTAACTCTTGTAGTGCCACTAATACCAAATATTTTTTGGCAACATTGGTTTCTTGTAGAGAAGAGAACCACAGCATAAATGACTTTTGCTCTTCTGTACAACTTTGCCCCACCCTATGCCAAGATCTAGATCAGGAGACTGACACTGTTATAAATAAATATTTTGAATTTATATTATTTTTTTATTTTTTTTTTTTACTTTTGTCCTCATCTTTAATGATATATATCTACAATATTTTGGGCGATTTGCCCTCCAGCCTTCTTCAGGTGTTTCTTGTCAAACTCTGGAACCTTCTCATCAGACTTGAGAGCCTTCACAGATTGAACCTGCAAAATAGATGATTGTCACAGAACTGTATTAACTCAACACCTATATCCATTGTCCAACTGGACAAGAAACACCTGAACGAGACCCGAAGGCACATCGGCTGAAACATTATGTATATAACAATAAATACAAATAATACAAATTATCAAGCCTCATCTCACAAAATTTCAAAAAATATCTTTAAACCATTGCTTATATTTTATTTAAAAAAACAATTCTTAACCTTGCTTCACCCTAGTATCATCATGTACACTGATATAGTGTAGGCAGCTGGAATTATTAGAAAAAATCTTCCCTCCATTTAAAAAAATTAGATTTAATAGTTAACTTAAAACTTTAATGTTTTTCAGTAATACATTTTACTCCATTGTCCTAAAATATTTCCCCATTGAGTTTTAAGAAAGTAAAACTTCCATTTGAAGCAAATTCTACAACAGTATAGTTTTTAAAAAAATGCAATTAATGTATAAAATTCAAATCACATTAAAAATTAGAAATGTCAAATTAACCATAAATCTAATCTGATTCTAATTCCATTTTTGTCAGATTTTATACGCTTATTTTTTTTTGTCAAATTAATACACAAAATGAAAATTGAGAATAACATTTGTGGAGCATGTTCTTGGATTTTTCTTATTTTTTAGCCCCAAATTTTTTCTTGAAATATTTTAAAGCATCAATGATCTTTTTAGTTAAAGTATAGTATTAGTCTGGAGCTAGGTCAGATCAGGTAGTGCAACAGGATTTTACCTGATTATTTGGTAACAGCAACATCAGGTAGTTGTTGCTGTTACCAAATAACCAGGTAAAATCCTGTTGCACCACCAACCTCCATTGCCTTTAGAAATGCTATGAAAGGAATATTTTGCATGACATTCCAATGACCTAATAACTTATAGAAAACATCCATAATGGAAAAGTGAACTATTTATCTTATTTTCACCTTTAAAAAGAAAGTAATATTTAAAGACCTGTTACTTAGATCTCATATTACTTTTTATAGAATACCAACTGTGATAATAAAATAATGCTATAATAGGTCAGTTCAGGGATCGTTCCTTGCTGATGGTATTGTATAACACAATATAACCAGTGTTAGTTGGAGAGGAAATGGAATGCCAGATGACCTTCATTGTCCTGAGGGATTCAATGAAGGGAAATATTTGGCAATCTTATGACCTAATAAGTTATATGAAGCCTCCATCATTCAATACTGGATATATATATATATATATATATATATATATATATATATATAGTTCACTTTTCACTTTTCCATCACTCATATATATATATATATATATATATATACACACAAGTGATGGAAAAGTGAACCATTTATCTTTCTTCCATATCATATATTCACCTTATATATGATATAAATTATTTAGTGATAAACAAAATCTTAAAGGATTGAATATTTTTGATGCAATTATATGATTGTTTTTTACTAAAAAGTCTTCATAAAAGTCAAATTTTCTTTGGCCAATCAGTTATTGTTTGGGTTTTCCTGAATGAAGTGTCATTTTATTTAATGATGATCACATTCACAATAGAATAAATTTACAAAATAAACAAATAATGATGAAATGTAGAATGTTTTTTTTATTGAAATCAAGTTTGCAAGAAAAGAAATGTCTTAGCTCACCAGTTCTCTGGCGTTAATGAAAGTTTTTTTTTTTTTTTTTTTTTTTCATACCTTAAAACTTTTAATAGAAAATGAAAGGAATCAAATTAGAATTAGTTTGCATGATTTGAATTTTAAATAAAACATTTGTCTGAATTTTTTTCTCTTTCTTCTTTCATGTGAGAAATGCTTGAAATTTGTCAGATTAAGAGAGTTACAAAGTATCTTATAAAATTTGAAAACAGTAAAATTGTAAATAGCCCATGATTTTGTCTTTTACAAATTCAGATGAAAATTAATTTATTACAAAAATATATAGCAACATTTTTCATCAGCATTTTTCTTTCTTTCCATTTAAATGACCAATTAAATTTCTAATGTCTAAAAGTCACCTACATATTCTAAACCAGAATTGTTCAGACTGACTATAAAACCAATTCCATTTTAAATCCATCTTTAGTACAGACTTTAGGTTGCTTAAAACTATTAAAATAAACAGTTTTGTTTTACAAAATAGAAATTAATACATTTTCATATTTTGTTTGTTTTTCAATTAAAAAAAGCATGAAAAGGTTTTTTTTTTTTTTTTTTTTTAAAGCATTATAAGATTAAATTAGAAAATTATCAAATTTCCCTTTTCTTTTTATGCTTAAAACACGTTGCAGGAAATTTCAACATTTGATGATCTTGTTATTAAACTATTCATTTTCTTCACTCTTTTTCAATATCAATTTCCTTTTGTTTTCCTCATTTCTAATCTCCTTTATTAAAGAAGGCATCATGCCATCTTGGCTTTATTGATTTTCTTCCAAATCTCACTCCCTTTCAGCTTTTATTTTTCTACTAAATTAATTACTATTAATAGAAAATCTGTTGCAATACATTTTAATAGTGAAAACCATTTGCATTACATTTCTCTGATAACAATTTTCTGTTCATTTCTATAGAGAAATTAATTCTATGGTAACACATTGTTGCCTTATTTTTTGCTTTATTTTTAATGTGTTTCGAGTGTAAATAGAGAATTTAGCTGCCCAGTGTTGAAAAGCTAACACTTTTCTCTTCCAAAATCATCAACTTCATGATAACTACAAAATCCACTCCAGTTCCAATAGTAGTTTGTCGTCAAGATACCAAAACTTCATTATTAATAACTTTTTTATTCACTTGCTTGGACTGCATTCCATGTTCAATCAAGCTGATATCTTCTTCTTTTTTTTATCTCCAAAATGTCTATCATTTGAAAATTAGGTTTGATCTCCAGGTGATTTTTTCCTGGTCACAAACTGACAAGTATTCATACAAAATGATTGCCTGTTCATCCACATTTTTGCTTCTATTTTCACCTTAGGGACTTAGTGCAGCCTGCTGATTTTTCATTGTCAACATTTTCTGGACCATCTTTACCTCTTAATAAAAAAAATTCATAAACAGGAACTTTGTATAAAGAAATTGTTTTCACCATTGAATTCAATCATTTTTTATGTTTTTTTTATAGATTTTATGAATCCTTCTTCTCATGATCTTAATGTTTTTATTTATCTCTCTGATCTATGTTTTTACTAAGTGAATAACATGAAAATGGATAGCTTTTTACCATATATAATAAAACCAATCTTTCTTTTCTTCTGTACTTCTCCTTTTCTTTTTCCTTCATTTGGATTATTCAACTCATCCTTTTGTATCTTGGGATAAAATGTGTTTTGAACTTTTTCTCTTTCTATTTAATTTCTTTCTTTTTTTTTCCACAAAGAAATTACCATGTTTTTTTTTTTAATATTTTGTTTCTGTTTGTGTAGTGCACCACAAAAATGAAAGTTCAGGCAAAAATTTAGAATAATTTCATTACATGTTTTAAATAAATTCATTAATCTTTGTGATTTTTTAGATTGATCATTTTATAATTTCAAAGTTCAATTTATTGGGTTTTGTTGTTATAATCTATAGTTTCTTGATTTTGAATATGGTAGAATTGTTGTTCTTTGAAATTGGACAGTATGGGTTGAAAGTTTTAAAAAACTTGTTAATAATTAATTTATTAATATCTCTGATCTAAATAGTTAAAGTTTATCTTTTTTTTTTCAAAAGAATTTTGTAAACATAACTGTAAGAAATGATAAGAACAAATGTGTATTCTACATACACATTTGTTCTGATCATTTCTTACAAATTCATTCAAACATTAATATGAATGAGCAGTTCATGACATGCAATACTCCACTTTGGCCCTATCTTGGGCTAGACGGGCAGTCAGAGAGGCCCTATCCGATCAATTGGCTGGCCACGTCAAGCCCTAGCACCTATATGATTTTCCCAACCCTATTGCCCTTATGGCAAGCCCCAATCCCTTTTTATCATATGGGTGCTAGAAGGCGGTGGTTGCGGGTCTACATGTCCTGGGAATGATGTTAAACTCTATCTGATGGTGGGTTCTAGTTTTGGAGGTTTGGGGAATGTGGAGCACCCCTTTTATAACAAAATTGTATTATCCATTAAGAATGAATTTATTTCAAGACTTTGTCGGCATTAAATGACCCACCGAGGTTGATATGCCGTAAAACAAAACAAAAACAATCAAACATTAATAGAACAATAAATTGATTCATTCAAAACATTAAGATCATGCACACACACACACACTCACACACATATATATAGGAAATCTATGTCTAAAATGTACTATTTGTCATTTATAAAATGTCTCAGTTTTTGACACTTTGTAAAAATATCTAAACATTTTAAAAATTTGATCAATCAAATTGCATTCTGAATCATGGCTAAAATTGATGGATTGTCATGATTAAAATTAAATTTCTTTTGTTATTTCTAACATAGTTTTTTGATACACATAATTTCAAAGAGAAAATACATTAATTATGTGTTTATATATGATGGCTGCCATCTTGAATTTGAGTATGACTATCACATGATATGATTTTATAACATTCCTATGATATCAAGTAATACATGTGCCTGATGTTCTTTATTGTAAAGAAAACCAATCCACTGAATCAATTCTACTCATTAAACTTCAATAAAATGTATCCAAAATGAAGGACCAACCTTTATCATTAGATGGATCCTTTAATAAATAATGGTGTTTATTATTTCCAGTTTTACATCAATGTATCTTTCTCCTAGCTAGATGCTTTGATAAAAACTAGGAGTCCATCATTACTAGTTTTATAGTATTGATATTTAATATCTTCCTCCTAGATGGTGGATTTATCAAAGTTTTGGTATTCATCATGGCATGAGTGTACTAGATGTCTGTTGACCCCTCTCTTATATATATATATATATATATATATATATACTCATACACAGGAGTCATTCAATAAGAGGAATATTGCTTAAGTTAACAATAGGAAGGACTGTTTACAGTTGCATTTTTTTTTTTCAAGGAAATAAATAGGATAGATCCTTTCATATCTCAGAAGACTGTCACCAGACCTTCTTTGCTGTCCACTGTGCCAGGAACTCTTTCATTACCAAAGAGCCAGTGTATTTCCACTCCATGAACTGTCTTTTCGACTCGGACTTGTAGTGACAAACCCATGATTAGCCTATTTAATAAACATTTTTAACTAAAACATGCTTCTCCATACACATCACACATTCTTTTGTAAATTTCACATAGTTTGCACTTCTAAGCCACCAAAAATTTGATAGTTCCAATTCCAATTCAATGTAAGGTTTACATTTATGGAGAAAAAAAAAAACATTTTGCTTTTTTTACAAATAATTCCCCTTATTTATTGAATGACCCTTGTGTGTGTGTGTGTGTGTGCATAGTATACAATTATAATCTGTCAGATGTTATTCTCTGGCATAACTTTTTCTTTAAAGTATCATTAATTAACAGATATATTTCTTAAATCTTCCACCTGTAACAGATGCTATAAAATCTCTGTAAAAAAAAAAATATATATATATATATATACTCTCTCAGTCGCATAATATTTGTTATATTTAAATAAATATATATATATATTATTTTTATTTGTTTATTTATTTCCCCTTATCAACAACTTTGTATGATCAAAACTTGATAGTTGTCATTTTTAAAATATGAAGTGTCTAAAACGGAACTGGTCAAAGATTAACAAAAATGTAAACTTTCCAAAATCCACCTGCCATGTTTATATATTTTAGCAAATGATATAAACTGTAGGTGGAAATTTAAGAAAATGTAACGCAAAACTCTGAAATGGGGAAAAAAAATGATACTTGTAATGCAATCTTAGAGTATTTGTTACAATATTCTAAAAATGGAAAACTGATGCATTGCACCTTAACTGCTGCTTCAAAAGTGTATCATGACCCCACCACCACCACCCACCCCAAAGGATTTAAAGTATATCATGACAAAAATATGCTTAAATATAAATTAGATTATTTAAATCATTATCATTAATTTTGACTAATATTTTCTTTATCTTTTAATTTTCAGTTTTATCACAATTTTCTTGTATTCTTTTTTTTTCTACATCAGTAATTTGAAATGATAATAAAGTATAATCTCCCAATCAGATTGAAACTCACTTTTACCTTGAAGAAAAAGTCTGGTTAATTGTATCAGCTAGCTGCTTTAACAATTAAGCTACAAGAGCCATTGGTTTACAGATTCAAACCTATAACTCGTCTCTTACTCTTTAAGTGCCATATTTGTTGTCATCATTTTTATACACTATTCATGTTAATAGTATCTTTTTTATCTGTTTTTATTTTTAGATGGAGTCGTTATTAATTTTGACTAGTATTTTCTTCCATCTTTCAATTTCAAAATTAATATTAATAATGAATGAGAAAGTTCCATCTAAAAAATAAAAATAAATAAATGATAAAAATTATTTACATGTTTCTTAAAATTAATGCTTCCAGGAACAAAATTAATAAATTGTCCCATTTTCATTAAGAAATATTTTATTTTATTTTATTTTTATTTATAAATATAACAACTGGGAGAAATTTACATGTAACAGCTATCATGGGGCTAAGGTGTTAACATTTAAATAAAAATGAAATCTCTTAAAATTTTTCATGATTATTTTGTTTATCTCACTTTTAAGGAATTCTCAGCTACCCTGAGTTAATGATACAATTGAAAATAACATGTTTTCTGGTCACCTTTGCTTAACAGGAGTTAAATTGTATTGTTTATTTATTTTGCCTTTGTTTTTGTTTTTTAGGTATGGTCATAGCCTGATGGCCTTCCGTTTGTCACGAGTATGTTCCAGTGTGGATCCTGAAAAAACATTGGAACTTGGTCACCACATCCTGAAAGCCAATATCTACAAAAACTTGTGTCGACAGTCCCAGTTTTCATCGCGAGTATTTCTTGCCTATTGGATGTGCCTTTGCTCGGACAATCTCAATGCTGCTTTGGTTTCCCAACGTAATCTTTTCTCTCCAAATGTTAAGGTAAGATTCCTCTTTACTATACACCAATATTCATAGAAAGAACACAAGTTTACTTCTTCTTACAGTTTACAAAATTGGAGGTGTGACATTGTGTAATGGTTATCAGTATGGAAAGTACAATTGGTAAATCAAGTCTAAATATTTAGATTGTGTTTTTTCCCTTCATATTAATGCTCTTAGGAAAATGCATGAACCTTTTATTCCTGTGCACACACACACATACTAGTTGGGAAAAATAACGTCAAATATGAAAACACATTAAACTATTTACTTTAATATATTTCTTGTAACATAAGAAATAAAAAAAGGGTTATTTTCCCTATTTACACATTAAAAAGTAGCTGTTATTGAAAAGAAATAATGAATCATTGTGCTATTTGTAAGAAAAATGAATGGAGAAAATTTTGATATAAAAAATGATTTGTTTTCAATGTTTAGAACCAGTGACTTTTTGTTTGATCTCTGGTGACCTCAAATGATCTTTGACCTCACATAGCTTAATATCATAAGTGAAGGACTGGTGCGTCTCTTCATAGCCAAAATTACTTCAATGGAACTTGTTATTTTAACATAAAAGTGATACAAACATACAAACAGGAGACTCCTTATTTTATATATATATATATATATATATATATATATATATATATATTATATATATACTAACTGAATAACCCATATACACTGGGTAAGATATCAAAACTTTCAGCTGGTTATTTGACTATCTTTGTTGTCAAAAATTTATACTGAATATCTACAACATTATTAGTTACTATCAAAGATGAATTAATATAAGAGAAAAAAGATTTAACAATTATATTTTTACATCATGAAATTTATTGTTTTGTGAAATACATTTTTCACAAAACAATAAATTTCATGATGTTTCAAGTGACTTTCTAGGAAATTTATGGATTTTAACATTTTTGTCTTTTGTCTAGATTGTTAGTCCTAACTAATAGGGTTATACTACTATATTACGTTACAGCTTCAACTTGGAAAACTATTGACCTAATTAGTAATGTTTTAATTCAATGGGAATAATTATTTTACTAGGAAAGTTTAATTATTTTAAAGTTTAGCGAATAAAATTTATACAATTAGTCATGTCTTATAGCACTATGGCTTCTTGTTGATTATTGTTTGAGACTCCTCTAATTGAGAACCCTCATCTTTCCCCATAAGGAACAATTAAAAAAAACAACCTTTATCTAGGCCCAATAAGTATACACCCCCATTTGGTAGTCTATCAAGAACAGACAAACTTTTCTCAATTATTGATCTATAAGAATAGGCTGAACATTTTCATATGATGACTTCCTATCTGCTGTTGATGACTTTTTTTGACCAAAGAGATCCAAGCACTGCAACACCAATAGAAGAAGTGTATGGACTGCAAGGAGGACTATGTTTAAAAACAAACCTCATTTGGTCATATTCTATGAGAGTATCTTGGTCAGCCTATGAACTTTTCACTTGTAGATTTGTTGAGAAATTGTTTAGTAAAGACACTGTTAAAACCAAATATAATTCCAGTAAATACTTTATGAATATTTTCTGTTTTATTTTGACTGAATTTTTTGTATCCATCAGTTTCTGTCCCAATCATGTGATATCAAATAAATTTTATTGTAAACTTTTGAGATATTAGAAAGAGTTTGACAGGTGCTACTCTTTGCTCATGGCTGACCTGCAAGACAAGAACACCAAATATAAGCTAAGCAGGTTTTCTTAAAGAAGCTTTCTCAATCACATTATGGTTTATAGAAGATAAAAAAAATTGTAATCCATTTTGGAGGAATTCATTTTTCACTAAAAGAGACAAATCTTATTACTGTTCAAAAATTTCATTTTTATAAAAGGAGTCAATATTTTATCAGGAAATTTAAGCCTCAAGGAGAATTATATTTGGGTTGCTTTTATCTCTTTTTCTTTTCTTTCTTTCTTGTATGTGTGTGTGTTCTTTGTTGTTTATCATGTGTGTAGTTCTTTGTCATGTGTGTGTGCCTACTTCTTTATCATATGTGTGTGTGTGTGTGTATTTAGTTCTTTATTGTGTGTGTGCCCACTTCTTTATCATGTGTGTGTGTGTGTGTTTAGTTCTTTGACAATCTTTGTTCACATATTTTTTCCATATTTCTGTTAGCCATCTTGAACATTTTGAAGAAAAGTGAAACATTATCATGCTGTAAATATATTTGCTTTATATTTTTCTTCACAAAAGCAAGATTTTATTTTATTTTCTCCTCCAATATTTTATCAATCCATCAACACTTGCAAATCAGTGGTATGCTTAAGGAAACCATTGTTGAGGGTTTGTTTTTTTTGTTTTTTTTTTTTTTCCTGATTTCAGAGAAAAGGTGTATTTCCCATTCATTGAATAAAGCTGGTTTGGCTAATGGATAACATTTTTTTGAAAATTGATATTATGCACTCAACAATGGAATTTGCATCTTCATCAATTTAGGTCATTAAACTCTTCTAACCAATGCCAACAATACAGGAAGGAGGAAATATTTTTAAACTTTTGTAGATTATATTAAAGTATTTGTGAAAATAATTATGGGATGAAGAGTGTAAAAATAGCATGATGAATGATAAACAGAAACAAAAATGATAAAGTTTACAGCTGAACTTTCTAGAGCTTTAAAAATCTCTCAGTGTTATAGAATGATACTTCTGATTTAAAATATCTCTTTAACTTGCTTATCAAAGAGCAATGTATATAAATGTCTACAGCTCATAACCACAACAGTCAGTCTAGCCATGTTTAATTCACTTTAGTTTTTATTTATCAAGATTCTCCCTAAATTGTCTAAATAAGACTGAATTGGCCACAAAAAAGCAAAGAATTATGATGATAAAAGAGGAAAAACAACATTTCTCTTAGGATCAGAAACAACATTTATTTAGCAATGAGACAAGATCAAAAGGATTCAATAAGGAGGGGGGGATAATGAAGCTACTTGGAAGTATTTAAAATCAGAGACCATAAAAAGTTATAATGGTTTGAAAAATGTTCCCATTTAAATTTTAGAAATTACTTGCTGGCATTTTTCTATAAATATTTTAGATTGATTGTCACTATGAAAAAAAACATTTCCCAACTTTAAAAAAATCTATTAAATTTCTACAAGTTTTTGTGCTGAATAGAAAAAGTTTCTATATATTTTGTTTACAAAATATTAATATTATTATAATAATTAATTTCTATTTGATTGTATATGGTTTTTCCATGTAGTTCTTAATTCATTAAAGAAGGAATGGGATTTTATCTTATCTATTTTTTAAGAAAAAAACACTTATTTCCTCTTGAGAACATAGCCAGCACATTATTTCAGTGACCCTACACACTTCTCTCTTTTACACACACACACATAATTTTTTTTTAACAATTGCTTTTCATAAATGTAAATTGCATTGTTTGGAATTGGTTTATAGTAAAAATTATTTTAATCTCAAAAAAATATTTGTTTTGAGGCTATTCAAAATGGCATAAATCAAATAGTAGATTTCTCTAAGGTATTTTACTCTATACACAGAGGAAAGATGGAGCAAATACTTGTAGCATATTGTCACCCCCAAAGGAACTGTTACCACTTTAATGATACTCTACAAAAACACAAAATCAAGAGTTTGCTCACCCAATGATGACACAGATTTCTTTGATGTTGTTGTTAGAGATGCATTTGTAGCATTTCTATTTATAATCTGCCTAGACTATGTACTATGAATGTCTTTAGATCTAATGAAGGGGAAAAGAAAACTGGTTAATAAACCTCTGAAATTAGTAGACCAGTTCACATACCTAGGTAGTAATTTCTCATCTACAGAAAGCAATGTCAATATACGCATAGGAAAGGCATGGACTGACATTTACTGATTATTGATCATATGGAAATCTGATCTCTCTGATAAGATAAAACAAGAATTCTTCCAGGCTGTAGATATGGCAATGCTACTGTATGGCTGTACCATTTGGACTAACAAAACTCTTGGAGAAAAAGCTATGGACTCTGTTGTATATGTATATATATATATATAAGCGAGAGAGAGAGAGAGAGGTTATATCCAGACTGTTTAAAATTGTTCCTAAAAATGTCTATAACCAGTTAATATTACTGGCTGATTAACATTTTTAAAACCAATTTTAACCACTGTCTGAATATACCTTTAATCTATAGAATCTCTATCTCATTACTGTAAAAAGAAAACCCCATAAATACTAATGTTATATATATATATATATATATATATATATATATATATATGTGTGTGTGTGTGTGTGAGAGAGAAAGAGAAAAGAAGAAAGTATGGAAAATCAGATTGACATGCTTTTTGCTATAAAAATCATTCCTATAGCAACAAATCATGGCATTTTGATTTTCCATACTTTCTTTTTCTCATGTGTGCATGTGTACAAAAGTTTACACTATTTTTTATTAAAAAAAACCCAGTTTTCTACTGAGTTTCTATGAGTCTCTAGTTTCCATGAATACTGGGAACTTTTGTACACACCTAATATTTTTTTCTTTATCCACACACAGACATATATATGTTAATTAATGGTTGAAATGCAAGTGTGGTAGTGTTTTCAATAAAGTCTTCTTGGGATTAGGCATGGTTTGTGGGTGGGCATATCATTACTCTTAACCAGTGTGTGTGTGTGTTGAGGTGGGTGGGGTGCCACTGCAGTCTCATCATTCCGCCAGATTTTGTTGGCTGAATCCATTTTGTCTTGCTGAGATTTTTCTCTGCCATAACAAAACATAAACATTTTTTGTTCATTTTGGAATTTCTTAACATATTTCTTCTTTTTTTCTCTGGGTTTTTCCTTGTTTACTTTAAAAGTTTTTCTTTTCTTTAAAGATTTCAAGGTTAAAGCAACTTTTTAAAAAATCCCATCTAACTTCAGGAAATGTAGTATTTACCTGGAAATATGTGTGTTTATTTCTATATGCATTTATGTAAATGTATATATGTTTATATTTAGAGAATAGATGCTTAGTCAAATCTGGTTCAAAGCTAAAATCAAGGAAAGGAAGACTGTATTGTACCCAGTCTTTCTAGTTGTGATGGTTTCCTTTAAAATCAGCTTTACAAACCCTAGAATTTACTAAGATTACAAAATGGACCATTGTTGAAAGTAGATATTATGCAAATTCCTCAATCACTGAACAGGGTAAATATATTTATATATCTTTTTATATAAAGATGTGTATGAGAATAGAGAGAGAGAGAGAGAGAGAGAGAGAGAGAGAGAAGCAAGCAAAGCAATGAGCAAAATCATTGCTGCTTAAAAACCTTCATCATCGATCAGACACTATGATTACTGTGTTTTCAGAAGCTAACTTTGGTAATGTGTGCAGTCATTTTCCTTTATCTGAAAGAATATGATTACTCCGATTAGAATAAATTTGAGCAACACTGAA
This sequence comes from Doryteuthis pealeii, assembly GCA_023376005.1. Classification (NCBI taxonomy): domain Eukaryota; kingdom Metazoa; phylum Mollusca; class Cephalopoda; order Myopsida; family Loliginidae; genus Doryteuthis; species Doryteuthis pealeii. Next base: position 53,396,780 of record CM042162.1, read on the forward strand.
ATATCTATAAATACTAAAAATAACAACACATAAACAACCATTACCTGTAGATAAAAATAAATAACTAAAATAGAAATTTCTATGAATTTTCTTTTCCACAGAAAAGATAGATGGATTATATGAGGTTAAAAATTTGGTTTTAACATTTAGTGTGCTCTTATATAACATATAAAATTACTTCAAATGTAAAAAAAAAAAGAAGGTATTTAAGTTATTGATAGTATTTATCTATGATTGAAGTTTTTCTGGCCTAATTTTCTGAGATCAAATTTTCTTTTCACTGTCTGTATTATTCATCTTGTGGGAGACTAGGATTTAAGAAATTTTTGCCATTGATGGACGTGAAGAAACCAAAAATGATATCAGTAAAGTGATGAGAAAACAGGTATTCTGATAGTTGAAATTTCTTTTCTTTTTTTTTTATGAGGAGTGTGGCCTGTGTTCTCTCTGAACTCTTTTACCTTTTTTTATTGTGTTTCTCTTTGCCAGTTTTAGTTACTTGGATACCAACATTGAAAATTAAGTATCAAAATGGAAACACTTGCTTTACAATTCTTGACACTTCAATTAGTAACTACTAAATGGATCTTGTTACTCAAAGATACTTGTATGATATTGTATTGTTGCGCCACTTAGTGATACTTCTGGTCACCTGCTGCCAACAGTTGAACTACTTCTCCCAATATCTTTGACTTGTCAATTTATTCATATCCAATCTTACCAGTTAATGAAGTCAAACTTCAAATTTGCACAATCATCATCATTGGTTCATATAGACTCCCTGGAAAGCATAGAGTCACATTTACTATTTTATTAGAAAGTTATTTTTTTCAGTGGGGTGAAGTAGTTAGTTTCATACTTACCCTTTTATTATCCAGGTTTAGGATAATTTATTCTTCTTTTTTTCATTGCTAAAGAGAACAAATTAAACTGCTTTGCTATTTATTCATATCTAGCAGAAAGAAGAATGGATTCATGCCTTTCCAAAGTGCATTAGAACAACAAATTTTAGTAAAGAATCTCTAACAAGTAATTGAACTGAATTGTGCCAATAACCATTACACAGTTAGCACCTCCAATCCTCACACCCACACATCTCGGAATATTTCATAGGTGATAAATTTTATTAAGTTTTTGTTTCTTAGTGTTATTAAACCAGAACTGTAGGAAGATTTTTGCTTGTTGCCAAGTTAATATTAAATAATATGTGAATTACTACACAGTGATGATATTTGTATTTCAATAAAATGATCTTTCTCAACATTATGTTGCTAGTCAAGTATAATATCATTTCAATTAAATGCAAAAGTCTGTATGCTTAAAATTGTTCTCTTAGTAAAGGATAATTGCAGCTTTCAAATTCCTGACTTCTTTGAAATTGGAATCATTTAAGTATTTAGTCTTAATTTTGTTAATATTAAGTCATTGGATTGTCCAACATCACACCTTGTTTACTAAATACCCCCTCAATCTTTCTAGTATAATGTAACTACTGACAAGTATTAATAAGATTAGTAATATAAGTATTAGTCAGATCTTGTATTTAAGATGGTAGTCTTAAAAATTCTGAAGATGATGTGAATTAAGAGAAATATCATTAAAATCAATCACAATTTTTGTTAATCAGCTATTGGTTCCTTAAGGTAATGGTCTCCTGGCTTATTCTATCATGAAACCCTTTTACAATTTTCTAAAAATTATTAAATTTATATTTGTATTTTTTGGATAACTTTTATCACCATAATTTTGATAAGTTATTAAATGAAACGGATAATATTTAAAAAAAGAAACCAAAAAAAATTCCTATAAAAAGACGTTTGTTTTTTCTTGGTTCTAAATTTGTAATAGTTGTGTTAAAGTTAGAATTCTTTTAAATTCTTTCTTCTACAGACATGAACATGATTCATTCAATTTTGCAAAAAAAGTTTTTAAAAGAGTGACTAGCATTCATTTATAAGATATTTTGTTATTAAATGACACCTTACCTCATGGAACCTCAGAATATTTTTGTGAAACCCACTTTGGTAAACACTGATTATTTTCTGAAAATTGCTTTCAGTTTTATTTGGCAATATCTTGAAGTGAAAAGCCAACAACATATTTATGGTTTCAGTAATATTTGTAATGATCTTCTTAATACCCCACATATATGCATCTTATTTCTCTTTTTTTTTCTCTTGAACAGGTGAGCCGTCTCATCATGTTGGCTGGAGCAAACCCTAATACAAGGAGCAATTTCCTGAACCAGGCTCCAGTGCTGTGCGTGAGTGCACGAGAGGGTTTCATCGAAATGGTCTCATCACTGCTAGAGTTTAACGCTTCTGTTGATGCCACCTGTGAAGATGGTATGACAGCACTCTGCCATGCAGCTGCTAATGGACACCTTGACATTATTAAATTATTGTGTTCCAAAAAAGCCAATGTAAGTGAACAATATCTTTCATTTTGTTCTGTTTTTGTTAATATGGCATTACCTGTCAGACAAAGCCACTTTGAACAGTGTTATATGTCAATCACTTATAAGCAAGAGGGTTTTTTTTTCTTCACTCAGCAGAAATTCTTCACCGTGCTTGTCCATAAGTTGATTGCACATGACTTGTTTGTCATAAAAATCAGTTTTTAAAATTTATTTTTTATTTAAATTTGGATAAAATATATATTGTGCTTTAAATTATGCAAGATGATGTTCTCTCAAAAGATAAAAGAAATCCATTCTTTCAGGGAATTTTTCATACAATGCTTAATGTAAAATTCAATCTTCAAATTATTTTCTTCTCTACAAATAGAATGTCTGCCAGAAATGAACACCCAGTTTTGGAACATAGTTTTTTTGTTTTTTTTAATGGTGGGGCAACATAGATCATATTTAAAATTTAATTTTACTATGAAAAAAAGCAACAACAATATTTGCCATTTTGTTTTGTCACTGTCATCACTTTATTTCAAAGATAATATCATCTTGCCTTATTGAGCTATACACTACTGAATCCTTAACGTGAACTTCTGTTCAATTAATCATTTCATCTGGTATTGCAGCAATTCCCTGATGAATAAAATCTTTCTGATTGTCAATAGTCTGTGGCCAAAATTAAAAAATCTGAACCTTCAGGAATTTCCAGGTATTTCAAGGGAATAAATGTAGTGAACAAGCTGGCTACGGAATGTCACTACATTGTAAATATTTTTTTGAAATAAGTTTCAATCACAAATGCATAATGGTAATCAAAATGGCTGCTGCTACTGCTCAAAGACATACTTTCCATCTAGTCACTATTATTAATACCTGTACAGCAGAAATTTTAAATTTGGGAAATCATTCTATACTGGATTCTGTACTGAATGCTGCTAATGAAAACAGACTTGCTGCCACTATCTCCCTGGATGGATATTATAGATATTATGTGAAGTACTTATCTACACTTGTTAAGAGGTCACAACTTGGATTTGCAGTTGGTCAATTTACAATCATTGTTGTCAATTAAAGATTTATACCAAATGAATACTAATGCCAATAGTTTTTTGTTTTAGTTTTTATTGAAGATAAATCTACAAAGTAGAAAAGAGATTTACCAATTATATTTTTATATTATCTTTTAATGTTAATATTGTCCTGTGAAAAATTTTATAAAATTTTGTAGAGAAATACATTTTTGAATAGTACTTAAAAGATTTATCAATTTAGATATTTTTGTTTTTTGTCCCAATTGTCAGTAAGTAATAATTATGTGTATTTGACATCTTAAGCTTGAGGAACAACCTATAAATCTAATTAGTAATGTTTAATTAAATGTGAATACTTATTATACCATTAATGTATATATATATATATATATATATATATATATATATATATATATAATATATTTGAGAATTTAAATTCTGTATAAATAATCTTCTAGTCTTAATATTGCTTCCTACTATTTGTTGTTAGTGACATCCCCTGAATGAGTCATTTTTTTCCTCATGAGAAACAAACATGTTTGGTAGTGCTACATCAACATAACATTGTTTAGACAACAGACAAACTCTTCTTAATTATTAATATAGATAGTAGATCAATGACATTAAATCATCATAAATGTTTCTCTTATCATCAGCCTACTTAGTATATACAGATTCCTTGAGATTGTACACAAACTTACTCACATCAATTTTTCTTCATTATTCATTACTAAAGAAGAGTTTTAGTTTTTCACCAACAGGATTATGGGGTTTTTGGGGTTTTTTTTGCATTTTTTCTAAACTAAGCAAATCCTTAAAAAAAAAAAAACTGCAGTAAATGACATTGTGCTTGTGAGGAAGCAAAAATTTAAATGGAAGAAAAACTGATTTTTTCTCTTGATGACAATCTGATTTTTTTTTCTTGAAAAAGAAAATGTCATAATTGTAGGTTCAGTGATAAACAGATTTGTATTATTTTTACTTCAGCAAGTTTTGAATGTTTCAGAAGACATTTTGTTTTTGTTTTGTTTTTCCTCTCCTAAAAATGATGAAAAGAGTTGCAATCCAAATATTTTATAGTCAATCTACAAGTAATGGATTAACAGAAAAACCATTTGCAACAATGTTCCAAAGATTTTTCTTAGAAAATTATCTCTGAATAATCTTGTACAAGCATTGGAAATTGATTCAGCTTGGTTTAATAAATGCACAGACAGATGAATGATTGAAAAGCTGAAGAAGTATTGATAGTTTATACAAGAAATAATTTAGTTCCTTTGAGCAAAGTACATCTATCAATAAAAGGTCTGAGAACTTATTAAATGTGGATACATTTTGGAAAATAATTAGTTTTAATAATACGTGTGTGTCTGCCTATTATGTATGCTGTTCTGGTTTCTAATGTTAACCGCCTTTGGAAGTGCATCTTGGGATTGGTAAATCCTATTATATCTGAAGATTTGAGTTTGGAGCATTTTCTCAGCAAGTTCGTTGGAATTGTGTAAATTTAGACTCTATAAATGTTGTCTAAATATACTTATAATACTACAGAAGTTCCAGTTGATACTGTGAGGAGCTTTAGGGCTGAGTTATTCCTGTCTAAAAGTAGTTTGTGCTGGAATTTTACAATTATGATGGAAATTTAGGATCACTGTTCTCTTCGGTTTGTTGGAGGGGGGTATTTCTTTCATTAGATTTTTTTAATTTTAGATGTGTTGTTACTCTTCAAATAATGTCATATTGCAAAAATATTTCTTAATAGGACAATAAGTTTTTGTTTTTTTTTATATTGAGAAATCAACTCAGAAACTATTGAAATGATATTATTTCTCCTGGAAGTTTGGTTGTTGGTTTATGTCAACCCTTAGGTTATTTTTTGCTGGAGATGTTTCTGTTGATTCTTGTTGAGTGTTCAATTATTTTTGAAACACCTTTTTAAAATTCATTTTTTATTCTATTTAACTCATAGATGGGACCTTAACAGGTACTACCACTTCAGGTCAGAGTGGACCTGGACGTAATGGAAATGAAAGAGTAATTAATCCACTCTCTCCAGAGCTCCAGATTTGGAACCTCATCTCTAGCGATAGTTTAGTGTCATACCCAGGGCATTAAAATCCTCAGCCACTGCCTTATAGCATTTATATGATAAAAATGGTGGTGGGGTGCTAGGGCTTCCTAGAAGGTGAAAATGATCAAAGAAATCAGATATAAACATATCAAGATGTTTCTAAAGTAATTTTGGACCATATGATCTTTAGGTATATCTTTTGCTTTGCTGATTCATAAGTACATTTTTTCATTTACACAGTCAACAGCCGGTTGTTTGTTAACACATGATTTTTAGATGGTTTTTCTTTAAATTATAAACCTAACCCCTAACAAACAACCGGATGTTGATGGTGTAAATGAAACAAATTTTTCAGTACTTTTCTCTAACATTCTTTTATCTAGTTTGAATGAGAGTAATATTGAATTTGATATGAGTTATAATCCCCAAAGAAGATTAATGTAATATTAAATATAAATGTTTAGCAATCTTTATCTTGGAGCTAACAGCTGAACTTTTTATTAAATAGATATAAAATACACATCACATAATTTATTTATTCAAGATATCCAATGGAATCATAATATAAAATATTATCTTTGAAATATTTTCTCTATAACCTTGTTTGACTCTTCTGCTTCAAAATGTTTAATCTTGATTTATTTTGTTTTTTATATATGTATTATTCATTTTTGAAAATATTTCTCCCTGAAATATTGAGTTAGCCGAAAAGTTAATTTTGTTTTTATTGTTTGATAAATTATTAAATATTATTAAGAGTATTTAGTTTTAACTATATTGTGTCAACTGCCATGACAGAAAAACAACTTTTTTTTTATTGATTCTAACATTGAAGATGGAAGAAAATAAACGTCTTCAGTGTATTGTTTGCTTGTTTTTATTTTAAGAAAGTAAACATGAAACTCGTGCATGATTTATACAGTTTATAGAGAAAGTAGTGTGAATGATGAAACAAAGTTTATTCTGTAGATTTCTTGTTGAACAATACTTCATAGTCAGATAGAGCAGTTAATATTCATAATAATCTAATGAAAACTTTGAGAATAATTAATGTTATATAATGCAATAAACCCAAAATATCCAAATCCATTATAGCTTAATCACTTTGATATGCGCCTTTTGTGTGAGAGAAAAGAAATGACTGGACTGTATTTCACTACTTAAGCAAAATGAAAATGATTCATTTTAGAAACAAACTTTGACAAAGAAGATGAAAAGTAGATATTTTACAATAACAGAAAAACAGGAGATGATAAAACAAGCAAACTGAATCAATCCTAACCATACAAAAAGGGTTGGTCTTAATCCAAAATGGATGACACTGTGTATATAGTGGAATTGGAAAGGACTATTATGATGAACTCCTTCTTGTGAAGCAAACTATCAATTCAAACAATTACTGCTTTCAGAATTAGTTAAGAAAAAGGACACAATATTCCATCAGACCACATGTTTTCTTTTTGAAAAATTGTTACAACTTTATTGGAAAGTTTTTACTCATCAGCCACATCCATCAAATATTCTAATTTATTCTCATTTTACAGAATTCTGTAAAAAAATAAAAGTAATTCACTGAAAAAAATGTTCATTAATTTATGTGTATCAATAAATTAGAAGAAATAACTTCATGTGTACTAATAAACTAATGGTTATGTTAGATTTTTCATTAACTTTACATGTATACTGTAATAAACTGGTAGAAATACTGTAATAAACTGGTAGAAATAATTTTCATTAACTTACAAACAGATGGGATTCATAAATGGGACCTTAACAGATACTATCACTCCTGGTTAGAGTGGACTTGGGAGTAGAAAGCCAATAGTCAAACTAAGAAACTAGTACATAAAGACAAGTATTGTTATTGATGTATTTCACTGACCATCATCATAATTTATCCAAAACATTTGCCTCATTGTCTAGCCTCATTGCTTTTACTCTTGACTAATTCAGTTAAATAAGAATACTGAATCAATTTATAAATGACATGAGTTGATATCATGGAACAAAACAATAAACATTAAATAATATCTTTTAATTTTACTTAATGAACTTTTTTGCTAATTCAATGTTAATAAAATAAAATATTAGTTACTTATAGGAATATTTTTCAGTATTAATTTCTTGCTCAATTATTTATGTAAGGAATTTACATTATATCCGTACATACATATATAATTTTACTGTGCAAAATTCAGGGATGTCTTTGCAGTTGAGGTTGATTCATATTATTTAATATTACAGAAAAAGAGAAATTTTATTATTTACAGTTTTAAATGTTTTATTTAAAAACTTATATACTCTTGAAAAAAGATTAATATTATTAATTTTCCTCAGTTTCAAGAACTTTCTTGAACAACCCACTGACTATCTATTGAATGCTACAAAGTACTATCTTTAAAGAAAGCAATAAAAGATATGAATAGCTAAATATTGTTTTCCAATCTTTTCAAAAGTTTGTCTTAGCACCTAATGTTATTGAATGGACAGAGCTTTATTCTATTCCAAGAGAATACTTAATGGCTCCGATCAAAAATAAAACAACTTAGTTGGAGATATGACTATTTTGCAAAGGTAAAAACATTATACATACATATTTCTATAGAAACCATTAATCTTTTGGTAATAAAGTAACTTATATTCTCAATATATTAAATCTTCTAATGTTTATGTATCTCTCTTAAAATTTCCAGTTGTGTAACATTTTATATTTTGGAGTTATGGTAGTTGTAGTCAAGTCCAAAAAAATTCCTTTTAGTGTTTAAGATATTTTTTCAAAAAATAAAATTTCATTTGTTTTCTAGTACAATAAAATAAGGGTCATTCAATAAATAAGGTGAATTTTGCCTAAGGAGTTGGCAATGTTTACAGTTGTACTTTTTTCAAGGAAATCAATAATAAGGAGTCCTTTCAAGTCCCAAAAGACTGTCATTATATCGTTTTTTTACTAGCTGCTGGGCCCAGAACTTTTTCTTTACCAGAGAGTCTATTGGTTTCTACTCCTGGATTCTATTCAAGCTCATAGTGGCAAATCCACGTTTAACCCATTTGTAAACCATTTTATGATTAAAACATGCTTCTTAATACACATCACACATTCTTCTGTAAATTTCATATGGTTTGCACTTTGCAGCCACCAAAAATTGATGACAGATCTCTGTACAAGTCTGCTGTGATTTTCTGCCATTTTGAATAGCTGCAAAACAAATATTTTTGCGAGATTAAGATAATGTTTGCTATAAACCAATTCTAAACAATGCAAAGTTTACATTTATGGAAAAAATTATGAAACATTTTTTTATTTTGCTTTTTTCAAAAAAATTCCCTTATTTATTGGATGACTGTAGTGTTTAGTTATGAGATTTCTCAAAGTTATTAGAACATTTTGTTTATTACCCATTTCTCAAGTTTATGAACTCTCTTGGAAAAAAAACCCCCTCTTATAACCTTTTTATGTTTTTGTTTAACTTTTGTACTTCTGTATTTACATGTATGAATTTTTATTTTTATTTTGAATTGATACACTGACTTTTAACTCGAAATTGAATCAATTAATAAACACAACAAAAGTAATTAGGAGGATCTTCCCACAAAATGGCTTTTTTATTACATATTTTTCAAAAGATTTTCTAAAGAAAAATCTGCATCCAATTAAAGATTAGTTTTGGATTAAGTTATAATTAATTGGATTAAGTTATAATTATGTCTGTTCTTTAAAGACATATTTGAAAAGTAGCTAAAATTTATGTTGAGTAGATAATGACTTATGGTTATTGAGTGCTTTTGTTACTTTTTGAATTGTGCAAATTTTAAAAGTATGATGCATTGTCTTTTTTCTAATTTTCCTCACTGATCCAGAATTACTTTTTATTTAAACTTCTATAGTGACCATCATGCAGATAAAAAGTAAACTTAACCTCACCTTAATGAGTATCACTATGAACGGCGACAATTTGCCATTTTCTTAATTTTCATAATTCCAAATAACATGGTGAAAATCTTCTGGACTTTACTATTTTCTCCATATACCTTTTGGGTTTTGAAATGCCTCCCAACCTTTTAAGTGAGTTCATTTCTTGTTTGTGTGATGGTCACTAAACTTTTATCGTTAAGACATTTTTGACCAACCTTTGTAAAATGTTTTCAGATCATCATCTATTTTTTTTTTTTTCTTTTTATGAATATCTATTTACTTCAATTTATTTCAGTTACTATAGAATATATTCTTTATTGTGTATGAGCTAATGAGGCTGATCAAAATGTATTAAAAAAAAAAAAAACTGCTTCACTTTAAGAATAATTAAATTACAATATCAATCATAAATAACAAAATAATAAGAACATTTTAATGGAAAGAAATAATTGAATGAAAGTCTAATTTGTATCCCACTTCAAACTTAATCTAAAGGTTTATAACTATTTTATCCGTAATAACCTCATAGGGGGGAACAGCTGGTAAATTAGAGCCACAAAGTCTACTTTCAATAATACCTAATCTTTTTTTTCTTTTATTCTTAATAATAGAAACAATTCGTGATGAAGAAATTTCTAATATGGAATGCAAAATAATCAGTAATATTTTACATTTAATTTTAAAATTTGAATGAGATCGATTTAAATTTCTCTTTAAAAAATTAAGAGAATGGTAGAGAATTTTTTTTTACACTGATTTAATAAATATTCCTTTCCTTTTAGTTTTTTATAAAATGAAGCTAAGGGAGATAATTCAGTGCATTGTAGCAATAAGCAGCTTTTGAAATGTTTCCATCAAACCTTTTCCTTAATTAAACAAACATTTCAACATCATGTTGGATGGAGTCAGAGGTTTATATGAATTGAAACCAAGAATAAAGATAACAGTTCTGAACTTAACAGACAATGAAAAGGAAGATGTAGATAAGAAATAATATCATGTGAATATTGACTTTTTTGAGTGAGGCAAAACAGAGGCATTATTTGATGTCTTGATACAATGTAAGTAGTAGATAGAAATATACAAGACTTTACATAGATATTGGAAATGATCATTAAATGGGGTTTTTGTACAGAATCAGATAGTCTACAACTATCTAAGCTATTTTTACCGTATGGTTTTATAAAAATGTTATGCTTATTGCTTTTTAGACTTTTTTTTTTGTAGTTATTTGATATTTAGCCTCTTTCATTATTTATTATTAACTGAAAACTTATCCTACAGGTGGAATTTTTAGTTATATAGACTGACTATAATTTATCTGTCCTAATTTATCACTACATTAAACATAACATCAAAATATGTTTTTGTGATGACTTATAAGTTAATAAATGTCATCAAGAGGTGAACATTTATGGTTCACTGGTGGCTATTGCTAATATTAGAAATGTAAACACAACAATGAAATTTCTTTTAATTTTTGATATTCTGGTTTCTGTCTTGGAAATTTTCAGCTAGATGTTTACTTTATATGGTTAAACATGAAGATTCAGTTTAGGTAACATGATTAACGCAAATTAAAGGTTCAGTTTAACATTATACTTACATTATGAATCAAACTCCTTGCTAAAAATTTAAAAATGTTCTGAAAAAACGTTCTGCTAAATTCTCTTGGATCTCATTGGTGAGCAAATAGATTTGGTGGTTCTAGTTCTAAGCAACTATTCAATGACTGACAAGTGGAATAATAAAAAGACATTTGGTAAATCATTGTAAGATGTATGTTTTCAATGTATTATGCATTTTTGTAATAAAACTTTTGCAATGCATTTCTGTATAAAAATCCTATCTATATATTAATATTTCTGTTCCTTAATCTTCCAACCATCATCATCTTGTGACTCACTCTGATTAAAAATGAGACCATCCAAGATGAAATGCAAAAATGTAAATCCTGATTATCTGCTGTTGCTTATAGCTCATTCTTATTTCTTATGAGTATCGTCACCTCAGCTAAATAATGGACCATTCCATTTTTATTATAAATAAAGAAAGTGAAGAAAAAGGTCATGCTACACAGAAAAAATATATTAAGAAAAGAAAGAAAGAAAAAGAGTAGAAGAAAGATAGAGAGATGGGTGAGCACATGGAAGCAATAACACTAATCTGTTTCAATCTAGCATAATGAAAAGATGAAAAGAAAGAAAAAAAGATTGAGAGAGAGAGTTAAATCAAGATGATTACACTTTTTACATATTCAACTATTTGCAATAGCTCTTAAGTAAACATATCAAACGTAATAATACAATTATCATTCTGTGGTATATCAACAGGTCCTGCTAGTACCATATCATTTCTGTCATAAATTTAAAAAATAATAATAATAAACAATTTCATCAATATGGTAATATTTGAACATTGGCCTTTATACATTAAATAAATGTTGTTGATGAAATGAATGAATTAGAATAAATGTTCTTATTAGAGATTGTCTTTTTTTTTGTTTCAGTTAAGCCATACAGACAAGTGTGGTCAGTGCCCAGCAGTCCATGCAGCCATGCACGGCCATTTAGATTCATTGGCTTTCCTGTTGCAATGTGATTGGTCAAGTGCTTCTAGTCAACAACAAAAGATTGAAGCAATGCAACAGGCATTTGTAGCTGCAGCAGCTATGGGACACAAACATGTAAGTAGTTTTCTTCTCTTTGATCTTTGACTCTTTATATGGGAAATGTCTACTTCTATGTCTATCAAAGATATTTATCTGTAGATAAATAGAAAAGCATTGTGTGCACATGTGTGTGTGTGGGGGATATCTGCATGTATCTATATATTGCAAATATGTATTTATACATATCTACAAATATATGTATGTTTACATCAAGCATTTGGTGATATGTAAGTAGATCAACAAGTCTGTATCCTGATGAGAAAAAAAGTATCTATTTCACACAAGAACTATTTATTTTTCAACATAATCTCCTTCCTTGTCATTGTCACCCAAAACTTCTCCATGGATTAAACATTAAACAGTGGAAATTTCAAACCAAAATTCAGCTGTTGTGCTATGGACTTATTGATCCTGTCTCACATATATAAGAGAGACATACATGCACACAAACATACACAGGCCCAGCAGTCTTTAATACAAGTTTGAATAAAGATGATAGATAAAAAGTTTATTTTAATTGTTTTTAATTTCATTAACTTTTCTTGTTTACATATAAGAGAATGATGAAACAAAAGTTTGGAAAAAATCTGACAAAATGTGAAAATTATGAATGGAAAGGAAGATAAACACAAACAATTGATTATTTTGTGTTGGTTTATCTACTTTTCTATTTCTATTTCCACATTTGATGACATTAGATATTGTCCAAATGTTTTTGATTGCGCACTCTAAACTATACTTCTGGATATTATCAAATTCAAGTAAAAAGTCTCTGGGTTGTTTTCATTGTACACATTTTCAAAATACGTTCATATTCAACATTTACATTTTAGATGATAGGATATCATCACACATAAACTCATCTTCTGATTGTGGTTAAATGTATTTATCAGTTATAAATGTTTAAAATCCTTGTTATCAAGTTGAAAATGATTTAGTTTGGGTGTTTTAGATTTTATAATAAAAAATTGGTTAATTTTAATGACATTTTTTTGTGGAGTTATTTCTTGTTTTTTTTTTTTTTACATGGTCCTATCAAATACAAATAATTTTAAAACAGATATATTTGACCCATAGATGAGATGCTAATAAGTACTACCACCAGAGTAAAACTGGAGTAATGGCAATGAAGGGGTACTCCACACAGCCCAGATACCCAGAATTTGAGCCTCACTATCAGATGAAGTTTTTTTGTTTTTATTTTACAATTAATGTTGTATATTTCTCTGAATGTTTGAGATGAGGCTTGATGATTAGTATTATCTGCATTATTCAGACTATTGTCCTCATCTTTATTGTTATCTTTACAATGTTTCGGCTGATATGCCCTCTGGCCTTCTTCAGGTATTTCTACCAGAAGTAGGCCAGAGGGCATATCGGCCGAAACGTACAGATAACAATGAAGATGAGGACAATAGTCCGAATAACGCAGATAGTATTAATGTTGTATAGTATAAATATAGTTTATGAGTATTTGTTATATATATATATATATATATATATATATATATATACTAGTGGAAATATCAGTGCCTAGCAATTTTTGAATATTGATATAAATATGATGGGTAATTTTATCTAACAAATGGCAAGTGAACTTTTGAGGTATTTTGGTAATTTATGTCCTACAATTTCCTGTGAAAATCACATGATACACAAGTATATATGGTAAGTTTTTAACTATTGCCATTGTTGTCATAGAAAGTAATTTTCAGTAATGCAAACTAGCAGAAGTTTCAAAAGAATTAAAACGTTTAATTTTTGGAAATTGGTGGATGGGAATGTTTATAGGCACATTGCAAAATATTGTATCTTCTATAGAAATATTAGTTATTTATTAGTGAACAAATTTTTATCAATTGTATAAGCTGAGATACTATTATTATTTTATAGCATGGTTTATATGCATATACTAGAAAAAACATGACTGTTGAGTCACCCATTGAGCTCTGGGTAGATAATTGTGATCAGGAAAAAAGTGAGTTTACAAAGCAAATTAAACTTTAAAAAAGATAAATATGTCTGGAGAATTAAAAAAAAATAACATCAAAATCATTTTGCTAAAATTTGTAATGAAGTCAAAAACTGACCCATAGATAAAAACTTTACATTTTACCTGTCACTTTCCCCCTTATATATATATATATATATATATATATATATATATATATATATATCTTGATTAACTACTCCTTATATATGTTAGTTTCTCTGTGAGTGTAAAGAGATAGATTGGAGAGTGTGAGAGGGAGATTGAACTTCCCACTTTATTTGTATGTTATATATAAAGCAGCTTCTGGATGCTGATGAAAATTTGCATACAAATTAAGGGGGAAAGTGACAGGCAAAATGTGAAGTAAGAGATAGACCGGTTTTTGACTTAACTGCAAACTATGACTAATTAGAACCAATTAAAATGGAATTTGTTTTTCAAACATAACTCAATCCCAGAACTAAGGAATATTTTGGCAGGTATTTTGTGTCATTAAACTAAATAGGGAAAAAGCCTTTAGGAAACAATCACTATAATAGATAAAGGTGTGTGATGTAAGGACAAAAAATGATATGGCAAGATGTGTTCAAATCCTGGACGAGGCTGTTTACATTTCACATAGTACTAATACTCTTTAGGAAAGTATGAATCCAACTATTTTCCCTACAACTATGGGTAAATAGTAGGGCTGACTAGGCTCTTTAACTTTGGATAGGCAACCAGTCTAGGGGAAAGAAAACTTTGAATTCAAACCTGTTAAACTCTGCTTAAGAAATTAACAGTGTGTCACATCCTTTAATTTGTTAAGTTTATGCTGTATTTACTGGATGAATATAGCAATACAATATAATTTAATGGTTTTGATATGTACACATTGGTTCAAGGAAGTTTTTCAATATTGTAAATGTCATTCCCACACTGGACTATGTAGTGAATGTGATTAGTTTACTAATAAATGTTATCATTGTGATTATAGAAAGGAACATTTAGTTGTGCAGATGAGCTGAAGACGTTCAGAGAATAGCAACTTTAATTTTTGGAAATTGGAAGGAAAAGTGTACACAGCAAAATAATATTTATAACCTATTCTATACAAAGATTTGGGTTTCAACATTTATCACAGCTAAAAGTGACTGTCATTGGGTTTTACAGAGTGAAGTATGTGAAGAAATTCATATTAAGAGTTTATATGGGTCACTATGGTAATATGATGTGGTTCAATGTTTCTGATAATTGATAATATAGTTAGGAATTTCAAAAATTAAGGTCTTTAAAGGAGTGCTGCTGGTTATATGAAGTTTTATATGACCAGACTTTGTCTTCAATTGTATGGAACCCATTTCAGCATTAGTGAGAACAATAATTTTATTAACATCTTTCTTCAGTAAATTTTTTTTTCTTAATTTTATGAACTGTAAAAAAAGGTTTCAGATTGTTTTTAATCTTTTATCATAGAATCAAAAACCCCATAATTAAATAAGATCTTCTTCAGCTTGGAGACAAGAAATTTAAATAATGTATTTAACAACTGATAAATACATTATGTTCAGTAAAGAATTTTGTTTGTTTTTGCTTCATCGGTTGTATCATCATAAATGCCTTAAATGATAAATGCCAAATTTGAAAGTAGATTAGAAATTTGAAGAAGGACACACATCATCAATAATTTTTTTGTTTTTTTGATAATAGCCAGAAGTTATATCTAAAATTGTAAGATCACAAACATTTGGACAATATTTACATTCATTCAATCCAGACGTGTGTTCTTTTCTATGTAAACAAAACAAAATAACTAAAAAAAAATTGTTTTAAATCTTTGTCTATCAGCTTTAATCAAATTTGTATTAACACACAGACACACACACATCCATACATTTAAGAAAAATGGAAATAAATCTAATGGTATGTAAGTATAGATATATGAAAAAAACATATTTAGATGTATTTATTTATTTATGAATGAATACATTTGAGTGTTTTGGTTTGTGTATGTATGTATGTATATATATATATATATATATATACATATATATATATATGTGTGTGTGTGTGTGTTTTTCAATGACACTGGAGTTAAGACTATATATATAAAATTTATAATTTTGAATAATAACCAAATAAATTTGTCACATTTTCATTTCATTTCACTTGAAAATAACATTTTTTGAAGGTACTTCATTACATCACTCCTTAGTATTGCCCTGATAATGGTTAATATATCCAATATATATAAAACTGAAAAGTGAACTATTCATTTATTCATTCATAGGTAAATGGTCCTCTAAATATGATATGCATTCAAAAAGAAACATTCATTTTCATCAAAATAGTCTCCTTGGCATTCAATACATTCTAGCAAGTTTCTAATTGGTTAAACCATTAGTAGCCTGATGATTTGTTTTAACTTTTTTCTTACTTTAAGCCTCTCAAGGCAGCTCTCCCACCATAAACGGCTGGCTGCAGCTCTCGCACATGTCACTTGTTTACACTGAAAAATCACTACATAAACACCCCTGACATCTTTTATTTGAATAGAATAAGTTCTGAAGTGAATAGATAATGGACTTTAAAATATCCCATTATACAGGTAAAAAATATTAAAAAATCTTTGGGGGGGTAGGCAAAGAGTTGAATTATCTGAAGCAATATATGTGTGTATATATAAATATATGCTAAGCTATATTTTTAGTCATCATATCCTAAAAAATGGAAGGAATGTAAATCTATTCCATATGTGTTTAATGATGATGATGATGATGATGATACAGTCAAAGTTTTTCATCTTCTTTATCATAACATTCCCAAATTTGTGTGTATGTCTCTTTGTAATGGTTGCTGCATTACCCTTCTTTTTTTTTTTACATAACTACAAATTCTGAAACTATTTGTTATTCTACAAAAAATAAAATTCAAAAGATGACTCTAAAACTATTACATCTTTTAAAATGTCTTTTTTATAAAACATCTTTAGTACTGTTTTTTTATGGTATCAGACATAAATAATTATGCCCTACCAATTATTTTATAAAAAGTTAATTTTCTTGTAAACCAAAGATACCAGGATTTTATTATTTCTAGTAGAAAACTATACAATTAAAATGGATATTATTAGGTATTGTTTATGACCAAATTCTACAACCAAAAAATATGAATATATAGAAGTCCAAAATAAGTACACCTTTTAGGGCTGGTTTAGCTCAGTCGTTAGAGCATCCCCCTGGGAACCAGAAGGTTCCTGGTTTGATACCGGCCCTCACCAACTCAGCATATGAGTAGCACAGGGATTTGTGCAGTAAAGAGCTGATGGTAGGTGTGGCGCTCCACCTCAGATGCAAAAACAATCTCCTTGGTCTAACATTAGAGAAAAGAGGATAGATTCCCTGGCTGTCAGGCTGATACTGACTTTAGGACACCCTGACGACTTTACTTATATATATATATATATATATATATATATATATATATATATATATATATATATATATATATATATATATATTGATTTTTTTTTGTTACATAATTGTTGAATTTATTTTGTTTTTGATGAAAGTTTCATGGCTGTAAATTCTGGTGATAAATAATACCTAATGATATCCATTTTGATTATATAATATTCAACTAGAAAGAATAAATTTCTGGCTTCTTTGGTTGAGAAGAAAATTAACTTTTTATTATAAATGTGTAGGAGTTTATTTATGGGCAATACTGTATATTAATAGATCATAGTTTTTTTTTGTTTTGTTTTTTTGCATAAAAATAACTTGTTTGTGTATGAAATGAAAATAGAAAACTTCATTAAAATCTGAGTATTTTTTTAATCCTTGTTTACTGATCCAATTTTGAATGCCAATAAGAAAGTTTCTGGGAATATTTTTATATACACACAATTTTATTTGCACTTATGTCTTCTCACATCTCTGTTCTCTATATTTTTGTATATGTTTATAAGTGTGTGTATATATATATATATATATATATATATATATATATATATATATATATATGTATGTATGTATGTATATATATATAATATATATATATATATATATATGTGTGTGTGTGTATGTACATGGATTTTTTATAAATATCTTGATAAACTCTCTCTCTCCTCATCAGAACTGTTTTATATTTGTAGAATTATTATGAATGCCGATTCCTTTCTCCTTCTTTGATTGTATATTGTATCTATGTATAAATGTAAATCTATGCCTTGAGGTGGAAGTGTTTGTTCAAAATGTCTGTATAAATAGAAGCAATCAAGGAAACCAGATCGAACTTTAAAAGTTTATAATATAAATTGGAAAACAAAAAACAAAAAACAAGGTGAAGTTTACTCTTTTTACTCATTACACATCGTTTGGAATAATTATCTAGTGAAATTCAAGTGAGATAAATATTATCGATCAACTGAATTTAATTTGCCATAAGAATTCCTATAAAAATTAGATAAATAATCCTCAAGTTGACTAACATGCATTCTCTTTATATGAATATAAAACTATTTTTATTTTTTTATTTTTTGCAATAAGTATTTGACTACAAGATAATTTTTTAGTTTAGTGTGTTAAATCTTTTTGATTTCTTTTCTTTCTTTCTTTTTTTTCCTTATGCTGGTTGATTTCTTTCTTTACAGATCTGTGATTATCTGGTGGTTCATGCAGCTGGACGAAGTAATGAAGCTTTTAGTATTGACGCCGTTGATACTTTGATTGGTGAGACTGGTAAGTGCTACAAATATATTTACTTTATAACGTTTCTTTGGCTCCATTTAATCAAATTAGATGATGATTATGATAATGATAATGATGATGATGCCTTCTCTTTATGTTTTGCTTTAGAATTACTTTCATGGTCAAGATTCAGTTTAGGTTATGTGATTGTTTTCCTAGAATAAAAAATTCTCAATTTTTGGTACTTTCAATCAATATGACCTTCAAATCCTCTAGGCTACTTTTGAAAAGGTGTTTCTCTCTCTCTCTCTCTCTCTGGATTCAGTTTGCTGTAGTAAAGTGAACCTGTAAATTTTAAATTCTCAGTTCTTATATAATTTGTTTTCTTATGTTTGTTTTTTTTTTCTCTATTTGTGATATTTGATTTTTTTAAAAATAAGTTTTACTTTTAATGTTTAAATAAAGGCAATCTATATGAACAATTTCTTTTTCGTTTCACCTCTCATCCAGCAGAAATCTCTAAATAGACAACAATTCTATCTCTGTAGTTTTATAGGCTAAACTGCTGGTTATATCTGCCAGATGGACATGACTAACACTTAAGGAGAATTTTAAATTGTGCAAATGTGAAGATTCAGAAAATAGAAAGAAATGTTTAATAAATGTTTCACTTTAGGGGAATCCCCATGGCTCATGTGCTGGACTGCAACATTATAGTGAGTGAGTTCAAACTCCAGTTGTGCTATTTACATTCACTGGGGAAAGGTATAAACCCCTCAACCAACCCCCAGCTATGGTTAAATAGTACTACTACTGTTCTTTGCAAGGATGGCTATGACATTAAATTACCCACAAAGGTTGATATGCCATTAAAACAAAGAAACCAAATCAAACATTTAATTTTACAATGTCTAAAAGGAAAACGGTGGACATTTTTGAGTTATTCATATCTAAGTCGTCGGGGCGGTCTAATGTCGGGATCAGCCAATCAGCAAGGGAGTCTATACCCTTTTCACTAGTGCTAGACTAAGGAGATTGTTTTTGCATCTGAGGTGGAGCGCCACACCTACCATCAGCTCCTTACTTTACTGCACAGATCCCTGTGCTACTCATAACGCTGAGTCGACGAGGACCGGTATCGAACTAGGAACCTTGTGATTTCTAGCCGAACGCTCTACCGACTGAGCTAACCCGGCCCATTCATATCTACATTAACAAAATACAGTGAAATATTGTGCAAAAAGAGTAAAAAAGGACAAAACAATTATAAAAAAAAGATCACTCCGAATTAATAACATTTGAATATTAATGCAGTGTAATATGTTAAATATAACAAAAAAATTAACAAATTATTTTTATTTTTCAACTGAACTGAAGCCAAAAAAATTGGGTTGTGATGTATTGTTCACGTTAGTGATTCCTATAGAAATTTCCTGAATGTGCTGAAGAAATTAAGGGCCAAGTTTGATAATTTACAGCAGTTGACAATTGAACAAGTTCTCCATGGGATGGTTTATTTGATTTGTTAAATATTTGAAAAGACTAACGTTCAGATCTAAAGTGTTTAAGATATTTCAAAGATTATCTTTTTTCATATATGAAATAAAACAATATTGTAAAAACCAGTTAAGATTTTTTAAATTATTGTTTTGAAATTGACCTCTGCTCTGCAAAGGGTTACAATTATATGGTGATGAGATAAGATAAATGAATAGGAATAATGATTGGGGTTTCAGAAGATGAGGGAAACTGGGAATATCAATGGATGGAGAGTGACACAGACATCTAAATATGAATAAGATACTTATTGACCTTGGAAAACACTCATAGGGACTTTGTTACACATTTCAGTTAGGCTTATGATCAAGTCATGTTACCACTAAATCACTCCTGTTAAGCAATGATGAACATGTTCAATACTTAGATGGGTGACCATTTAAGTAACAGCAAGTACTGTAAGAAACCAAATATCTAAATTCTTGATATTGGAATTAAATGTACCAAAAAGGGTTGATATGCCATAAAATAAAACCAGCAACCATTTCAGTTATTCTAGGGAAGAATCTGTTTGTGTGGAATTTACATCAACAACAAATGATATCAATAAAGTAACAAACTGAGTTTCAACTTGATTTTATTCATTTTAGAAAAACTTGAATAGTATTCAATTGACTAAATACAATAATTAAAATCTTTTATGTTATTACATCTTTTCTTTTATTACTTGAATTTATTTTTTAATCTCTCTTTCTCTCTCTCTCTCTCTCTCTCTCTAGCATTAACTGCTGCCTGCCTCCATGGCCGGAAAGAAGTTGTCCAGTATCTAATTAAGCAAGAGGCAAATGTCCATTTGGCTAATACCAAGTCCTACAGCCCCTTGCTGTGTGCAGTGAAAGGCAACAAATGGGATGTGGCCGAAATATTATTCCAAGCGGGAGCTTCCATAGAACAGCCAGACAAAAACGGACACACCCCACTCATGATTGCTGCCTCTGAAGGCCATGTGGCAATTCTAGAAATGCTCCTTTCTGCTGGTAAGTCAAACATTCTACTATGTTAATTGTGTTTATATTGAAGAATAAAAGGAAATTTCTTTTTTGATTTCACCAAAATGTTTTGTCTTGTGAGTTCCATTAGGGTCAGCATTAGTTCTTCGTTACATATATTTTGATTACTTTATTTTAAATAGTCTGCCCAATTTGTACATAAAAGAAATAAAATTAATTGAATAGGAAGATGACCTGGTTGTTTTCAGGTTCAAACCTTATATGATTGTTTCTAATGAATAGAAATGTTGAAATCTTATAGAATAAACAGGAATTTCCTGCAATAATTTGGCTACTGTTATTTCCATGTTAATTATCTAATTAAACATAACAGAAAAATTGTGGCAGAGTCTCTCCATGGCGTAGTGGCTAACTGAACTACAACGTCATAGTGAGTTCAAACTCCAGTTTCACTATTGCATTTAATTTTAGACTAATACAAATGCTTATGAATCCCCTCAGCCTCCTCATGGGTTAAATAGTACCAATAATGTTCTTTTACAAGGATAGCTTTGGCATTAAATAACCTACAAAGGTTGATATGCCATTAAACAAAGAAACTGGACCAAACCAGAAAAATTGCTTCTCCAAACGTACTCAAGCTGACACTCTTCTAGTTTATTTTTTGGTATTTTTTTTTTTTGAGTGAGTGTTTATTATTTTTGGAAAAACAGTAAAAATAGATTTGACTAAAAAAGTTTAGTTTTGTCTGTCCCAAGTAGTTGAGCTGGAAGATTGTATTGCATCAGTTTTCCAAATATGGAAATCCTTCTCATCTTGAGAATCCTATCTTTTAGTTGGGTTTAATTAGCAATAGGAAACACATACAAGAAAACTGACCAACATCTTTGATTTTATCATAAGAAAAAAAAACCCATGAAATGATTTTCCATCCAGTAAAATGATAAGACAATATTTTCTTTGCATTACAACAACCCAATTAAATATTCTGCTTTTAAGAAACTCTTGTTTCTTTTGATTTTCTCTTTTTTTTTAATACTTTCTTTTATGGTGGGAAAAGAAATGGACTTGTAATTCTTTTTTTTTTTTTCATATTTTACAGAATTCACATAAGATTCTCTTTATAGACAAATTCTCAAATAGCGTAGTGGTTACTGATCTATTTCTAAATGTATTGATAAAGGGTTCAATTTTCACTGGCTGCTCTACAATTGTGACTTTAGTGTGTGTGTGTGTATATATATATATATATATATATATATATATAATCATCCACAGATGTGTTTCGACATATCATGTCTCCTCAGTGTTACTAGACTTAGCAGGCTACCTCCAGCTGGGAATCGAAACCTGACCGTA
Organism: Doryteuthis pealeii; assembly: GCA_023376005.1. NCBI lineage: Eukaryota > Metazoa > Mollusca > Cephalopoda > Myopsida > Loliginidae > Doryteuthis > Doryteuthis pealeii. The sequence continues at coordinate 53,419,405 of CM042162.1, forward strand.
TTTTCATCTGTCAGCATTCTTAACCACTGGGCCATCAGCCAACTACAAGCGAGGAGGGAGAATTTAACTGATAAATACATACATATGTCAAGGTCTCTAGAGAGCTCACATCTGTTTTAGAGGAAAGCCTTGCAATTTAAGCATAAATCAGTGGTCATCAGCTAGTTTTACTCCAGAGAGCTCAACCAACCAGGTTAGGAGCATGCAAATATATATATATATATATATATGTGTGTGTGTGTGTATGTATTTGTGTGTGTATGTGATTATAAAGAACAAACAAGGAAGCATGTAAGACTTTTTTAAGAGTATTTTTTTGTTTTTTACAAACAAGAGAACATAATTCTGGTTTGACTGAATGTAGAAATTATCCTAAAACATTCATGTGAGCAATTTCAGTTGTATTTCCAGTCATTTTCAAGAATGATAATTTATTTTTATGCAATTAAAACAACATTCATTTTCATTGTCACAAACCATATAAAGAATGGTGTAAACTGACTTTTTCCATGTTTATTTTTTTATTAACTTGGTATGGACTATCATATAATGGCTACAGTTCACATGAGTTTGAGAAGGGTTGTAATTGTTAAATACATTTAGAACTCCCTGAAAAATATCTTGTTGTGTTCAATTAAAAATATAGTTAAATGGGTATATAGAGATTATTGATATACATAAAATATCTAAATACACAAAAACTCTGTCATTTTTTAATAAAGGAAAGAAGAATTAGTGCCAAACATGTGAAAATGCCTTATATTATCTTATGTGATGAGAAGTTGAGAAGTTCAATTTGTGCTATATAAATATAAACATGTAAACACATTTTTGATTGATGCACATGTTTTGGTTTTTAAAACCCAAACCAAAAATAGCAGATTTTTGTGGCCAAGCATTTTTACAACTTTTATCAAAAGTAGAAAATGAGTTTATTTTATAATAAACCTGAATATATATTACATGTGGTGTAATGGTTAGCAAGCTAGATTTGCGGACCATTGTTGGCGAGTTTGATTCTCATTGGGTGTCCCATACTTCTGGCCTTGTGCCACATCTAAGCTTAGTACATAAGTATAAAAAATAAGTTTAATAGCTAAAATCATTTCATAAGAATTTATTTAAACGCAAAACTCATTTCAATAGAATTAAAATGTTGGCTTTTTTTTTTTTGTGGTGGTGGTGGTGGGGTTATTGTGGATATGGAAAATTAAAATGCCTTAGAAATTTATTAACAAAAGTAATGAACCCTTGGCAATATTGGTTGAATTCTTTGATCATATAAGATTAATAATGTTAAGAAATGAAATAATTTATTTTTTTGCTGAAAAACAAAATATCCTTATTAGTTTTTCATAATTAAACATCAAGTTTAATTAATCAAGTTTAATATCAGATTTTTTTTTAATTGTATTGAATGAAAATGTTATAATTTTTAAAGAATAAAATTGTTCACTCTTTGAAAAAGCTCCACCAAAATGCTAATATTTAAAATAATTGCTTTTAAAATGTTATTAATATTTGTATCTTAAACAAAAAAAAAGAAATTATTTTTGTATTAATTATTTCATTTCATAATAAAAAAAATGAAAATAGAAAAATAATTTGATAAAAAAAAAGATGTGGAACTGTCAGTCTGTTGGGAAATCAGTGAAATAGTGGGGGTTTTTTTGTTGTTGTTTTTTTATTCATGAAATCAATATTTTTTTACTAGACAAATATCTTAAATTCATTTGGTTATAAGTTTGTTTTGTAAAAAAAAATACACATATATAAAACACAATGTATAGCTACACACACACACATGTGCACACATACATACATATGTGTGTGTCTGTATAACAACAGTGTATGGTTATGACTATCTCACTTGGTGAGTCAGTGGTGGGCCAATATTTATAATATTCTTAGAAGAGTACTCAATATCTGAGATAGGGCTATTATGTAATAATAATAATAATGAATAAATATATATTAGTTTGTGTATATATATCTAATTACATGGATATTTTAGTTGCAATGGGTTTCATGCCCGTCTCTTTGGCAGTCATCAGGCAGAATGGAGAAAGTTTTTGAGAAATTGAAAAAATAAAAAAAAAAATAGGATCAAAAAATAATTTTTACATTGGGGTGTTGAATTGCATATCATTATGCATAGGGTTTTATTTATACATAAATATATGTATGTAGATATGGCACTTGCGTGCATTTGTATGTGCACCCACATTTACACCTCTTACCATAACAACATACACACACACATCATATATGAGCCCACACACACTGATACACAAATATAATCAACCCAATACAAAAAAAAACATTTGCGTGTATGTTTGTGTGCAACAATACATGTATATGGGAAGAGGTGGATCCATGTGTGTGTGTGTTGGCACACATACATATGTACACAAGTACCATATCTACATACACATATTTCCATATGAATAAACAAACACACCAACTTAATTTTTTTTAAATCATTTTTTTTTTTTTTTCAATTCCTCAAAAACTTTCTCCATTCTTCTTGATTTCTGAAAAGATGAGCATGAAACCCAGGGTCACAGCTCATAAATAAATATACTCAAATTGATATATATTTACTCATTATATATATGTAGCGTTAGTTGTATTCGCCTGGTGGAGTTGTCTGCCCCTTTTGGTTCGTTGGTGCCCGCTAGGGCACCATAGTATTTAAGCGCCGGGTTCAAACACTTTCGCTCTCTTTTCCTGTTTCAGCAACTACGAGCCACATGGGGTAGATTCTATCTAACCCCTCTCGTTGTGGCTCCGCCCCCTTACATTACTGTAAGTTCTTTACAGCATGGACTATCTTTTATGTTATAATGTATCATTCATGAATGTGTCTTTATCTTTATTTGTGTACCCTTTTTTATATGTACTCTTTATTATGAACGTTGTACCAACTGTTATCCATGTGCAGTGTATATTAAATGTTTGTCTATTAACCTTCGTCGGAGTTATTTGTATGCAAAGTATCTAATAACTATGCACCATCCTTATATATATATATATATATATATATATATATATATATATAGTGTGTAAAATGTTTTTACCCCAAAAATACTATTACAGAGAGATAGGTTGATAGGTTAATTGAGTATTAAAAAAATGTATTGACATGGTAACACAAGGCATGCTCAAAAAAGTGGTAATTATTTACAGAAAATATATACAAATATTTTATTTAGTTTAATTTCTTTTCAAAAATCATCTCCTAAAAATTCAATTGTGATCTTTTTTCATGTATAATAACAAAAAACAAATTCTTTAAAAAGAAATTGATTTATTGAGTGAAGGGTACAATGTTGAAAATATGAGGGACATAGTAAGTATTAATTCAATCAAGGCCATGATGACTCCCCTCCCTCAACATATTAGCAGTTTAAATAAGAACTCTTAAAATACAGCTCTGTTCTAGACTTGATTTAATCAAAGTAAATATTTTTAATGCCAGATTTCTAAGATTTGTGACATTTAAGATATATATATATCTTCATATTTTTTAAAATCAGTTAAAGATGATTTTAGAAAAATAATCACCTGTTGATATAAAAGGTGTGTCAAAAGAGTATCGAGATTTTTTATACTTTTTGATACACCTTGTATTTTGAAAAAAAATAGCGTTCCATTCATTTTTCATTTCTATCTTGATAAATACAGCTTTAGACTTGTTATTTTTTTGACACAACTTATATTCTGAAAAAAGTTAATGAATGGAACATTTTTTTTTTTCAGAATACAAGGTGTGTCAAAAAAGTACAAAAAATCTGGTACTTTTTTGACACACCTTGTTTACTGACAGAAAATAAAATTGCAACCCCCTGAAGAACAAAACTTATTTTCACCTGTGTAAATTATATACATGGGATTTGAGTTCTGTTGATAGACCCCTCCCCCCTGTACACACATTGATATATGATCATTTGTGGTAATCCAACTTTATTACCTGTATGTTTAATCTTGAATAAATTGAAGCACAATAAAGAGTAGCAATATATTTATTTTCCATCATGTATTTACTTATATTACTCCGTAGAGATTCATTCTGTGGCAGATCTAAACAAACTGTGAAGATGATGTTTCTTCAGCGTACGACTTGACTAGATTTAGTCATATTCTGTTTATGCACAATGTTCCCTCATGCAGACAAAAAAAAATCAGAAGATGCTGCTGATTGGGAATTAAGTTGAATTAATGTAAGACTGACTTTGAATGGCTGAGCAGATAGGGAAAAAAAAGAGCCAACTGTACATTTCCACAGATTGAAAGATAAGCATGTGATGTTGTTATGCTATAGTCACATACACATATATCTTAGCTACACAATAAAGAAACCAGTTTGGCATTATGTAAAAAAAAAAACTTGTGGGTTGTAACAAAATAGATAACAAAATTCTCTCTAAAATAATATTCTCTAAAGACAATTGTGATATCTGGATTCAATGGTATATAATGATTATATTAAAATGAATGTGGGAATGTAGATTTAAAAAAGCTAAAAGTGCTTTTCTTGTGTATGGCTGTCAAGTTAGCTAAACCAAATCTTTATTTTTTTGTTTAATCATATAAAGTAAACATCTAGCTGGAAAATTTGCTAACCAGAAACCAAAGTTTTAATTTTTGGTGGAGGTGACATTTTTCTGGTCTTCAGAAAATCAAACTTTATAAAAATCCTATTAATTTTAATAATTTCATATTTGTAGCATTTAAGTAATGGCCACCATTATAAACTTTTTTATTAAAAACGTGTTTATTGCAGCTATAAAAAATTGGATGGATACTTTTATAATCAGTTTATACAACTTAAAATTCACTCATAGAATGAGTTTAGAACCCACATTTAACAATTTGTATAAAAAAGAACATTCTTTATCTGTATTGTAAAATCTACACTTATGTCTATAGACATTAGATTTTTTAAAAAATAAACAAGTATTTTTCTTTAATTTTTTTAATTGTTGTGTTTTTTGTTTTTTGTTTTTCTCAGAGGCAAGCCAAATTGAAGTGGATACAGAAGGAATGACATCATTGTGTTTGGCTTGTCTACATGGCCATCTACAAATAGTACAAATACTTCTTGGTCGTGGCTCTGATTTACAGCATGTTGATAAAAGTGGACAGACTCCCTTGCACTTGGCTGCATTCTATGGAGAACCACAAATTGTAAGTACACTCTCACCAAATTATCTACTCTTCTGCTAACATAAAAATTAAATGTTATGTTAAACTTGATAAGTAAAATAGAATAATTATTCAATAGGAAATATATTGTTGTCAAGAGGAGCACAGAACATTGTCTTTTATCTGTGAAACCAGCAGATAGACATGATTATATATATTGACCAAGATACTCTCATGGAATGTGACCAAATTAGGTTTATTTTTCAATACCACTGGTCAAAAAAGTCAAGAAGTAGATATAACATTGTCATATGAACTTTTCAGCCCACCCACTAATATATATATATATATATATATATATATATATATATTGCATTAAAAGAGCTGTAGATATCTAAAAGTTTTAAGATCTGTTTAAATATACATATATATTAAAAATGAGTTTCATTGTTTTTCTTTGCTGTCAATGGATATAGCAATTGTATAATTATTATTGATTTGATTTTATCTTTAATTTAATGTTTAGGAATTATTGAACATAAAAAAGAACAACATGAATTGTTGATATTTTATAAGTACAATTTAATTGCAAAAATACTCAAATATTGCCATTATTTTTTGGTGACAAATCAAAATTTGATCTAAATGGAGAAAAAATATGAGGAGAAAGCAGAAACCTTGTTTTGTAGTCAAGGGCAGAGAACTCTGTTCGTTTTGCTGTCAGCCAAATTAAATGATACCAACCAGTGTCTAGACAATGCAAAAATTGAAATTTTAAGTTAAAAATGAGATTATTATTAGCTACTAATAACTAAAAGAATAATACTGCTACTAATAATAGGAGTTTCATTTACTGTATTACATTTATGTAAATGTAACAACTATTATAGGAAAGATGTATATTTTATTAATTTTTCTTGTAATAAATTGTTCATATTTATTATTTTTATAAATATTTTCAATGATTTTTTTAATTTATTTCTTTTTTGTGTTAAGAGTTGATAGTTGATAGTTCAATTTAAAGAATATATGAAAAATATCTATTTTTAATTGTGTACATCATTTGGATAAAGGCACTTATATGTAATTGTTTAAACTAAAAATTGAATTTTTAAAAAACTTTTAGCTTCTTGATACCTGTACCTGAGTACACAAAAATCTTTTTAAAAATACCTATACAAAAAAAACATACAACTTTTTCTCTTGGGTGCAGATATATTTGTTTAAATGTCATCATTCCATTAAAAGAAAGATTATGAATGAATACTTTTTTTCATTAGTAGCTGATATGATCTCTAAGTCCCAAATAGCAGGCTTACAGTGTATAGTAAAATACTATACAGTCTGAAATATCAATAAGTATCAAATATCAATAATTCCAGTTGTAGCAATGAATGAAATAATGGCTGGCTGTTTTGAGAGAAAAATTATCCAGTCTTTTATTCTGAAAATTTTTCTAGGAATTGTTGATTTATTATTTTATTTGTTCTTAATGTTTTTCTTTCTTTTTTAACATTTTGATTTTTGTTATTTTTCAGGTGCAGTACTTGATTGACCAAGGTGCAAATATTGAACAGGTGGATAATAACAACATGCGACCCCTGGACAGAGCCATTACCTGTAAGAATGTTGATGTGATAATGTGTTTTTTGAAGAAAGGAGCAAAATTGAGTGAGTAACTTTTGTTTATTGTGCAATAAATAGTACATTACTAGTTTTAAAATGTTAGTCACTCAATTAAATAAAGAAATTAATTTTACGATAAAATTATACATTTAGAATAGATAGACATTTTTTTTAAATTCATATAAATATTTATGAAGAATTTGTCTGTTGTCTATAGATGACCAAATGGTTTAATGTAGAGTAACTGTATTTTGTATGTATACATATTAGATCCTGATGAAGATTTTTAAATAAAATTTAAAAAAACTGAGGAAAAAGGACTCTCATTGGAAGAGATGATCTTAAACAATAAACTATAATCAACAGGAAATCCATATTGCTGCAACTCATCACACAGAATTGAAATTTCTAAACTTCAAAATAAAATAAAAGTTAAAAATTAAAAATAGAATTATCTTAGTATCTTAATATAATTTAGTATAAATTATCTTACCATTTAATTAATTAATACTATAATTCTTAAAGATAGAGATGTAAATTACATAACAATATTGTTTAATTACCAATCTGAATTTTTTAAAAGTTTAAATGTATAAATCTCTTAAGTATCACTTGCTTGAATTTAAAAATATTTCTCTAAGAAACATCTGTGAAATGTTTCACAACAATATTAAGATATAAAAAATATAATTGGTTATGTGGATATGAAGAATACCACAATCTTTGGAATTAGCTCTGCAATGATGGAAAACTGTTTAAAATTTTCTTTTGTTGATACAACAAATTTTGAAAATTTAGTATTAATTTCTTAGTTATACATTTCTTTTGATATCAAAAGTTATGTGGAACTATATCATTGCTGTGATCTTAAAGTATTCATTTTCTGTAGCAACCTTGTACAATTGATTTTGCTCTATAACAGTTCTAAAAAAATGATCAAAAATACATTGAAAACATCAGAAGGGTCACTTTAAACAATAATTAAACAAAAGAAAATATCTAGCAGTTTCATATAATTTGACTCTGATGGAAATACAGCCTTGATAGCTGTATACCCTTCTGAGGGTTAAGACTTCACATACACACACACACGGGGTGTCCTAAACTGCATCTGATGGTGGGGCTCGAGTTCGTGTTCTTGGAGATCTGAGCAGTGTAGTGTACCCCTTCATTATTATTATCCCCAGGTCCACTCTGAGCTGAATTGATAATACCTATTAGGGTCTCTTTCAATGTGTCAAATCAATCCTAAGTTATAAATAAGAAAGCTCAAAGTCATAATCTATTAATTATATCATTATATCTGCTTTTAAAGATGTGAAAGCTGTTTTTAACCTTTGTCTAAAATTGGCCCAATTTTTCTTTTAAAACAGGTCCTGCAACCTGGAATATGGCATCGGGTAAGCCAACAGTCCTGCTTGTGCTACTGAAGAAACTTATGGAAGATGGAAACATTCTTTATAAAGTAAGAAACATTTTGTTTTCTCATTTCCTGAATCATGATAAAAAAAACTACAAAACAACATTGGAATTACAATTTATTTTCTACTATTTGAATTTATTGTATATTTCATTAATTCTTAATATTTTATTCTTTTATTTTTTGTCAACAAATCTCATCCAACAAATATAAAATCAAATCCAGCCAGGCTAATTAGTTAGAACTGATATTTATGAAATCTCTCACAAGGTCACCAAATGTATGTGGGATGTTTATAATGAGTGACTAACACTTTTGCCCTTTTGTCAATTGTCTGCAGCCTACATATCCCAGAAAAAAATAATCACAAGGGAATAAATCCGGTGATCAATCTGTCCACATGATATTACCACATTGGAATATGAGTTTCCCTGGAAATATTCATGTCAGAATTTCCATAGATTTCCTTACAACTGAAATGACATGGCTACTGCTGCTGCTTGTCAAAGTCAAACCTCCCACCTGTTCACCACAACCAGTAACTTCACAACAGCAATTTTAAATCTAGGAAATCATTTTGCCAACCCTATTTAATGTGTGGAACCCTATACTACATTAATGTCACACAATTGATTGGAAATTGTGTTATTCTTTAAGTTAGAGAATTTTAAGGTTATTGCCTTAACAAACATTTTGCTATGATGTGCCATTCTTGCTGTGTCATCAGATACATAAATCAATGAAGGTCATTCAATAAATACAGTGAATTTTGCCTAAAGAGTTGGCAATAGGAAGCACTGTTTACAATTGCACCTTTTTCAAAGAAATCAATAGTGATGGGTCCTTTCTTGTCCCGTAAGACCTTCTTTACTGACCACTGTTCCTGTAATTTTTTTCCCAGTGTGTTTCCACTCCATCAACTGTTTTTTTTGACTTCAGGCTCATAATGACAAACCCATGGTAACCATTTGTAAACATTTTATTTTATTAAAAACCTGCTTCTCTGTACACATCACACATTCTTCAGTAAATTTCACATTTTGAACATCTCAGCCCCCAAAAATGTGATAACAGACATATGAAACACTGTTTGATTTGCTGCCATTTTGAATAGCCTTAAAACAAATATTTTGGGTAGATTAAAGTAATTCAGTTTCAAACAATGCAGTGTTTACATTTATGGGGGGAAAATTTATTTTGCTTTTTTCAAAAATATTCCCGTAATACTTTCTATCAAAACTGATGCAAACACATTGTATATGAAATTAATATAAACTTACTTTCTTAAATGATAAACTAAAATATTTTAAAACTTTTTTGAAGTCAAAATTAAAAGTACAACCTAACAACATTTAAGTTTTAATATGAAAAATTTATTTTACTGAAAACAAAATAAAAATATATTATTTTACTATTATTCTCCAATGAACACTCTCTCTCTCTCTCTCTCTCTCTCTCTCTCTCTCTCTCTCTCTCTCCAAAGTTACATAGATATTTAGTTTGTTCTAATTGGACTTGAAGTTCAATTTTTATTTGAATCATATTTGAAGGATCAATTTATGAAATACCAAAATATGAATTTTAATGATTGGTGAATGAAGATTTGATAGAATAAAAAGTAATGAGAATTTTTCAATTTTAATGTCTGAACCCAAATTTAATTAAAACTAATTTGGTATCTTTTTTTTTTTTTTTTCCTTCAGAGAAATCGCATCAAAGAAGCAGCTCAGCGCTTTTATTATGCTCTCAAGAAATTCCCCAAAGATGGTTTTGGCGATGATGCCCGTACTTTCCGTGACCTGCGAGTTAATCTTTTACTCAGTCTTTCCAAATGTAAAAGGAAACTGCAAGTAAGTAAAACATTTTTGACATTTTTTGTCAAAATGAGAAAAAATGTTTCAAACTTGGGTGGAACTCAAATCTAATAATTTTGTTTTTTGTCTTTTCCCTTGAATTAATGTATATGATTTTTTCCTGCATTGCCTAACCCAGGGTTTGAACTCATAACTACCAACTAACTAGATACACTTAAATCAATACTTATATGAATTGTGATTTGGTGGTGTTGGTAACTTGAACCTCTGAACCTAATGTATTGTCTGAACCAGTATATATTTGTACTATTCATATCATGATTAGGTGGTAGAATTTTTGAGTCTTCAGCCTAAAGTTTTTTTCTTTCTTAATTTGAGTTTCATTGACTAAACAAATTATTAGAACTTAACATATGCACTGATTATTTCAACCACTTTATTTTCTAATGTTCTCTGTCTATTATATTGGCTTCATCCCACAGTGGTTGATAACCACTCTTTTATCTCCATACGGGATTAACTATGCCTGATTGTATCATCTCTCTCCAGATTAAAGCTTTCTATTCTTCCAGACTTTTCTTTAGACTTTATGAGTCTTTATATTATATTCCCCGTCCCACAATTGCATGGGGGGGGGGGTGCAATGATCTTGATTAGGTTCTCTTCTGAAAGAGACTTGGTTTAGGAAAGGGTGGAACTACTCTTGAATATTGTCCATGTATCTTCTGAAAAGTTTCTGATTTAAGGTAAGACTAACTATGACTGAAAACATATTCTCATGGGATGCGAGTATACTCTAAGAAGCTACACGTGGAGACATAATGAAGTCCTCAAGATTGTTGCGGAGACATCAAAGATAGGTTGTGAGACTGCAAATAAAGCTGTTAATAACATCAACAAAGCAATACATTTTGTTAAAGAAGGAAACATTTTGAAATTTTCGCGTAAAAATAGGCATGTGTCATCTATATTTTATGGCTCCACGGGCTGGCGCATTGCGTGCGACTTGGGACATCAACTCGTTTTTCCAACTGAAATAATGTTAACGGCCCAGCATCCTGATATTGTCATTTGGTCTGTTAATCAAAAGAAAGTTTTTATCGTTGAATTGACAGTTCCATTTGAAGAAAATCTTGATTGGGCACATCAGCGTAAGTTGGAAAAATATGAAGACCTACATGAACAATGTGTCAGAAACGAATGGATAACAAATGTATTTCCCATCGAAGTCGGATGCCGGGGATTTATTACCAACTCAACCTCGGCATTTTTGTCTAAACTTGGACTTTCTCCACCAGACAAGAGGAAATACATAAAAAAGATCCAGGATAAAGCTCTAACCGCATCAGCGTGGATATGGCAGTCCTATATTGTGACATCAAACTGACAAAGTCTGGTGGTATCGTGAGATACTGCTGGGGCGCTCAGGGTTAGTGGTAATGATGCTTCGGCCCTGAAACTATGCCTGAACCCAGAATCATCATCTGATGAAGGCTTTGTTGGTTGCAATGCTGCTGTGTAAATAGCAGTCATTGTATGAAGTTTATTAACAGTTTTCCAACTCCTCCTCTTGACCTTTCTATCTCTGCTCTCATGAAAGTTGTTATTTGGAACTTTTGGATGTGCTAATAGTTTGTACAAGAAGGTGGCTTCAAAGATATCTTTTATTATCAGCCAACAATTCACCAGATGATACCTTATCTTCTATTGCCAACAGCCATACAACATAAAGCAAAGGGAATATTCATTGTTTATAACATCCAGCAAAACTCAAAAGTAACATCAATAGATCCATCAAGAATGAAGACTTCTTTTTATGAATAACTGGCCAGTAATGTTTAATAATTTCATTTGCCTATATCTCTCAAATGTGTGTGTGTGTATCTATCTCTCATATATTTGAATTAAGGTAGTGTGGACATGGAGTCAACAGCTGGTTACTGACAGTTTCTCACCTATGCAATCTTCAGACCATTCATTGGTCTAAAGATCGTATAGGCAAGAAACTGTCAGTAGCCAAGAGTTGACTCCATGTCTACGCTACCTCAATTCAAATATAAAGGCTTTATCAATTGATCACTATCTGCTTAGAAATATAGCACCCATATTATATATATATATATATATATATGTGTGTGTGTGTGTGTGTGTATATTTGTGTGTCTCACTTTTTCTATATGTATGTATATACATGTCTATATATATATGACGTATGTAATATATATATAGAGAGAGAGAGATAGATAGATAGATAGATAGATAGATAGATAGAGATATGTGCAGGTGGCGTAATGGTTATTGGCCCAGGAAATAGAATTGGCAATGTTATTGGTAATGTATTTGCCACAAAAGCTACATTTTTTGTATCTATCTAGATTAAGTATCTATATTAAGAATATGTTAGGAATGTTATATAATATATATATATCATAGGTAAGTAAAGGCAAATGATTGTATTGATATAGATTTCTATCTTGGTATTTTTTTTCTAATACTTTCAACCTCTTTCATACAGTGAATCCTTAAAATAAATCCGGTTATTTACCTTGGGGGTGGGGTGGGGAAGCATTTGATGTAAACCCCCCCCCCCCAAAAAAAAAAAAAAAAAAAGTAAAGAAAAGAAAATGTTAATCTTGTTGGATTTTCAGTTGAAGGATTTTTCGGATCAAAGAGAATCAGTCTTAATAAAAGTGCAGATAATTCTTTTTCTGAATTATAGAATGTCAGTGAGGAAATAATTCCAATATTCTATAAAATCTGTAGTCTATTTTACTGGCTTTTGTCAATTGTGTAATTTATCTTTTCTTAAACATAAAATGTCAGATGAATTTAGAATTGTAATAATTGACAATATTAAACAATTTTGGAATGGACAGTTTAAGATCATAAAATTCTGGATCTATAATAAAGTAGCCAAACTAATCACCTTTTTATGTTCAATAATTTCAAATTCTTTAAATAGGCTGCAATTTTCTAAAGATTTTGTAGTTATATAATAAAACTGAGATAAAATCTATCCAATAAGTGGAATCAATATTGTCCAAAGTTAATTGCCTTCTTTAAAATGATTGTTTGGATTATTTATAATCTTAATTTAAACCAAATCTTTTATGCAAAAAAAAACAAACTAATTATCAAAGAGCCACTCTTGGAGACAAAAATCTGGATTTTTAATTCTAAACTTCTTTTTTTCAGGATTATACTGCTGCTATTGATCTGGCTACCAAAGTTCTTGAAATTCGTCCTAAATCATTTGAAGGATTTTATGCTCGTGCACGGGCACGCCGAGATAATAAGTGAGTATCATTTTGATTCATTTTTAAGAATCTCTTCAATTCACATTCAAAGGGATTCAGTTTTATCAACAAAATCATCAGATTTCTTTTCTTATAAATATATTTTCTCATTTTGTCTCTTACAAAGTTCATAGGATGAAAAACAGTTAAGTCTGGATTTGCCAGTATTAAGATATTTATCCAGACAATATATCTTATACAATCTATGAAAGAACATTTCTTTATGAAATTGATGTAAAAGTTATAATTTATGAATAAATGTTATGCATACATAAACATGGACAAAAAGGTTTATCTCTTGAATTTAGAAAAAAAAGTCTATATGTATTCGTAAGTATTTATATGCATAAAATGCAATATATATATATATATATATATATATATATATAAAATATTTCTGTGATAGGATTCAACCAAAATAGAGAACTCAAACATACATATAGATATAAATACATATGTGCATATATTGTCATATATAGAGTAGAATATAGATAAATAAATAAAAACCTTAAATTTATCAGAGTGATTTAAATGTTTTTTTCCCTTTGTAATGATAATTATTTTAAAAACTTACTTTCAGTGTTTGTTTGATTTTTTTGTTGATTTTTTTACCTAAACAAATGCCTGTTCATTTATTAAGTTGGTGGCTGTAAAATGGGGGAAGACAAAACATTATAACAAAAAGCCCAGGTTAATGATAGCCATCTGGAATGATTGGAGACTTTTTGAAAAGCCCAAGCGAAAGAACTGTCACTGCTCTTGCAGAAATCCATTTTAGTGATGAAGACCAATTGACAGTGGTGGGGGCTGGGTATACTTTCTTTTGGAAGGGTAGGCCAGGGGCTGAGAGGCAGGTGGGCGGAGTGGGTTTTGCCATTTGCACTGAGTTAGTCAATCATGTTGAGCAGCCACACAGTGTCAATGACAGGATCATGTACTTTTGGGCTCCATTGCCAGGCAAACTGCTTCATGACTATCATCTCTGTCTATGCTCCCAATCTTGTCAGTGATGGAGGTGACTTTGACCTTCTATCAGGATCTCAGAGCAGTCATAACTTCCAGAAGTTGATAAAATCCTCCTCCTCTGCAGTTTTAACACCAGAGTGGGACAAGATCATGGAACGTGTATGAGGTGAAAACCCCCAAATGCATTGACATATCTAAACTTCAGGATTCATCTACAAATGGATCTCCAGGAGGCATTTAAGGATAAGTAGTTTGACGGTACATGGGATCAATTCAGGACCAAGATGTACAAGATAAGTGTTAAGATTCTTGGCCTAAGGAAGCAAAAACATCATGACTGATTTGATGAGAATGATCATCAGATCACCAAACAAGCAGTACCAAAAATATCTTTTAAAGAGTGTGAATCTTCATAGCAGGCTTTCAGAAGTGCAATATTGTCACTCCAACGCAGTTTACACAGGATGAAAAAACAGTGGCAATTGGACATCTCCAAAAGGACCAGAAGGCCTACAATAGTAAGGACACTAAAATGCTGTACCACTTAAACAAACAAGGCTTTCAGCTCACAATCATCATCAATGGTACCCCTCAAATCGAGGATGGGTCTCTGTTCCATAAAAGAACACTTCACTGATCTTTTCCACAAACCTTTCTGTTATTGACAACAATATCATCAATGGCCTCAAAAAGTGATAAACCATGAGATGATGGATCATCTCACCATTAGCAAGATCCGTGAAACAATTAAGAAAATAAACACCGGAAAGGAACCTGTTCTTGATGGCATTGCATGTAAAAGCAAACTGAAACTTCTGAGCCATCTGTGTGCTCACAACCCAAACTCCTTGTAGAAATGGCCTTCTTCTGTGAAGTAATCGCAATCACCATATGTGAATAGAAAGTTTTGTTATTCTAAGTTTGCCTACTAAAATGTCAATTTATGTCTTAAATTATTTGTAGATGAATGTTAAATATTTTAACATTTTTTATTTGGGGACAAGGCAGATGATCATTGTTATCTTTGATTAATTTTAATTTTAGTTTAATATTCAGAAAATGTAGAGGAACATCAAGTTTTTGATATTTTTGAAGTAAAATGTATTTGCAAAATTATTTAAATATTGATATAATTTTTTACTGGCATAGGTAAACTAGTGTGTGTGTGTGTGTGTGTAGATGGTAAGACAAATCAATAAAAGTTTCTAATTTTTCTTATTCATTGATGTGTTTTGATTATTATCCTCATCTTGATTGTTCACAATGTTCTTTTTTTTCTTCTTCATTGCAGACAATTTGAGAGCGCTCTTGAGGATTTAAAACAAGCAGTGTTCCTTGTACCAAACAATGCTGAACTGCAACGCTTGTTGTTACGTTTACGGAGTGAGTGTTTAGAACTAGCCAGTATGCAAACTGCAAACCCTGACGAAAACCTTGAAGCCATTGCCTCTCTGGATGTCTCCAAGGCTGCTGCTGCCGCCGCTGCTGCTACTGATAGTGTGAACTCCTCCCCTGCCAACACTTCCTCTGCTGCTGTTTCTTCATCACCTGTAGCTGTTGACTTTTCCAATGCTGAAATACTTGAAGTGGAAGAAGAAGATGAGAATTCAACTTCCTCCCTCTTTGCTTTCAGGGAAGAGACAGCTCTTTGAGTCTGTTCATCCATGACAAATGCCAGGCTTTTATAGAATTGAGAAGAATTAAATTGCCATGGTCCTTGATTCAGTTGTATAAAGCAATAAAAAACACTTTCTTGAGGGATAAGACAAAGATTTTCGTTAAAAAAAAAGCAACTTTTTCTTTATTTAGTGAACTTGCTTGATTACAGCAGACTCACGACTAAAATTACCCATAGACTTACATTAAACAAACAAAAAAAATTTCATATATATAAATATATGAAATTTTTTAATTAATAAGCATGCTAGATACTTATACTAATTCCAGTTGAAAAACCAAAAGCATTAACTAAGACAGATTTTTGTATTTTTAAAGATACTCTGTACAGCCTGATGAAGATTGAACATTTATTCAAATGTTCTGTAAATATATCTAGTAAATTTTAATTGATTGACAACATTTTCCAGAGTCAGTGCATCTTAAAACCAGAGTATTTTGTTTGTTGTTCCCAGCTGACAAACCAATATTTTTACATTTTTTTTCAAGTTTTTTCTTGAAAAAAAAAAAACCCCAACTATGAAAACTCTAACCAAAAGAAATCCCAAATCCAAACCTCCAAATCCTAAGCACATCTAATGATTATTATTTCTCACTAGTTTTATTGATTTAAACCTTTCTATAGAATTTTATGCATTAGACTAGAATTTAATGCATATTTTTCAACTGTATTATTATGTTGTTGATATCCCAATTGTTATATTTCCAAGAAGATTAAATATTGAAATTAAATATAAACACTCAGATGTTTAGAGGGGAAGTTTATCTACTACCTCCAAACCTGACAGTCCATAGTTATTAAATAATATTGTGATGCATTCTGGGATTGTTACCTCTTACTAGGATGCAACACAATGATCACACTGATTGCAAGTAATCATTAATAAGTTGGCTTGTTTATCCACTAAGCCCTTGCTCATTCTGCACTGACTATTTTGGCTGTTTAGGTGGCTTTTCTTCTCGACACCAAATACAATGGCCAGAATCATGGCTTTTCATGATTCATGTGGTTTTTATTTTATTCCCTCCCAAATCTAAAATTTTTAAAAAAAATAATAATAATATAGAGCACCTGACTTTGTAAAAAAAAACCTCAAAATGCTCATTAGGGAGTTTTTTTTGTTTTGATTTTTTTTTTGTTTTTTGTTTTTTTTGGACACAGGCACTGAAAATCTACCTAAACACTTAAATGGCATGAATGATAAATTGTGAAACAAAAAAAAAAAAAAGAATTTTTTTTCTTTTTTTTTGGACTGACTGCAAGAATGGAACCTTATGTGCCATTCATTGTTACAAGATTGTTCACACCTGCATGGCACTCATAAAAAAAAAAAGAAGAAGAAGAAGAAGAAATCAGTGAAAAAAAAAACAAAAAAACATTTTCATTCCAAGTAAACTTGACATGTGTTCTTGTACGTTCTTGCTTCAAACATACCCCGTCCCACATGCAGAGTTTAATTTTTAGTTTTAATGACAAAGCAGCAGCACACAATCACATTGCCTGAGCAAATTATGTTTTTACACCTTCAAAAGAAAATGAAAAAAAAAAAAAAATGACAGAACAAAATTTACTTATCTAATTTGCTTATATTTGTTCTTTTTTTTTTCCTGTTTTTCCTTTAAGAAAAAAATAAGAAGAGAAATGTTTGGTTTTGTTTGTTGTTGCATTATTTCCAAAGTATATTCTTCAAACCTTTGCAAATAATAAATTCACAGCATTGTAGATTTGTGCCAATTACAATATTATGTACCACATTACAACATGTATGGATATTTTTCGTTAAATTCTATTTATTTCTCTAAATAATTATTATAATTAATTAATTACAACAATATAATGTTTCTATCTACTTAACACATTTTTTTCTTTTACTTGCAGCTAACATTGTTCTCTCTTTTTTTTTTTCCTTTATCTTTGGTCAATTTTAGTTTTTTGCAGGATATACATAAAATCCCATCATCAACATATTTAAATGTGAATTGATGGAATTTCAAACAAAAAGAATTTCACTGACTTTTTTTTTCTTGTTGTACCTAACATAATTCTTGTTAGGGGAGGATTGCTTATTAAACCATGCAAGAGTTTCAGATGAAAAATTACTTATCAGATTAATAGTTGACTAATAAAAAATACTAATATTAAGTTAACACTAACAAAATAGAATAAGATAAACTGGTTTTGATTAGAAGTTTAAAATCCATTGGCAATTCTTTTCTCCTTTCATACTGAAAATGAAATGAACACACTGAAGTTTTTATTAGATTATCTTTCCATTTTTATTTTAAGTTAATTCATTACACTAATAAGTTAATAATTGGTTCACTAAAAGTAACTAACCAGTTAATTATTTATCATGTGTGTTTCATATGAATTAGTTTGTGATTAATTGTATAACTACATAATAATAAGAGGTTGGGGGGATGTCTTGTGAAATACTTTCAAATTAAATTAATATGTATAATATTATCCCTCCCAGATATGTACATGTTATGCCAGACATAGATATAAGTCATATATATGATAGAAAAAAAGAAGAAAAACTGTTTCTGTCTCACATGCAAAATATCAATCTATTTCAATTCTACAATCTCTATTTCTCTCTCAAAGTTTTAGAATGAATCATCAACCTGAACATGGTTAAAGTCTCGTTCAGGTTGAATTTGATTTTCTTTGCAGAATAAATTTTCCATCCCAATTCATTCTCCAAAGAATCTAATTTGAAACACCAAATGTCTGTAATTCTCTTCATGTTTCACCATTTCTCAAGCAGATTTTTGTCATTTGCTTCATGATAAAAACTTTCTTTCCTTTGAACTCATAAACCTGATATTTTACTCTACACTGATGGAGATCATATCAGATGTTAATGATTAAAGGTTTAATATGGCAACTATTCAGTCTTTCATTTGATGGGATATCTTTAAAGAAACAAAGATGTCTGTAATATGGAGCAAAGTTTGAATTTGCTTTGTGGATGATTTTTCTGCAAATCTTGATGAGGGTCAAGTGATGAAAGGGTCAAAGGCGGGAAGGATCAAATCAAGTTTAAATTGATTCCTTACAATATTACAAATATGACAGAAGCTAAATCATTAACAATCAAAAAATAAGAATACATAAATCGGTCTTTAAATTTCGTGATTTACTCAGATTAGCTACAGTAGGGAGGTGTCAGTTTGAATTGCTGTACCATGGTAGACACACATAATGAATGAAATTAACAACTTGAGTAGTTTTAGTTAATTTATGACAAAAATGAACAGACTAACAAATTTGTTTACCTCTTAAAGTGTTAAAAATCTGGCATTTTGCTTTGGATCAAAATAACTTTTAGTCTAAATTTTAAAAGTAACTTGTAGCTTTTCTTGTTGATCTCTTCATTAAACAAAAGCTGAATCTGGTAGCTCCAAATTCTCTTCATTGTATTAGATTAAATTTAATATTTCACCTACAAAATTTCAAACTTTTTTTGTTTTTCATCTGCTGGTTCATTTTTATTTCTTGCTGGTTTTGTGGCAATGTCAAGAAAAAAAATTACTGAATTTTATTTCGAACGGTGCAAATTCTTCAGAAGTCGACTTGAAAATTTTGTGAAAAACAATCAAAAATAATTTTTTTAAGATGGTGATGGGTAAATTTTCAAGTCTTGATTTTGCTGGTTTTCAACTTAAAAAAAAAAAATCACATGGAAAGTGTGTGCCCCAAAATATTGGGAGTCAGTCTAAATATTCGTTTTTCAGAAAAACTCATTTTGTACAAAAAAAGTATCTGTATCTGTCCTTATCTACTGAAAAAAAAAGAAAAAGAAAAATCTAATGTGTGATATGATTGGCTAAGTGATTAGCCAATCAGCTGCCATTTGCAGCTTCTGCTTTATTTGAACAGTTCTTCTCTTAGTCACCAGGTAACAATGGCTCAAAGTGTTCTCTTAGCTCCTCCTGTATTTTCATTTTGATATTCAAGCAGTTTGTACACTACATTGGAAAGGATGTGATAACAGGATGAAATTCTTGTTCAAAGTTTGCATCTAAACATTGGTCTCTATTTGCTGTAAATGATAAAAGCCTTTGTATTTGGTTACCCGACTTATCATTCCATTTAGTTGAATATTTTAGAATTACTTTAC
This sequence comes from Doryteuthis pealeii, assembly GCA_023376005.1. Taxonomy (NCBI): domain Eukaryota; kingdom Metazoa; phylum Mollusca; class Cephalopoda; order Myopsida; family Loliginidae; genus Doryteuthis; species Doryteuthis pealeii. The sequence continues at coordinate 53,439,479 of CM042162.1, forward strand.
AATTTTGTATATTTTAAATATAACAATAGCAATCCATTATATTCAACTTGCAACATTAAAAAAACAAAACTTATTCCAAGTTGATTTCTTCTTATAAGAAGTAACGCAACAGTTTGGAAAAAGAAGGACACACCTAACAAATAATCTCGTACCAAAGTGAATGTCTTATTGTTGCAATTTCTAAATTTTATTTAAAAGTTCTTGGGGAAATTTGAATCCATTCTAACCCCCAAATATAATCCATATAGGAAGAATATTGTATAACAGTCATCTTATTGAAGTGCTTATTAGCTTGGAAATGAACAAAGAAAAATCTTTTTTACAAATGGCAACACTAAGATAATAATAAGCCCTAATAGTAAATGAGAAATGCAATCTGACTGAAAAATTAATTATTGTACCAATTAAATGCTGAATTGAAATTTCATAATTGAAAAGGAATTATATTTACAATAAGAAAACCCTTTGGATAAATTGAGAAAAATGTTAGTTCTTATAGATTTAAATTTTTTTTATAGATTCTTTTTATTAAATACAAAATGAGAATAATGATTCATTAGTGTCAATTTTGATTTTCTAAAATCTTAATTGAAAAGATGTCAATATTTCAGCTCTTAAATAGGGACCAAATTGATTATCTTTGTATATATTGTACAGTTTTTGCTGCTTTTCTTAAAAGCTGCTATGGTAGATCCCCCCTGTGCATAAGCCTTCTTTCTAGTCAGCTCCAACTATTTGCTTGCTTATCTCAGACGGGAGGGAAGGAGATTATAAAGTGAATTTGGATCCCCCCCCCCAAAGGATCTGAAACAAGAATTTTCGTTAATAATTGGATGGGGGGAGGGTAGTTCCTTGTTTTATAATTAATATAATTAGCAGGAAACAAGTGTTTAGAAAGACAAACAAACATTGGCTTTTTCTTTAATCAAATCCGTCTGATAAGCCGAGTTTTGAAGAAGAAGCCATGTCAAATGTCTTGAATGTGAGTATGTCTGTCTGTCTGTCTTTAAATGTGTCGTTAAGGATTCTTAGAAATGCCTGATAATTTTGGAAGAAAAATGGAAGTTTGCTATGGTTAGATGTGAGGGTGGAGGGTGAAATGAAAAATGGAAGAAGCATCCTAGCATCAGTTTGTTGTCTTACTTGAAAGCTTTTGGGTGATGTATCTATTTATGTCTCAATATACACAAGTTTCCAGATATTACCTGGTGAAGATTAGAGAACTGTGGGTCAAAATTTATTATTGAAAAAGAAAAAAATAGTATGATCCAAATAGAAAAAAAGAAGGAAACTTACCAACACATCCAATCAAAGGAACATTTTGAGCCATTGTTAAACTTGGTGAAGGCCAAGGGAGGTAAGTTGGTTGGGGGCCACTTAATATTTCGATGATATTCTTTAGAGTAAGAAATTCAATTATTTTGCACATACATTTCTATCTCTTCTACTCCCCCCATCACTCAAACAAAAGAAGAAAAACATGGATATACATATATGTCAGTGTATTCAGGCTGCTGTACACCTGTTGTTTTGTTGTCTTTTTTTCCCCTTGTTAAGATGGTTGTACTAATTGTTGATGCTGAAAAACAAAAAAATATTTTGGTTGTTTTTTTGGTTTGTCTTATATCGCCAAAACACTTAATAAAGATTTTGACAACATTAAATCTTCTTGAGGTGGTGTGAAATAAATATTTTAAAAAAAGGAAAATTTTAATACAGTGAGAAAATAGTTTTAAAATCTGCCACTCAGAGAAAATACGAATCAAAAGCCACGAGATTTGAATAAGAACGGAAATATAGAAATTTGATCAAATTAGTGGAAATTTTGACTAGGCTTCACTTTTTCACCTTCAAAAGGAAATTTTCCCTAAATGATGATCAGCTTGTATTAGAAATATAAACAAATGGCCCAGTTGTTTTTATATTTTTAAATATTTTTCTACTACCTCCAAAATGGCTATCAGTGTTTCCCCCTCCCCCTTCTAATTATTTGCTTCATGTTAGCATAATAAATGTTCAGTCCAAACGAAAATGATTTCTAATGCTGTCAATTTCTTTTTTTAAATAATATTTTAGGAATATTTTGGCAAACCAGAAAATGACCAAGAAAATAAAATCATGTCGACTTGAAGCAGTGCAGGTTTGTTTGCTAGTGCCTTTATAGAAATCTTGCTCTGATACCTTGAACCCTCCTCCTCTTCCTCAATCAATGTCTGTTAATCACCCTGATTATTATTATTATTATTATTATTATTGTGTGCTCCTCCTCCTCCCTTTTTTTTCCTCCTCTTCCCTTTCCCCTGGCCAGTTGTGCCCTGCTGAGTCAGCTCAAGTCAGGCTGCAGATATGTTAACTGTTGAACTTGTAGTCAGTGCTTGTAAATACACTTGTTTGACCTTTGACCTCTTTGTTGTTGTCTTTTTTTTCTAAGTTTATTTTTGTCTTTTTTGTCAAATTTTGTCTTGGCTTTATTCGTTTGCTTTTAGATGCAAAAGAATAACAAATAAAAGGTTATTTGAAGATGAAACTTTCATCTCGTCTATAAGAAAAGAAAATGTTTTGGCTTAGCAAAACAAGAGAAAAGAGAAAAGTCTATGTGAATTGTTACTGATCTAAATGGATTTATATCTTAAGACTCAAAATATAATTCTTTGTGTTTAAAATTATAAGAGAGCAAATTTCTACTCACAACATTTGAAGAAGATCGTCATGAATCTGGAAAATAGAAAAGATCAACAAAGGTGAGAAGAAGAGAAAAGTAGAATGAAAACAAAAAAAAGGTTGTAAGCGTGATTATATTCTAAGGTTTAGTCAATTGTAAAACTGGATTATTCTCATTATCATTTGATCCCTGAAAATGTGAAAGAAGAAGAACAAATCTTAAAGAGAAATCCTTGTAGTTTCATTGAAGTAATAAAAGAAAAAGTAAGAAGAAGTAAGAAGAACTGATTAACAGACAACCAAGCAACACTGCCACCACAAAATCGAAAATATCTTCAGTTGGTCAATCTTTTTACTTAACAGGGAAACAAATATTGAAAGAAAAAGTCACAATCTGTTCAATTTATTTCAGTTCTCAGTTGAAACAAAGTAAACATTTTTAAAATGTTTAAATTCTACTATGGACCTTAAATGAATGCATCTACCCCACCCCTCCACCATGAACAGGATGTGACACAAGATCAATTTTTAAAATAACTTTGATTATTCAATTGCAAGAAAAATGCAGTGAGATTTGCATTACAATGATAAACCAGTGCTTATGACAAAGGGTTAAAGCAATGTGGAGAGTTTGCTCAAATGGCTGAGGGTAAATTTAAGCTCAAAACCCATTTATTGAAAAAATATTTGATTTGGTCTTTTTCACAAAGACCAAATCAAATATTTTTTCAATCTCTTCATATCATTTTCTTTTCACTAGTAGTATTAAGAATAATTTTAATATTTACACAGTTCAGACCAGTCCTCATCTTGGCTGTTCAAAACATTTGAGTGGCCACTGTACACTCCAGCCTTTTTCGGGTGTTTTTGTCATAGTTGATAAATCTTCAATAATATAAGAGAGAAAGTCATGGGAATTGTTGTCAATCACAAATAATACTTGGTCAATAGACATTACATTTCTTTCACACAAAATAAATTGATATTTTAGGAAGATGAGGCAAACCAAAAAATGACCAAAAAAATAAAATATCAACCCTGATAACAGTGCAAGTTTGTAGGTCACATGGTTTAAAGAAGAAGATTAAGTGTAACTTATAAAGACTCCAGGTGTAAGTATTTAAGTTTTAATGTAATGAAATTAGATAAGAATACATATAAAAAAGATTACACTTAATTTAATTGGTTTCTCTATAAAATCATTCATAGGATTGATTTATACATATATATATATATATATATATATATACATAACATATTATATTGAAAGAATACACAAAAATATCTCAACAGATAGAATATGTTGGAGACTAAAACTATAATATTAGGTCAATAACACCAAGTAATTATTTGTTAAAACCAGTATGCAAATTAACCACACCTGTAAACTTTTATTTGTTAGTGATATATAACACACATTGCAGGATTTTAAATGTACTAATAATATTGGGCTGTTTTGAGGCAAATTTAACTCAGATTTTCATAGAGACATCATTAATAAATTGCGATAGAGAACACAAGTTAAGTGGCAGAAGTGGGGATGTCCTGTATTCATGAAAGAAGCAGGTTAGCCTTTGTTTGGCATTTAGGACTTTGATCTAGGATTGAACCCGCATCCTTCTGAATATGAAAAGGCAATACTTGAGCATGGTGCTGTGGATTGAGGTGTCCCAGTTGGCCGTATGAAAGCTATAGGCATGTGGATAAATAAACCAGCAAAACCCCAGGATAGACAGAGGAAAACAGCGCATGTTACATGTTAGAGACAGCAGCTGCATAGAGGTTTTGAAGAAGAAAAAGAAGAAGAAAAACCAAGAAGTAGAAGTTGACTGTGATGAGACAGCAACCAGAGAAGAAGCATTGGATTGGGGGGGGGGGGTTGTGCCCCCTCAACAAAGACTTTTTGTGTTAACTTAAATTTTATTTTCCCCCACAACATAAATATGAGATTTATTCTATGTATTAACGATTTTGACTATAAATTAAATACATTGATAAACTTATGCAATTCCTGAGGGTATTGTGATGTAATTTCAGTTATAGACAGCAAATCTCCATTATAATAAGATTTGTAATAAACTTTGAGATTGTAATCATTTAAACTTTTACTTAGTTTGGCAACAAGCATGAAATATAGGGCACCCAGTGTGAATCAAACTCACTAACAATGGTCTGCTAGCCTAGCTTGGTAACCAATACATCATGAGGCACCCTCATAAAGTTGCTTAAAATAATAATAATGATTAAAGTTTCCATGTAGAAAGAAAACAGAAAACACACAAATTTCACATGAGCAAACTTTGAGATTGTAATCATTTAAACTTTTACTTAGTTTGGCAACAAGCATGAAATATAGGGCACCCAGTGTGAATCAAACTCACTAACAATGAGTTTTACATACTTCATTTTTCTATTTCATTTATCTTTTAAATTGTTTCCAAAAATGTTTGAAAGGTGGTATGTAGGGAAGATATTTAAGACTAATTAGTATGAGTATATGGATATACTAATGCTAATTATATACTAACACTGAATAAACAAGAAAAGACAATATCAGCCCACACAAAACATTTAATATATACATAATATATTATATTGAAAGAATACACAAAAATATCTCAACAGATAGAATATGCATATATCATTCTATGAACTAGCAGTAAGTGAAATGGGTACAAAAATGGAAAGAGTCTTACTTGATAATGATGGAGAGACATATGACCTTGGCAGGAGAAAGAGATGACATCTTTACTGTTCAAAGAACAGAGGTAAAAGAAGACGAGTAAGGATTCTTGGAATATCATCTGACTATAATGGAAATGATGTAAAATTACAAGTTGTGTAATGAAAATTAGAAATGAATCCTAAAAACACAAGTAATGAAAGAAGAAAAGGGTTTTCTAACAAAAATGGTGTTGGAAATCAAGGTAATTTAAGACAATAGATATTTAGGCCATTAAACATGACAGCCTGGTATGGTCACAGTTTATTTTGGCACATTAAGTTATGTAGCATCCAAAAAGGAAAGAACATGTAGCTTTGAAAATGTCAAAGACCAAGAATTACCTTGGAGAAACTACTTTAGTTGCACAGGTGAGTAGTCTAATCACGGATCCAGTAAAAGGGAATTGATGCCACAAGATATCTGCATGGACATTGTCAATTCTTTTGATGAACCAGTGAATCTAAAAGGAATTGTATCAGATAATCTAAATGTCTAGTTTCATGTGGGGAGTTGCTTGTCAGAGTTTGACTGGAATGCACCAGGCAAGGGTTTGTGGTAAGTAAGGATGTAGAAAGTCCGCCCTTCTAACAAATATTGAAAGTAGTGGACAGCTAAATGTGCTATACCTGATTTCGTTTGGAAAGAGTTTCTTTGGGGAGAAATATTGATTTCCAATGGTCATTGACTTTTTGCTGTAGGACACCAAAAGGCATCAACCCCCAAACACAATTCCTTTTATGAAACAACTCAATTGTTTCGAACAATACAGATTTAATTTGGTGAAGGCAGAGTCAGACACAACTATGTCACAATTTAAAAAAAATGTCTGTCAAGGGTTCCACAATCTGTGCACAATTCTGCAGAAACCTTTTTTAAAATTCACCCTCCTCAGAAACTGTTGTAGCTTTCTCATTGTGTATTGTACCAAGAATTGAGAAATGCCTTCCACTTGAGAAAGGGAAGGCAAAATTCCAGCAGAACTGATATGGCAAACTTTGAAAATGACTTCTGACTTTCCAAACACATTTACTGGGTTGATAACCACAAATTTTTGAAAATACTCAAAAAAGAGCTGGACATGTTCTTCCATCGAGGGATTGTCTATAAAGACATTGTTCATGTAAGTACACATAAATATTAGCCATGTAATGGTTGATAATAAATCTCTGGAAAGATTGTGATGCATTCCTTTGCTCAAATAGTAAACTAAGTTGAAAAACCTAAAAGGTGTTGGAATCCTATTCTTCAGACTCAACCAGAATTTGATGATAGGTTCTGATAGGGTCTAATTTAGTAAATATAGACTTATTTTGAATTATGACTGTTACATCATGGTTTATTGGTTCTATAATTGCCACATGAATGCCAAGTGCCTCCACTTTTGGGTAAAACAGGTTCAAAAGATCCAATTCCATTATTGGAACACCTGCCACAGTCAATTTTTCTGGTGCTAGCCACTGCAAAATGGCTGTGAATAGTAGCAATGTAGTGGGAGATGATGTGGAGGCAGTATTCATTTGAAAGAACAGTTTTGTAATACTGTTTAAAAATACAGTGTCATATTCTGTGTTAGCCACAGTAAGGCATAAATGAATCCTGATGACTTAATAGTTTTATGATCAGTCAGACAATGTCTATGGATATCAATGAGAAAATCATATTTGTGTAAAAAATCTGCATCCAATAATGTTTACTCTATGTCCGCAATTAGAAAGAAATGGGTGAAAACTTAGCACTAAATTAAACATTAGGCTCTTCTGGTTAGAAGTCTGGATAAGCGATTTATTAATCAGCTGTAGGGGAAGTTTAGAAGGGACTTTCAACTTGTCCACCTTAATGGCTGAAATAATTTTGTCAAGTCTGTACTTGATAAAATTAACATTCAATTGCTTTATTCTCTCAAAACACTATATTGTGGTATTTTTACCAGATTATAATTATATTTACACACACACACACACACACACACACACACTGGTGTATGAGAATTTCAGTAATAAAAAAATTGATGGAGTGGCCTATTGTTGATATCAGCCTGTCACCGAGAGAGTCTATCCCCTTTTCACTAGTGCTAGCCCAGGGAGATTGTTTTTGATGAGATGGAGCACCACACCTACCGTCAGCCCCTCAATTTACTGCACAGATCAGATTACCCAATCTGTGCTATTCATACACTCAGTTGGCAGGGACCGGTATCAACCTGGAACCATGCAATTCCTAGGCTGGTGTTCTACCTACTAAGCTTATATATTATATATATATATATATATATATATATATGACACATAAAAGCGAATTCATCATAAAAGTGATGGAAAAAATTTCTAAAAAGAAAGTTAGGGTACCCTTATAATTAGATGTATAATCTAAGATAAATTCTTTTTTCGGTCAATCGTCATCAGAGAAATACATTAAAAGTAGGAAATACGATGGTTGGAATAATTGAGAAAAAAGGTAATTTTTTTTTTTTCCCCCTTTTTCAATAAGAACAAGAAATCTTCAATCCCTATACTCGATAAGATTAAAAAATCTATCCATCGTTGCTACAATGCTTATCATCATAAGTCTAATGTCTTATTCCCTTCTAATCTCAAGGATAATTTGGCCTCCCACCATAAAAGTCACTTAGTTTATAAATGTGCGGAGGGGTTCGAAAATTTCTGGTTCCACCACATGAAAGGTTGAGGCTTGAGGTGTTGAAGAGAAGCAACTGGTGAAACTGTTTTTGTATACACAGAGCTGGTTGAATACGGGAGATATAAAGTGACTCAAGGACTTGTAGTTGGAGTTCACTGTTAGCACCGCTGAGGATGGAAAACATGGTTGGGTTGTATGCCTGAGCGCATGTGGGGTGACTTAATAAGTGCTGTCCAATAACAGAAGAAGAGTTTTTATCAGATGTGGTGGAACAGTCCAAATTACCAGTACGAATATTGGAGGGTATATGCTGTTTAATCCGAGATTCCAATCTCAGGGTGGTTCGGCCAACGTAGCAAATTTCACATTTGCAAATGTATTTATAAACTAAGTGACTTTTATGGTGGGAGGCCAAATTATCCTTGAGATTAGGAATAATAAGACATTAGACTTAAGGATGATACAAGGATTGACAGCATTGTAGCAACAATGGATAGATTTTTTAATCTTATCGAGTATAGGGATTGAAGATTTGCCCAGCCAAGGGAGTCTTAGATAGACCGGGCATTTCTCAGGACCGAATTTTGGAAGAGTGGAAAGTTGAGCACATTTGTATCTGATTGTGGCATTGACTAAATTTTCTGGATATCCATTCTTTATAAGAGTGGTTTTAATGAAATTAAATTCATTCTCAAGTTTTGATTTGGAACAAATCATAAAAGTCTGATGGACGAGCGTTTTGATCAGGTTTATCTTTCATTGGGGGGGACAGAATGAATGAATTATTTTAGATTATACATCTAATTATAAGGGTACCCTAACTTTCTTTTTAGAAATTTTTTTCCATCGCTTTTATGATGAATTCGCTTTTACGTGTCCTAATAAAATTTTGTACTGCCAAGAAACTTTTCATATATATATATATATATATATATATGTTTCAATATCTCAAAATTGACCTTGAATAGCTTGAGAATATCATCAAAATATTTACTAGATATGGTAAGTAACTCTTAGAATATTCACACCTCTCTCTCTCTCTCTCTCTCTCTCTCTCTCAGGTAACACACACATACATATATAAGTTTCAATAAATCAAAATGTATTTTTAATGTAGGGATTTTAGCATAATATTTTATGAACTTAAAAGTTTAAAAATTTCAAATTTATTAGGAAATGTTTAACCTTTTATGAGATTTTAATTAAAAGTTAATTTCCTTCATTTTTAACAATTTTTTTAGTTTCTTATTGGGAAAATATCTTTTGATTGAATCACTTTATTTTCAGACTTTTGTTAAAAAAAAATCTAATCTTTTTTTGTGTAAGATGAAAATTTGTAACTTTAAGTTTATAAAATCATAAAATAATTCCAATCAAATCAATTCATGAAATTAGAAGAATTGATTTTTTAGTCTTGCTTGAAACAAAAGGGGAAAAAAAAACTCTACATTTTCACCTGAAGGTTAAAATACACAAAATTAATTAAGAATCATTCATTAGTACTTTTCATTTCCTTTCTCAATCCTTTCTCTCAATGTTACAAACAGAATTGGGTTAGTTTTTCATTTTATTAATAAGGAAAATAGCAGAAAATAACTTTATATTTTAAACAAAATCTTTTTTTTTTTGGCAAATTATTCGGGATGTAAATGGTCATATATTAAAAAGAAATTTACTGAAAAATCTAAATTATTTATTAATGTTGTTATTCTAATTCAAATTATTAATAATACAACATTGTTCTTGTAGCGATTGTCTGCCCCTGTTTGATCTAGAAGAGTTATCTTCCCTTGCTTTCAGGTTTTTACCGCTAGGGGCTCTGACTATTTAATCAGGGAAGCGCCAAGTTTGAATCCTCTTTTCCTGGGACAGCAAGCACCAGCCAGCCTAAGTAAGTAACATTACTTAATAGACTCTCCATCATTTCTTTAAGATGAAAGCCTGGTTGCTGTCCCGGGAAAAAGAGGATTCAAACTTGGTGCTTCACTGATTAAATAATCGGGCCCCTAGCAGTCAAAACCTGAAAGCAAGGGAAGGTAACTCTTATAGACCAAACAGGGGCAGACAATCGCTACATTCTTATTTGAATTCAGTAATAAGGCTCCTATGTAAATTTGGTGCTGGATGAATAGATGACCAATTGAATATATATATATATATATATGGTATTTGTGGAAAAAGTGACTTACCGGTCACAATGGTTAGTTGATTCAAGTTTCACAATTATAAGACAGTGATATAACAAATATAAAGTGCTCAATACATCAGTAGAGCAAATTTATTATCATAAAGGTACACGGTAATAAGCTACTCAAGTTTCACCATAAGGATCTTCAGGGTTAAATCCACTGGATTAATCAAGATATGGATTAATTGCGAAAAAATACATGTGAAATCAACTTTCACATGTATTTTTTCGCGATAAACCGTTTATCGAGAAAAAATACACACGTGAAATTGACTGCAATTAATCAATATCTTAATTAATCCAGTGGATTTAACCCTGAAGATCCTTATGGTGAAACTCGAGTAGGTTATTACCATGTACCTTTATGATAATATATATATATATATATATATATATATATTATATATAAACTAATTTTCCATAGAGATTGGAATTTGTCTATGGTTACATCAATTGACTGAAATCCTTTTAAATGATTCAAGTAAACAGAAGATCAGAAGAAGAAAGGAAAAGGAATAAATTTAAAGATAAAATAAATTGAAAACAAGAAAAAGAATAAAATGAAACTATTATGAGAGATTAAGTAGTGTAGTCTATGTAATATTATCCTTGAACAATTATGGATATATTTAAATTTCTATGAGACAATTTATTTTAGAAAGGAAACTAAATAATATATAAGTTACCATAACAACAGAATTCCTCATGTTGAATGAATATAAATGAATAATATTGTATTTCATATAAAGTAGATAATTATGCAATTTGTTGGAAAGTTTTCAAAATATTTCCAAATTATTCAAATTAATATTTAATTAATTTTATTGATTTTGATTGAGTAATTCTTTTAAAAAAAACTGAAGAGAAGGGTCTTAATAAAAAGATAAGATTTATGAATATTAAATATATATGAACATGAAGTTGAATACAAAAAGAATGTTTAATATTTCTAAAAAAGTTTCATCATTTGCATTAAATATCAAGGAATAATAAGAGTTGATCAGGAAATATGAAGGTTGGATTAAAAGAAAAACTTGGAATGGGTTTTATAATACAAAAACAGGAAGATATATTTTCAATTAAATTCAATGTTTCTGCTAGGTCATCAGTGAGCTTTTTAAAAAATATTTTTGACTCCAAAAAGATATGAAAAAAAAAAAGAATTTACTGAAATCTTTCAGGAATAGAATACAGATTGGTTTATCTTGACTATGAATTTCTAATAATAATTTGTCATTTTAGCGAAATTTCTTTTGTAAGAAAATTTAGTCAATCATATTTTCATTTTGATAATTTCAATGATATTTTCAAACTGAGAGGCTAAAAGTTAAATAATCATAGGGAGTCTTTTCCAACATCATCTAGTCTCTCTTGAAAGAGGTTTTTAGGTACAAAATCAGTTTGTATGCATGTGTGTGCGTGTGTGTGTATTTCATAAGTCTATTTGAGAAGATTAAATATGATCCAAATAACAGAAAGAGGAAACTTAGTGTCATATTCAGCAAAACTTAAATAACAAGAGAAAAGAAAACTTGACATTTTTAATGAAAGCATTTCTGCAAAGGGAGGTAATTTCGGTTCAGTTAAGATTTTGCATTTTAATACAAAAGATAAAAAGAAAAAAATTCTCATTGATGATCTTTGATGAAAAGAGAATTAAACCAAGGGAAATTTTGATTAGGTGTTCTGAGAAAAGAAATCTAAAAGATTTTTATAAGGGAAAATAGTGCATTTGTTTTATAACTTTGATATTATAAGAATTAGTGGGATATTAGTTTGAAACTAATCCTTGCATTCCTATAATGTATTAGATTATCTATAAAATGGTAACCCAACACAGAATATTTGGTAGAAAAGAGACAAAGTCAATTTGCATAGGTTAACAACATAGAGTTATAACAGCATATAAAGCTAACAATGGTACAGTTCTAGGACACAAATTGTTCCATACAACACAAGAAGTATAATAAATGAAGTTGGAAACCAATGAATATTCCTTTGTTTCAAGAAGTCTGGGAATCAAACAAATACACTTGTGCTTAGTTGCTGATGAAACAGAGAAACACACATCTGAATCCTTCTGAGTTGGAGAAAGATTTAAGGCTCACATTGTCATGTGATAAAATGAACATGTGATGTGGGAAAACCCCACCTCCAATATAAAAAGGGGAGACAACCCTATTCTGTGTCCGAACAATATTTTTCTACTTAATAACCAATATTATTTTTATGCTCTTCACATTCTGAAAAAAAATATTGAATTTTAAGGGCAATATTAAAAGATTAGTTGGGAAATTTATCCTTTTTAATTTTAATCTATTTTCTAAATCTGAAAATATTAAACTCCAAAATTTGAAACGATCGGATACATACGAGGAGTGTTGGAAAGTAGGTCATTCAAAATATATCTACATAGGTTTTTAATTTACATCAAATCTTTTCAAAAGATCTTAATTTGAGTCTTCTATTTAAATCTTTCTCTACCAAATTTCCCCCACGGCTGTACCAAATTTTCTTGGTATTCCATTTGACGGGGTTGTTTAGAGATGGTAGGGGTGTTCATGTAGTAAACAAGTGATGTGTGAGAGCTGCTGCTAGCGGTTCACAGTAGGATTGCAATGGTAAGAGAGCCACAGTGAGTGGTTAAAGTAGGCAAAGAGTTAAAAGATCTTAATTTAAGTTTTCCATAAAATATTGAAATAAAGTGAAGAGAAATCTTTTCAACTTGTATAGAAGTTGAATTTTATTTTTTCAATGATAATCTTAAAATATTTTGTTCTGAAAGATCAGAACAAAATATTTTAAGATTATTTGCAAATAAAAGATTTCAAACAACAACAACAATGTGTCTGATTGGTTCATTTAAAAACATTGTAGATAAGAGAGGAGATAAGAGATCCACTTTCAAAACATCCAGTGAGTCTAGAAATGGAGAATATACAAAGATTCTAAAGAATTTCTCTAGGAAGGAAATAGCTTCTATTTGTTATGATTCTGTGTGGAAGAATTTTTGTTGGAGCTGCACAGTTCATCTGCAGAACGATTCAAACCAAAAATTGAGGAAGATTCTTTTAGGACAGATTATCCATTTGCAGATTTAGGATCAAAACGGTGCAAGACACAAGTCAGATCCACAAAGAGGAGAAAAAACAAAACAAAATGAATTCCAAAAATATACTTGCCATATCTATTGTCATCTCAGCCGGGGACACGTGTAACAATTTACCAAAATGGCCTTGGGCATAGATTCCCCAGCCCAGCCCTCTAACATGGGCTGTAACTCTTATCTGACTTCTCCTGATCACTTTCTGGTATGAAACCTTGATTCTGGTGAAGAATTTTTCTTTTTTTTTGTAGACCCCCCAAAATTAAAGTATTTAAAAAAGGATACTGTCTACTGACCTCTGACTGTACTAGCATGAAAAGCATCTGTTTGTGATGGACAATTAACTCTTTCATTTCCATCAAGAGAGAGATCCTCCTCTTTCTATTTTATCACCTATTAAAATCTGCCAAGACCTCTCAACTTGTTTGAGCTATTCTTCTGAACATATATACATTATATACCTATGCTCACATACAAACACCCATAAAGATATGCTCACCCCCACATGCACACACATACATATGAGATGTGTATAGGCACACATACTCATATAAACATTCTTGCACCAACATACATATGTATTATTGCACCTATGTGCACCTGAGAACAACAGAACTTACAGAATAAGAATCTACATCTTACTACAATTCTCATTATTTATGTATGTATATAACCCAGAAAAAAATCACATTTCTAAGAGAATAAAGCAATTTCCATTCCAATTTGCAAATGATCATCCAGATTCTCAATACAGTGGAGATAACTGTGAAGTGTTAATTAAAATCCTTCTGTCCTTTTTTATTAATATCATTAGGAAATATTGTTACAATGAGAATCAACAAGTTCACAGCCCATCTTGTAAAATTCTATAATCAGACATAAATTTTATCTATTTGATTGTGGCAGTCAAAGCTAAATGAGTAAAACTCAACCAACAAAATTTGATGATATTATGGCCGACTACTGCTAAGAGATTTACAAATATATCAGCTCATCCAAAAATATCTGTAATGTTTATCCCATAATTGGATATTAATTTTATAAAATGATAACAAAAGTCGTCATCAATTTGCCCATTCAGAAAAATTTATGATAGGCTGTAAAAAAATATCAAACATTTACATGAACATTTCAAAATAATTTACCAAAGAGAAAATTAATTTTATTATAGAAAGACAAGTTTAATAAATAGTATGTTTGTTAAAATTGATCCCCCAAAAAATTAATCTATAATAAATATTGTCCATTATGAAATGTTTCATAAAATTTCAAAAGAATTTGTCAGAATTTTCATCCTCACAGAATCTTGAAATCTGTGAAACATCTAAACAGTCGCATTATATGAACAAATTCAAAGATAATGAAATACATAACCATCAAGAGATTAGAAATTATAAAGTAATACAGAGAACATCCTGAGAAATGCAATTTAAAAAAAAAAATATTAAAATTGTCTGTTATGAATTTGTGTAATTATTTACAGTAATAATTTAGCAGATTAACAAATCCAACAATTAAATTATGAATTTAAGTTTATGTCTAATTAACAATGATTCAATTATTGGATTTTAATTTGGATTCAGATTGACAATGCTGAATTATAAAAATACAAAAATCAAATATAGAAAGAAAAACTCTAATTTCACTGAAGTTTCTCATGGTTTCCTTCTCTACCAAAATTGCAAAAGTGAAAAATATCTGGACAAAGGTGAGAAAATACAATTTGGTTCAGATCAAGACAAAGTGATTATCAAAGTAATGAATGCTGTGTTTGCTAAATAAAACATTTCTGGATTAGATATTTAAAATATCATTTATGCTGATATCTCACAGATTCAAATATAAAGAAATAAAATTTTGATTTTAATATTTAGAGAGAAAAGCCTAGCAGAATTTTGTAGCACCTTAGAATTTAATAAATCCTTAGTAAACACACTGTATATTGAGCCTATGTGAGACAAATATATAAAATGTTTGTCAACAATTGTTTTGGAAAAACAATATGTGGACTAATAATGTCATTCTGATTGGAAAATTATAAAGGTTGAAGATTTAACATTCTAAAAGAAATGTATCTTGATCTTAAAAATCTTTTTAATGTGAATATTATTGGATAGCTGATCACAGAAACAAATACAACTATCATGATAATCGAATAAGTAATTAAATTATTTGAATTATATAGTTGCTTTATGGCATGAGTGAAATACACTAACAAGGATAAAAGAGTTGCTCCCCTTACAAATAAGGCAATGTTCATTTAAATGAATTACCTCCCTTGGTTATGGTTTGTTTTGAATAGACATCTATTCATAGATTGTAGTTACTCTTTTGTTTATTTGTTAGTCTATAACCTCTGCTAGATTAGAATGTAGTATCTATACACTCGAGTTTTTCCTAAAAAAATTAATTAGATACTAGACAAAACGTGACCCGTTGGGTAACCCATTAAGCTCTCTCTAGATGATTGGGGAAAAGAGTAGGATCTGCCAAAAATATCATCTGCTTTTCATTTTATAAACGAACTAAAATTTATTAAATTGATTATTTAAGGTCAAATTTTTGTTTAAGTCGAAAAGTAGTAACATAATGAACATCAGTAAAAAAGCAAAATAATATTACACATATAATTTATTTTTGATATATTTAAAACGTTTTTTTCGTCAATTTCGATCAAGATGCCTGCCAAGAGGCTACTTAAAATCCGTTTTTACAAAATAAATTGTAACTTTTGCAATTGAAAAAATTCACACTGGATTGTCCAATTGAACACATATCCTAGTAGATAAAGGAGTTAGATTAAGACAGTTCTAAATGCCAGTTATCTCTAGACTGCAGGTTCACCCTGTATACAGGGTGACCCAGAAAAAACAGAACTTTGTAATAAAACAGTTAATTTTAACTAGGGGGGTTTCGGGTTAGGGTTGGGTTTTCAGTGGAAAATGCCCTAAGTTTGTTCTTTTTTTTTTTTTTTTTTTTTTTTTTTTCAAGTGATACCGCTTCGGATGCAGGAAGCCAGGGCGGAACTCCACAAAGATTACCATTATTTGTATTATTCAGACTATTGTCCTAGTCTTCATTGTTATCTGTACAAAGTTTCGGCTGATGTCCCTCCGGCCTTCTTCAGGTATTTCTTGTCGGACTCGGGAACCTTCTTGTAATTGGGAGCCATCACGGAACTTTGAACCCAACCCTTTATTAGGTCCACGGGGGTATCCTGTTCTCATTCCACTAACCATAGCTGGGGTACAGGTGTTAAGCTGTGTTAATTATTATTCTATGAACCTGCAGTCTAGAGATAACTGGCATTTAGAACTGTCTTAATCTAACTCCTTTATCTACTAGGATATGTGTTCAATTGGACAATCCAGTGTGAATTTTTTCAATTGCAAAAGTTACAATTTATTTTGTAAAAACGGATTTTAAGTAGCCTCTTGGCTGTATACAGGGTGACCCAGAAAAAACAGAGCCCAAATTATTTATTTATTTTCCATTAAACTAAACCTAAACCCCAACCCCAAATTTTAAACCCTAGTTGTTTTTGTTTTTCACGCCGCTTCTGCTACGGACTTCAATCGTAGCTGGTGTTTTTTTTTGTTTTTTCAGCAGTCACCAGCAAGCATGTTTTGAGGCAAGAGGCCATGACGGAACTCCGCAAAGATTACAATTATTTGTATTATTCAGACTGTAATATCGGAGTGGTATATATTTGAGTGATACTATTTTCTGCATAAATAAAAAGACTAAAGACAGAGTTTTTTTTTTAAAGCCATACGTAATTAAAAACAACCTTAATCCCCTAAAACCGTAACCCAATTCGCAAAATGTTAATTCATAGACTGTAGTTAAACTGTCATTGGGTACCAGCAAAAAATTTTCCGTTTTAATTTTCCAACCTAAGTCAGAAGTCAGTCCTACATTCTATGAATTAACATTTTGCGAATTGGGTTACGGTTTTAGGGGATTAAGGTTGTTTTTAATTACGTATTGCTTTAAAAAATAAACAACAAAAAACCCAAATTACTATACATTTAATTAACCATTGAAATTAATTATTGAATCTATTATTGAGACAGTTGTTTGTGTTAATATAGCAATGTATAATTTCAATTAAACTTAGTTTCAAAAATACTTTTCAACATTAAATATATAGTAATTTGTGTTTTTTGTTGTTTATTTTTTTAAGCAATACATAATTAAAAACAACCTTAATCCCCTAAAACCGTAACCAAATTCGCAAAATGTTAATTCATAGACTGCAGTTAAACTGTCATTTGGTACCAGCAAAAAACTTTCCGTTTTAATTTTACCGACCTAAATAAGAAGTCAGTCTAGTTTGTTTTAGTTTTAACTAAAACAAATTTTTAAACCCAAAGAAAACTTTCACTTAAACAGTGGGAGTAGTCAATGTTTGCTCATTTGAATTCCATAATATTTAAATATATAACTATTTTTTTTACCCAACATGAAATATTTTTTAAAGTAAGTTTAATACTCTATGAATTAATAATTAAAGTAATTTAAAAAAAATCTATTTTAAAGCATGATTTCAATTTCGTAAAATTTACGCTCAACTAAAATTGAAATCATGCCGTAAAAAGATACTTTTGTTTTGTTTTATTAAAACAAACCAAAATGTTTGCTCATTTGAATAAGATTCGCCTGGAGAAAGGGAAGTGGGCGAATCTACGGGGGGTTAGTGGGTGTGTGTGGAGGATCACTAACTGCTGGATTTTTTACTCTTTTTTTTCACTCTCCTTAACTGACAAATAGAGAGTGGGAGGAGAGTTAACTTAACTGACAAAGGGAGATGGGAAGAGAGATAGGTAGTCTGTTAGACAGGGATTGGTCGGTCGTTGACTTAATTGCTAATTACGCCTAATTAAAACCAATTAAACTGAATTTTTTTTCAAACACTTTGTAGTGCTAACACCAAGGAATATCTAAGTATAAATATTGTGTCCATAACATAAATATAAAAAAAATCCTTTAGCTGGAGAAGGTTGATAAACTCAGCTATTATTATAATAGATATAGCAAAATAAATCAATAGAATAAGCATCTACAAGGTGCAATGAGTAAATTGTCGCCATTTTAAATTATCAATTTCATGCATGCACTTTGTTTTAGGTTTTGTCTACTGTGCAGCAAACTAGACTCAGTTGGGCACTGTCTATGAAGAAAGAAAGTTCATGACGCAATTTACTCCTCCAGAAATTTAGAAACAGCATACTTCACTACTTGGCATTCACACCGGAAGCTCCAATACAAAGATCTGTATTTGAATGTCAATGTGGAGATAGTGCAGAGGATTTAAAAGAGTTTGATGAGTCCAATGGTGATTACGAAGGTACTGCAGCTTAGTAGCCTTACACTGATCATTCTGATAAGAAAAGAACTCATGAATTTGTTGTTAAGACCCAAGGCCATGACTGACAATGATCCCAGTAATTCAATCAGGGACATGGGAGTGTTTGAGTTTCTTATCTAATAGTGGATGAAGACATTCGCTATTTCTCATACAAGATGAGAAAAGGCCAATTTTTATCACAGGCCATGAAAGGCAAAAGTAAAGACCATGCTGCAAAGCTTTTCAACTCAAACATCCCCTCCAACTGAACATGATTTAGTGGTGAACTTACAGAACAACCATTGGTTTGCTCTATCCTCACAAGATCTAACAATAGAGATGAAAACCAAACACCCAGCCTGAATCATGATGTTTTTGGTAGTCACTAGCAATTCTTCTCACATGACTTTAGACTCAACACAGAGGCCTTATATCAAGTGCCTAAAGAATGTAGTGCAGTCCTGGATCAAGAGGGTGGCTGCTAGAAACAGGATGGTACCATGCCACACAAATAGGAGGAAATTTCTACTTTCCTCCTATTTGTGGCCAACTATCTCCTCAGATTGCAGTCTCCTTGATTATTATGTGTGGTGCACAGTTGAGCTAGAGACCAACAAAATTCAGTGCAACACCAAAGACAAACTTAAGGCAAGGATAATGACAGCATTTACCAATTTAAATAAGGAGACCATCAGAAAGGCTTGCAGGAGATTCTAAAGTCATCTGGAGGCCATCGTTAAAGCCAATGGTGATTTCTTTGAATAAATCTAATCTATAGTATTTCAAGATATTTTCATATAATTTTGGTAAATATATCTGATATTGAGATGTTATTTTCATTTTTGCTTAATTTAGACAATTTACTCATCGCACCTTTGGTTCATGGCAATTTATCTATTTAAAGATTGTCTTCGTTTGGCTTATCTTTTTAGTATTTATTTTGGAGGAAGAATTATTTTTTTTTACTCTGAAAAATACTGTTTCCATTTGTATATATCTTATAGTTAATCCTAATTAATGATGTTACATCATTAATAGAAGAATTACTCATAAACCTAATTAGAGAGTTTTATGGTTCATTGCTAGATAATCCTTCTTGGTGAGAGATTTTCTTTTTCCAGAAGGATTTTTTTTTTTTTTAATCGGTAATTTTCACCTTTAGTTGGCTAAATTTTAGCAAATAAGGCAATTAGAGTAACCTCCCTTGACTTTCACTTTGAAACAAGCTGGTAGCCCTTTTGAAAGTCTCTGTGCGAAATAAACAAATCTTAGAAACTTTTTTGAAAACAATACAACTGCATGCTTTAACACAAAAATATCATAAAATATGTTCTTAATAACAATTAAGTTAATTTCAGATAATGCGCACGCACAATTTTATGCTAGGAATTTAGCCAATTTAGCCACCTAAAGGGGAAAATTACCAAAAACTCCACATTAAAACTTTCCCTTTGCATTTACCAACTCCTCCTCACGAGCAGCATGAGACACCAGGTCAATTTTTTTTTTAAACAGAGTTTAACAGGCTTCAATTCAGAGTTTTTCTCCTAGACCAGTTGCCATATCAAAGTTAAAGAGCCTCGTCTGGATGGAGAATAGTAGGATGCATACCTTTCTAAAACGTATTAGCACTATGTGAAATGTGAACAGCCTCTTCCAAGATTTGAACTGACCATATCCATTTCCTAAGATGATAACCATTACACAACAACAGCTTCTGTTTGGTTCCAATAAGTAGACATAAAATTCATATATGACTTAGTAAATCTACATCAAACTGCTCGACCACCTATAGAAGACCCCCCCCCCAAAAAAAACTTTTGCAATTATTAATAATTAAACACCATTGTTGATTTGGATATTTTGTTTCAGTAAAGTTAATGGTTCAGATAAATTCTCATTTGAAATAGAAAAACAAAAATTTTGCAATAAATTAAGACTTTGGATTAATTTTTAAGATATGAAATCTTAAATGAAAGATGTAATATGCTATTAATTACTACCTTTCATTTAATTTCATCATCATTTTTTCGAGGAGGACAGTTGGATTTGTTGTATATTCTCATTAAGTATTAAATAGCATTAGACAGTAAATAATCAGATTTAATGGATTGAAATAAAAATAAACCTATTTGCAGTTTTAATGTTTCCATCACATATTGACTGGTAATAAATAAATTACATTGAATTTTTAAAAAATGGTAACAGAATCTGGGCCTACATTGATAAAATTATAAATACTAATTATCACAAAAATGAACAAAAAAAAAAAAAAAGCACGTTTAATTGTCTAAAATTTTTTTTTAAAGATGAGGCTTGATAATTTGTATCATTCAGACTATTGTCCTTATCTTTATTGTTATATACACAATGTTTCAGCCAATGTACAATGATGTTTCTTGTCGAACTCTTTGAACTTGGGAAACTTCTTGTCAAAAGAAGTTTCCCAAGTTCAAAGAGAAGGTTCCAGAGTTCGACAAGAAACATCTGAATAAGCCCAGAGGGAACATCATTTATTGTGTATATAACAATAAAGATGAGGACAATAGTCTGAATAATCCAAATAATCCAAACAGAATTCAGATCTAGATACTAATAAATAATTGCATTGGTAACAGTTTATCTAATTCAGTAAATACTAAATTTGTTAACTAATTTTATTAAAGCTCACTTAATGTCTCTATTTAAGTCTGAAATTTGCCTCCCAACATCCCATGTTATTAATGCATTTAAATTCCTGCAATGTGCATTATATATCTCTAAAAGTTTACATAGTAGATAGTGTGGATAATTTGCATACTGATGTTAACAAAACGGGTTTTAATGAATAATCATTTGGTGTTATTTATTTATAATATTATTATTTTATTCTCAATCGTATTAAAAGAAATCCTATGTATAATTTTATATAGAAATCAATTAAAATAAAATGAAAATCTTTTTATATGCATTCTTATTTAGTTTCGTATTTTCAATTTAATATATTTCATTATATTAAAACTTAAATACTTGCGCCCGGAGGTCATATATTTTTGCTAGTTATAATAATCAGAGATAACTGGTGAATAATATAATAAATCGTTTTTCTTTTTTTGGCCGAAAGAAATATATTTTCCAAATATTTATTTTGCAACACTAACATGGGAAGTAACTCTGATATTATTATCATAGTTACTTCCCTTTATTTATCAGCTTTTTAGCGATCTTCAAGGTGTCTATTAGTTACTTCAATAAATTTGGTATTTTTTCAGTTTTAGTGATCCGGTAACGATTATTATTAATAGTAGTCATTAAAAATAACGGAGTTACATATAAATCGATATTTCTGCTAAAAATCAGTATCTGTGCTTTCTTCTGCTTCCCGGCACTTCTGCCAGGGATCAGTGTAGTATCTGTGTGCTCTATGAAAAGTGTCACACAGCATTTTATATATGTCTATATATTTTTATTTTCTAATTAGCTGATTGATATTCAATTTCTCAAAGTAGGCATTTTTCTTTTGTAAACCTACTAAACAGATTTTTTTTTAAATTCTACAACTAAAAAATTAAAATTCTAAAACAATAACTAGTTAAAAAATTAAAAAATTACCAGCTATCTCCTTATAATGAAGATTGTGTGTTTTTCTGTCTGTAACCAAAACTATATTACTACCCAAGTCATAATTTCCTTATTTATTTATGTCACATTCTCCATAATTTTATTTTTTATTTAAACCTCAATTATTAATAAAATTGTTTTATTACTGTTGACCATATCTACATACTTTATAACATGCAATTGTATTTATATATACAACAAAATAAGCAGTTTACAGTGGGAACAGAAAGGTTAATTTGCATATTGATATTAAAAATTTGATTTTAATAAATATGTGCTTAGTATTATTGATTTCTATTTTTCTTAATAAATTCAAGAAAAAATCTTGCAGATAAATCTTTAATGAAATCCATTATCAATAAGAAATAACTGTAATTTTATTCTTTACTTCCTATTTTAAATAAATAGTTAAATTAGTAAAATTAAACAATGAAAGACAGGAATTATGGAATAGTAAGTTTCATTATTCTATTTTTTGATTAAACTCTGTTTCAAATCTTTATCTGTATTCTTATTTAAATTCATTCGCCTTTGGGTAATTCCATGTCAAATCATCCAGAAAAAAGTAAAATTGTCACCCACCCTCTTCAATTTTTCTGAAATTTTGTCCAAGTGTGGATTATGATAAAGTTAGCCGATGCCCAAAATTTGAGATTCCTATTCCAAGAGTTATGTCGATTTTTAGCTCAACAAATTTGAGGGGGGTTGCGAAAAAGGGTGACATTTTGTAATCTATTTTGGTCTGTAAATCGAGTTCTAGAGCTTCCCTACAACTAAAAATTGGTTTATAAAAGCATTTTGGTCCAAGGAATCCAAAAAAGTCTTAAAGTTAACCAATTTTAAGTTATTAAGGATTTCTGATTTTTTCCTAGCAAGATCAATATCCCAATGTGGCACTGCGTCTTCGACAATAATTTTTTCTATTATTATTTCACATATATTGAATATTATTTGTAACAAACCGAAGCTACAAGTTTTTTTTAGGAGTAGGAAAGCTCTAGAACTCATTTTACAGACAAAAATAGATTACAAAAAGTCGCCATTTTTCGCAACCTTCCTCTCAAATTTGGAGAGCTAAAAACGACATAACTAATTTTTGGAATTGGAATCTCAAATTTTGGTGATTGGCTAACTTTATCATAATCCACACTTGGACAGAATTTCAGAAAAATTGAAGGGGGTGGGTGACATGGATGATTTGATGTGGAATTACCCCTTTTAATTTTAATATTTTATAACATTAAAACTTAAGTATTTGCAGCCGGAGGGTGCATACATTTGCTAGTTATAGTAATAATTCAAATTTATTAATTCTTTCTATATAAATCTATTTGTTTAATGGCATATCAACCTTTTAGGCATTATTTGATGACAGAATTTGATATAAATAATTTGCAGATATGGTTTCAAGTATTCCTATTTAAAACTAATAATTTATATACAATTATACAATATATATACAATTCAGTAACTAATCCTATCTAATATTTTGTTTGTTACTTGATACATGGTATCAAGTATTCTTATCCAACACAAATAATATGCACACAGGTAAACTGAACATTAGCTACATAACCTCCCCTTGTATGTTTCACTTTGAAGAAGCCATTTGTTTTGGTTGGCCATTTTCATTTCACCATAAATCTACACTGAAAATACGTATTTGTTTGAATCAATATCACTGAATGTTTTAACATGAAAATATCATAAAATATATTCTTAATTGTGCTTACGCATTATTTGAAATGAACTTAATTGTTATTAAGAACACATTTTATGATATTTTTGTGTTAAAACACGCAGTTGTATTGATTCAAACAAATTTATATTTTCAGTGTAGATTTATGGTGAAATGAAAATGGCTGACCAAAACAAACAGCTTCCTCAAAGTGAAACATACAAGGGGAGGTTACTCTCATTTATGTAGCTAATATTCATATTATATTATATGGCTAATACTACTACTAATTTTCAAACAGGTCTATTTAAATGAGAGATGATACCCTAACAGGTACTACCATTATGAGTCAGAATTGACCTGGGAGCAATGGCAACAAATGGACAATCCCCAGAGCTCGAGCCTCACCACTGGATACAATTTAGTGTCATATCCAAACACCCATTATTTACTTTTTGGGTGGGTGGGTGCAAAGGATACAGTCAGTATAATCCAAGCTCCACTGACAGGGCCAAATAATGTGGGCATTTAAATTACTTTTTCATTACAAGATCAGATTCAGAGATATGGTTACATAAGAGTGAAATTCAACAGCATTTAGTTTCCAGTTGTGAAACATTACTATTGGCATACACACACACACACACACACACACAATAAAAGAAAAGTAAGACAAGAAAAAAATTCAATTATTTTTATTTATTTTCAAATAAGAAGTAATCACCTGAAATAGAAAATAAAAATTATCAGATTGCAAAAAGTCAGCAAGAAAAATTATTGCGTATCAATCATAAAAAAAAAAAAAAAACAAACTATAAACTAAATTGAAAAATTGGTTTGATGTAAATAGTTCATGACAATATTTTTTTTATAATCCCTCCAAGGGATTAAAAAAAAAAAAGGATTTTGCTAGAATAAAATCAAGGTAATCTTTAAAGGAAGAACCAATTTATAAAGATATAATTCATTACATTGGTCAACAACAAAATTATTGTCTAAATTTTTTTTAGCTGATTTAGGACAATTTTGATGTGCTGAATTGAAAAATCACATTTAGGTCAACTTTTTTGAACTAGGGCCACATTATTTTTTTATGTTTTTGTTTACAAGGATGGATATTTTTGCATTATTTGATGGAAAATGATTTTCTTATTTCTTGAAATAAACGAACTTTGAAAAGTTTGCATGCACAAATTCATGACTTAGACCAGAAAATCTAAAAAAAATAACATCTGCGATGAATATTCCATTGTTTCTAACAGGAATCCAGACACAAGTTTCATAAAGCGTGTTTACCATATTTATTTTGGTATTAAACTTTGTGACCAGAATAAAAAGGTTGGGTGCATCACAGGATATATGTATCTGTGTCAGTAGACTTAAAGTAAGAAGAGTTGTCTGAAGTTTGGAATTCCTATATTTTGGATGGAGCTGACAAACCATGGTACTGATCGCTATTTCTGCTTATTGATGTAACTGGGATATTCAATCAGTATGTCATCCTGTAATTCACTGTGATAAAATTCCAGTTATTGTATTTGGAGTACTTCCTAACATTACTGATAAATATTCCTTCAGGGTTCAAGAAGATGAAGAAGTGGTTCTTAATGATGATGCTCTACATCCCTTTTCCCAAAAGAGCTAAATGATCTAGTTCGCAATCTCACATCATCAAAACAGTATTCACATCACCTTCTACTGTAACAGGCATCAAGAGCATCTCCATTTTTTTTTCTCAGAACAGAAGGACTTGGTGTACTTCTTAGATATTGTGCAGCTTCTGCCCAAGCTTGAAGACTATTCATTGACAGCAGCAAACAATCATTAAAAGATTGTTCTGCTGCATAACAGCAATCAGTTTGTTTCTGTATCCCTCACTCACTTGACTACACTGAAGTATAAATCAGTGAAGTATTTGATGGAGAAAATTCCTTATGATCAACAGAAGTGGTTTATTTGTGTTGACCTGAACGTAGCCACAATGTAGCCATGTTTTCTGTGCTTGTGGGATAGTAGAGACTGTACTTAGCATTACACAAAGAACAATTGGCTTGAACAAGGAACGTCATCAACAACCTTCTGGTGGACAGAGACAGAAAGCTCTTCCTAATGTTGCATATCAAGCTTGGCTTGATCACCAAAGCTCTGGACAAGGATGGTAGCTGCTTTACTTATTTGTGTCAGGCTTTTCCAGGATTGACCATGGAGAAATTCAAAGCTGAGATCTTTGATGGTCCTCAAATCAGTCAGCTCATAAGAGATCCGGAGTTCGAAAACTCAATGATTGAAATGGAAGTGAAAGCATGGAAGACTTTTGTTCTGGTTGTAAATAACTTTCTTGGCAACAACATGAGCATCAAAATGCATTATTTATTCTCACATATGGATTAGTTTCCTAAGAATCTGGGAGCAATAAACAGAGGGAGAGGTTCCATCAGGGTGTGAAAGAGATGGAGACAAGTTATTAGGGATGTTGTCATGATGGCTGATTACTGTTGGACTGAAGAGAGACATCCCTGCCGCTGAACATTCTAGACATTTGAAAAAACAGAATTTCAAGTCTTGGATTTAGAGTAACATTCAATTTACATATGCTTACCTTTATTAATATTTACTATTAAATTTACAGTAATTGAAGTTGTAATATTTAATTAATAAATTCTGTTAGAAAACTTTTTTTCTTTTAAAAATTCTATTCCAGATGAGAAATATTAACAATAATCAACTGATAATGTTACAAAAATGTAATTGATTTCGTCAGAAGATCAGATTTAAAAAAAAATCAAGTTAGCAAAAGAACCTGATCGAGAGAAACAGATGACATTTTTGGATTTAGTGGTACAAAATTATCCTAAATTATTTTTAAAACTTTAACAATTTACCAAATTTTTTTGTTGTTGTTGACCATTGTTACCAATAATGAATACAAAACCAACACAGAATCAAAATAATGGTGCACTTAGTATCAAACTCATATTTAATAGTTTATGAGACCAATATCTTTTCAATAACAAATTATTAATTTACATGGATCAAATTAACAATATAGACAATTATCTATATTTCTGAAGTTAACATTGAGTGTTGATAAATTTACTTTTAAAACAAAATTTCTCATTGCAGGATGAGCTCTTATTTTAAACAAATTCTGGTTACATTTATGAATCACTTAGTGAGGTGCAACATCACACCCAATGAAATGCCAAAAGACTTTTCACTGCACTCCACATGGATTTTCTCTGTTTTATACACACAAATTTCCTAGATCTTAATAGATAATTTTTTATATTATTCATTAAAAGAAATTCAGATGTTTACACAAAGCCAAAATGATAGATTTGAAATTAAAAACTACTCAGTGCCAAGTGTTAATCATTATTAAGAGTGAAGAATAAATCATAAATGTCTCACCTAAACTTAAAGTTTTCGTTGTTTTCGTGGCCGATCTGTATTAAATGTGATTGGTGTTGTGTCTGTGAGCGAAACAATTTGTAAACCTGACATCTGGAGACCTTTTATAGATGGCTGAAAAGTAAAACAACAATTACAAAAAAAATTCTCTTTATTTGATTCTAGCTAAATTATCTTAAAGGATAAGATAGGAAAAATGAAAGGAAAACCAGGTAAAAAAGAATATATATTATATTAAAGCTGAGCGAATCAATGTTTGTCTTCTAAAAGCTTTTTTCCTGTTTGATTTAATAACACAAAATTCATACAAAAATATTCCTTGCTTTTAGGATTGAGTTATGTTTTAAAAAAAATCCATTTTAATTGGTTCTAATTTGTCATAATTTGCAATTAAGTCAAAAATAGAGAGGCTATGTATATCTTGATTACCTCCTCATTAATAAAGAGAGAGAGAGATAGGAAAGTGATTGTGAAACTTCTCACTTTATTTGTATGTTAAGACTCAGTAGCAGCGACAAACCCTGTATCTTAATAAAATTCCATGATCTATTTCAATTAGGTCAAACATTCCCTTTCTTAGAAATCTTACAAAATGATTTTGATATTTTTTTTGTTTTTAAATTCAATTCACTTTGCAAACTCTTTTCTCTAATACTATTTATTTACCCAGAGCTCAATGGGTGACCCAACGGGTCACATTTTGTCTAATATATATATATATATATATATATATATATATATATACACACACACACACACACACAAATTTTCTCCTGAGAAGGAATCGTTTACATTGCAGGAATTGAGAAAAGCCAGAGCTAGAAGTGAAAGAAGATTGTGTGAATGAAGAAAGGTAAGAAGTAAAAAAAAAATAAAAAAAAAAAAAAGGAAATAAAAATGCATATATACATATAGAGATGAGGGAAATGATGACAATGGAAAAAAAAGTTTAAAAATGAACAAAAAAAAAAACAAAAAAAACACAGGTTTGCTATCAAGAGAAAATGAGCACAAGATTGAAAGACAGGGGGTGTGGCATAAAAATTGTGATAGATTAAAAAAAAAAAAATGGAATGATAGAACAAAAGAAAGATAAAGGTGAGGATTGAATAGTAAGAAACTAATCCATGTTTGTATAAGATAAAAACATGGATTGGTAATGAAGATTGGATTAGATGAAGGAGAGAATGAAAAGATACAAAGTTAAAAAAAAAAAAAACAGAGACATGAAGTATCATCAGAGTGATCAACACCCATGGAATTTCCATGAGTTCAGTTAATATATTCATAGCAGAAAGCAATTCAAATTAAGAAATATTAAAATCAAAACTCAAACAGGAGATATTGATAGATAAAATGATAAGCCATAAATACTTACCAATCTTCCAGGACCAATTCCTTGGATACAAACTCTAATATATTTCACTCCAAGTCCAATTGCCTTCTGCCAAAATAAAATTAAAATCATGAAAATAACTGATGTTTTATTTACAAAGAAAGAAAAAGGGGCGTAAATGTTATTAAATTCATTTTTATGAAAAGGCAAAATGAAAAGTGTTTTAGCAAAGTTTAAAGATAAACTCTATTTAGCTTTAAATTATTTCTTTTGAGAGTTAATTTTACATGATAGAATTTGTTTGTAGATCTATTAAAAATGATACAGAAAATATGAATAGAATAATAGAAATCAAAGCTGCACAAAATCCTCTTATTGAACTTAGATGAAAATGTAATTATTCTTTTTTAACCTAAAGATTATCTATTCATAAAGATTATAATTTACGTAAGGAGCTGATGGCAGGTGTGGCGCTCCAGCTCAGATGCAAAAACAATCTCCTTGGTCTAGCGCTAGTGAAAAGGAGATAGATTCCCTCGCTGTCTGGCTGATACCGACTTTAGGCCACCCCAATGACTTTACATTTTTATTTTTTTCCTTCTGCAATCGTATTTTCTATAAATTATGAATTTTTAGTGGTTTCATTATTCTAAAGTCTCTAAAACTATTGAGATAAATTCTATTAAACATTTTAGACATTTTCTTCACAAAGCAGAATATAATTGATATTATGACTAGATAACCCATCTACAACATTTCTGATTTTAACCCAATAGAACTTTATTACTTAAATGGTCACTCATCTAAGTATTGAACAGGTTCATTGCTGCTTAACTTTAGTGATCAAGTGGGAATTGGTGCTTTCAATGGATTGAGCATAAGCCCTGAGTGAAATTCCTGGAACCATCTGATTATTATACTATGATCAACTGCACCTTCACCTTCCACACAACAAATGTTTTTAATGGCATCCATGACGTTATGGTCATGTTTAAACTCATAAAGCATAAATTCATGAATTGGACTACTATGTTGCACATGTGTGACTTTCAAATCTCACATGGAATAAAGCAATACATAATGTGTCAGCAAACGACTATTATAATACTACTAACCACAGTGGATACCTTCCACAACTTGAACTGTTTTGGTCAATGATATATGTGCTGCTAACATACCAAAATATTACAAAACTTTTGTCTCATCCAGAGTCAAATACTACCTCTGTCCCATAACAATTAGTAGGTTCAGTGTATAAAATTTATATGCGGATGTAACAACTGTTAACATAGAGAGATTGTATGATTTTCAAATTGTTTATTGTTTGTGTGAAACTTGAATATAAATGGATACAATATACTAAAGGTATTTTAGAGGAACAAATATTTATAAGAGAATATTTGTTTGAAAAAATTAATAGTTTATATATATATATATATATATATATATATAATTCTCACTCAAAGTAATGTTGAAGAGTTTTAATTTAAACCACAAGATTCTAAATTGTTAGGAAAACATTTACGTGAAATAAATGAAAAATCAAGATTTCTTTGGAAAGTGAGAATCAAGAAAAGAAAAAAAAATGATAGTTCAACAATGATATGAATTCAAATATTACCCAAGAGTATTAGACAATTTACATGGTAATGACAAACTAAACAAGAATTGTAGCCATGTTATAGCTAAAACTAGCAGCTGAAAACATTTTATAAATATTCTTTATATAAAACAATAGGTTTTTTTTTTTACAAAGACTTCAAATGCACTGAGTGTTGTCAGAAATAGTAAAATGGATAAGCATTGAAAAAGGAACCAATAATTCAAGGATGATTTAAGATTAACATTTTATAAAGTTGTAGTAGAAAGAGCATCTGCTAGTAGAAAATTTTAAATATCAACTAGTACATGAAAAAAAAAATGACTGCTATATTTAAGTTTGTAATTACACTGTACTTATAAGATATGAAAAGCATGATGTTGTTCTTTAGATTAATACTCAAAATATATAAAACATAAATAGAAAAATGCAGAACAGGTAACACAAGGCATTATTCAACTTAAAATAGATATGTATTATTTTGCTTATCATCTTATATATATATATATATATATACCTGTAGTGTGAGATGGTCACTATTTCAGCTTTTGCTGGAATGGTGTACCAAAGGCAGTATTAATTGGTAGAGTGCTCAATATAAAATAGAGCTGTTATATAATAAGATAAATATATAGGTTTTACATATCTATTTATCTTGTTAGATTAAAAAATCTAACAAGATAAATATTAGAAATACTTCAGTCCTTTCCCTTCCATTTGGTGAAATCTTCTCATTTATGATGATAATTATTTTAGTTATTAAATAAACAACAACAAAATGAATTAACAACTGAATCTAATTCATAAAGATTATAATTTACATAAATTCTTAATTTTCTGGTTTAGCTCAGTCAATAGAGTATCCAACTAGGAACTACAAGGTCTTGGTTCGATACCAGCCCACGCCAACTCCGTGTATGAGTGGTACAGGGATCTGTGTGGTAAAGTAAGGAGCTGATGGCAGGTGTGGCACTCCACCTCAGATGCAAAAACAATCTCCTTGGTCTAGCGCTAGTGAAAAGGGGATAGACTCCCTCGCTGTCTGACTGATACTGACTTTAGGCCACCCCAATGACTTTACATTTTTACTTTATTCCTTCTGCAATCGTATTTTCTATAAATCATGATTTTTTAGTGGTTTCATAATTCTAAAGTCTCTAAAACTATTGAGATAAATTCTATTAAACATTTTAGATGTTTTCTCACAAAACAGAATATAATTACTATTATGACTAGATAACCGATAAACCTATTGAGTTCTGTCATAACAGCAGTCCATAATGATACTGATGCTTCTATTTAGGAAGGAGTGAAGGATCCTAATTAGTATTTATTATTTATCTCTGTTATATCTGCAGAATTTGGATGATTAAAAAAAAAGAAAATGTTCAGCACCAATACTGATTATCTTTCAGTTTCAAATTAGACAGGAAATTGCTTTATTTAGAGTATTTGGATCAGGTATCTAATAAAATTTCATAATAGTATAAAAACATGTCTTTGGTTTGTAAATAAACATGAACTTTTAAAAAATCTTACAGTGAAATTCTAATGTCAAAAAATCATCTGTTGCTTTTGTTTACAAACAACCGGAAGTTTTCGGTGAAAAGCAAAAACTGTCCTTTTCCAAACTGCTCTCAGCTGGGTGCTTATTAGATACCTGAACCAAGCATTTAAGTGTATTGTTCGAATAAAAATCTCACTATGTTGTACTGTTTTTAAGTTACATAAATACAAACCTAATGAAAATTTTAGTAAAATATTCATGGTCCAATTTTTGTATGTTACAAATAATAAAACAAAAATAGAACATCGTAGGAAGTTTCTTTTGTTATCAAAACTACAATAAAATGTTTTAATTTAGAGAATAAAGATTTTCCCATCAATAGGGAGATGTCTGCATTCGTGCTTACCCTGATCATTATAGTTTCTCAAGGGAGATAACTATTAAATACTAGCTATATATCGTACTTGCCATTATCTAATCATAGTATAATTCGTTTAAATAGGATGTGACGTAACATTAAGGATTGCCAAAGTCAACCTCCAAGCAAATTAACAAGAACGATGCAAAAATACTTTTTTTTTTACCTAGTCAATGTCAAAAGTCAAATTGCTGTTTATTATATAACTCTTACCTCGCCAGCAGCAATTCCAGTTGCCTGGCCAGCAATATTGGTTCCCTTGCGGGCATTACGAAATCCCTCAGACCCCTATCATAATGAAAGAAGAAAAATATGAATAAGCAAAATGGCTGCAAAAATCCTTAAAGAATTTGTTTTTTAAAACACAAAATTATAAAGCAGAATAGAAATTTTTTTTTTTATCATTGGAAACAAAATATCCAAAGTATTAATGAAAAGGTCAGTCTTAGAAAAACAGATACTATATATTGATCACAAAAATCTTGGAAAAAATTCTGGAATTTATTACTAAGGTTTACATAATCCCATTTCTTCATTATTCGTTTAAAATGATGCTGATAAAAACAAATTGTCCAACAAAAATTGATGATAATTCTAAAAACTATTTTGACCAAAATATCCTTGAGTCATCAAATAAACAATTATTGATCAAATACAGTTTTATTTATTTATTTATTTTAAATTTCATTTCTCCAGTGGAGACCAGAATTAGGTAAGAATTTACAGGCAAAATATTACCTAGATAATGGTTAATATAGTTTATAAATTAAGAAAATTTACAAGAAATTACTTTTCTTTTAGTGGTAGTGATAAACCTTTTATCAAGATAAATAAATATAAAGAAAAAACCTTGTTAAAGAGAAAGATCTCTTTAAAGTGAATTACACAAGACAAATAAACTCTAAGAATATTCAAATTAAAAATATGGGTGCAGCACTGATTAAGCTTTCAACAATGGTCAAAATAATTTGAATGGAAAAATCAGAAAAAAAAAAAAAGAGGATAAAATTGTTAACTATCAAAACTAAACTTACCGCAGTTTTACCCAGAATAGGTTTACCTACAAGGAAGAAAAATAAGAAATAAATGTTATTCCGGTTTGTAATTTAAAAAAATACATTCTAAATTAAATGAAAATTTCTGAATATTAAAATATTTTCATGCTTTTAATAAGTGATCTTTAATGATAAAGATTTATCAACAAAAACAATTAGGATTAAAAAAATACTAATATAAACAATTTTAATTGATTAAAATTTTTTCTGATGAGTGAAAATTCAACCATGTTGATGGCATATTCACAATTTTTTTTAATCATATATCAATTTACATAGTTGATTTAAACTGTATGGAATAAAAAGGAAAAAAAGTTTGGTCTAACAGTTTCAAAATTTACAAAGTAGTTTTAAGAGAATCTGGACAAAATACAGTCACATTAAAAAGCAACTAATGTTCAAAAGGTTTTGATAGAAGATTCTGATATTAAACACTTACCAAATAAATAAAAGAAATAATAAATAGAATAATCAATATCAAATTTCAACATCATTGTTAATTATATCTGCTCTATTTCAACCTGAGTGAATCTTGTTGATTACAATCAGTGTAAAGTTTATGAACAATACAGAAAATTGGGACCAAGTCTCCACTAAGCACCCCAAATCTTTCAATTAATAAAGGTTTGCTTTTGCTTTGTCACCAGTAACTTCAACTTTCAAATATATATGTAAACAAAAAGCAACACTTGATATTTTGCACTTATATTGTATCTGACAAAAAATAATTTTACAAATTATGTATCTGACAAAAAATAAACAATAAATTATGTATCTGACAAAAAATAATTTTACAAATTATGTGATAACATCCTTTTATTCAAATAAACATAAAAATATTTTGTAAATAAAAACTATTTTTATTACCTTTTGTTTTGTTTTAATTCATCATAAGTGTTGACAAATATTCATAAACTTCTGATTAAAAAGTATTTAATTAAAAAAAAGATTTTCTATTAAATTTTAATTTACTTACGTGTACCAACCATGTGATCAAATTTAAAATTGATATTTTCAAAAATTAAAAAAAAAGTATTTATTCATTAAAAAAAGAACAACAATAACAATATCAATTTATCATTAGAGTAAGATTAATTTTTTTAATTCAAATCAAAAACTGGTACTAATACAGAATAGTGCACAAGAGATATCCTTAGATCACATATAAAAAGCATCACATTTTACGGAAATACCCGAAACCATTGAGATGCTAGGATTAGGATAAGGATTAGAATTAGGGTTTGAATACTTGGAGAGTTTCTGTAATCTATGCGATTCTAATATTATCTCTTGCAGGCTTTTCTGCAATTGTACTCCAAAACTATTTTAATATAAAAATGTGTTATTTGTTTTCTAATAATAACATGAACTATTTATTTATCATATGTGCAAATCTACATAAACTTCTGATTGTTTACAAATATATTTGGAAGCGGAAGTTACCGGTGACAAGACAAAATTGAACCTTTTATTAATAGAAGGATTTAGGGTGCTTATTGGAGACCTGATCGGAAAATTGTATAGAACAAGTACAAGATTTTTTTTCATCTTTGGTATCAGATATTGAATTTGATTATTTTGCTTAAGGTTTCAAATAAATTAAAATCCTAAATTTACAATTTTTTATATTTTTTTCTTTTTACAAATTTCTTTTATTTGAATATCAATTTCTACCCCACGTAGGATGATATAAAAATAGTGTTAATTCTCATTGATCACCCTCATTGATTGTGTAAATTATATTTTTTTATCATCATACATCTCAACCAGACATGAAAAAATCCCAGAGATTAGAGAAGAAATGTCAAACTTCAAATTCCCTTTTAGGATTAATATACAAATATTTTTATTTCAGGATCTTTGGGGGGGGGGGGGTTGCTCAAAACAATCTTCTAGACAGACACACATGAAAAGGCATCAGCTTTTTGCAAAAGTACAGTATAATTTGTAAATTATATTCATTCTTACATAGTGGCTTTCCATGAGGTGAATGTGATTCTTGGTATCACAAAGTAAGATCAAACTAAAATTAAACTCATTTATTGTGATTAAAATGTTGTTCTTTGTAGCTTTTATACATCTTAAATCACAATATCATTTATCTAAAAAAAAAAAAAATTAATATATTATTATATATGTAAACTATTAATAAAAATTTCTTTGTGTCATGGAAACCAAATAATCCCCTAAAAATTGTGTGTTTCAAATGTATCAATACATCTGAATATATATTACATGTTTATAACTAAAATAGGTTTTATTATTATTTGTTAGTCTTCTTCCCAATTGAAAAACAATCCTTTGATAATTCAATTCCATTCATTCTGATATTTTGCTACTCTCTCTGCCTTGGCCCATATAAGTCTTTCTGCTGAAAGTGTTTTTTGGGGATATTCAAACATTTGCTTTTCAGATTATCTTCGTCTTAATGTTACCTTTGACAACTCAAAATAAGATTAAACCCACAAACTAGATTATGCAATCACTTATTTCAAATATTACATAATAAAATACTTGATTATAATGTCTACATATTGCATAAACTAGATATTTTTTCAGTGTGGATTAATGCTTTAGTTTTTTTTTTCATTTTAATTAAATTTTAAGAATAAAAAAAAATTACCTGTGTAGTCAGTGATTGTGATCAAAGTGTTGTTTCTTGTGGATTTTATACAAGCAATGTGTAAATGTGTAAAAGGCACTCCTTCATACAACGTCTTGTATGTCTCAGCAGTGGGAAAAACTGAAGATCTAAAAAAAATTTTTTTTGTTGGGTGTAAGTAAAGGTTATATTTAAAAAGATGCAGAAAATTTTGTACAAGACAAGATTATTTCAAAATATAATTTATGTGATTAAGTTAACAAATATGAAATAATGAGATAAGTTAATGACATCTATTTTCCAAGACGTCAACAACACATTTCTACAATAATGGAATATTTAAGCAAACAAAATTTATAACATGGAAATATTTAAACATAAAAGAAGCTTTACAGTTAACAAAGAAGTCTGGCCTGAACTCTTTCAATTCTATACACTCCCAATCTTAGGAAATTTATCAACCAAATTCAATATTGTTGATTTACTGGGAAGTGTAGATCAGGGAAATATCCCATTAAATTTGGAAAATCATATAGCTGACACAACATAAAAGAATGGATGCTTAAATGAGGCTAGCACAATGCAATGATTTTAACTACTAAATATGGTTGGTTTTCAGTTAATATTGCCAAGTGAATAATATCAGTGCATAAAATTTATTCTTGTTTGCCTCCTTTTTTTTTTAAACATCTGGTAAATATCTCATTGAATTTAAGTTTAAAATGTTCTTTAATGTCATCAGATATTTTTAAAAAATGTAAAATATATAATATTCTTTCATGTTTATTTGTATTGTATTTCTCTATTTAGAAAATTGTTACCTAAAATTCTAAAGGTTTTTTTGTTTATTATTACAATCCAATCTTTAATGGATTCTTTTTTTTTTTACATGATAACTGAAGACTGAACTTACTTTAAATCAACTGGTTCATCCAAATCTTGCTGAAATTTTTCTTCTTTTGGATCCATTGTTGTAAATTTCTTTAATGGATGATCTTTGTCCAAAATGCTCATTGGAGTACTTAAATGAATTGCTTTGCTCACAGAACAAGGAGATAATACTGGAAATAAAGAAATAAAAAATAAATTAATTGTTGGGAGATAAGTTTTATATTATATTAAGACTTTCAGAAATTATCAAGATTTCAGAAATGAAACAGAAGTATATAATATAAAATATAGTAGCAGTAGCAGCTTTTCCTTTGCAAACAATTCAGTTAAAGATGTAAACTGATAAGTTGTTGTTCACAGGTGATTTGTTTATAGTGGTGAAGGTTTGTTTAGGACCTGTCACTATTTTTGAATAAACTGATAACAAAAGAATAATGCACTCGCACACGAGTGCATTATTCTTTTGTTATCAGTTATAGATTCATAGATTTTCCCAACCAACATTCTTTATATATATATATATATATATATCTCTTATAGTAACAATTTCTATTTGTAAACATTTGGTATATTTTTAATTGATAATAATGATTGTGAAATAAACATTGCTTAAGAAAATTAAATAAGTAGAAGTGATTTCTAACATTTGTCTTAACATTAGACTTACCATGTCAGCAATTAAAGTCTTCAGCTCATTGTTAATAAATCCTTGAATAGTTAAATCTTATTTAACAATATGATCAATGTGTCTTGAGGTTTAGAAATACTGAAAATTTAACATAAAGTAAATTAATGATGCTCTGTTATAATTCATGAGAAGTCATAAATTGTGAATGTACATGTAATTTAGTCTTAAATAAAGTTTGTTAGATTTAAAACCGGAAGTGGGTAATTTTCCATAACCGTTGGGGGTTATAACTGACATTTTTGATGACCCAAACTGACCTCCAAAACAGACGCAAGAATAGTTTGTTTAGTTATTCAGATTCAACCTAGTTTCCAGGGAGCTTAGACATGCTCTGGGGTCAGTCTTCCGTGGTGAATCAAATCATGGGCTAGATAAATAATAAAAGCTTGATCACGTTAAAATCTTGTTAATTTATTAATTGTAAATTATCAAGAAAATGACTAGCCCAGACCAGCCTATTAGAAGAATTAGCAAAGAAGATTGAAGAACAGAAGAAGGAAACTCAACTAGACAAGAAGATGGCAGCTGAAGCAGTAACCAAAGTAATGTACCAAGTAAGACCATATCATCTCATCTCTAATCTAATATAAGTCTCTCTCTATCATCGAGATGAACTCGAACCAATTATATACACACAATTAAAAAGGGATATATAACAGCTCTACAAAAACACAAAAGCAATAGTTGTTCACTTGATGGTGAGACAGATTTCTTTGATATTGTTACTGGAGTCCTAGAAGGAGATACATTAGCATCATTTCTATTTATAATTTGCCTAGATTACTTACTATGAACATCATTAGATCTAATGAAGGAAAAAAGGTTTCACCATCTCTACATTAAATGGCAAGCCTCTGAAATTAGTAAACTAGTTCACATACCTAGGTAGCAATATCTCATCTACAGAAACAATGTCAACATAGAAAAGGCATGGACTGCTATTGATAGATTATCAATCACATGGAAATCTGTTCTCTCTGATAAGATAAAACAGAAATTCTTCCAAGCTGTAGACATATTACTAAGATTCTCATATTTATATATATTTATATATGTAACCATGAGGGTCATTCCATGGCAATTAAACCAATCAATGTAACCCCCCAAAAATAGATTTTGTTCATTTTGATATATGTTGTAGATCTTATAGTTGTCAGAAAATCATGAAAATCCTAAGTGAAAATTCCTAACTCAGGATATTGCAAGTTGAAATTTTGCTGAATCCGCATATTCTACTAATGGATATTTCTGTTTTCAAACTCAATTAATTCAAAAAATATTTATCTTCTGATCCACTAGCCAGAAATTAATAAAATTTGATACCCTTATAGATTTTCAGTCAAGCAATAGAATTTTACAGGGAGTCACCAAATGTAGATATCAGCAGTTTTCTAATGAAAATTTATAGGTAGCCTACCACACAGAAAAATTAAATAATATCATCTTCAGTCCTTAAAAGTAGCAAAAAGTGGCACAACATTGGAAAAATAAAATATTTGGGGAATAAATTTAAATAGGTTTCATTAACTGTCTCTACCAATTGTAGATTGTTTAATATTCTTTTCTGAAAAATTCTGAAAAATCAAAATGTCCATCGTCAGAAAATCGTTCAGCAAATTTTCAACTTGCAATATCTTGAGAATGGTTAGAAATTTTCACATAAACTTTCAGGATTTTCTGACAACTATAAAATCAACAACATAAATCAAAATGAACAAAATCTATTTTTGGGGGGGTTACATTTTTCTTTTTTAGTTGAATTGACATGGAATGACCCAGTAAAAATAGCAACAGTATCTTTATTAATACACCTAAAATGCTTTAAGAGAATAAAACAATTTTCAGTCCAATTTGAAAATGAAAGAAAATTCTATGGAATATACATTCACACTGTCATTTTTTAAATTACCCAAATTTTTGATATATTATAGTGCATATTATAAAATTTTAATCAGAATTCTTTACTCCTTCCTAAATAAAAACATTAATATCATTAAAAATGCAATAGGAACCCAAGAATCCAGTAAAGTAAATTTACTTTTTGTTAGAACAATACTAAGGAGAAAAGAGTTTTGATTAGAACAAT
Source organism: Doryteuthis pealeii (assembly GCA_023376005.1). Taxonomy (NCBI): domain Eukaryota; kingdom Metazoa; phylum Mollusca; class Cephalopoda; order Myopsida; family Loliginidae; genus Doryteuthis; species Doryteuthis pealeii. Next base: position 53,479,018 of record CM042162.1, read on the forward strand.
TTGAACTGGTAAGAATCAATACATTTGAAAAAAAAAAAAAAAATATTGGAATCTTAGTTACTAAAAGATGCATAGTAACAGGGATATGCATGTGGGGTTTGGGGATTGCTTGTGAATTTCCTATTCACTAGTTCCTCCTTCCATGAATTCACCACAGGTGAATTTGTTGGTTGGAGCCGGCTCAACCAACCCAGAGTGAATGCCATGCCAGAACAGAACAGAGCAGAAACTACAGAATGCTATTTTAAAATAAAGGTAAAAACCAGTTCATTCATTTGTACCTTGACATAAAAAGCTACAATTGTGTTAGACATGTGAGGACATATTGACAATGGCTTACAAGATTAAATTATTCATCATTGATGCATCCTCTTTTAAATGTAGATAATGTGCTATGATATTTTAATGCTTTTTTAGGATTAGCTCAGTCGATAGAACATCTGTCAAGGAACCACAAGGTTCTGGGTTCAATACCAGCCCTCGACAACTCAGCTTGGAACTGTGTGATAAAATGGGGAGCTGACAGTAGGTGTGGCGCTCCACCTCAGACACAAAAACAATCTCTCTGGTCTAGCACTAGTGAAAAGAGGATAGACTCCCTCGCTGTCAGGTTGATGCCAACAATAAGCCAATCTGCCAACTTTACTCCAACTTTTGATTTTTGCTATCATTTTTATAGACCAAAATATTTTGTTATATATATTCTTTTAAATCCTAATATGTGAAAAGAGATTTCATTTTTTATGCATCTTGCTATAAAATGTATTTACCAGGCAACTAAAAAAACATTTTGAAAATCTATCTAAACAATGAACAGTGACTTTTTCTGTACATTTCTTTGTTTTTCTCTTTGTAACTTCTCTACTAGGATCAAAGTGTAGTATCTGCGCACTGTCTAGATTCAAAGTGTTACTCTCTGGCACTTCTGCCTAAGATGAAAGCATAGTATGTGTACCTGGAAATTTAATTAGATTACAAAAAATAAAATAATCGTATATATTTGTCTAGTTTTTCTCATATTGTATTTATTTTTGAGTAAGTATTAAATTTCATACTCTTCAGAATAGTAACTGTTATGAAAACAGTTACTATTCTGAAGAGTATGAAATATTTATATCATAGTTTTTTTTATTTTTTTAATAATGAGTACAGATGCTACACTCTCTTCCTAGGCAGAAGTGCCACTCCATTTTTATGGGTATTATGCAAATTTATTTGATAAGCAAAAAAATGTTTTTTTTTGTTGTGATGCAGTAAATTAATAACTAAGCATTTCACTGGGTTATTCACACTTTCTTCTTTTTTAATCAAATATCAAATACTTAAATGTATTTTTTATGGAGCTACTTTCAGTCCTACCAGGAAAGAATGAGAGAAAATATTGGCTGTAGAAAAATCTAAAATCCTACTTGTTTACTTTGTTGTATATCTACTTTTAACAATCAAATAGATAATTTTGGAAGTGTTTTGAAATTAAATTAGGTTTTATATAGCTTTCATCTCCTAAAAGGTGGTGAGAAATACAAAATATTTTTTCTCTACAGTACAAATACATACATAACAAAAAAACAAGCTTCGGTACTGAAAGATAGACTTAATAATTTCATACAAAAAAATAAAATAATAATGTCTACATGAGTTGCTTTGCTCTCTTTTTAAGTATGTATGTATGTATGTTACATCACATTTTCATGTTTGTTATTGTAAATTTGTTTTTTTTTCTAAATAGTAGAAAATTATACTTACCAGTAGGTAAAGCAAGCTTTTTTAAAATCGAATAAGAACATGGCTGTCTTCGGGCAATTTGAAGCAGAGTATTAAACATGGTCTGGCCTAAAGGATAAAATAAATAAAAATAAAAGAAAATATGACAGAAACAGTTTGCACATCAGATCTTAAAAACAAAAAAAAAAAAACAATTTTTGTTAGCATTCAGACTTTAGGATGACTTTTCCTGATTTTTTCTTCAAGTCTCTTAAAGTTACATAAATATATTAGGTTTATTAATTTGTTAATATTAAAATAATCTATTCTAATTTTATAATCTAGATATAATGACAAACATCTTAATAGCAATACCAAATTGATTCTCAACTTTTCTAAAGTAATTTTTATTAATTGTTGTTAAAACTCAAATATGGTTGTATGCTAGTAATCTGAAACTTCACTTTATTTTTCTAAAAGAAAGTTTGAAATAACCAAACAAAAAAATGGAAATATAGAAAAAGATAAGATCAACATAGCAACTACAAATTTTAATTCAATTATATAAAAAGAAATTCTAATTCTACAGCTAAAGTTTATATTCAAATGTCATATGAAAATAACTATCAAATTTATGATAAAACAGTAAAATTTGAACATCATAGCAGAATCTTTCAATATTTCTGCGATGAGGCATTATTCTCTACACATTGTGGACTGCTATATTCATCTTGGTTGCTATACTCACATTTTGACTGCTGTACTTTCCGGAGTATAGTACTCCACAATATGTAGAGAATAATAATCATAGTAGAAGTTTTGTTGATGTAATGACTTTAAAATGGTCTAACACAATTTCCCACTTAATTTGCAACTTAATAATATTGGGGGGGGGGGGGGCAGTATTCCTACTGATCATTATAATCTCTTAAGGGAGATAAGTGCTAATTGAACTTCCTCTTATCTATTTATTAAAGGCAATTATAATATAGATTCTCTGAATAAGATGTGAATTGGTATTGAGTTTAATGGTCAACTTTTAAATGAAAAAAAAAATCATGTCAAAACTACCAAGCTTCTGTTCTTTTAATGAAACCAAGAGACATTATTCATATAGTTATTTATTTTTGTCAATTTTCCTCTTTCTTTAAATTTTCTTTTTCAATATTTGTTATTTAAAATCTTCCCAAAATATTGAGATAACTAGACATTAAACAAAAGAAAACAAAATTAGATGCTGTAAATAAGACGATTTTATTTTAAATATTTAAATTTTCTTAATGAAAATTTTAATGAAAATGTTTAATTACTAATCTCTTTTAGTAATTAAACATTTTCATTAAAATTTTCATTGGTTATTTCTGAAGAAGCATTTGTAGGCATATTACTAATGTCCATTATGGCATTGGCAATTAATCACAAAAACAAAATTGTTTCATGTAAATAAAGATTCATATATACTTGAAAACATCTAATTAAAAAGGTGCTGAAACTATCTTTTTTTCAAAAAGATTTTAGAAGATGGTCACAGGCTGACACAAGACAGTAACATTTTTTAAAAGAAAATATTTACTTAAATCTTTTGTTGTTTACATTAAATCTTAAAAGGAAAAAAACAGGAGGTCTTTAAAAACAAAAGAAGGAATTGATTAAAAAGGATTTGTCTATGATACAAAGAACATTTGGGATTTACTAGTGTCTTTTCCTGGAAAACATTTGCTCTATTCCTGCAGAGCCTAACATTATTGAAAAAAAAATCTAATCCAGCTTTTTGCTTTAGAGAAATAGAGAATAAAAGAATCCATTTTAACAATGCAGTATGCCAAAACAAAAAGATTTATTCTTGACTTTTGGGATAAAGAAATGATCAAAGGAGAAACAACAGAAGGAGAGGTTGCTGGTCTCTGAAGGTTAAAAATCTAAACAATCTTTTCAAGGATTCACATTGGGATAGACACACACGTCTTTTCTCTTTATCTCTCTCTATATATTTTTCTCTTTTTTTTTTTAAAACCATTTCATCAATGTCGCATTTAAGTATATAAAACATAAATGATTAGGATATTTACCTTGCATCCCATGTATTGCAGGTATGACACAAGGTCGTTTTAATGTGAGACCACCCATGAACCAAAGCTCATGGGATGGCAGATAAAAATTGCGTAGACCCCGTCAGCATTGCCCCTCAGGAACTGGGCAATAAATCCAGCTCTGGCCCTTTAAATCAACGGGACAGGCCCCTGGGATCACACCGTTAATTTAACACACAGGATCAGTGGCCAAAGCCACCAGGCCCACCCCGAAGGCTGGGTTATTTAGTGCTTACTAAAAACTTATCAATTGTTTATTAATATCACTGATGACATTAAAGTTGTATAATCTATTAATAATGGAGATTCAGTCTATTTTCTGTAACCGAAACTATGTCACTGCTGACATCACAGTCATTTCAGGAATTAAGTAAGTTTATCAATGAGTATTTGATTTATAGTCAATATCATTACTACATAAAATAAAGAACAATGCTGTATTATATATATATATATATATATATATACACACTCATGAAGTAGTAGCAACATTTGTTTTTTAAAACAAGTTTAATAAATACATGCCCAGTATTATTGATTTATATATAGTTTGTTTTATTTTGATATATATTTAAAGTTGTCTAATGTATAGTTTTACAAAAAATATTTACAAACAAGAAATAGTTATATATTCTCCTTCGACATAAAATTTGATATGGTTTATGTATTTATGTCTAGCGTATTTCCGAACATTTAAGATTTGTTTACATTTTTTTACAAAAAGAAAAAGAAAAACGGCTACATAATTTTGGATGTCAATAAAATTCAGATAAAATTTAAATTTATTAAAATATTCATTCAATTTTAATAAAATTTTGTAGAATTTTTTGTAGAATTATGTAAAAATTGGTGAATTTAAAAAAAAAATTGTCTAACAGATGTATAGGGACCTCCAATTCGATGTGTAAAATTACCCCCCACCCTTATATTTAACACAATGAAACTTTGAATAAAGGTTAATATTATTGTCAAAATTTTGGGGCCATTCAAAAGAAGAAACATTAAAAGTTATGCCTACAGACTTTAAAAAAAATAATTCTATGAAAAATCAATTTAGAGTCAAATTTTCATAAAAATGTTGATACTTATTTACCTTTAGATAAATTTATGTTTAAAATAGTTTTTTTCTTAAAATATATAAGGGGAAATATTTAATTAATTTAATTTTATGAAATCCGAATAAAATATATTTTACTCTAAAGATAAGAGTCTGAATAATTAAATCCAAAATTTTTAGAAAGACTTTGGAGGTTCTTACTGTTGTAAAACAAAACAAATATCTCAGTGTAGTGGAGTGAATATAATGCTTTTAAGTAATTAATCTTTTTAAATATTAAATTAAATTATTTTATCTATTTAATTTTTTTTTCTTTTGCTAGTATTATTAATATAAATATGAAAAAAAGTTAAAAAGCTTTTTAAAAATACAAAGTTACATATGTAAATATGCAAAAGAAAAACAAAATTAGCATACAAATATCTGTCTGAATGAAAAAAACTCAAGAATGATTTTGTGCTGATAAAAGACAATAATGATAATAATCATGATAAATAAGATTACTGTTTTATTTGCTTTGGCAAAACAAAATTAGAGGTATTTATTCATTTAATTTAATCTTTCCAGTTGAGTTATATCATTATATAACATCTAATCAAATATTATTTATAATATATAATCAACATCAGGGGTGTCAAACATGTTTTGCTTTGTGGGGTGGATTGATCTTGTTAGTTGGATAAAAATAATTATTGCTGGAAAAAAAAATTCATAGAGTAGGTCAAAGTAAATGGACAAAATGTCCTATGAGGAGTTAACATAGTGTGTATGTAGAGCTGTTCAGGAAAAAACTCATGTGCAGTCCTTATAAGAGTCTTAACATTTGAATAAAAAAAATTCCCAGTGCCAGATTTTTATATTTCTAGAAAGATCAAAATCAGAGAATACATTACAAAAAAAAAAACAAAAAAAAAAAAAAATGTCAACACCCCAAAAACGTTACTTGAAAATTTAGAAGTTTTTTTGTTTCTTTTTTAACTCAAAAATTAATTTTTGTAGCATGTTTTATCCTTTTGTAGTTTTAAAAACTGAACTGATGCAAAAAAAGAAAAAAAAAAGAAGGCTTTTCTCTGATTCAATTGACATATTTTAAAACACTTAAAAATTTAATAGTGAATTTTTGAACATCTAGAAGGTAGGATGTTATAAATAGTGTTTTTATCATGAATAAAGATTTATTTAATCTATCTAAAAATGTATCATTAAAAATGTATCATTAAAAATGCACAATTTTGTGCAACATAGTTTCTGAGATTTTTATACATTTAAAAATTATTACTAACAATTGTTCTTTTTTGGACATACCTACTTTTAACCCATTTGATGACAGGGGATATTACAACAACTCACCCTCCATCCTAATAAACATATCTAACTTGACAAACCAACAGTAAAAATGAAATGAATTAGACAAAAACATCTCAGTAGACCATTAATAATTATTTTAATAAATGTTATGTTTTCCCCTGAGACTCAAAAATGTTGAAAACTTAACTTTAATTGGTTAAAAAAATTATTAAAAGATATTTTACTCCTTAGAAATATATTTTGAATAGTAATTCTTGTTTAATAAAGATTTAAATATTTTGCTGATTGGGTCAACTACAGAAATGAAGGTTGTGGATTCCAAGAATTGAGAGATCCTCCTCCATCTTCAAAATAATTATGACATCAATTATCTTCAGTCATCAATCAAAAATAACTAATAATAGATTTTTTTACCAATAGTAATTTCAATCAAAAATCTCCAAGATCCAATCACACTTTAACTAATTTCATTTCACTCATCTCAGTACAAAGGGTAACCAAATTTTAAGAGAAAATGTGTATTGCTTATATATATATATATATATATTATATATATATATATATACACACACACTATATTCAAATCTGATTGTAGTGGATGGTTTGAAATTTTCTAACTTAGAATTCTTTTTATCTGCTCTTTCTCTTATCAATATCAGATATCGCAAAAAATAATTTTCTATACATCATGTATGTTTGTATACAATGTGCATAAAACATTATTCTTAGATTCTCTTAAAACACTGACTAACCTAATCTAAGAAATGAAAGAAAATCCAGGCTACTCAAGGACAATTATAAAGTCCTATACCAAACTTTCAAGAATATTAGAATATACTTCCTATAAAATTATTTAGTCAAACCAACATTACTTTTGCCAATGCATTGCAAATTGCAGATTCTAAACAGAATTACAAGTATTTTCCCCACATAATATTGTCTTCTGTGAAATTATTTTTTTAAATTAAATTCATATAGAACTTGAGTAGAGTGTATAAATTCATTTTTGGATCAGTCAATAATTAAAATCTATAAATAACTGTTTCTCTGCATTATTAAAATATATACATTTGTATTATATTTCTAAATTGGAAATATTTTATGTGAAATTTCCTTAGATGCTGCTACTAATTATAATTTCTGGAACTTTATTGTATCAATTTTTAAACATTTCTTCTCATCATTTAGACTGTGGTGTAATGGTTAGCAAACTAATCTCATAGAAATATTACTATTGAATAAATAGCGAGTTTGGTCTTCACTGGATGCCACAAACTTGCAACCTTGTGTCACATCCTACCTGTGGTGAACAGATTGGGTAAATACCTATTTATATGTTCTGTTTTAATAATTAAAGAGCAATCCTTAAGAACAAAACAACTTGATAAGATTAAATCTTCTTAAATGAAAGATGTATTTTAAGTCTGTTAACTACATAGCTACACACATACAACTATAACCCTGACGCAACACCATGAAGCTAAGAGGTCTAGAAGAAAGCAGCGGCAACAAAGCACTAGAATATCAAAATCTTCAGGGACAGCCTTCAAATGCAACATCTGTGGTCGAAAATGTTTTTTAAACATCGGACTTCACTGTCACAGGAGACGCTGTAACTTCAGGGGCACAAAAACTTTATTATAGTCTTCCGAGACTGAAATGCCAATACAATACAGCTATAACCATGGTTTGCAGATTACTGATAGCAACTTGTTTGAGTAGTATGGGCATGGTGCATAGTTTAATGGTTAGTGGGCTAGGCTAGCAAACCATTATCAAGGAGTTTAATTCTCACTGGGTGCTCTATACTTTATGTCTAGTGCCAAACTAAATGATCAGTCCAGCAATTGTATAGAACAAGACTACCCATAGAAATATTTCTATGATTATATCATAGTAGAGAAGTAATAGATGAATAACTGATGTAATTTAAATCATGATACTGTTTTGTCTCTGCTCTTGTAACCATGTACATTTTAAGTAAATAGTTTTAAAACAAAGTCTTAAACTTAAACTTATAAAAAGGTTTGTGTAAAAAAGTTTCCAGAGTACACAGTGTTTTGATTAGATCTAAAAATAAAATTTGATATTAGGTATGTGCTAAAGTTTCCAACAAAAAAAATGGTTTTCAAATATAAGGCACTGGGAACTTTTGTATAAAATACATATTTTGTAATTCACCAAAATAAGAGTAGCTTCCCCTTATTTAAAAAAAAATTCTTTTCTTTTATCTTGTACTTTTACAGAAATGTACTCGGTGGCGTAAAAATAAATAGGTTTCATGGGAGCTTCTTCTCCGGCAGCACCTGTCCCCTAATCTAAAAGGTAGTAAAGACATGGTTATATTGCTTGAGATGCCCCATAAGCGGAATAATGGCGTAGCTGAGTTATTTTTGGCACCGCTCGTCGGGAGACATGATTCTTGTGGGGTTCTTACATTAAACCAATCTTGCATCAGATTCCGGCACCATGTGTGTGTTTATGTGTGGGGGGTACATACCAAAACAAAAGATACCCCCCAAGTACATTAATCTGATAATTATTGGAGTATTATGTAATAAATTACTGAAGAAAAAAATTAAACTTGAATATATACTCCTATTTATAAGCACTTCAACAAGTTCCAGAAAAAGGGAAAACAAAAAGAAAGCTTAATTGATACATTGAAAACGGAATGAAGTTCCAAAAATAAGCAAAATTAATTTCTTTTTTTATATTTATGCTCCACATCTTTCATGAAATATAAATATTTTTTCATCTCAGAATCATAACACGCGGTACCACAACACCGTCATTGTACTTAGTACTACAATATATTCTAATTAATCTTAATTTTTTTTTTTAATTAAAAAATACAACAACAACAAAAAACAAACAAAACAAATGGATAAAAATAATATGCAGATTATTGTCTTAAAAGGCATACGAGAACGAATTGTTTACATTTTTATAAGATTATATTAACCCATGTTCGTATTGGGCCAATACGAACATTTTATAGACATTATATTTCATTTGTAATGTCAATTTTTATGTTTGACAAGGTTAAAACTAAAGTTACGATATTAATTTTTCATCCACGAACAGATTATTGTCCATCGCACGAAAAAATATTTCAAATTAAAATTTATTAACTAAAAAAAGAAAGAAATACTTTTAAAAAAACACAAAAAAACAACGTTAGAATGAAATAAAAACAATTCATATTTGATAATGACCTTTACTAACAGCCTTAATTTTCAAAATAATATTAATTCATTCATTTATCGATCAGATACACAACTTTGCACATCTTTTTCATTTTTAAAACTCAAGTCATTCTACAATTGTTATGATTCTTTGTTACATTCCACTCTATTTTACACAATAAAATTAATATTGAATGAAAATTATAGATCACTGAAAAGCGTGAATACTAACGGTGTAGACACAAACATGTCCCCATACATATGTGGCCTTCAAACACACCTATTAGTAAATAAATAAATACGATGATTTTACAAAACTGTATTTTAATAGCTAACATAACAACTATATTTTATATAAATAAAACCACTAGAATTATTATTTCCAAACATAAACCAACAATTAGAACCGGGCTAACTTTTGCTTACATAGTTCACTGAGGTGCCTTGGTAATAATAATTCAAGTGGTTTTATTTATATAAAATATAGTTGTTATTTTGGCTATTAAAATACAGTTTTGTAAAATCATCGTATTTATTTATTTACAAATAGGTGTGTTTGAAGGCCACATATGTATGGGGACATGAGAAACGTTATAAAAACATCAACAATACGAAGAAGAGTTTTTTTTTTTGTTATGTTAATAAACGAGTCTTCTAAAATCTATTGACGAATAAATACTCAATAATTAATTTAATATTTTACAATAAATTCTGTAAGTTGAGTAGATGAAAAAAGCTTTAATGTCCGATGTTTTTTGTTATTGTTGTTGTCTTCTTTCTTAAATCTGCTTTTTAAATTAACAATTTACGGAACATAATTATTTTAATAAAATGGTTGTTTAGAGTTCTATAATAATAATAATAAAAAAATTCCGTTATTTCTACGGTAATGTATACAAATTATAAAAATGTAATATTTATAGTAAGTACAGTTCACATCCTGTAAGAGTAACTTTCAAGTGTTTTTTTTTTTTTTTATATACAGCAATAACATTTATTTAAGCACCTTAAAATGTATATATCGACAACCGGTCTCGTCTTCCATGTGATTTGGTTTAGGAAAAGACTAAATAAATATTGTAAACTGGCGAGTTGAAGACGCAATTTCTAAATGTAACTGTTGTTCAATAAATCAAATGATTCAAACTTAGGTACTTGTAGTATATATTTCATTTTCAATAAGAAAATTATACAGAAATGTTATATATCTATCTATATTATTCATCATCCAGTTAAGAGTAAGCATTACATTACTTAATTTCTAATTATTTTCTCCACATAAATTCTCTTTAATAAAATATTCTATACAAGTACCGAAATTTAGTCTTACCTGGATGGGATGTGTGTGTTTATGTATATTACAGCAGAAATTTTATTGAACTGCACCATACAATTTTACAAACAATTGATTTTTAAAATTAGATAAATATATTGAAGAACAGTTTGAAAATTTGAGCAAGAAAATGAAATTGTTCTGGAGTCATTTTTTCAGGATTCATTTGCAAAGTTAACACCATACTTCATTTATATTTAAACTCCAATGATCTTTTTTCTTCAACCTTTTTTTTAAAAATAGTCTTAAATAAGTTTTATATTTTCAATTTTTTAATTATTAAATCTTTTAGTAAAGCGGTTTTTATACCAAACAATTCTGCTAGAGTCAAAAAGACTAATGTTTCTACTTTCACTTAGAAAGACTTACATAAAATAAAAACTTATTTCAACAATTTTTTTTTCCCTGAATATTAAACACTATTTTCTTATGCTTCATTTTTTTTCTTTTTAAAACAACGAAAGTCTTCTAAAGAATATTTTGCCAAACACAAGTACTAAGAAATTAAGTACAAAAAAGAAGTAAAATATGAAAATTAAACACGGAGACATCATAATAGCAGTAAGTCAACATTACTCGATTGCTATAGAGAACATAAGAGAAACTAAAACCTTACGAAAATTAAGATAAAATGAAATAAACGTACCTTTTTGAAGTTTTATGCAAGCAGTACCTAATCCGTGACCTTAACTAAAACATTTCCTTCAAACCGGTGATAATGGAAAATGTAACCGTATAAAATTATGTCACATACTATTGATTAAAGTTAGATTTACTTAAATATTTTAAAAAAGGAATATATCATATTTTATCTAGAATTTGGAAAGATTAAATATTTCCTTAATAAATTCTCAGCACATTATTGACAAAACGTTGTATGTATCGTAATTAAAATCAGGGAAGGGGGAGACACGGCTGTATGATTTCGATCTGGTAAAGCAAAAACTCCAACAATTACCAGGTTACAAGTGTTTTATTTCAATCAAAAAGTGATATTTTATAAAATTATAATTTAAAGCTATATTGAAATAATGATTTTAAAAAATCAAGAACTTTCTACCACTTCATTCATATGATAAACATTTCATTAAACAAATAAGACAGCTCTAACTCTGGAACCAAAATATGAAAGGGTTACTGATTTTTTCACCAGTCAGTCTAAAAGCCGAAGGGGGAGGGAGTACACAGTTCGATCAGGTAAAACGAAGCCTTAACAATCATCAGATGTTTATTTTATCTCCCCAAGTTTACTCGAGGAAGATGGCTAGTGATATATAACAAGAGAGTGTATGGTAGCAAAAGAAAACGGGCGAGAGAATTAGATTAATTTCGTTAATTTAAAAATAAACAAAGTTTGAAAATGTAGAGAGTAGGTCAGGGGGTGAAAATCTATTTTTTGGCCGGGTGACTTGGTTGTGTGTGACATGGGGATGTAGCATGAGTTGGTATTTTGAGCAGTCTTTTGATCTTGTCCTGAAAAAATGATGCTGTGTACAAGTACTGGAGTCAACTGCTTTTGCAACATTGAATCAGCTGTTTTTATAACTATGGATTTCATTTTGAAAATCTTGGGGGGGGGGGTGATTGGTTGAAAAAAATTAAAAAAGGGACATTTTTTTGATTGTTTGTGAATTTGGTTTTTCACCTGGAAGCTTGTGTGGAGCCTATGCGCCGAAACTTGTTTTGTTCATTTTGTTTGAAGCTACTGTTTGTCAACATCCGTTTGAAGTTACATTTTTTAATATCTTAGATTCTGTTCCTTAGTGTTTTAATTTGTTTTGTTGGTGAGAGGGTGTATTGAGTTAGTGAATTTGTGAATTAGGAGAGATATCTATTTCTGTTATATAACACTAGACATCCAGCAGGATGAAGAGAAAAAATGTCTAGAGCAAATAAACAAGGGTCAACAGCCATCTATCACAAAAACACACACACAAAAAAAAAACATTTACAGAGGATCCAGACTCTATGATTGTAGTTGATGACAGCCTAGGAGAAAGCCATTCTGTTATGAAATTGACAACCCAATGACCTCACTGTCACCGTCCCAACTTGCTAGAGCATGACAATTGATGTTGAGCATAAAGTATAGGGAAGTCCTGCACACACAATACTCAACCTAACACTTCAGTCACAAGCTTGAAATTATTCCACCCACATTCCTCCCTTTAAAAAGCAACAATGGAAAAGAAGTGAAAATGACAGGTGAAAGTTGATACTGTAAGTTGTAGTCCTATTGGTGGCTCAAGACAAGTGGTCACTCAAAGTGGTCAGACAAGTGCATCATTCGACAGCACCCTATGCATCTAGGCAGCTTTATATAAGGAAAGACATGCTAATCCACAAAGAGAAGCATCAAGAAAAAGTGGCTCAAACAAAGCTTGTGTCCCACAACCCAATTAGAAAACCATGATCAATGAGCATCTTCCCAACAGTTGAAAAAACTACTTCACCCTGCCAACTCATAAATGCAAAAACATGCTAAATCTTACTTGCTGATTGTGTATGAACTAGCAAGGCTAAATGTTGACATGGCTACACTCTAAAAAGCAGTCTAAAAGAGAACAACTCCTTGTACTGGTTCAGCAAACTCAATCACAACAGACACTTTTCTGGTGTTGGTTTGATGGTGAGAAACACTATTGCTGCCAAAATCACATGCCGACAAGCTGGTCACTCAAACAGAATGTGACTTCCACTTCTGCATAAGCAAAACATCATGGTAGAAAAATAAAAATTCTGATTTTATCTTGATAATTTCCTTTCAAGATTGCCGCGTGTGCTGATCCATATGCACACAGATGAGTTTTTCATTTAGCCAAAAGTCATGGCTCTGGCCACATCCAGTTGGTGTTCTCCTGGCTTGTTAGGCAAACTTGTTAACATTTTGTATTGGTGTTGAGTGGGTGTATTGGGTTTAGTGAATTTTGTGAATCGGGGGATATCATTATTTCTGTTATATAACATTGGTGACTCTAACACCAGAGTTGGTTAAGATGCTGAGGTATGAAAAGAACATCTGAGGAAGCACAGCATGTGTGACTACATCTAGAATTCTGCATCACGATCATTCTTTTCCAACAGAAAAATAGCCACCTGGATGCACTCTTACCTGAAACACTGGCACCTAATAGACTACATTCTAGTGAGAAAGAGAGACTTGAAAGATGTAGTTATCACCCCTAACAGTTATTTTTGTGTCTAATAATGCTCCTTTAATTTTGGTAATGTTGTAGTGTATAAAGTATTCAGCTCATAGATACATTTTGTTAATGTTTTATGTTGAAGTAATTTCTCATCTAGTTGCCTGGATTCAAATCAAAATGAAGCAAACAGTTTTATAAGCAACAAATTGTTGCCATTCTATTCTGTATTGCATACTGAATTGCTTTTTTAGTGCATTTTTTTGTCTAAAAAGAGTCTTGAAATTGCATTAGCTCAAAAATGTGATCTCAAGTATTTAGAGATTGCTTGGTCAGTTAAGTATACTGTGTACTAATTTTTAAAGAAACATTTGCAATGATTCTGTGATTCTCTTAGTAGTGTTGGACCAAATTATCTGCCATGGTCGAAGAAACCTAGAAAAAGGATCACTTGGCAGTATTATCTTATTCAAGATAATAATACCAAGTGATCCTTTGATTTAAAAGCAAGAGACATAGAATTATATTAGAGAGCAAGGATAGATTGTGATTTTCCAAGGTGGATGATACATCTGTCTTCTTTAACTCTTTGTTGTAGACTGTCTGGTTCTGAATCTTGTGTACATCATGCCAGTCCAACCCAAAATGGAAGTGGTGTCATCCTGTGACAAACATGTGTTTGTGCTTTAAGAAAGCACCTTTTAATCCTACTGTAAGATTCAAAGGTTGTGACAAAGTCATAACTTGTTGAAACACACACAAACTCCGACAAGGGTTGATAGACAAAACATTTAATAGGTATACAGCACATGGATATGACGAGATACATAAAGCACATAGATACATATACAAGAGTAGAGATAATGACACATTCATGAATGGTAAAATACAAGATATTTAGGTATCAAAGAGATACGTAAATGTACATAAAAACGTAGTTACGGATACATGACTAAAGGATAGTCATATATCGTATAAGAGACTTACTAGCAGTGAGTGGCCAGTGTTAAGGGCCGAAGCCCCAACAAGAAAGGGGTAGTCATAAGACTACCTCATTGTGTCTCGTAGGTCGAGCAGCAGGCAAAGAGGAAGAGAAGTTCAAATCAGCCGCTTAAATACACGAGGCCCCTAGCGGGAACCAGCGACATTAAACGGGCAGACAACCCACCAGGCGAATATGAAAATAACCCCACACTACCATCAAAAGTCTATCTAGTAACCAAAGTTAACTCAACCATGTTAATCGAGAACAGCAGCAATTTCATATCTTAAGGAATTTTGGTAATTAACAGTGTGACATCTTTCTGTCCATTTCAAAAGGCCACAATCTTGTATCATAGCTTGTTACATCTTTTTGGGTTCTTAATTTGAGTTTAATTTCATTTATAATCTGAAAGTGACTGTGTGCATTTCCAGTTTACATACATGTATATAAATAAAATTAATGCTTAAGTATAAAAAGTTATAATCCGTGTGCTTACAGTAGTGTTTATATATGTATATAGTGCACACTATATTGCACATGTATCATGTCACTGTATATGTGTGTTTGTGTGATGTAATTAATTTTCAAGTAATTATGTGTGACAATGATAATGTGTTTGTGAAGATGTTTTTTTAAAATCTGACACTACAGAGAATTCTTGGCAGCTTTCTCTTGAATACAGCCTTTAATCCATCTGCTTTAATCAAATGGAAGAGTAGACTTTCTGAGTAGAATAACTAAAATCAACTTAGTGTCATTTTCAATGTTTTGTAGTAACGTAAATGACTTGTATAATTTCCCTAAATTTTGAGCAGTGAGATTTATGCTGTTCGTAAGCTAATTAAGCTAACACTTGTTAAATTAGAATTAATAAAAAAAAGATTTCAGAGCCAGTTAGCTAAATAATTTTACTGGAAATTGTGTCTTCTCTGCATTAAATATAATCCTTTGTTTGTTATTCGGTTTGACCCCAAAATATATCCCAATCATTATGCATGTATCAGGGTTTCTAAAACATTGTTTTTTCTTTGCTGTTTTTTTTTTTTGTTTTTTTTTTTTCATCCTTCTTTCTGACATAATGTCCTTTGCCTCTCAGATCCGTGTGCCAAATATTTACTCATTTTTTTTTTTACCCAAGTCATTGTAGACTTCTATAACTAATTATATTAGATGCTTTCTTGAATATTTACTTAAATTAGAATGCAATTTTTTTCATTGGATGTGTACTATACATGTTAGTCCCCAACAGTCTTGTGTTCTTGTATCACCTGCTACTGATGTTCAGAATTCACATATTCCTTGTATACTCTTGCTACTATTAGTTGAGAATAAACTTAGGGCAGATGCTAACTAGAAAATAGAGTGCCTAGTCATTTGTCTGCATGTTAGGTTGTCACAGCTAGACTACTGTTTTTTTTTTACCTTACATTAAACATAGGCATCCAGCCATTTCAACAAGTGACAGAAAGTAAAACTATCCAGTTTACTGCTCTCTCTCTCTCTCTCTCTCTCTCTCTCTCTATCTCTCTCTCTCTCTCGCTCTCTCTAATTTATTGCCACTTCAATTTAGTAAGGATTTAACAAAATATCAATTTCATCTATACCGTATCTAATCAGTGTGTGTGTGTGTGTGTGGGGGGTCACAGTCAAGTCTGACTCAAGGCTCCAATCGACAGTCCAACCACTCCCAACTGTATCTCGCTCCAAAAATCCAATATCCAAAACTATGTCTTCGTCCCGCTCGTCTCGACAACAAAATACAACTGCAAGTTGTTCTGCCTGGTCTGTGATAATCAGTCCTTTAAATACACCCCAATTTCACCACATCCGGGCTCCTCACTCATAATTGTCCATGCAGCACGTGCAACACTCGCCAGCATGGCGCGACCACCCACATCCGGGCCACTATGCCATTTCCTACTTCACCGATCGTCCACAGCTCTCACAATCTAAAGGAAGCGGGTTCGACTCTAGGTCAGTTCTACACGCCAGGCAAAGCCTAGCCCGTTTCCTTCGAGAATACGGCAAGTCTTCACGCCCACCACCCTCTCTGTCACACAGTGTTGCACGAGGCAGGTCTCCTCTCTCACTACACCGTAATTCCTTCATTCACTTATCTGGCTTTGTATAAAAACAACTGTTTAACACACAGTGAAATTTACACAAATGAGAGATTAAATCCAAATATATAATTCTTCAATTTTTAGACATTTAGTCACATGAATTGAATATAAAAAAAACACTTTATCCAAAACATTGTGGAATTTACTTAGTATAGTATACAAACATGTCAAGTAAATGTTGCAGGACTGAATGAGTAGTTATTAGTGGAAGCTCTAGCAGTTGTTCCAGCCTTTCCAGATCTGGTTGTACCCTAAGAGGTTATGGATCTAGTGGATATGGTGGACTTTGATATGTTGAAGGTCAGTTTCCTTTTCCCTGCAGCGGCTAGAAATTTGGTTTCATCCACAAATTGTAATCTTGTCTAGATAAGGAAATGTGTCTGACAGTTGTTCCTCCCCAACAAATCTATCAATGGCTCTTTGAAAAACAGCAAAATCTTTTATAATGTTGAAAGGTACATGCATACATTGGTATAGTTTGCCATCCACTTCAAAGGTTGTATATAATTTATCAGAGTCACTGATCCTGATTTGGTGGTAAAAGTCCAAAGTAGAAAATACTTGATATTTTGCAAGATTGTTTAACCATCATTTCAGTATTGAGTAAGGGATATACTTCAAATTCAATGTAGATGTTCACAATAGTTGAATTGTCTATGCACATTCATTTCTTGTGGGAACATCCATCATTACAAATGAGTTACCATAAAGTGTGCACATCATGGAGAAGTGATTGGTTCTATGATTCCCTCAGAAAGCAATCTTTAAACCTTCTGAGCAATGAAATCCTGATCAAAGGGGTTGAATTTCCTTGACTAAGCCACTTCCCGATACAGTTCTGCTGTGACAGCTTTGAATGTGCAGTTTTTTCTGAGTTTGTGAAGTTCATAAAGAAATTTGTCTAGTATTTCTAAGGGTTGTTGATGTCTTATGACAAGAATATGTCTAATGAACAAATATCTCATTCTTTAGCTTTATGAAAATCTTGTTCAGAAATGCCTCCTCCTCATAGTTTACTGCATCAGCAAAATATTCAGAGACATATTTGGTTAGACTGTGTAGTTTGTTAGATGTTTTGTCTTCATATTTTCCAATGAATTTCTCGAAAGTCTTTCACCAGTATCAATATTCCTTCTTGGCAGCTGATGAAGTTGGGCCAATATTGAGCTTGTCTGGGCAAAGGACATGTCCATTATCACTTACAATATGTTCTGATACACTATATTCTCCAAACATAGATTTCAGAGCTTGTGCATTTTGAGGATGAATGGGAACTTGAAATGGTAGTCAGCTACCAGGATGTTTCTCCAGCCATGTAGAACTTCTACATGGCTGGAGAAACATTGTAGAAGAGGCCTGATCCGACTACTTAACATGAACTAAATAGAATTATGCACAATTATCCATTGAAATGGGTTTGTTTCTCAGAAAAATCTTTCTTTTCCTGTAATTTGTTTTAAATTGGTTAACTATATATTTTTTTTTAATCAAATCAATCAAATTTATTCATTCAGCATTTTTACATTGATTAACAAAATCCCAGTCACCTACAGTGAAACCCCTACCCCCACAAAAGAATTTTCAATCCAAATTCTTTTCTCTACATTCTATAAAAATGAATAAAGTAAAAAGAAAAAAAAATAGTGGGCAATATTGTATCTTTTTTTTTTTAGTTAAAAATAATGCATCCATATAAACTAAATAGACAAACCATTATAAAAAATGTAAATACAATCTAATTCTCCATGGTATTATGTTTAAAACATGTAAAAATCATTTACCTACACCTTCAAATTAACCAAATGACAACAAAAATAAAATAAAAAAAACAAACATGCTGTCTTCAGAATTTTAAGATAAAGTTTTTTTTTAAAGAAAGCTCATCTTTTATTGCTTTAAATACCTAAAAGAATCTAAATCTGATGATTAGCCAATTTTGGGGACTTTAAAACAAAAGATGCTTTAGAAGATTTGTGTATTTGTACATCCTTAGCAATAATACTTTTATATAGTCACAGGCATTTTTACTATGTAATGGAGATAAATGCATTTATGTGACATAAAAAAAGGAGCACATTTCGGTGTGTAAATAAATAAAAATCTATGGTAGACCACACAGTAAAATTATTTGATGTCTTTTTAATTTGAGTCATAAAGGGAGAGAACTTTTTCAATACATTTGGTGATCCGTAACAAAAATAAAATCATTAGTAATAATTTTTTAAGTACATAAAAATCTTGGAAAATATGTTGCACAAAATTGTGCATTTTTGAACTGACATTTTTAAGTAAATTAAATAGAGCTTTATCTATGGAGAAAATATTGACATGGCTGCTTCCCAGACGTTTAAAATTCACTATTAAATTCATCAATTCAAAGAAAAATATTGTTTTCAAAAAAAAAAAAAAAAAAAAAAAAAAAACGCTACAAAAAGTATTTATATTTTTTTTCGGGTATTGAATTTAAAAAAAAAAAAAATTTTTTTTGTTCTTTTGATCTTTCTAGAAATGTAAAAATTAGAAACTGGATTTTTTTTCTTCAAATGACCAAAGATCAAACTTCCCTCCTACATTCGGAATTGATAAAAAAAAACATTTTTTTCAAATTTTTAAAATGAAATAAGTTATTCAATATAAAACATCATGAAAATCGGACAATTCCTTCATTTTTGGTAATTGTTTTAAAATTAAGAAATTAAAAAAATTATCTCGCTTTGTTACTTTTGCTGATGGCTACTTTTATGCAATAATAACAACAATCATAAATGATTTGATTCGGCATTAAATGAAACGAAAAGCGTTGATATGCGTAAAAAAAACAAAAAACAACTAATAACAATATGTGCAAATCAATCAGTAAGTACATATTTGTAAGCATATGTGCGTGAGTTGAGTATATGTCGCTCACTATCAATGAACGCGTTTTTTACGGTTTTTTTGTTTTGGTTTCTGTATATATGCCATATTATAAGGAATCACTGCTTGCTTTTTTTGTGTCTGCACATTTTGTATTATTATTTTTTTTTCCTCCCCTCTTCATTTCTAATGAATGAAGGATTTTAGAATTATATTTTTTAAATAAAATATTAAGTTCTAATTTTGATAAGAAATAATCATTTTTTTTTTTAAATTTAATTATTTTTTAGTTAAAAAATTGTGACGATTCACTCACGGATTTTTTTTTTTTTTTTCAAAAATCTAATAGTTTTGATACTTTGATAAAAAATATTGTTTTTTTCCGCCCGAAAAGATTGAAATTAGTAATGAGCAACAAAAATAACGCTATTTTCCATTTCATTTTTTAAAACGCACACTTCATATTATCACTCGCCATAAAGGAATCAATTCAAACTTTATTAAACAAAAACGTCGTCTGCTCCACTGAATTATTGGTGAGTTGTACAGGTGGTCCGAAAGTCTTGTCACCAACACATATTCTTTTAACTTTCATTATTTTTTGTTTTAATGATATGTTATGTAATTATTTTTCTTCTAAAAAAATATTTAAAAATTAAATCATTTTCTAGAATTTCGGGTTGTATCATGTTACGCCTAAAAATAATATGTAGCGAATGACAAAATTTTTGGACCACCCTGTAATTCTTTTGTAAAATTAAATTGTATATTATTGAGCAACCACTTTTTAAAATTTTCTTATTTTAAATGTCTGTCATACTGGAACACAAATTTACAATGACTTATTTAATTTTAGCTAAACGATAACTTGATATTTATGTCGTCAAAACTGTGATTTAAGAAAATAAAAAAAAACTTTTTTTTCAACCTTTAAGACCTATTTGTATGATCAATTTACTTTTCCTCTAATTGAATGACTTATTGTTTATAAATAAGGAAATAAAATAAACAAATAATGATTGTTGATACTGTTTGATTATTGATGAAGATAATGATATTTTCAATATCATTATCTTCATCAATAATCAATTGGAGAAGATAAACTAAAGAGAAGAGACAGATTTGCAGTAATTTTTTTCTCGTAATTTTATTGTTTGTACGTACAAAAAGAAAAGAAAAAAAAAGGGTAAAAGTAAAAAAGAAAACTGATTTTGTGAATGCTTTACTTTTCAAAACAGTTAAAAAAGCTAATTAAAAATATCTTTTCATCCTTATTTGATATAATTTGATAATAGTTTAAGTTTGAATATCTAAAAAAAAAAGATATTAGATTGAAATAAACAGGACATATCTATTCAAAGGTCATCATAAATTTTTCTTAAAATTCAAATGACATAAGATTAAACTTTTTGCGATAGTATTTTCCTTTTTCTTTTTACACTATTTTCTTTTTATTTGATTATTTCATTTTATTCGTTTTTCTCTTTAGTAATACAATATGGGTATAATTTATATAAAGATTTTATAAATACATGAGTGTGGGATGGCAGTATCCCTGCAGAAGTAAGGATCTGCCTTGAAATTGAATGAAAAACCTTTTACCTGGAATTTTAAAAGCATTGCAAACTTAACAAAATTCAAAATTAGTTTTTATTTGCAATGCTATTCCTTTTATTCAAAAAGACCTAGATTTAAAGAAGTGTTGTTGTTTTTATTTGTAAATAGATAAATAAAAATGAAAATAAAAATGAAAACAACAATGAAAAAAAAACAAAAAAACTGAGGAGACTTGCTGTCACTTGCTAGTGAAAGACCACTAATTAAAACTGGTATGAAAAACTTGATAGGAGTGAAATAATACAAATATGGTACGTACACAGCCGAAAAAGAGGTGTATGTTGTTGGGGATCTTCATTATCTTGTCTTATTCTTAACTAGATTTGTCAAACGAACTACTGCATTATTTTCCATAACAATTTCACATTCATTCAATTATACTCTAATGATGATGATATATTTACAATGTTAATGACGACTGAGGATTGAAAATGAAAAGAATTGCTAAAACGAAAAAAGAAAAAGAAAAACAACAACAAAACGAAAAACTTCTAATTACTACAAATTGTTAGAATTTATATCAAGGAGCAATTAATAAAAAAAACTATCAAATTATTTAAGTCTTTTAATGAAATACATTCTAAAATACATCGTTTTACTTCTTGTCACTCAGATTTTCCGTGTATTTTTTACCACTTGTCAGGGTCATTCAATAAAAATGATTTTTAAGTAAAAAAAAATTCAGAATTTTCCCCCATAAATGTAAATTTTGTATTGTTTGAAATTAGTTTAGCAATATTTAATCTCGCAAAATATTTGTTTTGGGGCTATTCAAAATGGCAGCAAATTCAACAGTGCCTATTAGAAAGTTACAGAACGTGGGATGTTATATATCACACATTTTTCTTCTTTTTTTATTTATCTATTTTTTTTTTTAAATAATCACCCCTGACGAAAAAATGGACATAACTGATGTATGTATTATATCGAGAAGCATGTTTTAGTGAAAAAAAAAAAAAAAAAAAAAAAAAAAATTAAGAATGCGAATGGGCTAAAATAGTTTTGTCATTATGATCCCGAGTCGAAAAGACAGACTATGGAGTTGAAACACACTGATCTTCGGTAAAGAAAAAGTTTCCTGGTGCAGCAGTCAATATAGAAGGTCATGCTGACAGTCTTCTTCTGGGGGTATAAAAAAGACCATCACTATTGATTTCCTTGAAAAAGGTGCAATTGTAAAATTGTTTACAATTCGGTTAAACATGCGTTTGGCACTACCTGAGTTAAAAAAAAACAAAACAAAACCAAAACAAAAAAAATAGTCTATGGAGTGAAAACACACTGACTCTCTGGTAAAGAAAAGTTCCTGGTGCAGCAGTCATATATAGAGGTCATGCTGACAGTCTTCTGAGGTAATGAAAGGACCAATGCATAATTGATTTCTTTGAAAGAGGTGCAATTTGTAAACGGTACTTTCTTTATATTTGTCAACTTCTTTGGCAAAGTTCACAAAGTTATTGAATTACCCTCATATAAACATTGTTCGACCTATATCTTGCATTGTAAACTGAATCCTATCCCCCTCGTAAAACTTTCTTTTAAAAAGTACCTATTATTAAATCGGAAAATCATTGTCTATTCGACAGTAATATTTGAAGAAATGCCCCCCGCCGAAAAAACAAAAAACAGAATAATAGATTAACACGTTAAAGGGAAACGAGCAAATAAATAAATAAATAATTTTTAAAATAAAATAAAATAACATAAAATTTGTTTAAATGAGCGGACTACAGTGTTCAATTCACTCTCACTCTGAAAAAAATGTTCTAGTTTTTTTTTTAATGAAATTTTTCTTCATCGATTAAATAACAAATTGTAACGAATTATTTAAAAAGAATATGAAAATTAATTACCCATTTTTTTGAAAATAGATTACGAAGGAGGATTAAAGTTTCCCATGTTAGGTCATTAACAAACCCTGCATTTTATAAACACGCGTTTTCAAGGAAAATTGTTTTCGGTGTTTTGTTTTTTTTTTTTTTCTTTAGAAGAAAACCCTATTTATTTATTAAGCATAAACTGTTTTTTTGAAAATATTTGTGATTTTTGTCTTTTACATTTTATCACAATATTTCAAAAACAGTTTATGTTAATAAATAAATTAGGGTTTTCTTCTAAAGAAAAAAAACAAAACAAAACACCGAAAACAATTTCTTTGAAAAAGCGCGTTTATAAAATGAGGGTTTGTTTAATGACCTAACATGGGAAACTAATCCCCCTTCGTAAATCTATTTTCAAAAATGGGTAATTAATTTTCATATTCTTTTTAAATAATCGTACAATTTGTTATTTAATCGATGAAGAAATTTTCATTAAAAAAAAACACTAGAAACATTTTTTTCAGAGTGAGAGTGAATGAAACCGTAGTCCGCTCATTTAAACAAATTTTATGTTATTTTATTTTATTTTAAAATTATTTATTTATTTATTTGCTCGTTTCCCTTTAACGTGTTAATCTATTATTTGTTTTTTTGTTTTTTCGGGCGGGGGGCATTTTCTTCAAATTACTGTCGAATAGACAATGATTTTCCGATTTAATAATAGGGTACTTTTTTAAAAGAAAGTTTTACGAGGGGATAGGATTCAGTTTACAATGCAAGATATAAGGTCGAACAGATGTTTATATGAGGGTAATTCTATAACTTTGTGAACTTTGCCAAAGAAGTTGACAATATAAAGAAAGTACCGTTTACAATTGCACCTCTTTCAAAGAAATCAATTATGATTGGTCCTTTCATACCTCAGAAGACTGTCAGCATGACCTTCTATATTGACTGCTGCACCAGGAACTTTTCTTTACCAGAGAGTCAGTGTGTTTTCACTCCATAGACTATTTTTTTGTTTTGTTTTGTTTTGTTTTTTTAACTCAGGTAGTGCCAAACGCATGTTTAACCGAATTGTAAACAATTTTACAATTGCACCTTTTTCAAGGAAATCAATAGTGATGGTCTTTTTTTATACCCCAGAAGAAGACTGTCAGCATGACCTTCTATATTGACTGCTGCACCAGGAACTTTTTTCTTTACCGAAGAGTCAGTGTGTTTCAACTCCATAGTCTGTCTTTTCGACTCGGGATCATAATGACAAAAACTATTTTAGCCCATTCGCATTCTTAATTTTTTTTTTTTTTTTTTTTTTTTTTTCACTAAATCATGCTTCTCGATATAATACATACATCAGTTATGTCCATTTTTCGTCAGGGGTGATTATTTAAAAAAAAAAATAGATAAATAAAAAAAGGAAGAAAAATGTGTGATATATAACATCCCACGTTCTGTAACTTTCTAATAGGGCACTGTTGAATTTGCTGCCATTTTGAATAGCCCCCAAAACAAATATTTTTGCGAGATTAAATTATTGCTAAACTAATTTCAAACAATACAAAATTTACATTTATGGGGGAAAATTCTGAATTTTTTTTTTACTTAAAAATCATTTTTATTGAATGACCCTGACAAGTGGTAAAAAATACACGGAAAGTCTGAGTGACAAGAAGTAAAACGATGTATTTTAGAATGTATTTCATTAAAAGACTTAAATAATTTGATAGTTTTTTTTATTAATTGGCTCCTTGATATAAATTCTAACAATTTGTAGTAATTAGAAGTTTTCGTTTTTGTTGTTGTTTTTCTTTTTCTTTTTTCGTTTTAGCAATTCTTTTCATTTTCAATCCTCAGTCGTCATTAACATTGTAAATATATCATCATCATTAGAGTATAATTGAATGAATGTGAAATTGTTATGGAAAATAATGCAGTGGTTCGTTTGACAAATCTAGTTAAGAATAAGACAAGATAATGAAGATCCCCAACAACATACACCTCTTTTTCGGCTGTGTACGTACCATATTTGTATTATTTCACTCCTATCAAGTTTTTCATACCAGTTTTAATTAGTGGTCTTTCACTAGCAAGTGACAGCAAGTCTCCTCAGTTTTTTGGGGGTTTTTTTCATTGTTGTTTTCATTTTTAATTTATCTATTTACAAATAAAAACAACAACACTTCTTTAAATCTAGGTCTTTTTGAATAAAAGGAATAGCATTGCAAATAAAAACTAATTTTGAATTTTGTTAAGTTTGCAATGCTTTTAAAATTCCAGGTAAAAGGTTTTTCATTCAATTTCAAGGCAGATCCTTACTTCTGCAGGGATACTGCCATCCCACACTCATGTATTTATAAAATCTTTATATAAATTATACCCATATTGTATTACTAAAGAGAAAAACGAATAAAATGAAATAATCAAATAAAAAGAAAATAGTGTAAAAAGAAAAAGGAAAATACTATCGCAAAAAGTTTAATCTTATGTCATTTGAATTTTAAGAAAAATTTATGATGACCTTTGAATAGTCTATTCATATCATATGTCCTGTTTATTTCAATCTAATATCTTTTTTTTTAGATATTCAAACTTAAACTATTATCAAATTATATCAAATAAGGATTAAAAGATATTTTTAATTAGCTTTTTTTAACTGTTATGAATAGTAAAGCATTCACAAAATCAGTTTTCTTTTTTACTTTTACCCTTTTTTTTTCTTTTCTTTTTGTACGTACAAACAATAAAATTACGAGAAAAAAATCACTGCAAATCTGTCTCTTCTCTTTAGTTTATCTTCTCCAATTGATTATTGATGAAGATAATGATATTGAAAATATCATTATCTTCATCAATAATCAAACAGTATCAACAATCATTATTTGTTTATTTTATTTCCTTATTTATAAACAATAAGTCATTCAATTAGAGGAAAAGTAAATTGATCATACAAATAGGTCTTAAAGGTTGAAAAAAAAGTTTTTTTTTATTTTCTTAAATCACAGTTTTGACGACATAAATATCAAGTTATCGTTTAGCTAAAATTAAATAAGTCATTGTAAATTTGTGTTCCAGTATGACAGACATTTAAAATAAGAAAATTTTAAAAAGTGGTTGTTCAATAATATACAATTTAATTTTACAAAAGAATTACAGGGTGGTCCAAAAATGTTGTCATTCGCTACATATTATTTTTAGGCGTAACATGATACAACCCGAAATTCTAGAAAATGATTTAATTTTTAAATATTTTTTTAGAAGTAAAATAATTACATAACATATCATTAAAACAAAAAATAATGAAAGTTAAAAGAATATGTGTTGGTGACAAGACTTTCGGACCACCTGTACAACTCACCAATAATTCAGTGGAGCAGACGACGTTTTTGTTTAATAAAGTTTGAATTGATTCCTTTATGGCGAGTGATAATATGAAGTGTGCGTTTTAAAAAATGAAATGGAAAATAGCGTTATTTTTGTTGCTCATTACTAATTTCAATCTTTTTGGGCGCAAAAAAACAATATTTTTTATCAAAGTATCAAAACTATTAGATTTTGAAAAAAAAAAAAAAAATCCGTGAGTGAATCGTCACAATTTTTGAACTAAAAAATAATTAAATTAAAAAAAAAATGATTATTTCTTATCAAAATTAGAACTTAATATTTTATTTAAAAAATATAATTCTAAAATCCTTCATTCATTAGAAATGAAGAGGGGAGGAAAAAAAATAATAATACAAAATGTGCAGACACAAAAAAAGCAAGCAGTGATTCCTTATAATATGGCATATATACAGAAACCAAAACAAAAAACCGTAAAAAACGCGTTCATTGATAGTGAGCGACATATACTCAACTCACGCACATATGCTTACAAATATGTACTTACTGATTGATTTGCACATATTGTTATTAGTTGTTTTTTGTTTTTTTTACGCATATCAACGCTTTTCGTTTCATTTAATGCCGAATCAAATCATTTATGATTGTTGTTATTATTGCATAAAAGTAGCCATCAGCAAAAGTAACAAAGCGAGATAATTTTTTTAATTTCTTAATTTTAAAACAATTACCAAAAATGAAGGAATTGTCCGATTTTCATGAAGTTTTATATTGAATAACTTATTTCATTTTAAAAATTTGAAAAAAATGTTTTTTTTATCAATTCCGAATGTAGGAGGGAAGTTTGATCTTTGGTCATTTGAAGAAAAAAAATCCAGTTTCTAATTTTTACATTTCTAGAAAGATCAAAAGAACAAAAAAATTTTTTTTTTTTAAATTCAATACCCGAAAAAAATATAAATACTTTTTGTAGCGTTTTTTTTTTTTTTTTTTTTTTTTTTAGTTTTGAAAACAATATTTTTTCTTTGAATTGATGAATTTAATAGTGAATTTTAAACGTCTGGGAAGCAGCCATGTCAATGTTTTTCTCCATAGATAAAACTCTATTTAATTTACTTAAAAATGTCAGTTCAAAAATGCACAATTTTGTGCAACATATTTTCCAAGATTTTTATGTACTTAAAAATTATTACTAATGATTTTATTTTTGTTACAGATCACCAAATGTATTGAAAAAGTTCTCTCCTTTATGACTCAAATTAAAAAGACATCAAATAATTTTACTGTGTGGTCTACCATAGATTTTTATTTATTTACACACCGAAATGTGCTCCTTTTTTATGTCACATAAATGCATTTATCTCCATTACATAGTAAAAATGCCTGTGACTATATAAAAGTATTATTGCTAAGGATGTACAAATACACAAATCTTCTAAAGTATCTTTTGTTTTAAAGTCCCCAAAATTGGCTAATCATCAGATTTAGATTCTTTTAGGTATTTAAAGCAATAAAAGATGAGCTTTCTTTAAAAAAAAAACTTTATCTTAAAATTCTGAAGACAGCATGTTTATTTTTTTTATTTTATTTTTGTTGTCATTTGGTTAATTTGAAGGTGTAGGTAAATGATTTTTACATGTTTTAAACATAATACCATGGAGAATTAGATTGTATTTACATTTTTTATAATGGTTTGTCTATTTAGTTTATATGGATGCATTATTTTTAACTAAAAAAAAAAAGATACAATATTGCCCACTATTTTTTTTTCTTTTTACTTTATTCATTTTTATAGAATGTAGAGAAAAGAATTTGAATTGAAAATTCTTTTGTGGGGGTAGGGGTTTCACTGTAGGTGACTGGGATTTTGTTAATCAATGTAAAAATGCTGAATGAATAAATTTGATTGATTTGGTTAACCAAAAAAATATAGTTAACAAATTTAAAACAAATTACAGGAAAAGAAAGATTTTTCTGAGAAACAAACCCATTTCAATGGATAATTGTGCATAATTCTATTTAGTTCATGTTAAGTAGTTGGATCAGGCCTCTTCTACAATGTTTCTCCAGCCATGTAGAAGTTCTACATGGCTGGAGAAACATCCTGGTAGCTGACTACCATTTCAAGTTCCCATTCATCCTCAAAATGCACAAGCTCTGAAATCTATGTTTGGAGAATATAGTGTATCAGAACATATTGTAAGTGATAATGGACATGTCCTTTGCCCAGACAAGCTCAATATTGGCCCAACTTCATCAGCTGCCAAGAAGGAATATTGATACTGGTGAAAGACTTTCGAGAAATTCATTGGAAAATATGAAGACAAAACATCTAACAAACTACACAGTCTAACCAAATATGTCTCTGAATATTTTGCTGATGCAGTAAACTATGAGAAGGGGGCATTTCTGAACAAGATTTTCATAAAGCTAAAGAATGAGATATTTGTTCATTAGACATATTCTTGTCATAAGACATCAACAACCCTTGGAAATACTAGACAAATTTCTTTATGAACTTCATAAACTCAGAAAAAACTGCACATTCAAAGCTGTCACAGCAGAACTGTATCGGGAAGTGGCTTAGTCAAGGAAATTCAACCCCTTTGATCAGGATTTCATTGCTCAGAAGGTTTAAAGATTGCTTTCTGAGGTAATCATAGAACCAAGCACTTCTCCATGATGTGCACACTTTATGGTAACTTATTTGTAATGATGGATGTTCCCACAAGAAATGAATGTGCATAGACAATTCAACTATTGTGAACATCTACATTGAATTTGAAGTATATCCCTTACTCAATACTGAAATGATGGTTAAACAATCTTGCAAAATATCAAGTATTTTCTACTTTGGACTTTTACCACCAAATCAGGATCAGTGACTCTGATAAATTATATACAACCTTTGAAGTGGATGGCAAACTATACCAATGTATGCATGTACCTTTCAACATTATAAAAGATTTTGCTGTTTTTCAAAGAGCCATTGATAGATTTGTTGGGGAGGAACAACTGTCAGACACATTTCCTTATCTAGACAAGATTACAATTTGTGGATGAAACCAAATTTCTAGCCGCTGCAGGGAAAAGGAAACTGACCTTCAACATATCAAAGTCCACCATATCCACTAGATCCATAACCTCTTAGGGTACAACCAGATCTGGAAAGGCTGGAACAACTGCTAGAGCTTCCACTAATAACTACTCATTCAGTCCTGCAACATATACTTGACATGTTTGTATACTATACTAAGTAAATTCCACAATGTTTTGGATAAAGTGTTTTTTTTATATTCAATTCATGTGACTAAATGTCTAAAAATTGAAGAATTATATATTTGGATTTAATCTCTCATTTGTGTAAATTTCACTGTGTGTTAAACAGTTGTTTTTATACAAGGCCAGATAAGTGAATGAAGGAATTACGGTGTAGTGAGAGAGGAGACCTGCCTCGTGCAACACTGTGTGACAGAGAGGGTGGCGGGCGTGAAGACTTGCCGTATTCTTGAAGGAAGCGGGCTAGGCTTTGCCTGGCGTGTAGAACTGACCTAGAGTCGAACCCGCTTCCTTTAGATTGTGAGAGCTGTGGACGATCGGTGAAGTACGAAATGGCATAGTGGCCCGGATGTGGGTGGTCGCGCCATGCTGGCGAGTGTTGCACGTGCTGCATGGACAATTATGAGTGAGGAGCCCGGATGTGGTGAAATTGGGGTGTATTTAAAGGACTGATTATCACAGACCAGGCAGAACAACTTGCAGTTGTATTTTGTTGTCGAGACGAGCGGGACGAAGACATAGTTTTGGATATTGGATTTTTGGAGCGAGATACAGTTGGGAGTGGTTGGACTGTCGATTGGAGCCTTGAGTCAGACTTGACTGTGACCCCCCCCACACACACACACACACACACTGATTAGATACGGTATAGATTAAATTGATATTTTGTTAAATCCTTACTAAATTGAAGTGGCAATAAATTAGAGAGAGAGAGAGAGAGAGAGAGAGAGAGAGAGCAGTAAACTGGATAGTTTTACTTTCTGTCACTTGTTGAAATGGCTGGATGCCTATGTTTAATGTAAGGTAAAAAAAAACAGTAGTCTAGCTGTGACAACCTAACATGCAGACAAATGACTAGGCACTCTATTTTCTAGTTAGCATCTGCCCTAAGTTTATTCTCAACTAATAGTAGCAAGAGTATACAAGGAATATGTGAATTCTGAACATCAGTAGCAGGTGATACAAGAACACAAGACTGTTGGGGACTAACATGTATAGTACACATCCAATGAAAAAAATTGCATTCTAATTTAAGTAAATATTCAAGAAAGCATCTAATATAATTAGTTATAGAAGTCTACAATGACTTGGGTAAAAAAAAAATGAGTAAATATTTGGCACACGGATCTGAGAGGCAAAGGACATTATGTCAGAAAGAAGGATGCAAAAAAAAAAAAAAACAGCAAAGAAAAAACAATGTTTTAGAAACCCTGATACATGCATAATGATTGGGATATATTTTGGGGTCAAACCGAATAACAAACAAAGGATTATATTTAATGCAGAGAAGACACAATTTCCAGTAAAATTATTTAGCTAACTGGCTCTGAAATCTTTTTTTTATTAATTCTAATTTAACAAGTGTTAGCTTAATTAGCTTATGAACAGCATAAATCTCACTGCTCAAAATTTAGGGAAATTATACAAGTCATTTACGTTACTACAAAACATTGAAAATGACACTAAGTTGATTTTAGTTATTCTACTCAGAAAGTCTACTCTTCCATTTGATTAAAGCAGATGGATTAAAGGCTGTATTCAAGAGAAAGTTGCCAAGAATTCTCTGTAGTGTCAGATTTTAAAAAAACATCTTCACAAACACATTATCATTGTCACACATAATTACTTGAAAATTAATTACATCACACAAACACACATATACAGTGACATGATACATGTGCAATATAGTGTGCACTATATACATATATAAACACTACTGTAAGCACACGGATTATAACTTTTTATACTTAAGCATTAATTTTATTTATATACATGTATGTAAACTGGAAATGCACACAGTCACTTTCAGATTATAAATGAAATTAAACTCAAATTAAGAACCCAAAAAGATGTAACAAGCTATGATACAAGATTGTGGCCTTTTGAAATGGACAGAAAGATGTCACACTGTTAATTACCAAAATTCCTTAAGATATGAAATTGCTGCTGTTCTCGATTAACATGGTTGAGTTAACTTTGGTTACTAGATAGACTTTTGATGGTAGTGTGGGGTTATTTTCATATTCGCCTGGTGGGTTGTCTGCCCGTTTAATGTCGCTGGTTCCCGCTAGGGGCCTCGTGTATTTAAGCGGCTGATTTGAACTTCTCTTCCTCTTTGCCTGCTGCTCGACCTACGAGACACAATGAGGTAGTCTTATGACTACCCCTTTCTTGTTGGGCTTCGGCCCTTAACACTGGCCACTCACTGCTAGTAAGTCTCTTATACGATATATGACTATCCTTTAGTCATGTATCCGTAACTACGTTTTTATGTACATTTACGTATCTCTTTGATACCTAAATATCTTGTATTTTACCATTCATGAATGTGTCATTATCTCTACTCTTGTATATGTATCTATGTGCTTTATGTATCTCGTCATATCCATGTGCTGTATACCTATTAAATGTTTTGTCTATCAACCCTTGTCGGAGTTTGTGTGTGTTTCAACAAGTTATGACTTTGTCACAACCTTTGAATCTTACAGTAGGATTAAAAGGTGCTTTCTTAAAGCACAAACACATGTTTGTCACAGGATGACTCCACTTCCATTTTGGGTTGGACTGGCATGATGTACAAAAGATTCACAACCAGACAGTATACAACAAAGAGTTAAAGAAGACAGATGTATCATCTACCTTGGAAAATCACAATCTATCCTTGCTCTCTAATATAATTCTATGTCTCTTGCTTTTAAATCAAAGGATCACTTGGTATTATTATCTTGAATAAGATAATACTGCCAAGTGATCCTTTTTCTAGGCTTCTTCGACCATGGCAGATAATTTGGTCCAACACTACTAAGAGGATCACAGAATCATTGCAAATGTTTCTTTAAAAATTAGTACACAGTATACTTAACTGACCAAGCAATCTCTAAATACTTGAGATCACATTTTTGAGCTAATGCAATTTCAAGACTCTTTTTAGACAAAAAAATGCACTAAAAAAGCAATTCAGTATGCAATACAGAACAGAATGGCAACAATTTGTTGCTTATAAAACTGTTTGCTTCATTTTGACTTGAATACAGGCAACTAGATGAGAAATTACTTCAACATAAAACATTAACAAAATGTATCTATGAGCTGAATACTTTATACACTACAACATTACCAAAATTAAAGGAGCATTATTAGACACAGAAATAACTGTTAGGGGTGATAACTACATCTTTCAAGTCTCTCTTTCTCACTAGAATGTAGTCTATTAGGTGCCAGTGTTTCAGGTAAGAGTGCATCCAGGTGGCTATTTTTCTGTTGGAAAAGAATGTTCGTGATGCAGAATTCTAGATGTAGTCACCCATGCTGTGCTTCCTCAGATGTTCTTTTCATACCTCAGCATCTTAACCAACTCTGGTGTTAGAGTCACCAATGTTATATAACAGAAAAAATGATATCTCCCGATTCACAAAATTCACTAAACCCAATACACCCACTCAACACCAATACAAAATGTTAACAAGTTTGCCTAACAGGCCAGGAGAACACCAACCAGATGTGGCTAGAGCCATGACTTTTGGCTAAATGAAAAAACTCATCTGTGTGCATATGGATCAGCACACGCGGCAATCTTGAAAGGAAATTATCAAGATAAAATCAGAATTTTCATTTTTCTACCATGATGTTTTGCTTATACAGAAGTGGAAGTCACATTCTGTTTGAGTGACCAGCTTGTCGGCATGTGATTTTGGCAGCAATAGTGTTTCTCACCATCAAACCAACATCAGAAAAGTGTCTGTTGTGATTGAGTTTGCTGAACCAGTACAAGGAGTTGTTCTCTTTTAGACTGTTTTTTAGAGTGTAGCCATGTCAACATTTAGCCTTGCCAGTTCATACACAATCAGCAGGTAAGATTTAGCATGTTTTTGCATTTATGAGTTGGCAGGGTGAAGTAGTTTTTTCAACTGTTGGGAAGATGCTCATTGATCATGGTTTTCTAATTGGGTTGTGGGACACAAGCTTTGTTTGAGCCACTTTTTCTTGATGCTTCTCTTTGTGGATTAGCATGTCTTTCCTTATATAAAGCTGCCTAGATGCATAGGGTGCTGTCGAATGATGCACTTGTCTGACCACTTTGAGTGACCACTTGTCTTGAGCCAACCAATAGGACTACAACTTACAGTATCAACTTTCACTTGTCATTTTCACTTCTTTTCCATTGTTGATTTTTAAAAGAGAGGAATGTGAGTGGAATAAATTCAAGCTTGCAACTGAAGCGTTAGGTTGAGTATTGTGTGTGCAGGACTTCCCTATACTTTATGCTCAACATCAATTGTCATGCTCTAGCAAGTTGGGACGGTGACAGTGAGGTCATTGGGTTGTCAATTTCATAACAGAATGGCTTTCTCCTAGGCTGTCATCAACTACAATCATAGAGTCTGGATCCTCTGTAAATGTTTTTTTTTGTGTGTGTTTTTGTGATAGATGGCTGTTGACCCTTGTTTATTTGCTCTAGACATTTTTTCTCTTCATCCTGCTGGATGTCTAGTGTTATATAACAAAAATAGATATCTCTCCTAATTCACAAATTCACTAACTCAATACACCCTCTCACCAAAAAAACAAATTAAAACACTAAGGAACAGAATCTAAGATATTCAAAAATGTAACTTCAAACGGATGTTGACAAACAGTAGCTTCAAACAAAATGAACAAAAGTTTCGGCGCATAGGCTCCACGCAAGCTTCCAGGTGAAAAACCAAATTTACAAACAATTAAAAAAGTCCCTTTTTTAATTTTTTTCAACCAATCACAAACTTTTCCCCCCAAAGATTATCAAAATGAAAAAAACAGCTGATTAAATGTTGCGAAAGCAGTTGACTCCAGCACTTGTACACAGCATCACTTTTTCGGGACAAGATCAAAAGACTGCTCAAAATACCAACTTATGCCACATCCCCATGTCACACACAACCAAGTCACCCGGCCAAAAAATAGATTTTCACCCCCTGACCTACTCTCTACATTTTCAAACTTTGTTTATTTTTAAATTAACGAAATTAATCTAATTCTCTCGCCCGTTTTCTTTTGCTACCATACACTCTCTTGTTATATATCACTAGCCATCTTCCTCGAGTAAACTTGGGGAGATAAAATAAACATCTGGTGATTGTTAAGGCTTCGTTTTACCTGATCGAACTGTGTACTCCCTCCCCCTTCGGCTTTTAGACTGACTGGTGAAAAAATCAGTAACCCTTTCATATTTTGGTTCCAGAGTTAGAGCTGTCTTATTTGTTTAATGAAATGTTTATCATATGAATGAAGTGGTAGAAAGTTCTTGATTTTTTAAAATCATTATTTCAATATAGCTTTAAATTATAATTTTATAAAATATCACTTTTTGATTGAAATAAAACACTTGTAACCTGGTAATTGTTGGAGTTTTTGCTTTACCAGATCGAAATCATACAGCCGTGTCTCCCCCTTCCCTGATTTTAATTACGATACATACAACGTTTTGTCAATAATGTGCTGAGAATTTATTAAGGAAATATTTAATCTTTCCAAATTCTAGATAAAATATGATATATTCCTTTTTAAAAATATTTAAGTAAATCTAACTTTAATCAATAGTATGTGACATAATTTTATACGGTTACATTTTCCATTATCACCGGTTTGAAGGAAATGTTTTAGTTAAGGTCACGGATTAGGTACTGCTTGCATAAAACTTCAAAAAGGTACGTTTATTTCATTTTATCTTAATTTTCGTAAGGTTTTAGTTTCTCTTATGTTCTCTATAGCAATCGAGTAATGTTGACTTACTGCTATTATGATGTCTCCGTGTTTAATTTTCATATTTTACTTTTTTTTGTACTTAATTTCTTAGTACTTGTGTTTGGCAAAATATTCTTTAGAAGACTTTCGTTGTTTTAAAAAGAAAAAAAATGAAGCATAAGAAAATAGTGTTTAATATTCAGGGAAAAAAACTTGTTAAAATAAGTTTTTTTTTATGTAAGTCTTTCTAAGTGAAAGTAGAAACATTAGTCTTTTTGACTCTAGCAGAATTGTTTGGTATAAAAACCGCTTTACTAAAAGATTTAATAATTAAAAAGTTGAAAATATAAAACTTATTTAAGACTATTTTAAAAAAAAAGGTTGAAGAAAAAAGATCATTGGAGTTTAAATATAAATGAAGTATGGTGTTAACTTTGCAAATGAATCCTGAAAAAATGACTCCAGAACAATTTCATTTTCTTGCTCAAATTTTCAAACTGTTCTTCAATTTATTTATCTAATTTTAAAAATCAATTGTTTGTAAAATTGTATGGTGCAGTTCAATAAAATTTCTGCTGTAATATACATAAACACACACATCCCATCCAGGTAAGACTAAATTTCGGTACTTGTATAGAATATTTTATTAAAGAGAATTTATGTGGAGAAAATAATTAGAAATTAAGTAATGTAATGCTTACTCTTAACTGGATGATGAATAATATAGATAGATAGATAACATTTCTGTATAATTTTCTTATTGAAAATGAAATATATACTACAAGTACCTAAGTTTGAATCATTTGATTTATTGAACAACAGTTACATTTAGAAATTGCGTCTTCAACTCGCCAGTTTACAATATTTATTTAGTCTTTTCCTAAACCAAATCACATGGAAGACGAGACCGGTTGTCGATATATACATTTTAAGGTGCTTAAATAAATGTTATTGCTGTATATATAAAAAAAAAAAACACTTGAAAGTTACTCTTACAGGATGTGAACTGTACTTACTATAAATATTACATTTTTTATAATTTGTATACATTACCGTAGAAAATAACGGAATTTTTTTATATTATTATTATAGAACTCTAAACAACCATTTTATTTAAAAATAATTATGTTCCGTAAATTGTTAATTTAAAAAGCAGATTTAAGAAAGAAGACAACAACAATAACAAAAAACATCGGACATTAAAGCTTTTTTCATCTACTCAACTTACAGAATTTATTGTAAAATATTAAATTAATTATTGAGTATTTATTCGTCAATAGATTTGAGAGATTCCCAAGTTTTCTGCGGGAAGATGGCTAGTGATATATAACAAGAGAGTGTATGGTAGCAAAGAAAACGGGCGAGAGAATTAGATTAATTTCGTTCATTTAACAACTAAACACACCGCTTTGACAAGTAAGAGAGTAGGGAGGTCAGGGGTGAAATCTATTTTTTGCGGGTGACTTGGTTGTGTGTGACTGGGGATGTGGCAATAGTTGGTATTTTTGAGGCAGTCTCTTTTTGATCTTGTCCCGAAAGTATGCTGTGTACAAGTGCTCGAGAGTCACCTAGCTTTGCAACATTTCAATTCAGCTGTTTTTTTTCCTTTTGATAATCTTTGGGGGGAAAAGTTTGTGATTAGGGTTGAAAAAATTAAAAAAGGGACTTTTTTAATTGTTTGTAAATTTGGTTTTTCTCACCTGGAAGCCGCGTGGAGCCTATGCGCCGAAATTTTGTTCATTTTGTTTGAAGGCTCACTGTTTGGTCACATCCGTTTGAAGTTATTTTGACTACTAGATTCTGTTCCTTAGTGTTTATTTGCTTTTTTTGGTGAGAGCGCCCGTGCTCCATCTGAGTTAGTGAATTTGTGAATTTAGGAGAGATATCTATTTTTGTTATATAACTACCTAACATCTCAGCAGGAATGAAGAGAAAAAATGTCTAGAGCCATACCAAGGGTCAACAGCCATACTATCAAAAAGAACATCACACAAAAAAAAACATTTCTAGAGGGATCCAGACTCTATGATTGTAGTTTGATGACAGCCCTAGGAGAAGCCATTCTGTTATGAAATTGACAACACCACCATGACCTCACTGTCACCGTCCCAATTCGCCTAGAGGCATGACAATTGATGTTGAGCATAAAGTATAGGAAGTCCTGCACACCAATACTACCTTAAACGCTTTCAGTTGCAAGCTTTGAATTTATTCACTCATCTCCTCTTCTTTTAAAATCAACAATGGACAAGAAGTAGAAAATGACATAGGTAGAAAGCTTGATACTCGTACCCAGTTGTAGGCTGCGCTTTGGTTGGCTCCAACGACAAGTGGTATCACTCAACGTGGTCAGCACAAGTGCATTCATTCGACAAGCACCTAGCATCTAGGCAGCTTTATATAAGGAAAGACATGCTAATCCGCACAAAGAGAAGCATCAAGAAAAGTGGCTCAAACAAGCTTGTGTCCCACACCCAATTAGAAAACCATGATTCAATGAGATCTTCCCAACAGTTGAAAAAAACTACTTCACCCTGCCAACTCAAAAAATAAATGCCCCGCAAAAAAACATGCTAAATCTTACTGCTGATTGTGTATGAATTGCAAGGCAAATGTTGACCATTGGCACACTCTAAAAAAACAGTCTAACAAGACAATCTCCTTGTACTGGTTCAGCAAACTCATCACAAAGACACTTTCTGATGTTGTTTGATGGTGGAAAACACTATTGCTGCCAAATCACATGCGACCAAGCTGGTCACTCAAACACGAAATTGTGACTTCCACTTTCTGTATAGCAAAAAAAAATCAAAAATGGGGGGGGGGTTGAAAAATGAAGAATTCTGATTTATCTTGGATATTTCCTTTCAAGATTGCCGCGTGTGCTGATCCATATGCACACAGATGAGTTTTTTCATTTAGCCAAAAGTCATGGTCTAGCCACTCTGGTTGGTGTTCTCCTGGCCTGTTTAGGCAAACTTGTTAACATTTTGTATTGGGTGTTGAAGTGGGTTTGTATTGGGTTAGTGAATTTTTGTTGAATCGGGAGATATCATTTTTTCTGTTTATAACCCTAACATTTGGTGACTCTAACCCAAGGTTTGGTTCAGATGCTGAAGGTATGAAAAGAAACATCTGAGGAAGCACAGCATGTGCTGACTACATTCTAGAATTCTTGCATCACGATCATTCTTTTCCAAACCAGAAAAATAAGCACCTGGATGCACATCTTACCTGAAACCTGGCACCTAATAGGACTACTTCATAGTGAGAAAGAGAGACTTGAAGATTGTAGTTATCACCCTCTAACAGTTATTTTACTGTGTCTAACTAATGCCTCCTTTAATTTGGGTAATGTTGTAGTGTATAAAGTATTTCAGCTCATAGATACATTTTGTTAATGTTTTATGTTGAGTAATTTCTCATCTAGTTGCCTGGTTTCAAATCAAAATGAAAGCAAACAGTTTATAAGCAACAAATTGTTGCCATTCTGTTCTGTATTTGCATACTCTGAATTGCTTTTTTAAGTGCATTTTTTTGTCTAAAAGAGTCTCTTGAAATTTGCATTAGCTCAAAAATTGATCTCAGTATTTAGAGATTGCTTGGTCAGTTTAAGTATAACTGTGTACTAATTTTTAAAGAAAAGCATTTGCAATGATTTCTGTATCCTCTTAGTAGTGTGCGACCAATTATCTGCCATGGTCGAAGAGAACTTAGAAAAGGATCCTTGGCGTATTATCTTATTCAAGATAATAATACAAGTGATCCTTTGATTTACAAGCAAGAGACATTAGAATTATATTAAGAGCAATGGATAGAGTTGTGATTTTCCAAGGTAGATGATACATCTGTCTTCTTAAACTCTTTGTTTAGTACTGTTGGCTTTGAATCTTTTGTACATCATGGCCAGTCCAACCAAAATGGAAGTGTATGTCATCCTGTGACAAACATGTGTTTGTGCTTTAAGAAAGCACCTTTTAATCCTAACTGTACAGATTCAAAGGTTGTGACAAGTCAAACTTGTTGAAACACCACACAAATCCGATCAAGGGTTGATGACAAAAACATTTAATAGTAGTATACAGATGTGATATGACGAAGATCAATAAAGCACAAGAGCTACATATACAAGAGTAGATGACTAATGACACATTCATGAATGGTAAAAATACAAGATATTTAGGTATCAAAGAGATACGTAAATGTACATGAAAAACAGTTAGTTACGGATACATGAACTAAAGGATAGTCATAATATCGTATAAGAGACTTACTAGCAGTGAGTGGCCAGTGTTAAGGGCCGAAGCCCCAACAGAAAGGGGTAGTCATAAGACTACTCAATGGTGTTCGTAGGTGAGCAGGCAGGCAAAGAGGGAAGAAGAAGTTCCAAACAGCCGTTTTAAAATACACGAGGCCCTAGCGGGAACTCAGCGACATTAAACGGGCAGACAACCCACCAGGCGAATATGAAAATAACCGCCACAACTACATCAAAAGTCATCTAGTAACCAAAGTTAACTCAACCATGTAATCGAGAACAGCAGCAATTTCATATCTTAAGGAATTTTTGGAATTAACAGTTGTGACATCTTCTGTCCATTTCGAAAAGGCCACAATCTTGTATCTAGCTTGTTACATCTTTTTGGGTTCTTAATTTGAGTTTAATTTCTTTTATAATCTGGAAAGGTGACTGTAGTGCATTTTCCAGTTTACATACATGTATATTTAAATAAAATTAGATTGTTAAGTATAAAAAGTTATAATCCGTGTGCTTTACAGTAGTGTTTATTATATGTATATAGTGCAACACTATATTGCACATGTATCATGTCACTGTTATGTGTGTTTGTGTGTAATTAATTTTTCAAGTAATTATGTGTGGACATGATATGTGTTTGTGAAATGTTTTTTTAAATTGACACTACAGAGACACTTCTGGCAAGCTTTCTCTTGAATACAGGCCTTTAATCCATCTGCTTTAATCAAATGGAAGAGTAGACTTCTGAGTGGAATAACTAAAATATCAACTTAGTGTCATTTTTCAATGTTTTGTTCAGTAACGTAAATGACTTGTATATAATTTCCTAAATTTGAGCAGTGAGAATTTAATGCTGTTCTAAGCTAATTAAGCTAACAGCTTTTAATTAGAATAAAAAAAAAGATTTCAGAGCCAGTACTAAATAATTTTACTGTGAAATTGTTGTCTTCTTGCATTAAATATAATATCCTTTGTTTGTTATTCCGGTTTGGACCCCGCCAAAATATATCTCCAATCATTATGCATGTATCAGGTTTCTAAACATTGTTTTTTCTTTGCTGTTTTTTTTTTTTTGTTTTTTTCATCCTTCTTTCTGACATAATGTCTTTGCCTGCCAGATCGTTGGCAAATATTTATCCATTTTTTTTTTACCCAAGTCATTGTAGACTTCTATAACTATTATATTAGATGCTTTCTTGAATATTTACTTAAATTAGAATGCAATTTTTTTCACTTGATGTGTAACTATACTGTTAGTCCCAACATCTTGTTGTTCTTGTATCACCTGCACTTATTTCCAGAATTCCACATATTCCTTGTATACTCTTGCTACTATAGATTGACGAATAAACTTAGGCAGATTGCTAACTAGAAAAGAGTGCCTAGTCATTTGTCTCTGCATGTTAGGTTGTCACAGCTAGACTACTGTTTTTTTTTACCTTACATTAAACATAGGCATCCAGCCATTTCAACAAGTGACAGAAAGTAAAACTATCCAGTTTACTGCTCTCTCTCTCTCTCTCTCTCTCTCTCTCTCTCTAATTTATTGCCACTTCAATTAGTAGGATTTAACAAAATATCAATTTAATCTATACCGTATTAATCAGTGTGTGTGTGTGTGTGTGTGGGGGGGTCACAGTCAAGTCTGACTCAAGGCTCCAATCGACAGTCCAACCACTCCCAACTGTATCTCGCTCCAAAATCCAATATCCAAAACTATGTTCTTCGTCCCGCTCGTCTCGACAACAAATACAACTGCAGTTGTTCTGCCTGGTCTGTGATAATCAGTCCTTAAATACACCCCAATTTCACCACATCGGGCTCCTCACTCATAATTGTCCATGCAGCACGTGCAACCACTCGCCAGCATGGCGCGACCACCCACATCCGGGCCACTATGCCATTTCGTACTTCACCGATCGTCCACAGCTCTCACAATCTAAAGGAGCGGGTTCGACTCTAGGTCAGTTCTACACGCCAGGCAAAGCCTAGCCCGCTTCCTTCAAGATACGGCAAGTTCTTCACGCCCGCCACCCTCTCTGTCACACAGTGTTGCACGAGGCAGGTCTCCTCTCTCACTACACCGTAATTCCTTCATTCCTTATCTGGCTTGTATAAAAACAACTGTTTAACACACAGTGAAATTTACACAAATGAGAGATTAAATCCAAATATATAATTCTTCAATTTTTAGACATTTAGTCACATGAATTGAATATAAAAAAAACACTTTATCAAAACATTGTGGAATTTTACTTAGTATAGTATACAAAAACATGTCAAGTATATGTTGCAGGACTGAATGAGTAGTTATTAGTGGAAGCTCTAGCAGTTGTTCCAGCCTTTCCAGAATCTGGTTGTACCCTTAAGAGGTTATGGATCTAGTGGATATGGTGGACTTGATATGTTGAAGGTCAGTTTCCTTTTCCCTGCAGCGGCTAGAAATTTGGTTTCATCTCACAAATTGTAATCTTGTCTAGATAAGGAAATGTGTCTGACAGTTGTTTCTCCCCAAAATCTATCAATGGCTCTTTGAAAAACAGCAAATCTTTTATAATGTTGAAAGGTACATGCATACATGGTATAGTTTGCCATCCACTTCAAAGGTTGTATATAATTTATCAGAGTCACTGATCCTGATTGGGTGTAAAAGTCCAAAGTAGAAAATACTTGATATTTTGGCAAGATTGTTTAACCATCATTTCAGTATTGAGTAAGGGTATACTTCAAATTCAATGTAGATGTTCACAATAGTTGAATTGTCTATGCACATTCATTTCTTGTGGGAACATCCATCATTACAAATAAGTTACCATAAAGTGTGCACATCATGGAGAAGTGCTTGGTTCTATGATTACCTCAGAAAGCAATCTTTAAACCTTCTGAGCAATGAAATCCTGATCAAGGGGTTGAATTTCCTTGACTAGCCACTTCCCGATACAGTTCTGCTGTGACAGCTTTGAATGTGCAGTTTTTTCTGAGTTTATGAAGTTCATAAAGAAATTTGTTCTAGTATTTCCAAGGGTTGTTGATGTCTTATGACAAGAATATGTCTAATGAACAAATATCTCATTCTTTAGCTTTATGAAAATCTGTTCAGAAATGCCCCCTTCTCATAGTTTACTGCATCAGCAAAATATTCAGAGACATATTTGGTTAGACTGTGTAGTTTGTTAGATGTTTTGTCTTCATATTTCCAATGATTTCTCGAAAGTCTTTACCAGTATCAATATTCCTTCTTGGCAGCTGATGAAGTTGGGCCAATATTGAGCTTGTCTGGGCAAAGGACATGTCCATTATCACTTACAATATGTTCTGATACACTATATTCTCCAAACATAGATTTCAGAGCTTGTGCATTTTGAGGAGAATGGGAACTTGAAATGGTAGTCAGCTACCAGGATTTTCTCCACCATGTAGAACTTCTACATGGCTGGAGAAACATTGTAGAAGAGGCCTGATCCAACTACTTAACATGAACTAAATAGAATTCACAATTATCCATTGAAATGGGTTTGTTTCTCAGAAAAATCTTTCTTTTCCTGTAATTTGTTTTAATTTTGTTAACTATATTTTTTGGTTAACCAAATCAATCAAATTTATTCATTCAGCATTTTTACATTGATTAACAAAATCCCAGTCACCTACAGTGAAACCCTACCCCACAAAAGAATTTTCAATTCAATCTTTTCTCTACATTCTATAAAAATGAATAAAAAAAAGAAAAAAATAGTGGGCAATATTGTATCTTTTTTTTTTAGTTAAAAATAATGCATCCATATAAACTAAATAGACAACCACTATAAAAAATGTAAATACAATCTAATTCTCCATGGTATT
This sequence comes from Doryteuthis pealeii, assembly GCA_023376005.1. NCBI lineage: Eukaryota > Metazoa > Mollusca > Cephalopoda > Myopsida > Loliginidae > Doryteuthis > Doryteuthis pealeii. Next base: position 53,522,682 of record CM042162.1, read on the forward strand.
ATGTTTAAAACATGTAAAATCATTTACCTACACCTTCAAATTAACAAATGACAACAAAAATAAAATAAAAAAATAAACATGCTGTCTTCAGAATTTTAAGATAAAGTTTTTTTTTAAAGAAAGCTCATCCTNAGAAAGCTCATCTTTTATTGCTTTAAATACCTAAAAGAATCTAAATCTGATGATTAGCCAATTTTGGGGACTTTAAAACAAAAGATACTTTAGAAGATTTGTGTATTTGTACATCTTAGCAATAATACTTTATATAGTCACAGGCATTTTACTATGTAAATGGAGATAAATGCATTTATGTGACATAAAAAAGGAGCACATTTCGGTGTGTAAATAAATAAAAATCTATGGTAGACCACACAGTAAAATTATTTGATGTCTTTTTAATTTGAGTCATAAAGGGAGAGAACTTTTTCAATACATTTGGTGATCTGTAACAAAAATAAAATCATTAGTAATAATTTTTTAAGTACATAAAAATCTTGGAAAATATGTTGCACAAAATTGTGCATTTTTGAACTGACATTTTTAAGTAAATTAAATAGAGTTTTATCTATGGAGAAAACATTGACATGGCTGCTTCCCAGACGTTTAAAATTCACTATTAAATTCATCAATTCAAAGAAAAATATTGTTTTCAAAACTAAAAAAAAAAAAACAAAAAAAAAAAAACGCTACAAAAAGTATTTATATTTTTTTCGGGTATTGAATTTAAAAAAAAAAAATTTTTTTGTTCTTTTGATCTTCTAGAAATGTAAAAATTAGAAACTGGATTTTTTTTCTTCAAATGACCAAAGATCAAACTTCCCTCCTACATTCGGAATTGATAAAAAAAACATTTTTTTCAAATTTTTAAAATGAAATAAGTTATTCAATATAAAACTTCATGAAAATCGGACAATTCCTTCATTTTTGGTAATTGTTTTAAAATTAAGAAATTAAAAAAATTATCTCGCTTTGTTACTTTTTGCTGATGGCTACTTTTATGCAATAATAACAACAATCATAAATGATTGATTCGGCATTAAATGAAACGAAAAGCGTTGATATGCGTAAAAAAACAAAAAACAACTAATAACAATATGTGCAAATCAATCAGTAAGTACATATTTGTAAGCATATGTGCGTGAGTTGAGTATATGTCGCTCACTATCAATGAACGCGTTTTTTACGGTTTTTTGTTTTGGTTTCTGTATATATGCCATATTATAAGGAATCACTGCTTGCTTTTTTTGTGTCTGCACATTTTGTATTATTATTTTTTTTCCTCCCTCTTCATTTCTAATGAATGAAGGATTTTAGAATTATATTTTTTAAATAAAATATTAAGTTCTAATTTTGATAAGAATAATCATTTTTTTTTTTAATTTAATTATTTTTTAGTTCAAAAATTGTGACGATTCACTCACGGATTTTTTTTTTTTTTTTCAAAATCTAATAGTTTTTATACTTTGATAAAAAATATTGTTTTTTTTGCGCAAAAAGATTGAAATTAGTAATGAGCAACAAAAATAAACGCTATTTTCCATTTCATTTTTTTAAAACGCACACTTCATATTATCACTCGCCATAAAGGAATCAATTCAAACTTTATTAAACAAAAACGTCGTCTGCTCCACTGAATTATTGGTGAGTTGTACAGGTGGTCCGAAAGTCTTGTCACCAACACATATTCTTTTAACTTTCATTATTTTTTGTTTTAATGATATGTTATGTAATTATTTTACTTCTAAAAAATATTTAAAAATTAAATCATTTTCTAGAATTTCGGGTTGTATCATGTTACGCCTAAAAATATATGTAGCGAATGACAACATTTTTGGACCACCCTGTAATTCTTTTGTAAATTAAATTGTATATTATTGAACAACCATTTTTTAAAATTTTCTTATTTTAAATGTCTGTCATACTGGAACACAAATTTACAATGACTTATTTAATTTTAGCTAAACGATAATTGATATTATGTCGTCAAAACTGTGATTTAAGAAATAAAAAAAAACTTTTTTTTCAACCTTTAAGACCTATTTGTATGATCAATTTACTTTTCCTCTAATTGAATGACTTATTGTTTATAAATAAGGAATAAAATAACAAATAATGATTGTTGATACTGTTTGATTATTGATGAAGATAATGATATTTTCAATATCATTATCTTCATCAATAATCAATTGGAGAAGATAAACTAAAGAGAAGAGACAGATTTGCAGTGATTTTTTTCTCGTAATTTTATTGTTTGTACGTACAAAAGAAAAGAAAAAAAAAAGGGTAAAAGTAAAAAAGAAAACTGATTTTGTGAATGCTTTACTTTCAAACAGTTAAAAAAAGCTAATTAAAATATCTTTTAATCCTTATTTGATATAATTTGATAATAGTTTAAGTTTGAATATCTAAAAAAAAGATATTAGATTGAAATAAACAGGACATATGATATGAATAGACTATTCAAAGGTCATCATAATTTTTCTTAAAATTCAAATGACATAAGATTAAACTTTTTGCGATAGTATTTTCCTTTTTCTTTTTACACTATTTTCTTTTTATTTGATTATTTCATTTTATTCGTTTTTCTCTTTAGTAATACAATATGGGTATAATTTATATAAAGATTTTATAATACATGAGTGTGGGATGGCAGTATCCCTGCAGAAGTAAGGATCTGCCTTGAAATTGAATGAAAAACCTTTTACCTGGAATTTAAAAAGCATTGCAAACTTAACAAAATTCAAATTAGTTTTTATTTGCAATGCTATTCCTTTTATTCAAAAAGACTAGATTTAAAGAAGTGTTGTTGTTTTTATTTTGTAAATAGATAAATAAAAATGAAAAAACAATGAAAAAAACCCAAAAAACTGAGGAGACTTGCTGTCACTTGCTAGTGAAAGACCACTAATTAAAACTGGTATGAAAAACTTGATAGGAGTGAAATAATACAATATGGTACGTACACAGCCGAAAAAGAGGTGTATGTTGTTGGGGATCTTCATTATCTTGTCTTATTCTTAACTAGATTTGTCAAACGAACCACTGCATTATTTTCCATAACAATTTCACATTCATTCAATTATACTCTAATGATGATGATATATTTACAATGTTAATGACGACTGAGGATTGAAAATGAAAAGAATTGCTAAAACGAAAAAAGAAAAAGAAAACAACAACAAAAACGAAAACTTCTAATTACTACAAATTGTTAGAATTTATATCAAGGAGCCAATTAATAAAAAAACTATCAAATTATTTAAGTCTTTTAATGAAATACATTCTAAAATACATCGTTTTACTTCTTGTCACTCAGATTTCCGTGTATTTTTTACCACTTGTCAGGGTCATTCAATAAAATGATTTTTAAGTAAAAAAAAAATTCAGAATTTTCCCCCATAAATGTAAATTTTGTATTGTTTGAAATTAGTTTAGCAATAATTTAATCTCGCAAAAATATTTGTTTTGGGGCTATTCAAAATGGCAGCAAATTCAACAGTGCCTATTAGAAAGTTACAGAACGTGGGATGTTATATATCACACATTTTTCTTCCTTTTTTTATTTATCTATTTTTTTTTTTAAATAATCACCCCTGACGAAAATGGACATACTGATGTATGTATTATATCGAGAAGCATGATTTAGTGAAAAAAAAAAAAAAAAAAAAAAAAATTAAGAATGCGAATGGGCTAAAAATAGTTTTGTCATTATGATCCCGAGTCGAAAAGACAGACTATGGAGTTGAAACACACTGACTCTTCGGTAAAGAAAAAGTTCCTGGTGCAGCAGTCAATATAGAAGGTCATGCTGACAGTCTTCTTCTGGGGTATAAAAAAGACCATCACTATTGATTTCCTTGAAAAAGGTGCAATTGTAAAATTGTTTACAATTCGGTTAAACATGCGTTTGGCACTACCTGAGTTAAAAAAAACAAAACAAAACAAAACAAAAAATAGTCTATGGAGTGAAAACACACTGACTCTGGTAAAGAAAGTTCCTGGTGCAGCAGTCAATATAGAAGGTCATGCTGACAGTCTTCTGAGGTATGAAGGACCAATCATAATTGATTTCTTTGAAAGAGGTGCAATTGTAAACGGTACTTTCTTTATATTTGTCAACTTCTTTGGCAAAGTTCACAAAGTTATTGAATTACCCTCATATAAACATCTGTTCGACCTTATATCTTGCATTGTAAACTGAATCCTATCCCCTCGTAAAACTTTCTTTTAAAAAAGTACCCTATTATTAAATCGGAAAATCATTGTCTATTCGACAGTAATTTGAAGAAATGCCCCCGCCCGAAAAAACAAAAAACAAATAATAGATTAACACGTTAAAGGAAACGAGCAAATAAATAAATAAATAATTTTAAAATAAATAAAATAACATAAATTTGTTTAAATGAGCGGACTACGGTTTCATTCACTCTCACTCTGAAAAAAATGTTTCTAGTGTTTTTTTTTAATGAAAATTTCTTCATCGATTAAATAACAAATTGTACGATTATTTAAAAGAATATGAAAATTAATTACCCATTTTTGAAAATAGATTTACGAAGGGGATTAGTTTCCCATGTTAGGTCATTAAACAAACCTCATTTTATAAACACGCGTTTTCAAAGGAAAATTGTTTTCGGTGTTTTGTTTTGTTTTTTTTTTTCTTTAGAAGAAAACCCTAATTTATTTATTAACATAAACTGTTTTTGAAAATATTGTGATAAAATGTAAAAGACAAAAATCACTTACTTTGTGAGCAAGGAGTTATGACGACCGAGTAGAAGTATTTTTTTTCAATTTTTTTTTTTTTAATTAAATTCTTATTCAGTTCTTAGAGCAGCGAAAGTGACGCCAAATTGAAATCTCTAATTTCCGGTTAGGGGCCTCGATCTTTGTTCCGGTCAATGAGGTAAAATAAATCGCGTGATTCTAAGCAGCACCTGCTCCTTTGCCTAAATGGGACAGGGCCGGTTTATTGCCCGGTGCCCGAGGCGCCCCAAAAAGGGAATACCGACGGGACCACGCATTTTTTTGCACTGGCTATCGCATAAGTTTCGGTTTGTGCGTGGCTCACCATGAAAACATTTTTCCACTGTTTTATTGCTTTCTCTTAAAACTGTTGCAGTCGAAGTGACTGGCGGCACGATTAGCATCAGCGTTGGTCAAACGTTCATGGGTTAAGAATTACTTCGTTGAATTCATGATCTACAAAAAATATTTTAATTTTCATTTGTTGCGCAGCGTTAAAGTCTAACAGTGAATTTTTGCCATGTCTCTAGGGCAGGGGATACCTCCCGCCCATCCACTCATTACGGCCCTGTTAAAGTTATAAAGTCTCTGTACAATGTACATTGAAACAGACAATATACAAGAAACAACTTTTATTTTCATTCTCTATTCTTTTCCCTCTCTTTTGTTGACATTTCTTTTCACTGATACTTGACTGATATAGAATTTAATGCATTCACGCACATGAACAATTGACTTGATAATTGTAAGCACTTTATAAAACTTGAAAATAGTATTAATTGTTTGTAAATGACCAAAGCTGGTGATAAACATTTAAATTAAGAAATGTTAATACTTGTTAGTAATGTAAAAATATTCTTAAAATTTTTTCACAGTTCTTTCTGATATTGATTTTGGTATACACTTTAGTATTTTTTCTCTAGCATTATGTATTAGGCATGAGCAAAAGTTTCAAGCACCTTTCTGAAAACTATATACTGAATACGCAGTTAAACATTTTCTGCTGGAAACTTTTGCATACATCTTGTTATGCTAATTTATGTTTGCTGCTATATAATGCTGCTATATATTTGCACTAATAATGTTGCTACTGCTATAAATATAATCTGCTGATTGACATTATTTAGTTATGTGAATTCTTCTGTGTTAAAACTAGTAACTTTCTTTATAGTGTAAAGCATCCAAATAGGATTGATCAAGCAGACTTTCACTTACTTAATAATGTAGCAGAAAACAATTTTATGTTTTAAATAAAAAGCCCTCTTTCTTTACTAATCCCTAGCAATGTACAAAATGTATTGATTTGTACAATTACATGTTAATATTTCACTTCCAATTCCATGCTCAGTGTATTGTTAGTTAATTCAAATCTTATATCATGGAATTAATGCTTTATTGCTGGGTTCATTTACACTGGCTTGGAAAGTTGTGAATACATCAAAGGATTGCTCAACAAGGCTGCATTTTGATCTGGCTGATAGAAAACCAACAAAGTCAAGTAGTATTTGTAGATACTTTGGCTCTGAAAACATGCCTGACCCCAGAGTCATCATCTGATGAAGGCTTTGTTGGCAGTATGGCTTCTTTTTGTTTTGTTTTTTTATAAATTTTATTCATTAATCTTTTGCAGCACGCATGCATATATATATATATATATATATATATATATATATATATATATATATATATATATATATCAAATGAGAAATATGATTGTCATAGAACAACTTCAGTAAATGACTTCATACAGATAAGACTTGTATATACTTTTAATTTTATGAAGATTGAGAGCTTTTACTCACAATAAATGTTGACTCATCTTTCTAATAAAACAATGTGTAGTTCATGTGCACACTGAGACCATTCAAACTAATTTGAATTACTTATATAATTCATAATCTTTTAGGGACTAAATGTTTTTATGATATTGATAATAAATAAAAGGTGTTAATGAAAATGAAAAATAGGAAACTACTTAAAAGTTGTGCAGTTGATAAACATTTTTAAAGATTTGATTTTTACTTTATTTATCAAGTTTTATATAACATATATCCCATTAAAAAAATCATAACCTCATTTGGAATGATAGAAAGCAAATATAAAATAAAGAATAGACATAAAAGTTCATTAAGTGCACTAAATATTATTTGAAAATAATCTAATGTGTTTGTCATATACACTTTTATATATAATGTCAAGGTATTCACAGGATCAAACCATTTGATTCCTGTTACACACAGAGAACAGCAATATTATATCATTGAAATGTTACATGTTATTATCTTTTATATAAACATTCATGTATTTAGTTTTGTGCATACATGTCAGTTTTGTATGGCATAGGCATAACCATCTATGAGGGTGAATGGAAAAATTCATATGATGATGTCATATCTGCTGTTGATGACTTTTTTACCAATGGGATCCAAGTACTGCAACACCAATAGAAGAAGTGTGTGGACCATAAGGGGGACTATGTTGAAAAATAAACCTCATTTAGTCGCATTCTATCAGTATCTTGGTCAACCTATGAACTTTTGAGCTGACCCTTATGTAAAAACATAAGGTTAATTTGAGATCTAATTCATAGTACAACATTAATGAACAGAAAGGATACCACTACAAATTTTGCCCATGTATTAATTGGAAAAGTAGTCAGCAATCAGAAAAAAATAAAATACCAATAAATAACTTGATTTGATTTTCCCTAGTGATCCCTAAATTAAAAGAAGTAAAATTGTATAAATTTGAATGTATGAATATACTTGTAGGTAAACCAATAAGTCTAATGATGAAAAAAGTGTTTATATAGATATTTATATAAATAATAATAATAATAATATGGTTTAACTCAGTCGGCAGAGCATCTGTCTAGGAATGGTTCAAGGTTCTGGGTTCAATACCAGTCTTCGCCAACTTAGCGCATGAGTAGCACATCTTTGATAATCTAATCTGTGCAGTAAAGTAGGGAGCTGATGATAAGTGTGGCGCTCTACCTCAGCAAAAACAATCTCTCTAGTCTAGCACTAGCAAAAAGGGGATAGACTCCCTCACTGTCCAGCTGACACCGACAATAGGCCATTCCGCTGACTTTACTTACTAAATTATAATAAATATTTATTTTTTAATATAATCTCTTTCTTTGTCAGTGCACTTTAAACAAATCAAATCAAATATTATACAATGAAAATTCAAGATCAAAATTTAGCTAAAAACTGTGTTAAGCTGAATACTTATTATCAATAAGTATTCAGCACCCCTGCACCCTTGTAAATATAGTAATTTGTTTTATTATCAAAGTAAAGGTTTTAAAATAAAATAAATAAAATTTGAATTAAAAAAAAACCTGAGAAAAGAATTGAATATGTTCACTTGCAGATTCTAAATGAATAAAATGCTATATAATGATGATCATTGGAAACACCCATTTTTCTTTTTTAGAGTTCAACTTGCTAAAAGAAAGGAATTATGTCTGACAGAACTAGAAATCAAAATATATTTGGCACTCCACCAGAGCCATATTTTAGTCATGAAATTACTGGACTTACAAAGGAAATTTTAATGAAATGGTTATCAGGCCTTAATGATGAAAATGAGAAAAGGACTTCCTGTGTCACTGAAAATACGGTAAAATTGCACCATTTGATTTATTTTTTAATTCTAAATTAATTTTTCATTAGAGAATTGTTATTGTTAATAGTTTAAAAATAACACAGAATAGTATAATTTTTTTTTCATAAAATGAAATACAGATTTAATGAGTGAGGGAATTAACTTGTTTAAAGTAACAAGAACTGCCTTTACAAAGTACAAAAATGTAAACAATAAAACAATCATAATATAAAGATATTTAGTTATATTAATAAGGTATAATCTTTTCTATTTTTACTACTAAATTGGTGTATCATGTTAGAATTAATATCCATTTTATATACGCCTGATGTTAAATTTGAAATGAAAAGATAAGTGTTATACAAGCCAGGAACAAAAGTGACATCATTAGATACTTGTATACAGTAAATGTAGTGCTATTGATTATATATATATATATATATATATATTTAGTGTTTTTTTTCTCCGGGACAACAAACAGGACACATTTGCGTCTATACCTATTATGTGGGGGGCTTTGCCCCCCAGCATCACATAAGTAAGTACATTCCTTTATGGATTCTCCATCACTTCTACAGGACGAATAATGCAATAAATACATTAAAAAAAATTAAGATGACAAATTAAAAAATTGGCCATAATGAATTTACTCAGTTCTGTACTGGTTTAGATGTATAAAGTTTAATTTTTAATGCAAGAATTGAAATGTGGGACCACTTATAAATAATTCAATTATATTATTACAATGGTTGATTGATATGTAAATTATCTTCCCACATAGCATCTCTTATAGTGAAGATAAAAACATGCCAGAATATAAAGTTATGTTAAAACATGCTTAGTGTCAATTACTTGTGATGGCATTGAGTAATAGTATCCATTAGTAATAACCTTAGTTAGTCCTGAGTATTCTGTTCAAGTTATATATGAAGCAGAAATCAGTGATAGAATTGTTGGTACTAGAAGGTTGCTTACCATACAAAATTCACTTGTATGAAAGCAAATTATGGCAAAGATTGTATAGATGTGAAAAACATCCACTAGCAGGTTTGATGTGCCAATATCTACAGTAGAGGCAATATGAGTGTGATAAACATTTTAGTGTTGAACAAGGAGAATAAAAAAAGAATGGGTGCCATGATTTAAGAAAATCAGCAAGCTCAATAAAGAAATATTGCACTAAAGCTAAATATTAGTAAAAAAAAAAAAAGAAAGAAAAAAAAAAGAAGAAAAAAGGAATGTAGCACATTACTGAATTACAGAAAAATCTGTGCAATTTTTGCAGCACCCTTGCAAAAATTGATATGAAGGAAGTGGAAAAATGTTTGTCAAGAATTCTTTAACAAATATCATTGTCAGGCAAATGATTTCCTTATGAATTATTATGAATCTTGGAGTTATCATAATGACACTAACAACAGCAACAACAAAAAACAATCTATAGCCAGGGTGTAAAAACATATGACCCTCTGGCTGGATCTGGCCCAAAGCCATATTTACCTAGCACATGGCTCAATTTTATTAAAACGAATTATATTATTTTTTCATTTAAAAATATTCTGTTAAATATATATTTATATAGAGATTATAAAACAATTTTTCTTTACCCATTAAGCCATGGAAGGCTAAACATAAAGCATTTAAGGTTTACAAACACAGTTCTGCAACAAAATGTTTTTTAAACCTGTGGATTTTTTTAATGATATACCTTTGAGCCTTTTGTGACAGACCTGTGAACCTTTCAAGACAGTGAAGCTCTGAACTTTTCTCTATAGAGCTGTATTTATGCTGTGGAACAAAGACACTATACACAAATCTCAGTTAATTCTTGTCAGTGATAGTATACTACTTTTACTAAAGGTAATTCTAGTTTTCCAAATTATTACGTCTAAATTTTTAATACCTATCTAACTCTATAAAGGGAAGAAAAGTTGAACATGGACTAATACAAAAAAAAAATCATGAAAATATAAAGATTATTGCGGCAAGATTCATAAAGAAAAAATTGCTAGATTATATATTCAGTTAGAAAATTAGCAGTTAGTTTTTTAAAAACCTGTTTAAAATGAATGATACTGCAGTTCTATAATAATGCATAAATATACCAAATTCAAACTACTCATTGCAAGAATAGCATCTATGTTCAGAAGTTCATATGTTTGCAAGCAGTTATTCACTTGATTGCACATTAACAAATCAAAATATAATTGAAAAAATAATGGATGATCATTTGAATGTGTTAATGAAAGTATTGACCTCTGATTCCTTTTATCCAAACTTTGATATTCTGGTAGAAAAGAATAAAAACCAATTAAAAACAAAATTATTTCATTTCTTTTTGTGTATATAAAAAATATCTAAAATAACTTTTGCCAGATTATTATATACCAATTCTATTGTACATCTGTTAATTTTGTGAGACAATGAATCTGTGTTTCAATTTATCACAGGCTTAAGTAAGACTTTATGAAAGACAAGCAGTTGCCCATGCTGCAGGTCTTCCCTCTTGAAAACATCAATGTTGTCCAAGATGCCATACAACTTGGCATTAGTGTTGCTACAGGAAACAACTCCATCCAGGATTTAAACTCAGCTCATCAAGTCTATTTCTTTTGACAATAATCATTGTATTACTTGCACATTACAGATATAATTTCTTAATTATACATACAATTGGACAATTTCCATATCCATTCTCTCTCTAAGAAGTCTTACTTATAAGGACAGTATATATACTTTGTGGATGAACGTTTCCCACACATCTCTGCACACATACTTTGCTAACATCTAATATTCTTACATTTCTTTTTTTGTTAATAAAGTTGTTATAATTTATATTGAACCATTTAGTGCCTGCACTGTAAATAGTTTTATTTTAGGAATAATTGTTTGTATCTGGCCTATGAGTACATGCTTCAATCCTGCAAAATCAAATGAGTTTGATACTCCTGATCTATAGAATATCATCACACAGATTCTCCAAAAGTAAAAAGAATTCAAAATGATTCCTTCAGAGCAGAAAATTATACTTCCAATTTCTGGGGGCACAAAAGGATACATTTGCATAAAATTTTTTGAAAGGAGAACTTTGCCACATTGCAGCCAATAAATAGAAAATATTTGCAAATTTAAAGAGAAAGTATTTCATATTGATATCACTTTATTTACTCTACATGGTTTTTATTATTCATTATTCTACATGTTTTTTTAAATTATTTTACGTGTTTTATAGGATTGGAGATCTTGTTTAGTTATTTACTAAGCTTAGCTGTGTCAAAGACCTTATTTATCAATCAACCTTTATATCATTTTATGACTAGCATTTTCTAGGAAAATCTATATTGGCAAATACATACACATATTGACAGAGCAGTTGTGAGAGGTGTTTATTATGAAAAAAATTACTAATTGGTTCAATTATTAGAAATAGCTGCCTTATTAAAGGGTTTTATGCTAGTTTTTAACCTAAATGTCATTTAAAGAAATGCTTCATTCTCTTATGTGGTATATAAGTTAATTAGTACAAGAGATATTCTTTACTCTATCATCTATGTGGGAAACTCATTTTTAATTGAAAGCATTCATTCTAATGTTAAACATTTATTAGATGTGTATTTTTTTTACCTTTGCAAATAAAAAATGTTATAATAATTTAATATAGTTGGAAAACTATTCTGAAAGTTTTATTGATGTTTTCACATGTTGCAGGAGCATTTATATAGCTAGAGATATAAAATAATAATTGTTAATCATTCTGTTATAGCCTGTATAGATTAAGTTTTTAACTTATTTACACAAATTTCAAAACTTATGATTACTCTTTATTTCTTCTACTAAACCATGAAAAATTAAATTAAAGATTAACCAAGTCAAATAGATTATGAAAAGACATTTGACTCATTTGAAATTGACCTTAGCATAATTTAATATTTCAAATGTAATAGTTTTCAATTGAAACATGCAAATTATAAAGAGATTTAAATGGGTTCAACAAGCAAAATAAAAAGTATAATAGAGAAATTATTCCTTTATTTGTTGTTCATGATTATTTTACTTTAAAAATACTAGTTGATATAGGATACCAAAATTAAAAATACTAGTTGATATATGATACCAAAATTAAAAATACTAGTTGATATATGATACCAAAATTAAAAATACTAGTTGATATATGATACCAAAATTATAAATGGTGCAATTTTTGTTGTGGGATGGGGGTGGGTGCTTTAATTGTTTATGAAGCTTGTGAGATTTTGCTCTCTTGTGTATGTTCAAATAGTTACTCATTCAGTGATTAACTGTGCTTTATGTGGCTTAATTATCTATGACAATGTAGCACATTTAGAGAGAAGAGTAGCAACATATATATAGCTCGTATTTAATTTAGACTATTGATGACTCTACAAAAAAGCTTTTCATGTAAACTTGATACACAGTAACTACATTCTTTTTTATTTTTCTACTCGGTGGATTTATTAAATTGATTTTATTTGGATTACAAAATCTTGTTACTTATATTTTTAGTTGCAGGTGTTCATTTTCATATTCCTTTTTAACAGAATATTATTTTACTTGCTATATATCTTGTTATAACATTTTTCATTTCTCTCAACTTTATAATCATTATTTTTTTTAGAACAATTCTTGATTTAAGTCTAAAAGATTGTATTATTCATCATTTATTTTGCAGTAAATCCTTTGTTTGATCAATGCTTATTTGAGTTTCTACCTAGAAATCTAATACTTTTCTATTTTATGACTATTTTATAATAAACTATAAAGTTATACTCTGAAAAAAGATCATTGTAATGTAAATCTATATTTCTGTCTTTCTTTTGACACCCACTCTCTTTGCTTAATAAAATTGATTGAAATCATTAAATTTTACCCATTGTTTGCTATAAAAACTAATGATTCATATTTTGAATTTCTATAATGTGTACAAACTTTTTCAAATATTTTCTTGACCTTCTTTAGCAGTTTGGTGTCAACTCTGCTCATGATTTAAAAAAATATATAGAATTTTCTTGATTTTAAGAGTCCCCGTAAAATACAATTTTTTTTATTAGGAAAATTTTCCCCAAATTCAACTTTTTAAGTCTTTATATAAATGGTTTCTTTGTCCTTGTTCAAATATCTTTAGGTACTTTCTTCTTATACAGCTTATTGAGTTCAAGTGTTTTTTTTCTCTTTTTAAAGCTTATATCAGTCATTATATTGCAGCATCTTGATAGTACAAATAGAAAAGCATTTTTATCTTGATCCTTTCCAAAGCCATATTATCTTTTTTTTTTATTCATATTGCTTACCTATCCTTTTCACATGGGTAGCATTTTTAGAATTATTTTGGAAGCAAAGTGAATCAGTAATCTTTGTATTTTCTTCACTTAGCTTTCTCTACATGCCCACCTATTCAATGTCTTCTTTACCAAAATACATCTGTACAATTCCTTTTAGTTTTTTTAGATAACCTTTGTCCCTTCTTTGTTTTTTTTGTTGTTTTTTTTAATGCCATCGGGGGAATAAATGCTTTGTTTCTAGTTAATACCTTTATTGCATCACTGACTTCTCATTCAAGATTTCTGATCTTAAGTTATCTAGATCAACATTGTTTGTTTGTCTCTCTCTCTCTCTCTCTCTCTCTCTCTCTCTCTCTCTTCAGTATACTGTTTTTTTAGTCACTATTTATTTTTGTGACTATATTCTACTTCCTTCCTTATAAATTTTTTTATCCATATCAATCGATACATTAAAAAAGTTTACTTTTATAATCTGATATGATTTTTTTTCCGGATATAGTATAAAGGAAAATGTATTCCCAGATATGGTTAGATTTTGTTTTACTTTAATTTTTAGATACACACTGAGTTTAGTAGTATAAATACTTCTTTATCCTTGATATACATTTTCTGTTTCCAAAATCTAGTCTACCAGTTTTAATTGTACATATAAATATTCTTTCAGTATATATTTCCATTATTGAAGATCCATCATAAGGTTTTGCATTTTCAATTAGTTTTGATATTTTTCAATAGTATATACTTATTTTTATTTTTTAAAGTTTCCCTTTTCTACGATACTTAACCAATCTATACTTCATAGCAGAAACCACACCCTCTGGTCTGTCATATGTGTTACTTACTTTTATTTGACAGGTTTTATTTAGAACACAAAAGAGAATAGCAGACTTTATTATAGAGCATTGCAAATAAGTAAACAATAACATCTCTGGAAACTATTAGAAATAATTTTGTATTTTACAAAAAATGTTTTCCTTTTTTCATATTTTTATAAGTTGTCTTAGTATATTTGTAAATCTTATATTATTATGATCAAACAATATCTTTAATTGATTCGTTCTTATGTTGAAATGATATTATTTATAATGATGATTTGTTTTACATCAGTGGAAATCATCTGGACTGTCAGCCACCTTGATGTTCTCATTCAAGATATTTAAAAAATAAATAAATAAATAAATAAATAAACAATGATATTAATGTTATATACCCACATTAAACATTGGGTATATACACGAGTGAGAGAGTGTTCAGAGAGAGTTCTTGGTGATAGAGAGACATATTGGAGAGAGAGAGAGAGAGATTAGAGACTTACTTGGAGAGGAGCTGACCTTACTTTATCACTTGTTGACATTTTTACTTTTCCCGTTGCCATGTTCCTGTCTTCTGTTTCCTCTTCTTCTTTTCTGGCCAACATTTCATCTAGGTGGGTTCTTCTATCTAACTTCTTCTACTAAGGGCTTTGCTTTTGGTCTTTACTTGTTTTCAATTAAATGAACTAACAAGACATTTTTGTTGCTTGATCAAGCTTTTATTTTATCTAGCCCATGATTCTTATTCGCCGCATGGAGTGACTAACCTTAGAGCACATCTAAACTTTTTGACGGCCGGGCTGAATCTAAAAACTAAAACTAATCACATGTTTCTCATGGCGCATGAGATTCATGTCTCTAGGGGTCAGGGGGCTACCAACAGTCACTGATAAATTTCCACTCCCTGATCTCAAAGTTAAAGGCCCTTATTCTCAGCTTCAGGGTCTGCCAACAATCTATGACACGCATAAATTGTAACATTAATACATCATTGAGAACAGTTTTTTCATTACCTAAAATAGTTACATTTGAACATTGATATATTTTGGTTTATCTATTGATACATACTCATGTGGATGTAATTCAAAGATAACCATCTACTTGAGAGAATCTTCCTAACAAACCTTAACATTTTATAAGCTATCTTTTGTATTTGCTTATTTTTATACGATTTCTCTTATCTAATCTTGCTTATATTTATTTCCTTTGTACATTTGTAAGTCAAACAAGACTTTTTCTCTCAAAATTAATTGCATCATTCAGTAGTCTACTTTTTATTAAACAGGAAAATAATAAGTAAGCTTGGTTCCTGTACTCAATGATGCTAAATCCTAAATTAGTAATAGTCATAATAAATGATTTTTGTGAAATCAGTTGAGAGGTTTGTATACACCCAAATGCACACATGCTTGAGAATTTTCAGCTAAAACATTCTCATTATTTTGTATATTAAAATCCTAACAGTAAATAACAACTTGTTATATAAATGGTTGGTTGGTTGTTTTTGTTTTACAGCATATCAACCCTTTTCAGGGCATTTAATGCCGGATCAAGTCATTTTTATAAACAAAGGACTCATGATGCTTACAGTACTTGCTGTTGCTTAAGTGGTCACCCAATTAAGTATTGAACAGGCTCATCGCTGCTTAACTTTGGTGATCTAGCGGCAACTGGTGCTTTCAGCGTGAATTGACTGTAATCCAGTTATATAAAGCAGATAGTTATATATGTGGCTGTAAAAGACATTTTAATATTATCAGTCAGTAGGTATGAAGCCTAAAAGACTTGCTCAAGGCCTATATTCCTTCTCTTTGGCTCAAGCCTGTGCCAGCTTATTAAAAATCATGTGAGCCAAAATAGTCTAATATATTTAGATTATAAAACAATAATCTTTACTATATTATTTTTTAATTTTAATGTTTGCTTCATTTGCCTGAAGCAATTTAAAAGTTGATTAAAGATTAAAAAAATGAGACAAAAACTTTCTCTGAAATTGAAGTAAATAAACTGATGAAAGATAAATGAATTTTGAATTCCCCTAGACTTCTTAATTACTTTTTTCTCCACAAAAATGAAATAAGCGAAATGCAGAAACTGCTCTCATTTTTCCTATTATCATTGAAACTTAAGTCTCTGATTGCAAGATTCTCTCTTCAGACCTTGATATTTTTCAAAGTAAGTTCAATTGTTTAGGTTATAGACACTTCACAAATTTTCAGTATTGCTTCTCTGTTTGTGATATGAAATATCATTAACCTGTCTATGTGTCTTTTCTATCAGATTTTTGTTCTTATTCTTTTTTTTATATATAAAATGGAAGATTTGTTTATTATTCAGATGATAAACCATTCACTCCCCAAATTTCTTTTAAAAACTATGATAACATAGAGTAAATATAGTAAAGTGTTTATAAGATGATTTTTTGTGTTTATTTTTCTTCAGCTTATTCTTCTTATTTCTGATATTTCTTGAACATCATATTTAGTCATAAGTTTTATTATCTATAATCATTTAAAAGCCACCTTCACTCAATTTCAAATAATATCCTATTTATAGAATTTATTTAACAACTCATTGCAAATAAATAAATAAGGGAAATAATTAGCATTTAATAGCTATTTTCCTTTATAAATTATTATGATCAGGAGGAGTGTGAATTTGGATCTCATACTATTATTACTAAGTAAAAATTGGATTGGAAATTGCCTTATTCTCTAAACTTGAGATTTTAAACATTATTGTACTCACTGCAATGTGCCATTTTTGCTGTTTTACAATGATACATAAATTATTATAATATAGATCGTGAAATAATACAATAACTTAATGAATTTGATAAGTTCTTAATTTGCTAAAGGTTAAAATGTTTCTATATGAGTTGGTTGGTTATATAACTAAGATCTTCAACTAATGCATTAAAATATCCAATTTATGATTTTTATTGTTTTGGGCTTTTTGTTTTTAAGACTTAGCCATCAGTTTAAAAAATGTTGTTCGGCTAGAAACCACATGGTTCCTAGTTCGATTCCAGTCCTCGCCAACTCAGCGTATGAGTAGCACAGGGATCTGTGCGGTAAAGTAAGGAGCTGATGGTAGGTGTGGCGCTCCACCTCAGATGCCAAAAACAATCTCCTTGGTCTAGCTCTAGTGAAAAGGGGATAGACTCCCTCACTGATTGGCTGATACCGACTTTGGCCGCCCCGACGACTTTACTTACTATTAACAAAACAATAGTCATCATTTACAATTTCATACAGTTTGTATTCACCATTAATATCCATTCTTTGTTTTTGAATAAAAAATATCATTGATTATAAAAATATTTTTCAATTTGATTTAGTGTATTTTCTTATTTATTTATTTATTTTTTTTCATTTTGTCTTTGCTTTTGTTCATTTTCTTCAAATTCACAAATAAGACAAAGGTGTAAATCAAACATTTTCCTACATGTCTAAATTTTAAAGTTTTATAACAAATCTTCTCTAGAAAACAAAGGAAAATTTAAAATATTCTCATTTATTTAACTGTTAATGTTTAATTGTAGGGAGTTTTCAAATATGGAGAGTTTGCTGAGTTTGTGTTCTTGACCTGTGAAAGATTTAAGGTACCTGATGAAGTGCGATATCTTGCACTGGAATTATTTGACAGGTAAGTTCCACAAAACAACTTTTTAATTTTTATTTTACATATATACCCATCAACTGCATCAGGATACAAAAGATATAAACATCTTGAAATTTGTTATTTTAAAACTCAAAACAAATGGAAAGACTAGTTTATCAGTCTTGTCATTGATTTAGATATTAAGCTACTTTTATATTGTATACCTAAATGACCAAAAGAAAACATTTTTTCAATATTTGCCCATTCTCAATGAAAATCAAGCTTATCTGCTATGATATTTTGTTTTAGCAAGAAAATATATTCAGTTAGCTGAATTAATAATGTCAAAATGTTTATTTATATCAACAGATGCTTAAATTCATATTATTCTTTATAATGAAAAGAATTATCAATTTATAAAAAATCAGTTATGTATTTTATATAAAAGTAAAAGTATTTGGAGTGGCCTATTGTCAGTATCAGCCATACAGCAAAAGGAGAGATTGTTTTGCGAAAGTGGATGCTTTACTGCACATATCAGATTACTCAAGCTATGCTACTCATGTGCTGAGTTAGTGTGGGCTGGTATTGAATCCGAAACCTTGTGATTCCGAGATGGATGCTCTACCAACTGAGCTAAACCAGCCCTATATGTTTTATATAATCAGTGAGGCATGGTCTTTTTTTTCTAAACTGATATGTTGACTGTACTGCTATATGGTTAATATTGGTCTTTTACAACAAAAAAAAAAAAAAAAAAAAAAAAAAGCAAACAAATAAACAAAAAAAAAACAATAGAATTTTGAAGAAATCTACATAATCATTTTTAAAAAAAGGCAAATTAACAATTATTGAAGGAAGGTTATAAAAGCCAGATATATCACAAATTTGATCGCCTTCAGCATCTAAATTGTTATTGAATGATTTTGCACTGATTTTGAATGAGTTCCTAGGAAATTAGTCTTCTTACTAAAGACAAAATATAATTTAATTTGCTTATCTTTTTTACTTGTTGCAAAGTCCATCTTCGAATACAATATTCATGGACATTCTCATCTTTTTTCTTCATCATTTTGTTATCAGTGTTGTGTTTTCAATAGGCACCTAACTAGCTTCCTATCTTCATTATTCTCATTTCATCTTATTATTTTCAACATCTTTTGGCTTCATAATCTTTTATAAACACATCTATTGTTTAAAAATGCAGTAACTTTTTTATTATAAAGAATTGAATCCTATATTTAAATTCATACAATAATAATTTACTTATTTGAAGTTCATATAAATTATATGTTCTAGCTAATTAAAATTACATGTAAATGATTAATTTAATTTTAGAGTTTAGTATAATTAAAAAATATAGAGCTATTTTCAGAGCCAATTTTCTTCTAGTACAATCCTTGAAGAAATTGGCTGTGATCTATCAACAAATATAGGAAAAGTGAATAAAGCACTGGTCAACAACCTTCTTAAATCTTTTTTGATAAAAAATGATAATTAAAATTTTCAAATCTAAAAACAATTATGTTAAAGACAATTTTTCAATATTCACAATTAAATCAGTGATACATTGTCAAGCCTCTGTTTAACCTTAAATGAAACATAATAAATAAAAGAAATTTTCAATCAAGCAAATCTTTATAATGAAAAGAAACAAAATTAATTTGTTTTATTATCTTATAAGGTTATTGTAAAGACATTGCATAAGGGCAGGAAGTTACCAAGCTTTCTCTAACTTCCACATGATTCTATGACACAAGATGAATAAATTCACTTCACTGGTGAACAATTTAACTCAAATTGCTTTATTAAAACTTGGATAATATGCTTTGCTCACTAATTTATTGTGTAACTTTATGTTTTTCACAGATACTTGTTTTTTTTATTTGTTTTTTTTTTTAATTTCCATGCCTAATGATGGTTATTGCAAATCAAAATATAATAAAACCAGAAATGCATTTCCTTTAGGCATGTCCAAAAATGGAATAGCAGAAATAAAATGAAACCACCCATTTTATTGAATCATTAATTTTTTGATTGATATAAACTGGCAAATTTAATGTTTCAAATAATATTTTTCTTTTTTTTCTTTTGCATATTATTTAAACCTATTATATTTCATTCCAGCTTATTCTATAATTTTACCACTGAAAATTTCTGATTCCAAATTATTAGAGCAACTGCTTTGCAAGGTAGAAAAAGAAATGGAAAAGTTTTATAAAATTGAGGCAATTTCTTTTCATAACTAATTTCCCCTGATTTGCAAATTTGTTGCTTGACTGTGTGGAGCAAATAACTGCAAGTATTTCATTGGGGAATGTTTTTCAAGATCCACATCATCTTGCACAGACATGAAAAAAGAAAAAAGGAAAAATAAATAAAATAAAGGAAAAAATAAAATAAAGAACAAAAAAATCCTCAAAATCCATGTGTAAAATAATTTTTTTCTCTTTAATACTAAGATTTGGACCTTGCTAAATTCAAAATTGTTTATAATGATTATGGCTTGATTTATTTACAGAAAAATATATTTCTACTTTTTTCAATAGTAGACCTTAAAAATTAAATCAATATTTCCTAAAAGAATGTAAAATTTTAAAAATGAATATACGGTACAGTATATCTTTAAATTATTATCACTATATTATGTCTTCTGGTCAATTAAGTAAAAATGAAAAAATATTAGCTAAAAAAATTATAACTCTTAAATATTCCTTCTACTTTGCAGATAAAAATCAAACTATGAAGAGGGAATTGTTCTTTAATAGTTGTTTTATATTTTTCAATAGATGCATTTGCAAATCTATAAATTCCAATAGGAAATTTAAACCAGCATTCAAAACACTTTTCTTAGAATGAAATTGTTTAAAAATTGACTTGGTATTTTATTGAGGTATGATTGTTATCATAGAATTTATTTCTGAGAAGTTTGTAATAACCGAGTTAAGAATTGAAAATAAATAAAAGCTATATTCATTTTAACAAAACATAATAGATAATGTGTGGCTCATATTCACAAATCTTACATTAAAAAATAAATATATTTCTTAGAATGTCTATGAATTATATATATATATATATATATATATATATATATATATATATATATATATATATTCTGCAAAGCAGAAATTGTGCATTTAAAAGAGAACTATCACTGCTGATTTAACTCTTTGAATACTGATGTTTTAGCTTACTCATTAGATAACTTACTTGTTATAATCAAGTATGATGCATACTTGATTATATTTAGATATTTAGAAGTTTATGACATTTAGGACATACAGAGTAAAATTGTAATTGATCTATTATGAAATACAGATATCTTTTTGTATTTTAGCTATCTTATGAAAAACTTCAAAAATAGATTTTTATACTGTTTAGGTTTGAAGGGTTTTATCAAATGTTCAACTTGATCACTTTTTATTTTTCCAGTTCAGTGTTTAATTAGATGAATCATTACTAAAGAACTACTACTTCCACCAGTCTTTTCTCCGTTTTGTGTTACTATTTTGCTATATTCAATAATACATATTTTCTGTTTTTAGTTATTTTATTCGTTTAAAATTGAATATTTTTCTTGAAATAACAATCTTCAGTTTTATATAAACTATTAGTTTGGGTAAATCAAGTAAAAGAATATAAAAAATGACAAAAAAACAAAACAAAAAAACAAACCTGAAAATCATAATCAAATAATTGATGTGTAAAAAGACTGCATATTAAATACTATTTATTAAAAGTCTCTTGAGAGTACATCAAATAGATATGCTAGAATATAAAGTGGGAGGGATTCATATTTAAAAACAATACTATTTTTGCAAATATTTGTATAGGACCAAAACTTGGACTTGATTAATGTACTTATAGGTTCTCAATTGTCTTATGTATTTGTGGCATATTGAATTATTAGATATAATGATTATTCCTGATTCTCTTCTCAGCAGTGGATTTTGTAGAAAACAAGATACATTATTCAGTTTATAAAATTATCTTATTTTCTCATTATACAGTGGCAAATATAAAATTATTCAATGCCAGTTCTGATTAGTAATAAAATTCATTTCAATGTTTTTTTTTCTAACTGAATTCAGAAATGAAAAAATAGTTTTGCACCTATATAAGCCTTTTTATATGCAGAGAGGTGTTCTTATGCCATTTTTTAATCACCAGAGTTGGCTTATCAATTCACGAGTAGGTATCTTGATTTTTATATTCTATGCTCTCTGGTGAGCTTGTAAAATTCAAACATGCAATTTATATGCAATAGTCTTTTCAATATCAATATCATGCAGACCCTTATTTAATAAAATCAAACATGCTTCTTTATCAATATACACATACACACATTTGCATTGTAAATTATTTTCTTTTATAATCATATTTATACCTAGTTACCCACTTTCTACTTTTTTTATTTCTTTTCAACTTTATCCAATGAAACTTACTCCTGATATGATGTAAAATGTTTTTATATCTTTTATTGATAATATTTTCAATAACAAAGATCTCTTTTATTTTTAATGGATTTAAAACTTTTATAGTATCATTATATGTTTAATAAGAATAGTGCAGTAAAATTTATCAAATTGTAATGATAACAATATAGCCAGCGTTAAGTAAATTTTAAGTTTTATAATTTAATGTTTAAACTTTATGATAAATAAATGTAATCTTTTTATTTATTTGAAAAACTAGGTTGTATGTATTAGAAGCCTCAATTCTCTGTAATGAGCAGAAAATATTTAATACATTTATAATAAATGTATGAATGTTATTAGAATAAAATGTTTCTTTGAAAAATCTCTATCTTTTTCTATTATCATTTTCATGTGAAAATTATTTATCAGAAAGGATAAACTATTCAGAACTTAATATATAGTTAAAATTTCCATATTTCCATACATTCCTCAGCAATTGGAGCTTAGAGCTAGAGAGTAAGAAGTTTTGACTTTTGTCCCACATAATCATTAGGAAAGAATTGTTACATCAAAATCATCTAATTTTTAATGTGCTAATTCTTTTTAGTAACCAATCTTCATTGATAAGTTCATGTTATGAACATTAATTGGTAAAGTTCAAAATAATACAAGTAAATGATAATTTGGTATGAGATTTATTATCAAATTATATAAAGTTTGTATTGAAATCATTTGTACTTACAAAAATTATTTCATTACAAACTACTTTATAGTTTGTTGTTAATTTGAAGTTGGACAAATAAAACTTGTTAGTTTCATTACAAATAGAACTGAAAAATGTTATAAAACTATATTTTGCTTGAAACTTGTGCAGATACAAAGAAGACTAAAATAGCCACAAAGAAAATATTTTAATCTAGTCTCAAACTTTTCATTTGTCTTTAAAAATGTTTAACTGAAAAAAATCAAAGAGTTTTAATGTTCGAAGAGATTTTAAAAATTATTATTTGGAAATGAAAGAAGCCATAGAATTGATACATTACTTTTAAAGGAATCACTTCTAAATAAGATAAAAATTACATGCAATAATTTTTGTAATATAACCTTTATGAATATCAGTCTTATAGCTTTCATAAAAGATCTGGTACCTTTCTGGCATTTGCCAGTCTTGAGAGACAATGGATTTGTGCCTGGATCTTGGGAGAGACCTAGGTATGGTTGTATGGAAGACTGGCAGTTACTCATGCTGCAGGTTTTCCTTCTTCATAACTGATATTGTCCAATGGACAAAATGCTATACATCTTGGCATTAGTGTCACTACTGGAGTTAAACATAAAAGACTGCCCTAGGAACTCCAACTGTTGGTTTTGACACTCTACTGTGGCAAGCTAGTAGTGTGTGTGTGGGGGGGGGGTCTTGAATTCAGAGTTTTTATTCTTCTAGACCAGTTGCCCCTATCAAGGCTAGAGAGTTTAATCTACTCCACTATTTACCCATAGCTGAGGAGAAGAGATGGGTTCATGCCTTTCTCCAGGGCAATGAGATACAAACAACCTTGTCTAAAAATTGAACTTGGTTTGTTAAGCCCATTTTCACCAATGATAATTATTATACTACATGCACCTCCATTAAAAAACCTGATATATCAACATGATATATTCTGTGTAGTCAGCATTTTCAACTGTTTTTTTTTTTATTGCTTTCAGTTTCATGATTAAACATATTGAAGAACTTTATAAGCACATTCTAACATCTGAAAAGTCCACCAAGAAAAATGATTGGTTAGCAATTCAAGAAAGAATTAGAAATCAAGTAATGCTGAGAATTTCTTCTTGTTGCCAGATTGCCAGTAAACTAACTTCACATTACAAAGTAAGTTATGAATTTTTTTTATCTCAATAAAGACTTTATGTTGTTTTTTGTTTTCTTTTATTCATTTTCTATATATTTATATCATAAGTTATTTTATAATCAATCACAAATAATTTTATACTTAAGTTTTTGAGAAGATATGTAGTCTTTTGGAATAAGAGAAAGCAGATATGCTTTTAAAAATTTTCATATGAACACAGAAAAATCTATGTTATTTATTGCATAATTATTATTTCTCAGGGTTAAATGATACTATTCTTCATGAAAGTAGAAGTATAGAAAATCAAAGGAAGAACTGGCTAATAATTTGATTTATATTGAGTTAATTTCCAAATTGTTTTGAAATATGTTTATTTTTTCTCTATATTTGTGCCTTATAATGTCAAACAAGCAATTTCTGTTTTCAAAAGTTCTGCATTTAATTATATTATAATCTATGATTTATATTAATTAACATAATTTATAGTTAAAATGATGGCATATATTTCAAAATTGTTTCTTCTCTATTTCATTGTTTCCTTTCATAAAATATTTTAGTTCCTTCTCATCTTCAGGTGACAGATTTGGGATTCATTCCTTAGTATATATAATAATGATCTTATCTCTGTTTCTCTCAAGTCTTACTACTATCTGATTTCATCTAGATATATATCCAATTCAGAAAGCATATGATGACTTGTGGGATGTGCACATTTCTGATCTGATCAGTAAAATAACTTTAGAAATAGGGTATATGCCAAAAAAGAGGGGAATTTTTACTAGATATTACATTAGCCAATAAACAGGAAAACATCTAGAATTGTTCATTGTTTTGTAATAATTTTTGTAATAATCTACATTGCTACTTTTAATAAGTATCTAGAAAGAAATAAGCTTTAGACATATGAAAAAAAATGTAAGGAATTGACAAAAATCATATCATCCTTACTACAATTGATATTTTTTAAGTTGAAAACAAGAATCCAGAAGCTATTTTGGAAGTTTTATATATATATATATATATATATATATACTTATGAATGTATGCATATAAATTGTATATAATTCATGTGTATGTGTGTAAAGACAGAAATCTGACACACCAAGTGGTGGATGCCAGCAAGAGAATTGGTTGAAGCATTTCTGCATATGAACAACTAATTCTGGGGAACAGTGAAGCAGTTTCTAAAATATGCAGATATTTTGATGAAATATTCATAAGCTAAAAGTAGAAATTGACATTGAACAGAGAGAAAAAAATTGTTTTAAAGTTGACATAACCAGGTGGGAGAATTCGATAGCTAGATTACATGTTTTTATGCCTTATACATATGCAATTTGAAGCTATTCATAAACTACAATCTCCTATTATAAACAAGTTTATTATATATATATATATATATATATATATATGTGTGTGTGTGTGTGTGTGTACATGCGTACATCTCCACACTAATATAATACCACCCAGATGGTAGCATTGCCACTAATAATATGTGTGCTAAAAATGTAGGTATATGTATTAGAGCTTTTTCCTAGTGTGATTTCAACCAAACTTGTATATTATCAAAGTATTATTAAAATGTATTGTCTTGACATTTGGAAAGGGCAGGTGATAATTGCAATAGACATATTAATTATAGAAAGACATTTTTGTAGTTTCTTTAGTGTTGAAGTTTTTATGTTGATACATATATATTCTAAAGAAGATTGTGGTTTTATTACTTTTTATGAAACTTCAGATAACTCGGATTGAATTGTTTTATTTTGTAAAATACTTAAGTTATCTGTATTATCTAAGCATTGGATTATAAATGTAATTCAATATCAAAGATTAATGAAGATTTTTTTTATATAATTTAATAACTTTTCATATTCCTTTGTGTTTAACTTCAAAAAGGTCCCTGGTAATGAATAAGTTTATTATAATTATTATATATCATTATTATTTATAATAATATTTTCATATGAATACAATGCTTGTAAGAGTACATCTGTGAATCTATTAAGATGTTCAAATGGAAATATTGTTTGATAATTCTATTATATCTAATAATATTATCAAATAATTTTTTTGAACGACCGAAAATTAAATGTGTAAAAACAATATAAAAATAAAGAATGAGGGTTTCTGACATAGTTTCTGCCATAGTTTCTAAGTTGGCACATTGATACTCATATTGCTATAGAAAAAAATAAATAGAAAATGATTTAATTTTTTTCCAAAGATTGAAAAGTGTATGGGAATCCCAGAATTTAATGATGATAAGGAATATTTAATGTTGTCCTTTGTATTCACCTTGGAAACAAGCACAGGAAAAAAAAAGTTATGTAAACAAATTATTGAAAAACTACTTTTAGAATTACTAAAAATGATGATTAGGATCTTTTAGAAAGTTGTTAATGGTTTAAATAATCTTCATAAACATTTAATTTTTGCAGAATTTTAAACTGAATAATTCTAGTTTTCTTTTGTTTTTATTGTACTGAAAGCTAGATAAAAGAAGATAAATCAATTTTAATCTAATCTAATTTGTTGTGATAGGTACTGAAATACAAACAATGCTGTTATTTTTTTTTGAAAGTTTTGTTACTCTCTACTTTTCAATAAAATTAATTCTTTCTAATGATAACTTTTAAAAATGCATCCTGCATTAATAATGAAAAAAAAAAAGGATTCCTTTTGCACATAATCTCCTTTCTTGTCAATGGACTTTACTAAATGCTTCTCTAAAGATTACTTATCAAATATTATATAGTGAAAATTTAAAATCAAAATTCAGTTAATTATTGTATCAGTCTTTATAATGTTGTATGTTAATCTCTTCTTTTTCACTTTCATTTTTCTGTAACAATCAATTTGTTTAGGCATATCAAAATTAAAGTTCCTTGTTATTATTTAACTCTGGTGGGTGCTTGTACAGAATAGCTCAACAATGAAAATGTTCATTAATTATTCAAGTAATGTACAAAATAATTATGTAGAAATGTAATACTTACATTCACCATCCAGTCATTTGATTCATTTTTTTTACTTCCCAGTTACATTTAAGTCCCAAAAATATGTCTAAACAATTAGCCATAAGTTCACATCTTCTGAGTTATTGGAGGAGGGAAAGATTACTGGAATATGGTTAATAATTGAATTGTAGCTAGTTAAAGACATAATTTTAAATGCAATTGTTGGGTAAAAGAAAATCGCTAAAATTTACTCTTATCTGGATGGTGAGTGTAAGTATTATATTTCTATATATTGTTTTGTACATTACCACAGAATTAACAGAAATATTCCTTGTTGGGCAATTTTAGTGTCAATAAAATCCCATCAGAATTAATTGAAATTAAAATTTATTGTATTTCAGCAGGAATTATAATAAACCATAACCAAGTAACTGCAGTTAGAAGTGACTTGAAGAATCATCTTTATCCCTGATTTCTTTTACTTTTGCTATATCAGCAGTTTAATAGATATTCAACATTAAAAGTTAGCTTCATTCAATTCACTGATGAATATTAATATTTTATCCAGTACATCAATTCTGATTATTTCATCAACTTCAAAAGAATATGTTAATCCTATGATTTTGATAACTTTTAATCTTTTACCATTCAACAGATAAAAGACAACATAAAAAAATCAAATACATTGAAATGAAAGGTTTAGAGAATTAACATTTACTTTTTCTAGTAAAACATAGACAACTATACGTTTTTAGTGTTTACAGCATTAAAACTTATCATTTTTATTGTTTTAATTTATTTTCAAATCTTAAAAAAAAAAAGAATCTTGAGACAGACATGCATTTTAAAATTCCTTTTTCCTATTCATTTTATTTTTATAGGTTATAATAAACTCCAAAATAAAATCCCTTTTGGCTGAATTTGGTCACAATTACAGCAAAGAAAGTATCCTTCAATCTGAAATGAGGGTTCTTAAAACTCTTCATTATGAACTATCAATTTCTTCACCAATAATATACTTGGAAATTATTCTGGAACTCTTAGGTGAGTTTAATACCTCTACTCATTCATTAATAAGTATTTTCTCAATAAAATTATTGATGATACAAGTAAATATTTTTATAAACCTTATATAAATACAGTTTGACTTGTTGTGAAAACTGCTATTATTACCATTCTTGAAAAAAAAGAATTGTGTAAAATATTTGTTATGCTAATAAACTCTTCTAGAAATACTGTAGATTTGTTTATTTCAATTAGAAAACTAAACATTTCATGATTTATGAATATCTTATGTCAGTGCACATGTATGTATGTATAGATATATATGTGTATTTGTGTGTGTGTAATATTTAGTAAGGTAGAAATCTTAAATGTTATTTGAAGATCATATGAGATGTTTGATTGATTTTTAATCCATCATATAAAATGAGTGAATTCTTTCAATTTATTAACTTCAAAAATACTTTTACTGAAACTTTCTTTTGTATTTCACATAATATGGTCAAAGTCAGTCCTACCTAAATCACAGATAAATTCATGACAAAACGTTTGGCTAACTACAATTCATATTTTCTTAAAAGCTGTGGTAAATTGTTATCTACTTAATATCATTAGGAATTTCTTTTGTATTTGGGAGAAAATTTCTAAATGGAATATTTCAGGATTAAGTCTGAAAAACAATATATTTCAACAATGTATTGCATAATCTATAATGGAAAGAGAATAAGCTGATTAGAGAAAAACAATGTATTCTATACAATAATCCTTTTATCAGCACATTCAATTTTCAGTTTCAGGAAATCTATCCAAAGGAATGAATATTCTCTCAAGTAGCAGAGTGGCCACTGAGGACAGGTTTTGCATCAATAGGGATTACAATGAATTTGTTTATTATATTGAAATTTTAAGAAGCAATTATTATTTTCTATTACAAACAGGAATGCTTTCTTAGAATATATGAAATAGAATTAAAATAATGAAATAACCATTTAAGTTGAGTGTACAATTGTTATTTGTGTTATGAGCTTATAATATTTCTGTTGCAAATATCTGTTCTATCATTAGGTGAATTGGCAGAGAGATCAGCTGAAATATATGAACACAAAAACAGGCTCCTTGTGCTGTATCATTTATTATTGATAATTTGTTTATAAAACATAAATAGCTTATACAAAAGATGAGAATGCATTAACCAACTAAATATACTTTGAAAATTCTTTGAAAATTTAACATTTTATGGAATACCACTAGACTGTTGTTGATAGTTTTTATTTGAAATCAATTGAAGATCAGAGAATGTACCATTGTCAATTTCTCATTCAAAATACTAAACAAACTATTTCTATGTTTCAGAATTTCTTATTCCATTAATTTTATAAAATCATTGCTGACAAATTCCTACATCATATTTTCTAATGATAAAGAGTGTACTAATCAAATAATTGTAAAATCTAAACTTATGTTTCATATCAAAATAAAGAATCAATTTGCTTGGTAACATCTATAGTTGAATTAATAGTCACCCAGAACATTATTTCATGCACATGTTTTTATTCACTTAGGTATAACAAAACACTACAACACAATATCATTTATTTTCTTACCTTTTGTTTACAAGACAATCTTTGTTGTTTAATAAATGTTTTTCCTTTTATCACTTCTGCTGTTATACTAATTATAAGGCTGTGAATCACTAAAAATAATTTAAATTCATTGAATATTTAAGTTAGCAGTGATAAAGTTAATAAAATAGCTTGAAAACATTTTGATATTCCATTTAAATCTATATCTATATAATTGAAGAAATTCATTGGAATATCAACTTTGATCAACTCGTTTAATTTGTAACTATTTTGATTGATTTTAAATTGAAACCAAATCATTTGACTACAATTGAATTACATTACTTTTAAATGCAAATAGCTATCTTTAGAGCCTTGTTTGGACCATATTAAATTGGTATATTACTAAAAGCTTATTTCCTAGCTGAGTAAAATTCAAACTGAGGATCTTTCTAAATAATCTTATCTCAAAACCAATTAAATAAAAAGTGAATATCTTCATACTCAATCATTTTTATATTGCAATCAGACTAGAGTGTCAATTATTTTGTGTTTATTCCCAGCTTGCATAATCAAATGACTTTTAAGAAACTAGTTATTTTATGAAAAGTCTTCGTTTGCCAACAGTTTGTCAATTACATGTTCTGATGCTTAGAATGTTTTTTTATATAACATTATTGCGATTCTGAAAGTTGACAGGGATCTAGGTATTTCGAGATCTATTTCAAGTGTATTAGATATTGTGCATAAATCAGAATGAAGATGTATGATTTTTTTATGAGTGTGCATATATGCATTTGAATTGTAGTACTAAAGTAAATATATTAAGGCATACTTATATGTCATGTTTATACATATATATATATATATATATATATATTGATGAATGCCTATGCATACATGAATCTGAATACACACACACACACACACACACACACACACACGCACATATATATATATATATTTGAGAGAGATTACATATACAAGATTTAGTATATATATATATATATATATATATATATATATATATATATGAGAGAGGGAAATAGATATATGCATATGCTATTGACTATAGATTTGTATATTACGAGTATGGATGTATTTATTTGTGAGTGGTTATAGATATATTCATATGTATGTATGAGTTTGTATTAATAAACGTGTTCATATCTGTATTTTTATATTTTTATATATAAATTTACTTTGGCATATTTTGATTTTCATTTTGATGATAGATATATATGACTTTGAACTCCTGACAGATATAACTTGTTAGATTTGATTAAAAAAATATTGATTTGACCTGGTATCAGATATAAACTCTTAGATATTTAAAAAAGAAAACAAATCTTAAAAATAGTTTCTAATTTAAGAAAAAATGCAATAAAAATAATAAAACATTAAGGAAATATTTATACTCAAGTATTTTGCTAATAATCTGGTTTATCTATTTAAAAAATCCTCATGTCATTTTCACCAATGTTTCTTTTTACACATCTCATGTTAACTGAATCCACTTAAGAGTGGAGGATCAGGTTTTGCCATTGTCAGAATTTCTCTCTTACTATTGCTGCTGCCACTGCTGTTAGTATTTCTCTTTGACAATTTTTTTTACCTTTCTCTTGGGATATTGTTTTGAAACTTATTACTTTTACATGTTATATGAGTATTTTCTGTCATCCTGGCCAGCTAAAATAAAGTTCTTAAGCAATTTTTTAAAAAGAATTTCTTCAATTTCACATGAACACACACATGTCCTTACCATTCTTGTCATTAATTAGTGCTAAAATTAGATATGCTTATATATATATATATATATATATATTGTAATGGCTCAGTGGTTACTAATATAAATTGAAGACTTTGACACATCTGTGATCTCTGATGCTGAGAAAGTAACTCTCATTATTCAGTCAGATCACTTCTTATAACAGATATACACAACTAACAAAATATGCGCACTCTGGGTGTTATTCAAGTTTTAATGTAATGAAATATATTAAATTAGAAAGACTAAGAAAATTAAATAAGAATATATATAAAAAGATTACACTTATTTTAATGTTAATTGGTTTCTATATAAAATTATTCCTAGTATTGATTTTAATATGTTGGAGAATAAAACAATAATATTAGAGTTCATACCACCATGTAATTATTTATTAAACCTGGATTTG
Organism: Doryteuthis pealeii; assembly: GCA_023376005.1. Classification (NCBI taxonomy): domain Eukaryota; kingdom Metazoa; phylum Mollusca; class Cephalopoda; order Myopsida; family Loliginidae; genus Doryteuthis; species Doryteuthis pealeii. Next base: position 53,554,730 of record CM042162.1, read on the forward strand.
TATGCAAATTAAGCCCACCATATATTATGTAAACCTTTATTTCTTAGTGATATATAAGACACATTACAGGATTTTAAATCCACTAATGACATGGCCTCTTTTGAGGCAAATCTAACTCAGATTTTCATAGAGACATTGTTAATAAATAAGATTTATTCTATTTTATGTATTAATATTAATGATTTTTACTATAGATCATTGATAAATTTACACAATTTCTGAGGGTACTGTGACATAAGCAGTGACATAGTTTTGGTTTCAGACATACAGACACCGAATCTCCATTATAATAAGAATATATAAATATATATGCATAGATTTAATGATTCCAGTATAAGATGATTGGGGTATCTATACATCATGATTGCTAGGTAGATGAAAGTCATTTAACTCTCCATTAAGTTATAAAATCTCAACAATTGATTAATTGAATTTATCTTATTTATGAATACATATTTACTATATATCATGTTATGTCTTGAACAAAACACACATTATATAGTAAATACTGTTAACTGTTCATTAGTGATTTCCCATTGATTCACTGCATCTACTTTTATGAATGTCATTTAATACATGTATACATTATAGGAAGCTAAAGGATTATTCTTTTGGAATTAAAGACTATAAAATCCATGTGTTAATCATAATGAATCTTAGAAAATTAATGCAAACTTAGACTCTTTATCTACATGATAAACAATAAATAATTTACTTGCATATATAAATAACTTACACAATAAAAGTGCTGTAATGATATGTACAGAAGTTAAATAATTTGGAAGATAATATTGATGCTACTTGGCTGCAAAATATCTCGGTCATATTTCATAATGAACTGCTTGATAACTAATTGGAGATTCCCTAAAAGTTTAACAAGTCCATTCTTGATACAAAGTAGTTATTATAAATTATATAAATGGTGTATTATATAGAATATTTTCCAGATTTTAAACATTATTTACAAGTCTGAATAGATTGAAATTGTTTAAAAGGCATTTTAATACTTCTTTATGTATTCTGTTTAAATTCAAATGGTTTATTTTATAATACATCAACAAATGAACAAATTGCCAAAATTTATATTTAATAAAAGATATAATTGGTTAATATTCACACTTGGGAAAAGTGAAATATTGGACCATTAATGCATCTTAGTAAAATAATAATTTAGTATGCAATATCAATGTATTATGAAGTTAAATTTTACATTGCTTTTATTATCAAATTTCATATTCCTCTAGAGACAAAACTCATCTGATAAATATAAAGATCAGACTGAGGTAGCAAAGAAATGCCAAAATAAATTTAAATCTGTACCAAGGTATCCATTTATTCATAATACTCCATGTATATAAAAATATATACACAAATATTTTTGAGTTCTCAATTATGGTTGAATCCTACTAAGGAAACACTTGATATCATCCACACACACACACACACACACACACACACACACATATATATATATATATATATATATATATATATATATATATATATGTGTGTGTGTGTGTGTGTGTGTGTGTGTGTAAAGTGCATTTATGTATTGCCTGCAAAATGGTGTTCGTGATAATTGAATAGGGTGGAGGGGATTCTAATAACATTCTTATCAGTAATCAAAATTTGTCAGAATAAATAAAAGAGAGCCTGAATGACTCATGATATTTTAAAGTATTTATCCTTTATAATGGTTGAATCAAAGGAATATAAAGGATTTAATTATAGAAATAAAGACAACTTTTCTTTCAGTTAGATTAGGGAAGCCAGAACTGGTAAAAAAACAAACAAACCAAAAAATAACAAACCTGGACAGTATTATATCATATAGTAATATAATAATCTAGGTATAAATCTTTAAAAAATAATTTCCATTCATCTTCTATTTCTTCTTTTTTCTTCTTTTTTTTATTAAGTGTGCATTGCTTTTTAAATTATGGACTTTTAAGATGTTTTACAAAATTGACTAACCCTTATTTATCATTATTCATTACACTGGGGAACAATTTTGGACATAATTTCTGTTGGGTTTGATTTTTCATTTGATTTAGACTAAAATTGTATGCTGTTTTCAAAACTACAGTTAGTTTTCTTCTATCCTGCCAAAGTCTTTTCTCTACAGCTTATTCTCAAAATAAACACAATTGTATTGTTTGTCTGTAAGTAATAGGACTGGTCAATTGATCGTGTTTATTATTATATTGAAACAGAAGGAGAATTTTTCAGATCTGGTGACTAGGTTGATCCCCTGTCAAAGAATAAACATCAGTGCATTTGTGAAGCTAGTCTATTTTGCATATTTTAAATTAAAATTTGGTGGTTAAGACAAGTCTTAGCCCTTTCAAAAGAGGTACAAGCAGTGTGTTGAGAGTTTACAGATGTGGATCAAGGGAACACATGATAAATTGGTATTTGGTATACCTATGATTTTGCACAGACTATTACTTTTGTTTAAGGAAAACCTCACAATATAACAAGTAAAACAAATGAAATACCAGTGCCAGTTCAACCTTGAATCAAAGGTATCCTACTTTTGATGGAGAGATGCAGTACTTTTGAAGTGACAGTAGGATTATGCAATATCATGACATACAGGGTTTACTGGAGGAATAGGGAATTCCAATCTACAACTCAACTGAATAGCGACTGTTCATTGATAGCTCAAAGTTGAGCTTAAAGTGTGTCTTCCACCACAATGGTGATTTATATGATGCAGCTCTAATTAAGCATTCAGATGGTCTTCATGAAAAATATGAAGACATAAAGAGTCATTGAGTTGTTGCAATATCACAAACACAGTTGGATCAACTGTGTTGATGAAATTTGTGTTCTCCAGTGTTATTTGTTCATAATTTTTTTAAACTTGTTTTAGGAGAAATATTTTTTGTATTATATTAATTAGCAAATTCTTAGAACATTATAAAGTAGCAATCAACTAATTCATACAGATGTTATTGAATAATACTGTATTTACATTCTGATAAAAATAATTAAAATTAGAGTTGTTTTAAATAAGCATACTTTTATTGTATATAACTGATTTATTTCAAGAGGAGACTAAACACACACTGATTGGATATGAACAAGATAGAATATATTTTAATATTTTCTAAACTTGACACTTATCATATTATTGTAAGAATAAAATTTTGACAATGTTTTTTTTCTTTTTTTCTTGTTGCTTGGTCATCATATTGAAGTAATATTAATTTTATTATTAAATTACACTAAGTTTATCTAACCATTTTGGACATACATACTAAATTATCACTTCATTACAAAAGAAGATAGAAAAGAAACAAATCCTTTGTCTTTCTTCTCTATAAGAAGTTTCTATCATTCAATTGTATAATAATCATTCAATTGTATAATAATTAATTTTGATTATATAATTAAAATAGAGCACCAATTTTATGATGCAGAAAAAGACTTGGGTTTAGCATTGCTTAATAAAATAAAATCTGATGGTATGAATATCAAACATATTCACATATTAGTTTACTTTCATATAAATTAAACAGATAAAATCAATATAAGATTTTTCACTGTCAAATAGGCAAATAGACAGTTATAATGTTTCTGTCCTTTCTTGGTGAGGACTACTTTTTTAACTAATTACAAACTATTTTTTTTATAAACAAAACTTGTTTATTCTCATATTGTTATTCTTTTTTCTTTTTTTATCTCCAAGGTTTGGATAACCCATCAATAGAAATAAAAGTTCTTTATGTAATCAGTGTGAAGATCTTGGATCTAGTATACTTGGAACACAGAACAGCTTACAACAAACTCTACTGTAATCTTACTGGTCAGCAAGATGTCACAGCAACTGATGGGTAAATAGATCTTTGAGTTAATAATATTGTAAATAAATAAATCCTTTTTTCACTTTATACTAACTAATAGATTGAAAATAAAATAAAATTGATTAATATTTCTGGAGTTACAAGAGTTTGGAGTTACCTTTTAAAAAGAGTGTCCAGAATTAATTTTAGCAAACTAAATTTATTTTTTAAAAGAATATTTTGTCCACCTTGATGCTTTTAAAAAACACAATTTGTACAAAGGTAATCTGATAGAAGGGACAAAGAAGTACTTTCAACAATGACTCAACATTCTTACTCTAAAGAAAGGCATCTGCTTTCTGTTGTCTTATCAGATTGTCTGATGAAGACAATTGTTTCAAGTATTTTCATTTTTTATTTTATCTAAATAATAAATTCTCAAAAGATTCCTTTGTAACACTTAAAAGAATGTTCATATTGTATTTATATTTTTCCTTTTATCAAAGAAACTAATAGGTGCTAGAATAAATTTAGAAAAAAATTCCAAACAATCTGATTTATAAAACAAGATTCAAAATTCCAAACTGAAATATAGTTTTCTGCTTGACAGATTAAGTTAAACAATGTTGTTCTAAATAGGTGTTGCAAAAAGAAAAGGAAAACTCATTTTTCAAACCAATGGAAAATCTTCCTTTCTCCTCTTTTACTTGTCTAGTAATTGTAAATCTATAAACCCACTCTTTTAATGGTGTAAATCATATGTTTCAGATCATATAACACTTGAACAAATTGAAGTATATCCTAAATATTTGATTGAGTTTATATAGAATAATTTCCCTATCAAGATTTTGGCAAACATTCATTTCTTGAGCCTTTCTCTAGAACTGTATATTTACCAATACCAAATGAAATGATGCTTTATACACAACATGTGTCCAAAATTATGTTTATATTTCTATAGAATAAATATGATTACTTTGTATGAGTAAAATGATTTTCTGGGGACCTAATACAGATTATAATATAAGCCTGAATTTATTATCTAGTCCAAAATAGAATGAACAATGAAATAAGCTTATAAAGATACATACATTTCTTTTTCAGTAGATATGTACAATTTCTTTTAAATCTGATAGGAATGTATGCAATGGTTATCTTCACTTCATCAGCTATAAATGGCATAATTTGTTGAAAATTGAATATTAACTTATTTATGTCTATATTTGTTGTATTAGCATATCATCGCATACAATCATATGTATTGTTTACATTTCAGTACTTCCGGTAATTATCTACCCCTTTACTTTTACCCACTTCCCGTCCCCACTATTGTAAGGATGTGTTCATGTAAATAAACATGTATAAGTTAACCTCCATCTTTGTTTGCCTTTAAATCCAAGCCATCCTCAACAGATGATCACACAACAATATTTATGAATAGTTTATTTCTAAAGGTTATTAATATTCAAGAATACTTGAAGAGTTTGTAATTCTAAATAGGTGGGAATGTTGAGCTAGTTTCAACTGATAGGAAAAAATGTATAAACAAAAATGCAAATCAAGAGGGTCACAATTCCTATATGCCATTTATAAATTTCTGGAAAGATATGTAAACATTTGTCATTTGCTACTTGAGTATTATAATAACAGCATGTTCAGTATATGTATATAATGGAGAATTATATTTCTATTTTATGCTACTTACTTCAATTGTTATATTATGCAATAACTTGATTGTCCTGATAAAAATCAAATATGCAATGAAAGAAAACAAAAATGAAAATACTTCCTCTAAGAAATTTAGACAAAACAGAAAAGAGTATATATAATAGTAAAAGTAAAAGTTAAACAAATAACCATGGTATTTTAATTTGAAGGCAGAAAAGTAAATAGAATCTATTTTTCGAAAACAATTTTTACAATACTGTTCCTCCAATGAACTAAAAATAAAACTCTTCTTATGTAAAATTATTTTAAAATTTACATTTCAATTCTGAAATTATGAATATAATAGTATGATTTAATATCCAGTGTGTACCACCCAGTTTTCATTGCAGCATCTTTGTAAGGTGGATTGATGATATTCTCCACCCAAAAGTTTATATGGAACTTGTTGATTCACTTTAGTTCCCAAGATTATTTAAACAAACTACAGTACATGTATTTTTAGGATAAGAAAAAATAATTTTATTGATAATTTCTTTGTACAGTAAATAGAATCTCTTATTATTAAAAAAAACCCTCATCTTATAATATAACATTCCACCCATGTCACTTTCACTAATTCTTATATTTTTCCTCCATTACAAGGGATAGAATTACTCAGTACCATACAACAATAATACAAGAAATGTATGAAATACAATGATGAATTTGTTAATTAACAGTTCTTCCTCTTTTCTATTTTTTATTTTATTTTTTTACAACAGAGAAGAAATTGTAAATTAAAACTTTTTGGTGAATTTTTTACTGAGCTTGTCCCAGTTTAGAAAAAGTCAAGACATGTTAGGTTCAGCTATTATCTTATTAGAAACAATGCCTTTCCTTGTCAATGTATCAACAATTTGTTCATTGATAGTAATCAACTCAATGTTGGATATTTCCTTTCTTGACCACATTTCTTGCAAAATGCCTATTTCCACTTAAAGTTTTTAGTCTAAAAATTTGAGAGGACGGGTGGATGGAATCATATAGACCATTCTTAGAATATAATGAAACCATTTCTCACAGTATCAGGCATGCCAAGTAGATCAGGAATACAGTTTTTATAGAAAATACAAGTCTTTGTGAGGTGCACTAAAGTTTCTGAAACCTTTGTACTTTGACATAATCATCTGATGTGTCATGACTGTCAGGAATGGGGTAAGTACTCCTTATTTGATTTAATAAGGAAAACTATATAGCATCACCGTAAGCAACAATCATATAGGTTTGAAAAAGAACAATTACAATTTGCAACAATTTTCAGATTGATTAAATTGCCTTTTCTCTTAAAGAAAGGAAAACAGTAGGAGACATTTCTTAGAATTTCTTCAAAGATGTGGCTATTTTCTTTTCTCCATTATTAATAATTATTATTTATACATTTCTGGCTTCAGAGAACAGGAGTTGATATAAATATATGCTATTGTTTCTGTAATTATGTTCTGCTGCCAAAGTTAAATTTTAAAGATCAGACTCACCTTACAGAGTACACTCAAAATAAATTATAATCTAACATTCCAATCCATTTCAAATTCATTGCATTTTATTTAAACTTCTCTTTCAAAGGCTGAAGCTTCCCAGTCCCATATAATAATAATAATAATAATAATAATAATAATAATAATAATAACTTGAATAAGGCTGTGAGGTTGACATACACCTAGACTCACTAAGAGCAAAACTCAAGAAAGTATCAAATTGGAAAGCAACATGCTATGATAATATACATGGATTCTGCTTTTAAAAAAATCACGTCAATCCATAACAGATTGTCTCAACACCTGAGTAGATACTTACAAAAAGAAAACATATCCAAATTGATGACAAAGGGAAAAAATACCCTGATCTAGTAAGACCCTTCCAAAAGAAACCATCCTCAGCAACTATAGGCTGATAACATGACTACCTATGATGTGGAAAATCCTAACCACACCAAGAGAAGAAATATATTACTTGCTTGATTACCGTAGACTATTTTCAGAAGAACAGAAAGGAACAAGAGAAACTATACATAGATCAGTACATTCTTAAAGAGGTTAAAACAAGGTAGAAAATATAGCCATGGCATGGATAGACTATAGTTCCACAAATTTGGATAATTGAATGCCTAAAAATGTATTAGATATCTGACAAAGTCATAAACTTCACCATGAAAGCCATGGCAAAACTTGAAAGTGGAATTATCAGCAAGAGGAAAAATCCTAACAGAGGTAAAAATCAAAAGAGGAATCTTTCAAGGAGACTCTTTCTTGCCACTGCTATTTGTTATAGCAATGATGCCACTAACTAAATTACATACTTAGGAAACATACAGGGGGTTACACATTTTTGAAATCACATAAAAAAATAAATCACCTTATGTACATGTATAATAACATTTTTTTAAAAATACTGGAAACCATTGTACAAATCATAAGAATATACAGCCAGCATATAGGAATGGAATTTGGGATTGAAAAATGTGCCATGCTCATGATGAAAAAGGGGAAGGAACAGAACTATCAAATCAGGAAAATATAAAAGCACTTGGAGAAAAAGAGAATTACAATTACTTAGGAATATTGCCAGAAGGTACCATCAGACAGAGATGAAAGAAAAAGTAAGAAAAGAGTACCTCAGAAGAACAAGAACACTTCTAGAAACCAAGTTCTACAGCAGAAATCTCAAGGGAATAAATACCTGGCTTGTCACTCTGGACCATTGTTAAAATTGACAAGGGAGGAACTCTGATAGATGGACCAGAAGGACAAGGAAAATGATAACTATGCACAAGGAATTGCACCTGAGAGATGACATAGACTATATACGTCAAGAAAACATTGAGGATTGCATAGATGCAACAATTTGAAGACTCAAAGAATACACTAGAAAAAGCAAAGAAAGACTAATTACTGTAGCCAATAATAGCAATTGCAATATATGAACAAACAGAAAACAAAAACTAGAAAACAGAAATGAGAAGAAAAACAACTATATTTATACTTCAAGTGACAAATTAGAAAGGAAAACCTCATGAGAGAAACTGAATCTCTCATAATTATAACACAAGACAATGCAATAAAACCTATATCAAAGCAAAGATAGATAGAATAGGAAGTGTAGGAGGTGGGGAGACAGAGGTGAAATGGTTAATCATATAATAAGTGAATGCAGCAAACCAACACAAAGAAAGTACAAGAATAGGCACAACGGGGCGAGAAAGGTGATCCATTGGGAATTATGCAAGAAATTAAACTTTGACTATACTATAAAATGGTATATGTAAAAACCAGACTCAATCCTAGAGAATGAGATGCATAAAATTCTCTGGGATTTTGAAATACAAACAGATCACCTAATCTTGGCCAGAAGAGCAGACTTAGTATTAATTAACAAGAAGAAAAAAAAGAACTTGTAATTTAGTGGAGATTGCCATTCCGATGGATCACAGAAAAAATAAAAAGATAGACAAATACTTGGAACTTGGCAGAGAGCTGAAAAACTCTGGAACATGAGGGTGAAGGTCATACCAATTGTAGTTGGTGCCCTTGGAACGTTCTTCAAGGATTTGGAAAAAAGACTGGAGCAATTGGAAATTAGAGGAAGAATCAAAACCATCAGCATTGTTAAGATCAGAAGAGTTCTGAAAACTTGAGAAGACTTGCTGTCACTCCAGTGAAAGCACCAGTGTTAGCTGGTCTGAAAAACTCACAAGGAGGATATAATAATAATAATAATAATAATAATATGCAACAAAACAGTAAATGTAGATTGTGCGGTGCCAAAAATGAGACTGTAAACCATGTATTAAGTGAATGTAGTAAACTAGCACAATGGGAATACAAAGTTAGGCACGACAGGGTTGGGAAGGTGATCCACTGTGAATTATGCAAAAAATTAAATTTTGACCATACAACAAAATGGTATATGCATAAACCAGAATCTTTTCTTGAGAATGAAATGCACAAAATTCTCTGGGACTTGAGCCAGGTGACCAGACCTAGTGTTGATTAACCAAAAAAAAAAAAAAAGAACGTGTCAACTAGTGGACTTTGCAGTTCCAGCAGATCACACGGTGAAACTGAAGGAAAATGAAAAGATGGATAAATACCTGCACCTTGTCAGAGAATTGAAAAAGCTGTGGAATATGAGAGTGAAAGTGATACCAATTGTAGTTGGTGCACTTGGAACGGTCCTAATAAACTTGGAAAAAGACTGGAGGATCTGGAAATCAGAGGAAGAATTGAGACCATCCAGACTGCTGCAATCGCTAGAATACTGAAAACTTGTTGTCACTCAGCCTCCAGGGAAATACCATCAGCTAACGCTGATATGAAAAACTCAAAAGGAGTGAAAATAATATACAAAATACAATTAGTGATTAGTTAATTAACATCCATTATTATTATCATTCAACTTAGACTTGAATAACTTGTTTAATCTAATTACTTAAACAAATTTATCTTTTTTTTTTTTAAATTTCAGTCTTATGGGTTTTAGATCTTTTTGATTAATTCAAAGATTTTTTAACTTTCCTTTTTTGTCTCAGCCGAGGTTCTTTGAATTTTGAATCTACTAATTTACATATTAATTATTCATGATATATAAGCCAGATATATACAAAAAGTACAAAGCCCCATTTTTTATTTAACTTCTATTCTAATACATTTTGTGATTTGATATAAATCTTTCAATTTCATAGGTTGAATTTTACTTGCAGATTTACTCTTTTATATGTACACATTATTGTTAGAAATTTCAAATATAAAACAAAATGTAGAAATGAAATTTATAGTTGGACAAAAAAGCATTTTATACCAATAACAAAAGATAAATGTTAAATGAATGTATAAATAATAATTCATCATTACTGACATATTCTGTTAATATATTGTATGCTTGCTATTCTGAATTGTTAATGTTCCAATTTGTATATTTATTTACATGGTTTGTATTTTCTTTTAGTCTGGCATCTTTCAAATAATTTGTCATTATTAAAGTAAATACAAGTTAATCTTTGTAAATAGTGCTTGTGACAAGATTAAATATTATTCAAATTCTTTTACTTGAAAACAAGTAGAATATACTTTAGAATATATGGCAACCAATAAACACTTTAAAAACCTGTGGAAAACAATTTATTTTTGTGTAATGAAAGCCTTTTGTATCATGGGTTTTGATATTTCCTATTACAATTAATTTGTCTGTCCTTATTTTCCACTTAATGGAGAATCCCTAAATACAGTTTTAATAGTGAACCATGTTGTATGCAATTATAGTTGAATAGATTTTAAGGATATTTGAAACAGTTGTTTTGGGGCTGGAAAGTATAGCACTGGGATCTACAGAGGACTGTAAAATGCAGCAACAAAATAGTTAAACATATTGAAACAGATATTATGAAAACATTAAAGTAAATGATCAAAAGTTTTAATGATTGAACCTCATTCATCTGTAATACAGGTCCAATACGCTTAGGATGTTTATTACACTCAATATAGTATGCACATATTATTATTATCATTATTTAAATATCAGCAGCAGTGATTAATTAACCCTCAGGAACCAGTGTTACTCATGCTTGATTTCCTGGTTAAAAATAACAGAAAAAATGTAAAATGTTGTATTGTATTATTTTAACAGCTTTACAGGTTGTTAAAGAACTGTGCCTTGAAGTTAGCCCGAACAAAAAACTTAACAGTTACTAAGAGTCACTGATTTATTTTGCCAAAAATAAAACAGCAAATGACAAGTTAAAATGCAGTAAAACAAAGAATTTGTTACAACCTGCGTCTGTCTCTTTTATCCTTGTATTCCTTCTTCTGAGCTTCTGTATGTGTTCTTTCTCTCGTTTATCTTTCTTCCTTCTCTCGTTTATCCTTTTCAGTTTTCTCTTTTATCGCTCCTTCACTCTTATTCACTTCGTTTCCGTTCACTCGTTCGGACACCCCTTTTTCGCGTTCTCGTCTCGCCGCTGCTTGTTTACCTTTTTTCGCTTGCTCACTTCCGTTTTCTGAGCGCGTGCGCGACATCAACGTAAAAGGGATCTACGAAAACACAGACCCAGCCCTGCGAAACGAAGCTGGGCCTTTTTCCTTTATGGGTTTTCGAGTGCTAGAATCACTTTTCACCACAAGAACAGATTACAAATTTTATAGGCAATTCAAAATATTGAAAAAAAATTTTTTAAATTGCATATAAAATTTAAAAAAAATCTCTATATTTTATAATGGATTAGCTGACCAAAATTCAGTCTGTTCATGTACTTAGTGTTGGAATTTTTCTAGTATATACGGCGTGTTCCAGATGTTCACCTCTACTTATAGACTTGCCTATAAGCATGTGACCTGGGAAGGATTAATATTGTCCAATCACTGGCAGTCCTCTGGGTGGTCAGATGGTGCATTGATTATATCATGCAGCTGAAGGGTTCTCAGATACCCATTGAACTTAGTCTCCCAAATTTCGTAGCTGGCCTTGTTGCCATTGAAGAAGATCTGAGCGTACCTTGGTCCATAACCTGTTAAGTATCTGGCCTTCATCCTTGGCCAGTTGTTAAAAGAACTTAACACTTAGTAGTACAAATATTGGCCACTAGGATTATATCTTTGGTTCTGTATAAGATGGTGTGTTTTGTATATAAGTTAATGTGTCCAGTACTCATGTTATGTTTTTATAGCAGTGCTAATTCATAGACTTGAAAGTCTTTGAGAATAAACAAATGATAGGCATTTACTTTGAAATTTTACAATTAGTATTCTTGAATATAAGTTTTAATCTTTTTAATTGAGGTTTTGCCATCAGGTTTATAAAGTATTATTCACTGTTTTTCTTTTGAGATTTTGTAACAGTACTAAAGCAGCAATGCATCAATTACACTTTTCCTAGTTAAGTTGTGTTATTTTCTCATTTATTCATCCTTGCACAATATCCTTTTTCAAAGCATCTCTTTTTAATTTATCCCCAGACCAATTTATTTATCTTCTGATTATCTTTTTTATTAGGTTAACTTTTTCATTATTTCCTTCAAAATGTCTTCATTAATAATTTGGTCTTATTTGCCTAATTTTCTTCATCTTCCTCTTCTCAACAAATGCTTCCAGTTATTTGACTTTCTTTTATAATTTGCTATGATTTCAAATTGCTTAGAGTCACCATCCATATTCAAACTCTTTATTCTTGTTATAGTTATTATATTTCCAGTAAAATGTTATGAATATAGTAACAGCAGTTTTGCTACATTACATTGTGCATATCATTTTTGTTTTTGAATGTATTTATGTTAAATATTTAAAACTGCATTCTTGCAGTGGGAATTATTGATTATGTTCAGTATAATTTCTGTACAAATTATTGTAAGAAATCCATTTGGCCAATTTCTTGGCCTGCATTAATATATAATTTTTAAACTTTTAACAAAATGATTTGTTTATTGAGTTATTTCATTTTTGTTACAGAGCAAAGTTTTCAGCAGTTGAAAATATAAACTATTTTTAGCAGTCAGTATAATTGCAACTGGAGCCTATCTCATGGACCAAAAACTACAGATAAAGTAAGTTTTATTGCTTGTTTCAGATTCTTAACTATATTGGTAAATGTTTTTATTAATTTTACTATTCATTGTACCTTCTAATTTTTAAGAAAAAAGTTCTGGGCTAATAACTTTTGGTGGTTACTGTTTCTTTAAATTCTTTCATTCTTTAAAAATGAAAATAATATACTTGAATCAAGTCTAAATTTTATATTCACCTTTGATTTTCACTAAAATAAAGTTATCATTTTTCTACAATGAGTATGTCCACACAAGTTTTAAAAAGAAAAAACTAAACAAAAAACTGAGTAAACTTTTAAGATGCTTCTAAAGCTTACTTAACATTCTACAAAAGATATCTTTGGAAGCTTTTGTATAAGATCATCTTCAAAAGGTTTTAAGGAAAATTATTATAAAATAGAGAAAAATAAAAGGTTTCTGCTAAAAACAATATTTTTATTGATCTGTTGTAAATAGTGTGAAGATGGCATGTCTATAGAATATGCTGTATGTGAAAGAAGGTCCTATCTCAGCTCTTTTATTATTTATTTGCAACATATGTACAAGTAATATCACAAAATAAAATCACCAATCATATATAGGGTGTGATTGGTAAATTGTCATTTAAATTATGTAAAAATGAAAATAACACTGATATCTCACTATTAGATACATTTACCAAAATTATATGAAAATATCTTGAAATACTATAGATTTATAGATACTATTTATTCAAAGAAATCACCACTGGCTTCAACGATGGCCTCCAGATGACCTTAGAATCTCCTGCAAGCCTATCTGATGGTCTCCTTATTTAAATTGGTAAATGCTGTCATTATCCTTGCCTTAAGTTTGTCTTTGGTGTTGCACAGAATTTTGTTGGTCAACTGTTCCCCACACATAATAATCTAGAAGATTGCAATCTGGGGAGATAGGTGGCTAGATATTGGGGTCATGTGTCACAGAAATGTTTTCACAACTATTGCTTGTGTTGTATGGTGCAGAGTCTTATTGCCAGATGTAAGGATTTCCAGTAGCCACCCTCTAGATCCAGGACAACACCCTCTACTTCAGGAACTTGATGTAGGCCTCCATGATGAAATTGAGGCTATGTGGGAAGATAAATGGAAGAATAACATCACTAGTGATATCCTAAACATCATGATGTCTACTGCTTTTCATCATTATCGGTACATCTTGTGGGGACAGAGCAAGCCAATGGTTGTTTTGTGAGTTCACCATCTGATCCTGGCAGAAATTTTTTTTTATCTGAGAAGAAGCAAAGCATGTTTGGTTGGAGATGATTCTTGAGTTTGTTGAAAAGCTTTACAGTCTGATCTTTATTTTTGTTCTTCATAGCCTGTGATGAAAATTGGCCCTTTTCATCTTGTATGAGAAATAGCAAATGTCTTCATGCACTACTAGTCTGATTAGAAATTCAAACACTCCCATGTCCTGGTTATAGAACTGATTGAATTGATCATTGTCAATCATGGCCTGGGTCTTCCCAATAAATTCAGGAGTTCTTTCTTATCAGAATGATCAGAGTAAGGCTTACATGTTGCAGTACCTTTGTAATTACCATTGGATTCATTGAGCTCTTTTTGAATTGTCTGTATTGTCCTCAGATTGACATCCAAACATTTTGAAATCTTCAAATTGGAGCAATAGTTGTGAATGCCAAGCAGTGGAGCATGCCGTTTCCAAATTTCTGGATCGGTGAATTGTGCCATGGTGCTAATTTCTTCACAGGCAGTACCCAGCTGACTTTAGTTTTCTGTACAGTAGAAACCCTAAAGCAAACAAAGTGCATGTACAAAATTAATAATTCAAATGGCAACAATTTACCTATTGCACTCTGTGTATATATATATATATATATATATATATACATACACACAGAGTGCAATAGGTAAATTGTTGCCATTTTGAATTATTAATTTTGGATTTATTTCCATTTTCTTTATATATATATATATATATATATATATATATATATATATATATATAAAGAAAATGGAAATAAATCCAACAGTATGTAGCTATGGAAAATATGAAATACAAATATTCAAAGGATGTGTTAAGAATAAATAGCTCTGCCTATGTTCAAGCATATATTTAAATCATCAAGGCAATATTTTTATTTCCTCACATGAAAATCACATTTTCAACATTTTTAAGGGCTTCATGATATTGCTCCTTAATATTGCCCTGGTGATGGTTAATATATTCAATATATAAAAAAAACCAAAATGCTTGAATGTAGACAGAACTATTTATTCATTAATAAATAAACACATCTTCTGAATATTTTTTCCATATTTTCCATACTTATATGTATATTGAGAGAGATAATATACACATTCATATTTATTCATACATCATTGCCTGTATTGATTAATATATATGCATAAAATCTCATTTAGCTTGATCAGTTAAAGAAAATAGCGAATGTTATCAAAATTTAAAATTTCTTTTTATTCCTGATATATTATCTTAAAATAGAAATATTGGTTTCATGTTGAAACTGTTTGAAATGTTAGTAGCTGTTTAGATTGCCTGTTAACCATGACGGTCCGTAGAGAAAAAAACCCAACTTTTCAGTCTTGATTTCTGATTAACATTTGACATTTCTATATAAATAATTGGTTAAGTTCATCTTCATATGCAGAAATTTCTTTATTGATATGTGCATATAATATAAATGTGAAAAAAGCGGATATAGAATCTTCTTTACACAATCATTTTTCTCTTATTTCTGTGTCCTTCCTTGTAATCTCTTAATACTGCTTCTTTTACAAATAGACTATACAGTGCTTTAGTTTCTATTCCATCATTTATCACAAAAAATCATTTATGCTTCACTATACTGCTCATTTAGTTGATACAAAATATTATTAAAAGGCTGTGATTAAGTTTTCAAATGCTATAATTGTTACTTATGATTTGCTTTTGCATGTATAGATTACTTTTTTAGTTATATTAGTTAATGTAAAAAGTTTCATTTTATAAAAATGTAAAATAGTAAAAATAATACATTTTGAAAAATTTTTCAATATAACTTTATTGAAGAAATTATTTACAGTTTTATATTAATATACAAAAATAAAAAATGATATTTGTAAATCAAAGACTTGAATATATATAATATTTTTTAATAGGAAAAGTATACTACCCTACTACTACTAACACTGAATAAATTTGATTTATAATTCTCACATTTGAAATCTATACACATTCACTAAATTATAAACTCATTCTAGAAAATTGAAAATTGGTGCATTTCCCAAAGAATGTGCCAATTAGAAGCAGAGAAATTGATGTAGCCATTGTATTTAAAAGTTTGTATTGTTTCCCCATCCCTTACTTCCTTCACTCAATATTCTCTTAAAAAAATGCTAATGCACATTATGGACAATCTGGATAATAAAAGACAAATTAGCTGAACATTTTACTCTATGGTTTTCCTATTAAGTTACTTTCTTTTTTGTGGAATACTAACTTTAAGGAAATCATATTGGCTAGAGCATAACTTAAAACAGTATAATTTTATAAGTTGAACAAGTTTAGTAATTTGTATAACAGTGGATACTGTATTTATTTGAATATATATGATGTAGCATACACAGTGAACATTTACGCACCATGATATTAAAGCTACTTTTTTTCTGTTTCTTTATGTGTTTGGTCATGGCATTTATAGATACAACTATGTTATATAAAGCAAATGCTAGGAAATTAATATGTATTAGTTTATGGGAAAATATACATGCATATTAAAAGAGAGATTTATCATGAACTTTGAAAGATGGTATAACTATCTGGTATGCAATGCATAAAAGTGATCTACTCTTATGTAATGTCAAGACACAAAA
The DNA here is from genome assembly GCA_023376005.1 of Doryteuthis pealeii. NCBI lineage: Eukaryota > Metazoa > Mollusca > Cephalopoda > Myopsida > Loliginidae > Doryteuthis > Doryteuthis pealeii. The sequence continues at coordinate 53,571,607 of CM042162.1, forward strand.
TATTTGCATACAAAGGCTTAGCCTTTTTTTTAAGATAGTGTTTTTATTAAAACTTAATGATTTGAAATATAGCATGAATAAATGTTCAAAATTAATATATTCAGAAGTTCACATTTATGGTTTTATTTTTATGTCTAATGGCATATCAACCATCGAGTTATTTAATGACAAAGACATCCTTGTAGAAGAACATCAATGGTACTATTTAACCCATACCTGGGAGATAAGGTGCTTCATACCTTTCCTAAGGTTATTAGTCTGAAAGTAAACATAATAGAATGACAGGAGTTTGAATTCATTCACTACAATGTCACAGTCCAGCACATTAACCACTATGCATGAGAACCCCCTCTCAAATGTATAAAAAGTTGTGTTAGCAATGATTGTAGGTATTAATTTCAGTTGATTATACTTGACAAATTCATAAATTATTCTGTTTTAATTGTACTTTAAATTGTTCTTTAAGTAAGAATATAATTTAGTCATTTTGTTATAATGAATTTTATGATGACTAGATTGTCTTTATATAAATAGTAATTGATTAGAACTGATCTTTCTTTTCTAATATTAAGAGCAAAGCTTTATGTTTTCTGTTCCCTTTCATAAAATCACTCATTAATGCAGCTGATAATTTAGATGAAATTTTACATCATTAAATAGCTGTATCTTGCAATTTAGTTTTAATTTTATCAGTTGAAATTTGATAATTCATGTTATAGACACAAATATAAATATCTCCCGATTCACAAATCACCAAATTCAAGTCACCCACACACCACAAAAAAAAAAAATGCTAACCGGATGTGGATGGAGTGGTGGCGTTCAAACAAATGAAGAAAACGCGTTTCTGCACAGGTGGCTCCATGCAGAAGGAAATCTTGAAAAATAAAATTGTAAATACCAAATTCACATTTTTTGTCCAATCTAAAACATTCCCGCAAAAATAAAAATGTTTGAGTTGATCTGAATTTGGAGGCCATAACTATTTAAGGTCGCTTTTGAAGACCCAGGGCAGAGATCCCTGGGTAACAGAACAGTTCACATCACAGGGAAAGCCGATGACATGAAATGCTACACCGCAAGTCAGCCGGACTAAATCTCTCACCTACCCCTAACCTCATGATACTGACCGACCGCAGTCTTAAGGGAGCGAACAACTACCAACCTCTATATCATCAATTTACCAAACTGACGCAGACTATAATCAACAACCCTTACCAACCAGGGACGGCCTTCTGCTCACACGATACAAACCCGCTATCGTCAGCATATGTGGAAAGACTTAACTCTTGAAAGTTTGAATGATATAGCTATGAATATAACTTGAAATCGTGTACAGTATTTTACTGTATTACATAAAGGTGATTTAGAAGCTGGTTGATATAAGACAAAGATAACATAATTTAAATCTCTCTGATTTATTTAAAAAGATAGACATTTTACATCTTATTTGATTTAATACAGTCCTCTAAAAGTTGCCTGTTATTAATGTTGTTTTTATACACCTGTACACAGTTTATATCTTATCTTATGTCAGTTTTAATCTTTTCATAGCCTCCATTTCACCAATCAGGTTAAGAAACACCTATTAGAATGTTTTATACTTTTGAAATTCTAGTGGTGTATGAGTTATTTAAATGGTTAGTGGGTCTGGTGCATTAAAAGGTAAATGATTTATATATTCAATGAACAAAAATCTATACCAGAAAAAATATCTTTCAAAACAGTGCTTTAAAGAATAACAAGGAGTGATCATTCATCTAAAAAGCTACTGACTGACATCTTACTTCTCATTTGATATGTTTCTGTTCGTATTATTACAGATTAATGCACCTGTCTATCTTCACAATACAACTTACATCTTAGTTTATTTAAAGCAATATTTTATCTTAATTTATTGGTTTCTATCATTTCACAATTGGAAAGATCTATGAGTTTGAATTGATTTACATTCTCTGAGAGTCTTGTTAGATATTTTTATAATTCTTTCTATATTCTGATATACCAACAGACCTTGACTAATCCAAAAAGGGAAAAGCAGAATGTGCTCTGAAATATTTAAAAATGTGAAGTGTAATATTTTATCATACATTTTATTTATGGTTAGAAAAATAATGAATGTTCATATGCTACATAGTGCAAAATATAAAATTATTCAATAGCATGGGATGAAAAATATAATTTGTGAAAAAAGTGTTTTTTATCTGTTAATTATTAGATTTCTGGTGCTGTTCTAGTCTCTCTAAATATATGTTACGAAGTTAAAAAGGAGATAAAAATTAGTTAATAAAATGGAAAAAGGATATCATATAGATATATAATATTGTAATTTGTAGTTCTTTATATTATTAATCTACTAAATTTAGCAAAAGATTCATTCATATCTTGTTTTGAATAATACTTTTAAAATTCTTTTATAGAAAATTCCAGTAGGATTTGGCAGATTTTATACTTTAATTAGGTCACACAAACTTAATTTTTAAAGATGTAATAATTTTATGTTTCAATATATATTTGAATAGAATTTAAAGCTGTATGCATAACTGTAGTGATAATATATTAATGTTAACTGGTTAAAAAAAAAAGGGAAAAGGAAAGGAAAAAAAGAGAAAGTCAAAATATTTAGATTATTACAATTTGAATTTTTTGAATTATATAAAACAAGTTTTGTTAAATTCTAATTTGTTTATATAAAAATCTCCACATATGAAATTGTGAATTTTAGTATATATATATATATATTATGTGACCAGTGTGGAAGGCTATGTATGCAAGGCTGGCCTGATCAGTCACCAATCTGTGCATCGTGGATGGACTAATAAAATACCTGTGCCCCTGGAATTACCTGTAAATGTGGGAAGATGTGCAAGACTTTGGCAGGACTAAAGAGTCACTTTCGTGCAGCTCATTGTTAACTTTTTGAGCTCCATTATATTCTTTGAACTGTTAACTAAAAATTTTTTCTTGAAATGAGTTTGCTGCCATCATAGTATTAGTATATATATAGTATTATATATATATATCTGTGGTGTGTGTGTATCTAGAGTAGTGTAAATACCCCAAGTTCAATAAAACTTGGTTTATAGTGATAGGTGAGAAACCTATCATATTCATGCAACCTAACTTAGATATATATATGCTCTATCACTTATTTAGCACTCTTATTTATAATATAGAATTATCTATATATTATAGTATATATATATATCTCTCTTCCCATAAATACAATATTAGAAATTTATATATCTTAACTGGAAAATAAAAACTCCTATTTATTCCGTAGTGAACATAGAAATATATTGATGTATTAGAAATAGAATTTTCTTATTTCAATTAGGAAATAAAAGTCCATAATATGTCTTGAATTATTTTAAGCCTTCAGATAAATGTGTACACACCAATTTACAATACTAGCAGATTCTGAACTGAAAGAGTTGCATAATGAACACAATTAAAAGTGCCAAACAATCAAACTGATAATCCCAAAATTCATAGAGGAGGTTAGTTTAATATTCAGAGTATTGAAATAAAAAAATGCAGCGTACATAACTTTCTATATTTTAAAAATACAAGCAAGTCTAAAGAATATATAATTTTCAACATTTTTCGGTTCATGTATAAACTCTATTACAATAATATCCAACTTTGTCAACTTGTTGACATTTAATTCAAAACATAACTATGCTTAATGATCAAGAGAAAACTATACAAATTAGTGTTGCAAAACACAAATAATTTAATTCAGCATTTGAGGGAATAACGTATTAAAATTCTTCTTTACAATTGTCAACTTCTATCATAAAAAAGAAAAATTTTCGTTAAATCTCATTTTTTATATTATCCTCCCCCCAGTTAAAATTGATTCCAAGCCCTGTGTAATAACATCGCTTAAGTATAGTTCAAGTTTGGTAATGGAAAACAGTATTCCCTAATCCACTGATCCTGATTAAATCAATTAAAATAACCATATATTGATCCTTATAATTTAAAGTTGTATGTCATTTTCTGACGAAGCAAAAAGAATTAATGCTGTGGTATTTTTTTATTTAAAAATTTAATATATTATGAAGTTATATAAGATACTTTTGCCTAAATCATATTGATATTAGATTATGTCAAGAATATGACAGAAAGAAAAGTCAAGAAAATCAGTAGAAAATATACCATTTTTATTATTGTAATCACCATGATATATACATTTACCTCAACTAATACCAAAGAAAATACTAATTTCATTTAATTGCTTCTTAAATCAATTGCACTTATTTATTCATTTATTATTTTGTAACTTTGAAATAACAAATAAATTTAAAGTGATATACTCTAAATGCATATAATAATGTTTTGAAACCAAGATTTTTAAAAACAACAATTTTCTTATCTCTTTAATAAAATTATCGTCATCTCAAATAATTTAAATACAAAATTGCAATAGTCTCAAGCTACCATTATGAAGATAAATTAAGAAAAAGTACGAGCCCGATTTATATTATTTTTTTTCTGAGAAACTAATGAGAAAATCACAGCTTCAATGCGAAAACAAATTATCATAACAGTAAATGTGTGCACACGCACGACACACACATCCTCNACACACATTAACTATATAATTATAAATATATAGATATAAATATATACATACATATATGTTTATGTGTTAAGAATATTAATATCAAAACATGAAAAGCAACAACTGTAATAACTATTCAATAACAAGCTGCAGAGATATGACCCATGCATGTATTTTCAGCTCTGATGTATCATTAACAATTAACCTGAGAGCTCATTATACTTTATAATGCCATAAAGAAAAAAATCATGATGACTAGAATTATTCTAAAATAACTTATTTTTATCAAAGTGCTTGCTTATATCTTCATTAATTATTCATATCTCTTGAATAATAACAATAAGGAAACTTTAAAACATTGAACGAATATTTTTCCTATTTTGCACTTTAAAAAAAAAAAAAAATAGTATTTTATTGCAACATAACCACAAAGTTGTTTATTGTGCAATTATTAGAAAAAATGATTCTTCCAAATGTTTAAATTTCCCTTATTGTTCATTATTCCAAGAGATATGAATAAATTTAATGAAGATATAAGCACAGCACTATGATAAAAATAAGTTATTTAGAATAATTCTATCATCAATGATTTCTTATTCTTACTGCATTATAAAGTAATATGAGCTCTCAGGGTTAATTGTAATGATACATCAGAGCTGAAACAATACCTAGCCATGGGGTCATCATCTGATGAAAGCTTTGTTATTGACATAGTTATTACAGTTGTTGCTTTCATGTTTATGAATTATTTATAACACATAAACATCTATATGTATTATATATTATATATAATATTATATATATATATATTTGTGTGGTGTGTGTGTGCGTGCGTGTGCACACATTTACTTATGATAATTTGTTTTCCATTGAAGCTGTCTGATTTTATCAGTTAGTTTCTCAGAAAAAAATAATATAAAATCTGACTCGGTATTCTTTCTTAATTTTATCTTCATAATGGTTTATGCTTGAGACTATTGCAATTTGTATTTTAAATTATTGAGATACAGATTATATTTTTATTAAAGAGATAAGAAAAATGTTTTTAAAATCTGGGTTTCAAAACATTATTATATCCATTGTAGAAGTATATCACTTTAAATGTTATTTGTTCTTTCAAAGTTACAAAATTTTTAAAAAAAGAATAAATAAGTGCAATTGATTAAGAAGCAATTAATAAATTAGATTTTCTTTGTATAAGTTGAGGTAAATGTATATATCATGTGATTACTAATAACTAAAAATGTTATATTTTCTATCTGATTTTCTTGACTTTCTTTCTGTCAGTATTCTTGGAAATAATCTAATATCAATAGTTTTGATTAGCAAAAAGTATTCCTTTATAAACTTTCATAATATAACTTAAATTTTTATAAAAAAAAAAATTACCACAGTCATTAATTCTTTTTGCTTTCGTCAGAGAAAATAACAACACAACCTTTTAAATAAAGATCAATATATGTTAATTTTTAATTGTATTAATCAAATCAGTGATTAGGGAATACTTTTTTCCATTACCCCAACTTAACTATATCTAGCATGTTATTTACACAGGAGCTTTGGAAATCAATTTACCTGGCGGGAGGGATAATGATAAAATAATGAGATTTACGAAAATTTTTCCTTTTTTAATGAATTAAGAAGTTGAAATTGTAAAGAACAATTTTAATACCGTTATTCCCCAAAATGCTGAATTAAATTATTTGTGTTTTTGCAACACCAAATTGTATAGTTTTCTCTTTTTTCCATTAAGCATAGTTATGTTTGAATTAAATGTCAACAAGTTGCACAACATTGGCATATTATTGATATACTATTTATACATGCTACCAAAAATGATTGCAAAATATATAATCTTAGACTTGCATTGTATTTTAAATATCAGAAAGTTTATGTACTCTGCTTTTTTTTACAATACTTCCTGAATATTAAACTAAACCTCCTCTATGAATTTTGGGATTATGTCAGTTCTGATTGTTTGGCATCTTTAATTGTTTCATATATGCAACTCTTCAGTTCAGGCATCTAGTAATTGTAAATATTGGTTGTACACATTTATCTGAGAGCTAAAAATAATTCAAGACTATTATGGTACTTTTATTCTTAAAATTGAAATAACAGAAAATTCTATTCTAATACATTACTAATATATTCTATGTTCACTACGGAATAAATATGGAGTTTTATTTATCCAGTTAAGATAATATAAATTTCTTATCTGTTATGTTATTGGAAGAGAGATTATATATAATATATATATATATGATAATTTCTATATTTATAAATAAAGAGTGCTCAATATCAGTGATAGAGTCATATATAATCTAATTAGGTTGCATGAATATGATAGGTTTCTCAACTATGCAACTATCAAACAAGTTTATTGAACTTGGGGTTATGTTCTACACTACTCTTAGATACACACACACACACAGTATATATATATATATATATATATTATATATATGATGGCAGCAAACTCATGTTCAAAAAAAAATTTTTAAGTTCAACAGTTCAAAGAATATAATGGTGAGCTTCAAAAGTTCAACAATGAGCTGCACGAAAGTGACTCTTTAGTCCTGCCAAAGTCTTGCACATCTTCCCACATTTACAGGTAATTCCAGGGACACAGGGTATTTTATTAGTCCATCCCACCGATGCACAGATTGGTGACTGATCAGGCCAGCCTTGCATACATACCTTCCACACTGTCACATAATATAATATTATATATATATATACATACACATTCACACATGTTTCATATATGTGGATTTTATATAAACAAAATAAGAATTAACACAACATTTTGTTTTTATATAATTCAAAAAATTCAAATTGTAATAATCTAAATATTTTGACTTTCTCTTTTTTCCTTTCCTTTCCCTTTTTTTTAACCAGTTAAACATTATATATTATCATCTACAGTTATGCATACAGTTTTAAATTCTATTCAAATATATATTTGAAACATAAAATATTACATCTTTAAAAATTAAGTTTTGTGTGACCTAATTAAAGTAAAAATCTGCCAAATCCTACTGGAATTTTCTATAAAAAATTTTAAAAGTATTATTCAAAACAAGATATGATGAATCTTTTGCTAAATTTAGTATTAATAATATAAAGAACTACAAATTACAATATTATATATCTATAATGAATCCTTTTCCATTTTATTAACTAATTTTTTATCTCCTTTTTAACTTCAAGTACACCATATAGTTAGAGAGACTAGAAACCAGCACCCGAAATATATAATTAACAGATAAAAAACACTTTTTCACAAATTAATTTTTCATCCCATGCTATTAATAATATTTTATATTTGCACTATGTAGCATATGAACATTCATTATTTTTCTACCATAAATAAAATGCTATGATAAAATATTACACTTCACATTTTTAAATATTTCAGACCACATTTTCTGCTTTTCCTTTTTGGATTAGTCAAGGTTTGGTATATCAGAAATATAGAAAGAATTTAAAAATATCTAACAAGACTCTCCAGAGAATGTAAATCAATTCAAAATCATAGATCTTTCCAATTGTGAAATGATAGAAACCAATAAATTAGATAAAATATTGCTTTAAATAAACTAAGATGTAATGTATTGTGAAGATAGACAGGTGCATTAATCTGTAATCAAATACGAACAGAATACATATCAAATGAGAAGTAAGATGTCAGTCAGTAGCTTTTTAGACTGAATGATCACTCCTTTTATTCTTTAAAGGCACTGTTTTGACAAAGATATTTTGTCTTATAGATTTGTTCATTGATATATAAATCATTTACCTTTTAATGCACCAGACCCACTAACCATTTAAATAACTCATACACCCAAACTAGAAATTTCAAAAAGTATAAAACATTCTAAATAGGTGTTTCTTAACCTGATGTGAAATGGAAGGCTATGAAAAGTAAAACTGACATAAGATAAAGATATAAACTGTGTACAGTGGTATAAAACAAGCATTAATCAACAGGCAACTTTTAGAGGACTGTTATAACATCAAATAAGATGTAAAATGTCTATCTTTTTAAATAAATCAGAGAGATTAAAATAATGTTATCTTTGTCTTATATCAACCAGCTCTTAAATCACCTTTATGTAATACAGTAAAATACTGTACACGATTTCAAGTTATATTCATAGCTATCATTCAAACTTCAAGAGTTAAAGTCTTTCCACATATGCTGACGATAGCGGGTTTGTATCGTGTGTGAGCAGAAGGCCGGTCCTTGGTAAGGTTGTCTGATTATAGTCTGCGTCAGTTTGGTAAATTGATGATATAGAGGTGGTAGTTGTTCGCTCCCTTAAGACTGCCGGTCGGTCAGTATCATGAGTGTTAGGGTAGGTGAGAGATTTAGTCGGCTGACTTGCGGTTGTAGCTTTCATGTCATCGGGCTTTCTCCTGTGATGTGAACTGTTCTGTACCCAGGGATCTCTGCCCTGTCTTCAAAAGCCGACCCTTAAATAGTTTATGGCCTCCCAAATTCAGATCAACTCAAACATTTTTTTTTTTGCCGGGAATGTTTTAGATTGGACAAAAAATGTGAATTCTGGTTTATTTACAATTTTATTTTTTCAAGATTTCCTTCTGCATGGAGCCACCTTGCAGAAACGCGTTTCTTCATTTGTTTGAACGCCACCACTCCTCCACATCGGTTAGCATTTTTTTTTTTTTGTGGTGTGTGGGTGACTTGAATTTGGTGATTTTGTGAATCGGGAGATATTTATATTTGTGTCTATAACATGAATTATCAAATTTTCAACTGATAAAATTAAAACTAAATGCAAGATACAGCTATTTAATGATGTTAAAATTCATCTAAATTATCAGCTGCAAATGAGTGATTTATAAAGGCAACAGAAAACATAAAGCTTTGCTCTTAATATTAGAAAAGAAAGATCAGTTTCTAATCAATTACTTTTTACTATAAAGACAATCTAGTCATCATAAAATCATATAACAAAATGACTAAATCTATATTCTTACTTAAAGAACAATTTAAAGTACAATTAAAACAGAATTAATTTATGAATTTGTCAAGTATAATCAACTGAAATAATACCTATAATCATTGCTAACACACTTTTTATACGATTTGAGAGGGGTTCTCATGAGAGTGTGTTAATGTGCTGGACTTGACATTGTAGTGAATGAATTCAAACTCCTGTGCATTCTATTATTTACTTTCAGACAATAACCTTAGGAAAGGTATGAAGCACCTTATCTCCAGGTATGGGTTAAATTAGTACCATTGATGTTCTTCTACAAGGATGTCTTTGTCATTAAATAACTCATGATGTTATATGCCATTAGACATAAAAATAAAACCATAAATTGAACTTCTGAATATATTAATTTTGAACATTTATTCATGCTATATTTCAAATCATTAAGTTTTAAAAAAACCACTATCTTAAAAAAGGCTAAGCCTTTGTATGCAAATATTTGTGTCTTGACATTACATAAGAGTAGATCACTTTTATGCATTGCATACCAGATAGTTATAACCATCTTTCAAAAGGTTCATGATAAATCTCTCTTTTTAATATGCATGTATATTTTCCCATAACTAATACATATTAATTTCCTAGCATTTGCTTTATTAAAACAGTGTGTATCTATAAATGCCATGACCAAACACATAAAGAAACAGAAAAAAATAGCTTTAATATCATGGTGCGTAAATGTTCACTGTGTATGCATCATACATCATATATATTCAAATAATACAGTATCCACTGTTATACAAACTTACTTAAAACTGTTCAACTTATAAAATTATACTTTTAAGTATGCTCTAGCCAATATGATTTCCTTAAAGTTAGTATTCCACAAAAAAGAAAGTAATAATAGGAAAACCATAGAGTAAAATGTTCAGCTAATTTGTCTTTTATTATCCAGATTGTCCATAATGTGCATTAGCATTTTTTAAGAGAATATTTGAGTGAAGGAAGTAAGGGATGGGGAAACAATACAAACTTTTTAAATACAATGCTACATCAATTTCTCTGCTCTAATTGGCACATCTTTGGAATGCACCAATTTTTCAATTTCTAGAATGAGTTATAATTTAGTGAATGGTATAGATTTCAAATGTGAGAATTTAAATCAAATTTATTCAGTGTAGTGTAGTAGGGTAGTATACTTTTCCTATTAAATATTATTATATTCAAGTCTTGATTTACAAATATCATTTTTATTTTTGTATATTAATATAAAACTGTAAATAATTTCTCAATTAAAGTTATATTGAAAAATTTTTCAAAATGTATTATTTTTACTATTTTACATTTTTTATAAATGAAACTTTTTACATTAACTAATATAACTAAAAAATAATCTATACATGCAAAAGCAAATCATAAGTAACAATTATAGCAATTGAAAACTTAATCACAGCCTTTTAATATAATTTTGTATCAACTAAATGAGCAGTATAGTGAAGCATAAAATGATTTTTGTTGATAAATGATGGGAATAGAAACAAAGCACTTATAGTCTATTTGTAAAGAATGGCAGTATTAGAGATTACAAGGAAGGACACAGAAATAAGAGAAAAATGATGTGTAAAGAAGATTCTATATCCGCTTTTTCACATTTATATTATATGCACATATCAATAAGAAATTTCTGCATATGAAGATGAACTTAACCAATTATTTATATAGAATTCAAATGTTAATCAGAAATCAAGACTGAAAAGTTGGGTTTTTTTTCTACGGACCGTCATGGTTAACAGGCAATCTAAACAGCTCTAACATTTCAACAGTTCAACAATGAAACCAATATTTCTATTTTTAAGATAATATATCAGGAATAAAAAGAAATTAAATTTGATACATTCGCTATTTCTTTAACTGATCAAGCTAAATGAGATTTTATGCATATATATAATCAATACAGGCAATGATGTATGAATAAATATGAATGTGTATATTATCTCTCTCAATATACATATAAGTATGGAAAATATGGAAAAAATATTCAGAAGATGTGTTTATTTATTAATGAATAAATAGTTCTGTCTACATTCAAGCATTTTGGTTTTTATATAATGAATATATTAACCATCACCAGGCAATATTAAGGAGCAATATCATGAAGCCCTTCAAAATGTTGAAAATGTGATTTTCATGTGAGAGAAATAAAAATATATTGCCTGATGATTTAATATATGCTTGAACATAGCAGAGCTATTTATTCTTAACACATCTTTGAATATTGTATTTTCATATTTTCCATAGCTACATACTGTTGGATTTATTTCCATTTCTTATTATATATATATATATATATATATATATATATATATATATATATATAAAGAAAATGGAAATAAATCCAAAATTAATAATTCAAAATGGCAACAATTTACCTATTGCACTCTGGGTGTATATATATATATATATATATAATATATATATAATATATATATACACAGAGTGCAATAGGTAAATTGTTGCCATTTGAATTATTAATTTTGTACATGCACTTTTTGCTTTAGGGTTTCTACTGTACAGAAAACTAAAGTCAGCTGGGTACTGCCTGTGAAGAAATTAGCACCATGGCACAATTCACCATCCAGAAATTTGGAAACGCATGCTCCACTGCTTGGCATTCACAACTATTGCTCCAATTGAAGATTCAAAATTTGGATGTCAATCTGAGGACAATACAGACAATTCAAAAGAGCTCAATGAATCCAAGGTAATTACAAAGGTACTGCAACATGTAAGCCTTACTCTGATCATTCTGATAAGAAAAGAACTCCTGAATTTATTGGGAAGACCCAGGCCATGATTGACAATGATCAATTCAATCAGTTCTATAACCAGGACATGGGAGTGTTTGAATTTTAATCAGACTAGTAGTGCATGAAGACATTTGCTTTTCTCATACAAGATGAAAAAGGGCCAATTTCATCACAGGCTATGAAGAACAAAAAAAAGAATCAGACTGTAAAGCTTTCAACAAACTCAAGAATCATCTCCAACCAAACATGCTTTGCTTCTTCTCAGATAAAAAAAAAATTTCTGCCAGGATCAGATGGTGAACTCACAAAACAACCATTGGCTTGCTCTGTCCCCACAAGAATGTACCGATAATGATGAAAAGCAGTTAGACATCATGATGTTAGGATATCACTAGTGATGTTATTCTTCCATTTATCTTCCCACATAGCCTCAATTTCATCATGGAGGCCTACATCAAGTTCCTGAAGTAGAGGTGTTGTCCTGGATCTAGAGGTGGCTACTGGAAATCCTTACATCTGGCAATAAGACTCCTGCACCATACAACACAAGCAATAGTTGTGAAAACATTCTGTGAACACATGACCCCAATATCTAGCCACCTATCTCCCCAGATTGCAATCTTCTAGATTATTATGTGTGGGAACAGTTGACCAACAAAATTCTGTGCAACACCAAAGACAAACTTAAGGCAAGGATAATGACAGCATTTACCAATTTAAAATAAGGAGACCATCAGATAGGCTTGCAGGAGATTCTAAGGTCATCTGGAGCCATCGTTGAAGCCAGTGGTGATTTCTTTGAATAAATAGTATCTATAAATCTATAGTATTTCAAGATATTTCATATAATTTTGGTAAATGTATCTAATAGTGATAATCAGTGTTATTTTCATTTTACATAATTTAAATGACAATTTACCAATCACACCCTATATATGATGGTGATTTTATTTTGTGATATTACTTTGTACATATGTTGCAAATAAATAATAAAAAGAGCTGAGATAGGACCTTCTTCACATACAGCATATTCTATAGACATGCCATCTTCACACTATTTACAACAGATCAATAAAAATATTGTTTTTAGCAGAACCTTTTATTTTTCTCTATTTTATAATATTTTTCCTTAAAACCTTTTGAAGATGATCTTATACAAAAGCTTCAAAATATCTTTTGTAGAATGTTAAGTAAGCTTTAGAAGCATCTTAAAAGTTTACTCAGTTTTTGTTTAGTTTTTTCTTTTTTTAAAACTTGTGTGGACATACTCATTTGTAGAAAAAATGATAACTTTATTTTAGTGAAAATCAAAGGGGAATATAAAAATTTAGACTTGATTCAAGTATTATATTTTTCATTTTTAAAAGAATGAAAGAATTTAAAGAACAGTAACACCAAAAGTTATTAGCCCAGAACTTTTTCTTAAAAATAGAAGTACAATGAATAGTAAAATTAATAAAAACATTTACCAATATAGTTAAGGAATCTGAAACAAGCAATAAAACTTACTTTATCTGTAGTCTTTTCGTCCATGAGATAGGCTCCAGTTGCAATTATACTGACTGCTAAAAATACGTTTATTATTTTCAACTGCTGAAAACTTTCTCTGTAACCAAAATGAAATAACTCAATAAACAAATCATTTGTTAAAAGTTTAAAAATTATATATTTAATGCAGGCCAAGAAATTGGCCAAATGGATTTCTTACAATAATTTGTACAGAAATTATACTGAACATAATCAATAATTCCACGCAAGAATGCAGTTTTAAATATTTAACATAAATACATTCAAAAACAAAAATGATATGCACAATGTAATGTAGCAAAACTGCTGTTACTATATTCATAACATTTTACTGGAAATATAAAACTATAACAAGAATAAAGAGTTTGAATATGGATGGTGACTCTAAGCAATTTGGAATCATAGCAAAATTATAAAAAGAAAGTCAAATAACTGGAAGCATTTGTTGAGAAGAGGAAGATGAAGAAAATTAGGCAAATAAGACCAAATTATTAATGAAGACATTTGAAGGAAATAATGAAAAAGTTAACCTAATAAAAAGATAATCAGAAGATAAATAAATTGGTCTGGGGATAAATTAAAAAGAGATGCTTTGAAAAAGGATATTGTGCAAGATGAATAAATGAGAAAATAACACAACTTAACTAGGAAAAGTTAATTGATGCATTGCTGCTTTAGTACTGTTACAAAATCTCAAAAGAAAAACAGTGAATAATACTTTATAAACTGATGGCAAAACCTCAATTAAAAAGATTAAAACTTATATTCAAGAATACTAATTGTAAAATTTCAAAGTAAATGCCTATCATTTGTTTATTTCTCAAAGACTTTCAAGTCTATGAATTAGCACTGCTATAAAAACATAACATGAGTACTGGACACATTAACTTATATACAAACACACCATCTTATACAGAACCAAAGATATAATCCTAGTGGCCAATATTTGTACTACTAAGTGTTAAGTTCTTTACAACTGGCCAAGATGGAGCCAGATACTTAACAGGTTATGGACCAAGTACGCTCAGATCTTCTTCAAATGGCAACAAGGCAGCTACGAAATTTGGAACTAAGTTCAAGGGTATCTGAGAACCCTTCAGCTTGCATGATATAATCAATGCACCATCTGACCACCCAGAGGACTGCCAGTGATTGGACAATAGGAATCCTTCCCAGTGTCACATGCTTATAGGCAAGTCTATAAGTAGAGTGTGAACATCTGGAACACGCCGTATATACTAGAAAAATTCCAACACTAAGTACATGAACAGACTGAATTTTGGTCAGCTAATCCATTATAAAATATAGAGATTTTTGTTAAAAATTTATATGCAATTTAAAAATTTTTTTCAATATTTGAATTGCCTATAAAATTTGTAATCTTTCTTTGTGTGAAAAGTGATTCTAGCACATCGAAAACCCATAAAGAAAAAGGCCCAGCTTCGTTTCGCAGGGCTGGGTCTGTGTTTTCGTAGATCCCTTTTCGTTGAGTCGCGCACACGCTCAGAAAACGGAAGTGAGCAAGCGAAAAAGGTAAACAAGCAGCGGCGAACGAGAACGCGAAAAAGGGGTCGTCCGAACGAGTAACGGAAACGAAGGAATAAGAGTGAAGGAGCGATAAAAGAAAAAACTGAAAAGGATAAACGAGAGAAGAAGAAATATAACGAGAGAAAGACACATACAGAAGCTCAGAAGAAGGAATCAAGATAAAAGAGACAGACGCAGGTTGTAACAAATTCTTTGTTTACTGCATTTTAACTTGTCATTTGCTGTTTTATTTTTGGCAAAAATAAATCAGTGACTCTTAGTAACTGTTTAAGTTTTTTGTTCGGGCTAACTTCAAGGCACAGTTCTTAACAACCTGTAAAGCTGTTAAATAATACAATACAACATTTTACATTTTTCTTTATTTTTAACCAGAAAATCAAGCATGAGTAACACTGGTTCCTGAGGTTTAATTAATCACTGCTGCTGATATTTAAATATATGAAATAATATGTGCATACTATATTGAGTGTAATAAACATCCTAAGCGTATTGGACCTGTATTACAGATGAATGAGTTCAATCATTAAAACTTTTGATCATTTACTTTAATGTTTTCATAATATCTTGTTTCAATATGTTTAACTATTTTGTGCTGCATTTTTACAGTCCTCTGTAGATCCCAGTGATATACTTTCCAGCCCCAAAACAACTGTTTCAAATATCCTTAAAATCTATTCAACTAAATTGCATACAACATGTTCACTATTAAAAACTGTATTTAGGGATTCTCCATAAGTGAAAATAAGGACAGACAAATTAATTGTAATAGGAAATTATTCAAACCCATGATACAAAGGCTTTCATTACACAAAAATAAATGTTTTCCACAGGTTTTAAAGTGTTTATGGTTGCCATATATTCTAAAGTATATTCTACTTGTTTCAAGTAAAAAATTTGAATAATATTTAATCTTGTCACAAGCACTATTTACAAAGATTAACTTGTATTTACTTTAATAATGACAAAATATTTGAAAAATGCCAGACTAAAAAAAATACAAACCATGTAAATAAATATACAAAATTGGAACATTAACAATTCAGAATAGCAAGCATACAATATATTAACAGAATATGTCAGTAATGAATGAATTATTATTTATACATTCATTAACATGATCTTTTGTTATGGATAAAATGCTTTTTTGTCCAACTATAAATTTCATTTTCTACATATTTGTTTATATTTGAAAATTTCTAACAATAATGTGTACTATAAAAGAGTAAATCTGCAATTAAAAATTCAACCTATGAAATTGTAAAATTTATATCAAATCACAAAATGTATTAGAATAGAAGTTAAATAAAAAATGGGGCTTTGTACTTTTGTATATATCTGGCTTATAATATCCATGAATAATTAATATGTAAATTAGTAGATTCAAAATTCAAAGAACCTTGCTGAAGAAAAAAAAAGTTAAAAAATCTTTAATTAATCAAAAAGATCTAAAACCCATAACTGAAATTAAAAAAAAAAAAGATAAATTTGTTTAAGTAATTAGATTAAAAAAGTTATTCAAGTCTAAGTTGAATGATAATAACAATGCAAGATGTAATTAACTAATCACTATTGTATTTGTATATTATTTTTCACTCCTTTTGAGTTTTTCACATCAGCGTTAGCTGATGGTATTTCCCTGAGGCTGAGTGACAACAAGTTTCCAGGACTCTTCGAGTATTCTAGCATTGCAGCAGTCTGGATGGTCTCAAATTCTTCCTCTGATTTCCAGATTCTCAGTCTTTTTTCCAAGTTTATTGGACCGTTCCAAGTGCACCAACTACAATTGTGTATCACTTCACTCTCATATTCCACAGCTTTTTCAATTCTCTGACAAGTGCAGTATTTATCCATCTTTTCATTTTCCTTCAGTTTCACCCTGTGATCTCTGAACCGCAAAGTCCACCAGTTGACACGTTCTCTTTTCTTTTTTTTTTTTGTTAATCAATACTAGGTCTGTCCCTGGCTGGGATAGGGATCTGTTTATCTCGCAGTCCCAGAAATTTATGCGTCATTCTCAATGAACAGATTTTTAGCAACCATTTTGTTGTATGGTCAAATTTAATTTTTGTGCATAATTCACAGTGGATCACCTTCCCAACCCTCGTCGCCTAGCTTTGTATTCCTTCAGTTGACATTCACTTATACATGGTTTACATTTCTCCATCTTTGTCACCACACGTCTACATTTACTGTTTTGTTGCGCATTATTATATTATTATTATCATTATCATTATTATATTATTATACATCTTGTGAGTTTTCAGACCAGCTAACACTGGTGCTTCACTTGGAGTGACAGCAGTCTTCCAAGTTTTGAGGACTCTTCTGATCTTAACAATGCTGTTTTTGATTCTTCCTCTAATTTCAATTCCTCCAGTCTTTTTCCAAACCTTGAAGAACGTTCCAAGGCACCAACTACAATTGGTAGGACTTCACCCTCATGTCCAGAGTTTTCACTCTCTTGCCAAGTCAAGATTTGTCTATCTTTTATTTTTTTCGTGATCCATCGGAATGGCAATCTCACTAAATTACAATTCTTTTTTTCTTGTTAATTAATACAAGTCGCTCTTCGGCCAAGATTAGGTGATCTGTTTGTATTTCAAAATCCCAGAGAATTTTATGCATCTCATTCTCTATGATGGATTCTGTTTACATATACCATTTTATAGTATAGTCAAAGTTTAATTTCTTGCATAATTCCCAATGGATCACCTTCTCGCCCCGTTGTCCTATTCTACTCTTGTGTTGTTGCTGCATTCACTTATTATATGATTAACCATTTCACCTCTGTCTCCCCACCTCCTACACTTCCTATTCTATTACATCTTATTTTCTTGCTTGATATAGTTTATTGCATTGTCTTGTTATTAATTATGAGAGATTCAGTTTCTCTCATGAGGTTTTCCTTTCTAATTGCACTTGAAGTATAAATATAGTGTTTTTCTTCTCATTTCTTTTCTATTTTTGTTTCTGTGTTCAATATATTTGCAATTCTATTATTTGGCCTACAGTAATAGTCTTTCTTTGCCTTTTCTAGTGTATTCTTGAGTCTTCAAATTGTTGCATCTATGCAATCCTCAAGTTTTTCTTGCATATATACTATGTATATCTCTCAGGTGCAATTCCTGTGCATAGTTATCATTTTCCTTTCCTTCTGGTTCATCTATCAGGAGTTCCTCCCTTGTCAATTTTAACAATGTCCAGAGTACAGGCCAGTATTATTCCCTTGAGATTCTGCTGTAAACTTGGGTTCTAGAAGTTTCTTGTTCTCTGAGGTACTCTTTTCTTACTTTTCTTTCATCTCTGTCGATGGTACTTCTGGCAATATTTCCAAGTAATTGTAATTCTCTTTTTCTCCAAGTGCTTTTATATTTTCCGTGATTTGATAGTTCTGTTCCTTCCCCTTTTCATCAATGAGCATGGCACATTTTCAATGCCAAATTCCATTCCTATATGCTGGCTGTATATCTTATGATTTGTACAATGGTTTCCAGTATTTTTAAAAAAATGTTATTATACATGTACATAAGGTGATTATTTTTTTTGATTTCAAAAAGTTGTAACCCCTGTATGTTTCCTAAGTATGTTAATAGTTAGTGCATCATTGCTAAAACAAATAGCAGTGGCAAGAAAGAGTCTCCTGAAAGATTCCTCTTTGATTTTTACCTCTGTTGATTTTCACTCTTGCGCATCAATTCCACTTCAAGTTTTGCCATCTTCATGTGAAGTTTATGACTTTGATAGATATCTAATAATTTATATACGCATCAATTATCCAAATTATGAATCGGAAACTAAGTCATATCCATGGCCCATGGCTAAATTTTCTACCTTTTTAACCTTCATTAAGAAACTGTCACTGTCTAGTATAGTTCTCTTGTGTCCTTGTCTGTTCTTCTGAAAATAGTCTACGTAACAAAGCATAGTAATTATATTTCTCTCTTGTGTGGATAATTCCACATCATAGGGTATTCATGTTTATCACCTAATACTTGCGGGGATGGTTTCTTTTGGAGGTCTTACAGATCAGCGTATTTTCTTTCACTCTTGATCATCAATATGATATGTTTCTTTTAAGATCTACTCAGGTGTTGAGACAATCGTTGTATGATTGAGTCGTTTATTAAAAGCGAGAATCCATGTATAATAATCATAGCTATTGCTCCAACTTTGATACTTTCTTAGAGTTTGCTCTTAGGAGTTAGTGTTATGTCAACCTCCAGCCTTATCAATCTTGCATATTATTATTATTATATTATATTATTATTATATTATTATTTTTATATGGACTGGAGCTTCAGCTTTGAAGAGAAGTTAAAAAAATGCAATGAAAATATGAAATGATTGGAATGTATTATAAGTTATTTGAGTGTTACCCCTGATAGTGAGCTGATCTTAAAATTAACTATGGCAAGCCAGAGACAAATTTTACAGAAACAATAGCATATAATTTATATCAACTCCTGTTCTCGAAGCCAGAAAATTAGTAAATAATAATTATTAATAATGGAGAAAGAAAATAGCCACATCTTGAAGAAATCTAAGAAATTCTCCTACTGTTTCCTTTTCTTTAAGAAAAAAGCAATTTAAGCATCTGAAAATGTTGCATAATTGTAATTGTTCTTTTCAACCTTATATGAATTGGTTGCTGACGTGATCGCTATATAGTTGTTCCTACCCTCTATAAGCAAATAAGGAGTACTTACCCCATTCTTGACAGTCATACACATACAGTTGATTATTGTCAAAGTACAAAGTTTCAGAAACTCTTAGTGCACCCACAAAACCTTATTTTGTTATAAAAACTGTATTCCTATCTACTTGGCTATCCGATACTGTGAAAATGGTTTCATTAATCTAGGAATGGTCTTAATATGATTCCAGCACCCGTCCTCTCAAATTTTAGACTAAAAAACATAAGTGGAAATAGCATTTGCAGAAATAGTGGTCGAAAAAGAGACAAATATCAACATGATTGAATTACTATCCAATGAACAAATGTTGATACATTGAACAAGGAAGAGCATTGTTCTAATAAAGATAATGACTTGAACTCTAACATGTCGTTGACTTTTCTAAAACTGGGACAAGCCAGTACAAAATTCACCAAAAGTTTAATTATTACAATTCCTCTGTTGAAAAAAATAAAATAAAAAATAGAAAAGAGAAGAACTGCTTAATTACAAAATTCATCAGTGTATTTCTAACATATTCTTGTATTATTTGTTGTATAGGTTACTGAGTAATTCTATCCCTATGTAATGAAGCAAAATTAAAGAATTAGTGAACAGTGAATGGGTAATGTCTATATTATAATGAAATGAGTGTTTTTTTTAATAATAAAGAGAATTATATATGTATAAGAAATATCCAATACAATTATTTTTCTTATCCTAAACAATCATTGTACGTGTGTTTTTAAAATCTTGGAACTAAATGTGAATCAACAAAAGTTCCAATATAAACTTTGTGGAGAATAATCATCATCACCTTAACAAAGATGCCTGCAATGAATAACGAGGTGTACACACTGGAGTATTAAATCGATACATATATTCATAATCAAATGAATAAATTTAAAATAATTTACATAAGAAGAGTTATTTTTAGTCATTGAGAACAGTATTTAAAAATTGTTTCGAAAAATGATTCTATTACTTTTCTGCCTTCAAATTAAAATTACCATGCATTATTGTTTAACTTTTATTACTATTATATACTCTTTCTTTTGTCTAATTCTAGAGGAAGTTATTTTCATTTATGTTCTTTCATTGCATATTTATTTTATCAGACCAATCAAGTTATATGCATAAAAACACTTGAAGTAGTAGATATAATAAAATTTAATTCTCCATATATACATATACTAACATGCTGTTATATAATACTCAAGTAGCAAATGACCAAATGTTACTATCTTCTCCAGAAATTATAAATGCATATAGAATTGTACCCTCTGATGCATTTTGTTAACATTTTCTTTCAAGTTTCAAGTAGGATCATTACTTATCTATTATGATGATAATATAGCCAAAATTTAGAGGATAAGAATGATCGAAAAACATAAACTAAGAGTATGTACATATTTCAGCATGCAATTGTACATCTGAGATTTAAATTTTCGTTAGTCTCCTGGGGACTTAAATTCATTAAGTTCTTAAATATTAAATTATTTCTGGAAGTTATTTTATATTTTTTCCATGAAATATTAATACAACATTTTTTTTTTTAATGAAGTAAATTTACATTATGAAGAATTATAAAATAAAAACATTCTCTCTTTTAATTGAGGTAGATGAAAAAACTAGTAATGGTTCCAAATAGAGAAATATATTTTTCATCCTTGATTAAGGCTTAAAGTGATGAGTTAGTTTTGACTGTGTTAAAGGGAAATGAAATATACCAAAGTATATTTCTTTTACCAAATAAACCAGTGATATTTGAAATACACCTTTCAATGATATTCTATAAAATTAATGGTTTCATAATGTATATTAAATAGTGTACAGAAGCTGTTGATTATTTTACACATCAGTGTTTAGTTACTGATGAAATTGCAGTATCTATCATACATACATATAAAGAATGATTAAAATATTTTAATTATATGATCTTTGTAAAACTTTGCCATGAAATAAAAATAGCTTCACTGAGAAAAATCCAAATAAATGTATCTTTGTTTAAAGATTTTAAATAACCATTATTTAAGATTTATAAATTTCTTTTCTGGAAAGAGTATAGAAAATTTATACTTATACATTCAAATATCTACAATATTAATATCTTATATTGATAGCTTTACTAAATATTAGTGTATTACATTCTGCTAAATATCGCGGATGCTGATTCTGCAAAGAAAGAATAATCAACTTGCTTAAGTTAAACAGTTATTGCTTTGCAAAAGTATGGGGACATTATATAAAAAAAGAAGCAGGTAACCTGTATTAAAAAATCGTAGTTATCTCCTCATGATCCTTTATATTTTTCCTATTTGCTGCCACTTGAGAAAAAAAAAAAAAAAATAGATTTTATTGCAACATAACAGCCAAAGTTGTTTATTGCCAATTATTAGAAAAAATGATTCTTCCAAATGTTTAAAGTTTCGCCTTAGTTGTTCATTATTCCAAGAGATATGAATAAAATTTAATGAAGATATAAGCACAGCACTTATTGATAAAAATAAGTTATTTAGAATAATCTAATCATCCAATGATTTCTTATTTCTTACTGGCATTATAAAGTAAATGAGCTCTCAGGGTTAATTGTAATGATACATCAGAGCTGAAACAATACCTAGCCATGGGGTCATCATCTGATGAAAGCTTCTGTTATGGACATAGTTATTACAGTTGTTGCTCATTTTTGAAATTATATTATACACAAACGATAAACATTCTATATGTATGTTATATATATATATATATATTATATATATTAAATGTGTGTTTGTGTGTGTGTGTGGTGTGCGTGCGTGTGCACACATTACTTATGATAATTGTTCCACTTGAAGCTGTCTGATTTTATCAGTTAGTTTCTCAGAAAAAATAATATAAAATCTGATCGGTATTCTTTTCTTAATTTTATCTTCATAATGGTTTTATGCTTGAGGATTTGCAATTTGTATTTAAAATTATTTGAGATAACAGATTAATATTTTATTAAAGAGATAAGAAAAATTGTTTTTTTTAAAAATCTGGGTTCAAAAACATTATTATTTCCATTGTAGAAGTATATCACTTTAAATGTTATTTGTCTTTCAAAGTTACAAAATTATTTAAATAAATGAATAAATAAGTGCAATTGATTTAAGAAGCAATTAATGAAATTAGTATTTTCTGGTATAAGTTGAGGTAAATGTATATATCATGTGATTACTAATAACTAAAAATGTATATTTTCTATCTGATTTTCTTGACTTTTCTTTCTGTCAGTATTCTTGGAAATAATCTAATATCAATAGTGATTTTAGGCAAAAAGTATTCCTTTATATAACTTTCATAATATAACTTAAATTTTTATAAAATAAAAAAATTACCACAGTCATTAATTCTTTTTGCTTTCGTCAGGAAAAATGACAACACAACCTTTTAAATTAAAGATCAATATATGTTAATTTTTAATTGTATTAATCAAATCAGTGATTAGGGAATACTTTTTTCCATTACCCCAACTTAACTATATCTAGCGATGTTATTACACAGGAGCTTTGGAAATCAATTTACCTGGGGGGAGGGATAATGATAAAATAATGAGATTTACGAAAATTTTTCCTTTTTTAATGAATTAAGAAGTTGAAATTGTAAAGAACAATTTTAATACCGTTATTCCCCAAATGCTGAATTAAATTATTTGTGTTTTTGCAACACCTAAATTTGTATAGTTTTTCTTTTTTATCCATTAAGCATTAGTTATGTTTGAATTAAATGTCAACAAGTTGCACAACAGTTGGCATATTATTGTATACTAGTTTATACATGCTACCAAAAATGATTGCAAAATTATATAATCTTAGACTTGCATTGTATTTTTAAAATATCAGAAAGTTTATGTTACTCTGCATTTTTTTTATTTCAATACTTCCTGAATATTAAACTAAACCTCCTCTATGAATTTTGGGATTATGTCAGTTCTGATTGTTTGGCATCTTTAATTTGTTTCATATATGCAACTCTTTCAGTTCAGCATCTAGTAATTGTAAATTGGTGTGTACACATTTATCTGAGAGCTAAAAATAATTCAAGACATATTATGGTACTTTATTTTCTAAAATTGAAATAACAGAAAATTCTATTTCTAATACATTACTAATATATTCTATGTTCACTACGGAATAAATATGGAGTTTTATTTATCCAGTTAAAGATAATATAAATTTCTATATCTGTTATGTTATTGGAAGAGAGATATATATATATATATATATATATATGATAATTTTCTATATTTATAAATAAAGAGTGCTCAATATCAGTGATAGAGCATATATATATCTAAGTTAGGGTTGCATGAATATGATAGGTTTCTCACCTATGCAACTATCAAACCAAGTTTTATTGAACTTGGGGTTATGTCTACACTACTCTTAGATACACACACACACACAGATATATATATATATATATATATATATATATATATATATGATGGCAGCAAACTCATGTTCAAAAAAAAATTTTTTAAGTTCAACAGTTCAAAGAATATAATGGTGAGCTTCAAAAAGTTCAACAATGAGCTGCACGAAAGTGACTCTTTAGTCCTGCCAAAGTCTTGCACATCTTCCCACATTTACAGGTAATTCCAGGGAGCACAGGGTATTTTATTAGTCCATCCCACCGATGCACAGATTGGTGACTGATCAGGCCAGCCTTGCATACATAGCCTTCCACACTGGTCACATAATATATATATATATATACATACACATTCACACATGTTTCATATATGTGGATGTTTTATATAAACAAAATATAGAATTACACAACATTTTGTTTTTATATAATTCAAAAAATTCAAATTGTAATAATCTAAATATTTTGACTTTCTCTTTTTTTTCCTTTCCTTTTCCCTTTTTTTTTTAACCAGTTAAACATTATATATTATCATCTACAGTTATGCATACAGTTTTAAATTCTATTCAAATATATATTTTGAAACATAAAATATTACATCTTTAAAAATTAAGTTTTGTGTGACCTAATTAAAGTATAAAATCTGCCAAATCCTACTGGAATTTTCTATAAAAGAATTTTAAAAGTATTATTCAAAACAAGATATGAATGAATCTTTTGCTAAATTTAGTAGATTAATAATATAAAGAACTACAAATTACAATATTATATATCTATATGATATCCTTTTTTCCATTTTATTAACTAATTTTTTTATCTCCTTTTTAACTTCAAGTACACCATATAGTTAGAGAGACTAGAAACCAGCACCCAGAAATATAATAATTAACAGATAAAAAACACTTTTTTCACAAATTATATTTTTCATCCCATGCTATTAATAATATTTTATATTTTGCACTATGTAGCATATGAACATTCATTATTTTTCTACCATAAATAAAATGCTATGATAAAATATTACACTTCACATTTTTAAATATTTCAGACCACATTTTCTGCTTTTCCTTTTTGGATTAGTCAAGGTCTGTTGGTATATCAGAAATATAGAAAGAATTATAAAAATATCTAACAAGACTCTCCAGAGAATGTAAATCAATTCAAACATCATAGATCTTTCCAATTGTGAAATGATAGAAACCAATAAATTAAGATAAAATATTGCTTTAAATAAACTAAGATGTAAGTTGTATTGTGAAGATAGACAGGTGCATTAATCTGTAATCAAATACGAGACAGAATACATATCAAATGAGAAGTAAGATGTCAGTCAGTAGCTTTTTAGATGAATGATCACTCCCTTGTTATTCTTTAAAGGCACTGTTTTGACAAAGATATTTTTGTCTTATAGGATTTTGTTCATTGATATATAAATCATTTACCTTTTAATGCACCAGACCCACTAACCATTTAAATAACTCATACACCAAACTAGAAATTTCAAAAAGTATAAAACATTCTAAATAGGTGTTTCTTAACCTGATGGTGAAATGGAAGGCTATGAAAAGATTAAAACTGACATAAGATAAAGATATAAACTGTGTACAGGTGTATAAAAACAAGCATTAATCAACAGGCAACTTTTAGAGGACTGTATTAACATCAAATAAGATGTAAAATGTCTATCTTTTTTAAATAAATCAGAGAGATTTAAAATTAATGTTATCTTTGTCTTATATCAACCAGCTTCTAAATCACCTTTATGTAATACAGTAAAATACTGTACACGATTTCAAGTTATATTCATAGCTATATCATTCAAACTTTCAAGAGTTAAAGTCTTTCCACATATGCTGACGATAGCGGGTTTGTATCGTGTGAGCAGAAGGCCGGTCGCTGGTTGGTAAGGGTTGTCTGATTATAGTCTGCGTCAGTTTGGTAAATTGATGATATAGAGGTTGGTAGTTGTTCGCTCCCTTAAGACTGCCGGTCGGTCAGTATCATGAGGTTAGGGGTAGGTGAGAGATTTAGGTCGGCTGACTTGCGGTGTAGCATTTCATGTCATCGGGCTTTCTCCTGTGATGTGAACTGTTCTGTTACCCAGGGTATCTCTGCCCTGGTCTTCAAAAGCCGACCCTTAAATAGTTTATGGCCTCCCAAATTCAGATCAACTCAAACATTTTTTATTTTTGCCGGGAATGTTTTAGATTGGACAAAAAATGTGAATTCTGGTTTTATTTACAATTTTATTTTTCAAGATTTCCTTCTGCATGGAGCCACCTGTGCAGAAACGCGTTTTCTTCATTTGTTTGAACGCCACCACTCCATCCACATCCGGTTAGCATTTTTTTTTTTTTTGTGGTGTGTGGGTGACTTGAATTTGGTGACTTTTGTGAATCGGGAGATATTTATATTTGTGTCTATAACATGAATTATCAAATTTTTCAACTGATAAAATTAAAACTAAATTGCAAGATACAGCTATTTAATGATGTAAAATTTCATCTAAATTATCAGCTGCATTAATGAGTGATTTATGAAAGGCAACAGAAAACATAAAGCTTTGCTCTTAATATTAGAAAAGAAAGATCAGTTCTAATCAATTACTATTTTACTATAAAGACAATCTAGTCATCATAAAATTCATTATAACAAAATGACTAAATCTATATTCTTACTTAAAGAACAATTTAAAGTACAATTAAAACAGAATAATTTATGAATTTGTCAAGTATAATCAACTGAAATTAATACCTACAATCATTGCTAACACAACTTTTTATACATTTGAGAGGGGGTTCTCATGGCATAGTGGTTAATGTGCTGGACTGTGACATTGTAGTGAATGAATTCAAACTCCTGTCATTCTATTATGTTTACTTTCAGACTAATAACCTTAGGAAAGGTATGAAGCACCTTATCTCCCAGGTATGGGTTAAATAGTACCATTGATGTTCTTCTACAAGGATGTCTTTGTCATTAAATAACTCATGATGGTTGATATGCCATTAGACATAAAAATAAAACCATAAATGTGAACTTCTGAATATATTAATTTTGAACATTTATTCATGCTATATTTCAAATCATTAAGTTTTAATAAAAACACTATCTTAAAAAAAGGCTAAGCCTTTGTATGCAAATATTTTGTGTCTTGACATTACATAAGAGTAGATCACTTTTATGCATTGCATACCAGATAGTTATACCATCTTTCAAAAGGTTCATGATAAATCTCTCTTTTTAATATGCATGTATATTTTCCCATAAACTAATACATATTAATTTCCTAGCATTTGCTTTATATAAACATAGTTGTATCTATAAATGCCATGACCAAACACATAAAGAAACAGAAAAAAAGTAGCTTTAATATCATGGTGCGTAAATGTTCACTGTGTATGCATACATACATCATATATATTCAAATAAATACAGTATCCACTGTTATACAAACTTACTAAAACTTGTTCAACTTATAAAATTATACTGTTTTAAGTTATGCTCTAGCCAATATGATTTCCTTAAAGTTAGTATTCCACAAAAAAGAAAAGTAACTTAATAGGAAAACCATAGAGTAAAATGTTCAGCTAATTTGTCTTTTATTATCCAGATTGTCCATAATGTGCATTAGCATTTTTTTAAGAGAATATTTGAGTGAAGGAAGTAAGGGATGGGGAAACAATACAAACTTTTAAATACAATGGCTACATCAATTTCTCTGCTTCTAATTGGCACATCTTTGGGAAATGCACCAATTTTTCAATTTTCTAGAATGAGTTATAATTTAGTGAATGTGTATAGATTTCAAATGTGAGAATTTATAAATCAAATTTATTCAGTGTTAGTAGTAGTAGGGTAGTATACTTTTCCTATTAAAAATATTATATATATTCAAGTCTTTGATTTACAAATATCATTTTTATTTTTGTATATTAATATAAAACTGTAAATAATTTCTTCAATAAAGTTATATTGAAAAATTTTTCAAAATGTATTATTTTTACTATTTTACATTTTTTATAAATGAAACTTTTTACATTAACTAATATAACTAAAAAAGTAATCTATACATGCAAAAGCAAATCATAAGTAACAATTATAGCAATTTGAAAACTTAATCACAGCCTTTTAATAATATTTTTGTATCAACTAAATGAGCAGTATAGTGAAGCATAAAATGATTTTTGTGATAAATGATGGGAATAGAAACTAAAGCACTGTATAGTCTATTTGTAAAGAATGGCAGTATTAAGAGATTACAAGGAAGGACACAGAAATAAGAGAAAAATGATTGTGTAAAGAAGATTCTATATCCGCTTTTTTCACATTTATATTATATGCACATATCAATAAAGAAATTTCTGCATATGAAGATGAACTTAACCAATTATTTTATATAGAAATGTCAAATGTTAATCAGAAATCAAGACTGAAAAGTTGGGGTTTTTTTCTCTACGGACCGTCATGGTTAACAGGCAATCTAAACAGCTACTAACATTTCAACAGTTTCAACAATGAAACCAATATTTCTATTTTTAAGATAATATATCAGGAATAAAAAGAAATTTTAAATTTTGATAACATTCGCTATTTTCTTTAACTGATCAAGCTAAATGAGATTTTATGCATATATATTAATCAATACAGGCAATGATGTATGAATAAATATGAATGTGTATATTATCTCTCTCAATATACATATAAGTATGGAAAATATGGAAAAAATATTCAGAAGATGTGTTTATTTATTAATGAATAAATAGTTCTGTCTACATTCAAGCATTTTGGTTTTTATATATATTGAATATATTAACCATCACCAGGGCAATATTAAGGAGCAATATCATGAAGCCCTTCAAAAATGTTGAAAATGTGATTTTCATGTGAGAGGAAATAAAAATATTGCCTTGATGATTTAATATATGCTTGAACATAGGCAGAGCTATTTATTCTTAACACATCCTTTGAATATTTGTATTTTCATATTTTCCATAGCTACATACTGTTGGATTTATTTCCATTTTCTTTATATATATATATATATATATATATATATATATTATATATATATAAAGAAAATGGAAATAAATCCAAAATTAATAATTCAAAATGGCAACAATTTACCTATTGCACTCTGTGTGTATGTATATATATATATATATATATATATATATACACAGAGTGCAATAGGTAAATTGTTGCCATTTTGAATTATTAATTTTGTACATGCACTTTGTTTGCTTTAGGGTTTCTACTGTACAGAAAACTAAAGTCAGCTGGGTACTGCCTGTGAAGAAATTAGCACCATGGCACAATTCACCGATCCAGAAATTTGGAAACGGCATGCTCCACTGCTTGGCATTCACAACTATTGCTCCAATTTGAAGATTTCAAAATGTTTGGATGTCAATCTGAGGACAATACAGACAATTCAAAAAGAGCTCAATGAATCCAATGGTAATTACAAAGGTACTGCAACATGTAAGCCTTACTCTGATCATTCTGATAAGAAAAAGAACTCCTGAATTTATTGGGAAGACCCAGGCCATGATTGACAATGATCAATTCAATCAGTTCTATAACCAGGGACATGGGAGTGTTTGAATTTCTAATCAGACTAGTAGTGCATGAAGACATTTGCTATTTCTCATACAAGATGAAAAAGGGCCAATTTTCATCACAGGCTATGAAGAACAAAATAAAGATCAGACTGTAAAGCTTTTCAACAAACTCAAGAATCATCTCCAACCAAACATGCTTTGCTTCTTCTCAGATAAAAAAAAAATTTCTGCCAGGATCAGATGGTGAACTCACAAAACAACCATTGGCTTGCTCTGTCCCCACAAGATGTACCGATAATGATGAAAAGCAGTAGACATCATGATGTTTAGGATATCACTAGTGATGTTATTCTTCCATTTATCTTCCCACATAGCCTCAATTTCATCATGGAGGCCTACATCAAGTTCCTGAAGTAGAGGGTGTTGTCCTGGATCTAGAGGGTGGCTACTGGAAATCCTTACATCTGGCAATAAGACTCTGCACCATACAACACAAGCAATAGTTGTGAAAACATTTCTGTGAACACATGACCCCAATATCTAGCCACCTATCTCCCCAGATTGCAATCTTCTAGATTATTATGTGTGGGGAACAGTTGACCAACAAAATTCTGTGCAACACCAAAGACAAACTTAAGGCAAGGATAATGACAGCATTTACCAATTTAAATAAGGAGACCATCAGATAGGCTTGCAGGAGATTCTAAGGTCATCTGGAGGCCATCGTTGAAGCCAGTGGTGATTTCTTTGAATAAATAGTATCTATAAATCTATAGTATTTCAAGATATTTTCATATAATTTTGGTAAATGTATCTAATAGTGAGATATCAGTGTTATTTTCATTTTTACATAATTTAAATGACAATTTACCAATCACACCCTATATATGATTGGTGATTTTATTTTGTGATATTACTTGTACATATGTTGCAAATAAATAATAAAAGAGCTGAGATAGGACCTTCTTTCACATACAGCATATTCTATAGACATGCCATCTTCACACTATTTACAACAGATCAATAAAAATATTGTTTTTAGCAGAAACCTTTTATTTTTTCTCTATTTTATAATAATTTTTCCTTAAAACCTTTTGAAGATGATCTTATACAAAAGCTTCCAAAGATATCTTTTGTAGAATGTTAAGTAAGCTTTAGAAGCATCTTAAAAGTTTACTCAGTTTTTGTTTAGTTTTTTTCTTTTTTAAAACTTGTGTGGACATACTCATTTGTAGAAAAATGATAACTTTATTTTAGTGAAAATCAAAGGTGAATATAAAATTTAGACTTGATTCAAGTATATTATTTTTCATTTTTAAAGAATGAAAGAATTTAAAGAAACAGTAACCACCAAAAGTTATTAGCCCAGAACTTTTTCTTAAAAATTAGAAGGTACAATGAATAGTAAAATTAATAAAAACATTTACCAATATAGTTAAGAATCTGAAACAAGCAATAAAACTTACTTTATCTGTAGTCTTTTGGTCCATGAGATAGGCTCCAGTTGCAATTATACTGACTGCTAAAAATAGTTTATTATTTTCAACTGCTGAAAACTTTGCTCTGTAACAAAAATGAAATAACTCAATAAACAAATCATTTTGTTAAAAGTTTAAAAATTATATATTAATGCAGGCCAAGAAATTGGCCAAATGGATTTCTTACAATAATTTGTACAGAAATTATACTGAACATAATCAATAATTCCCACTGCAAGAATGCAGTTTTAAATATTTAACATAAATACATTCAAAAACAAAAATGATATGCACAATGTAATGTAGCAAAACTGCTGTTACTATATTCATAACATTTTACTGGAAATATAATAACTATAACAAGAATAAAGAGTTTGAATATGGATGGTGACTCTAAGCAATTTGAAATCATAGCAAATTATATAAAAGAAAGTCAAATAACTGGAAGCATTTGTTGAGAAGAGGAAGATGAAGAAAATTAGGCAAATAAGACCAAATTATTAATGAAGACATTTTGAAGGAAATAATGAAAAAAGTTAACCTAATAAAAAGATAATCAGAAGATAAATAAATTGGTCTGGGGATAAATTAAAAAGAGATGCTTTGAAAAAGGATATTGTGCAAGGATGAATAAATGAGAAAATAACACAACTTAACTAGGAAAAGTGTAATTGATGCATTGCTGCTTTAGTACTGTTACAAAATCTCAAAAGAAAAACAGTGAATAATACTTTATAAACCTGATGGCAAAACCTCAATTAAAAAGATTAAAACTTATATTCAAGAATACTAATTGTAAAATTTCAAAGTAAATGCCTATCATTTGTTTATTTCTCAAAGACTTTCAAGTCTATGAATTAGCACTGCTATAAAAACATAACATGAGTACTGGACACATTAACTTATATACAAAACACACCATCTTATACAGAACCAAAGATATAATCCTAGTGGCCAATATTTGTACTACTAAGTGTTAAGTTCTTTTACAACTGGCCAAGGATGGAGGCCAGATACTTAACAGGTTATGGACCAAGGTACGCTCAGATCTTCTTCAATGGCAACAAGGCCAGCTACGAAATTTGGGAGACTAAGTTCAATGGGTATCTGAGAACCCTTCAGCTGCATGATATAATCAATGCACCATCTGACCACCCAGAGGACTGCCAGTGATTGGACAATATTAATCCTTCCCAGGTCACATGCTTATAGGCAAGTCTATAAGTAGAGGTGAACATCTGGAACACGCCGTATATACTAGAAAAATTCCAACACTAAGTACATGAACAGACTGAATTTTGGTCAGCTAATCCATTATAAAATATAGAGATTTTTTAATAAATTTTATATGCAATTTAAAAAATTTTTTTTCAATATTTTGAATTGCCTATAAAATTTGTAATCTGTTCTTGTGGTGAAAAGTGATTCTAGCACTCGAAAACCCATAAAGGAAAAAGGCCCAGCTTCGTTTCGCAGGGCTGGGTCTGTGTTTTCGTAGATCCCTTTTACGTTGATGTCGCGCACACGCTCAGAAAACGGAAGTGAGCAAGCGAAAAAAGGTAAACAAGCAGCGGCGAGACGAGAACGCGAAAAAGGGGTGTCCGAACGAGTGAACGGAAACGAAGTGAATAAGAGTGAAGGAGCGATAAAAGAAAAACTGAAAAGGATAAACGAGAGAAGGAAGAAAGATAAACGAGAGAAAGAACACATACAGAAGCTCAGAAGAAGGAATACAAGGATAAAAGAGACAGACGCAGGTTGTAACAAATTCTTTGTTTTACTGCATTTTAACTTGTCATTTGCTGTTTTATTTTTGGCAAAATAAATCAGTGACTCTTAGTAACTGTTAAGTTTTTTGTTCGGGCTAACTTCAAGGCACAGTTCTTTAACAACCTGTAAAGCTGTTAAATAATACAATACAACATTTTACATTTTTCTGTTATTTTTTAACCAGGAAATCAAGCATGAGTAACACTGGTTCCTGAGGGTTAATTAATCACTGCTGCTGATATTTAAATAATGATAATAATAATATGTGCATACTATATTGAGTGTAATAAACATCCTAAGCGTATTGGACCTGTATTACAGATGAATGAGGTTCAATCATTAAAACTTTTGATCATTTACTTTAATGTTTTCATAATATCTGTTTCAATATGTTTAACTATTTTGTTGCTGCATTTT
>CM042162.1:53605522-53705916 GCA_023376005.1 Doryteuthis pealeii
AAATAGAAATATTGGTTTCATTGTTGAAACTGTTGAAATGTTAGTAGCTGTTTAGATTGCCTGTTAACCATGACGGTCCGTAGAGAAAAAACCCAACTTTTCAGTCTTGATTTCTGATTACATTTGACATTTCTATATAAAATATTGGTTAAGTTCATCTTCATATGCAGAAATTTCTTTATTGATATGTGCATATAATATAAATGTGAAAAAAGCGGATATAGAATCTTCTTTACACATCATTTTTCTCTTATTTCTGTGTCTTCCTTGTAATCTCTTAATACTGC
The DNA here is from genome assembly GCA_023376005.1 of Doryteuthis pealeii. Lineage (NCBI taxonomy): Eukaryota > Metazoa > Mollusca > Cephalopoda > Myopsida > Loliginidae > Doryteuthis > Doryteuthis pealeii. Next base: position 53,605,810 of record CM042162.1, read on the forward strand.
CATTCTTTACAAATAGACTATACAGTGCTTTTAGTTTCTATTCCCATCATTTATCACAAAAATCATTTTATGCTTCACTATACTGCTCATTTAGTTGATACAAAAATATTATTAAAGGCTGTGATTAAGTTTTCAAATTGCTATAATTGTTACTTATGATTTGCTTTTGCATGTATAGATTACTTTTTTAGTTATATTAGTTAATGTAAAAAGTTTCATTTATAAAAAATGTAAAATAGTAAAATAATACATTTTGAAAAATTTTTCAATATAACTTTATTGAAGAAATTATTTACAGTTTTATATTAATATACAAAAATAAAAATGATATTTGTAAATCAAAGACTTGAATATATATAATATTTTTTTAATAGGAAAGTATACTACCCTACTACTACTAACACTGAATAAATTTGATTTATAATTCTCACATTTGAAATCTATACACATTCACTAAATTATAACTCTTCTAGAAAATTGAAAAATTGGGTGCATTTCCAAAGATGTGCCAATTAGAAGCAGAGAAATTGATGTAGCCATTGTATTTAAAAGTTTGTATTGTTTCCCCATCCCTTACTTCCTTCACTCAAATATTCTCTTAAAAAAATGCTAATGCACATTATGGACAATCTGGATAATAAAAGACAAATTAGCTGAACATTTTACTCTATGGTTTTCCTATTAAGTTACTTTTCTTTTTTGTGAATACTAACTTTAAGGAAATCATATTGGCTAGAGCATAACTTAAACAGTATAATTTTATAAGTTGAACAAGTTTTTAGTAAGTTTGTATAACAGTGGATACTGTATTTATTTGAATATATATGATGTATGTATGCATACACAGTGAACATTTACGCACCATGATATTAAAGCTACTTTTTTTCTGTTTCTTTATGTGTTTGGTCATGGCATTTATAGATACAACTATGTTTATATAAAGCAAATGCTAGGAAATTAATATGTATTAGTTTATGGGAAAATATACATGCATATTAAAAAGAGAGATTTATCATGAACCTTTTGAAAGATGGTATAACTATCTGGTATGCAATGCATAAAAGTGATCTACTCTTATGTAATGTCAAGACACAAATATTTGCATACAAAGGCTTAGCCTTTTTTTAAGATAGTGTTTTTATTAAAACTTAATGATTTGAAATATAGCATGAATAAATGTTCAAAATTAATATATTCAGAAGTTCACATTTATGGTTTTATTTTTATGTCTAATGGCATATCAACCATCATGAGTTATTTAATGACAAAGACATCCTTGTAGAAGAACATCAATGGTACTATTTAACCCATACCTGGGGAGATATAGGTGCTTCATACCTTTCCTAAGGTTATTAGTCTGAAAGTAACATAATAGAATGACAGGAGTTTGAATTCATTCACTACAATGTCGGTCCAGCACATTAACCACTATGCCATGAGAACCCTCTCAAATGTATAAAAGTGTGTTAGCAATGATTGTAGGTATTAATTTCAGTTGATTATACTTGACAAATTCATAAATTATTCTGTTTTAATTGTACTTTAAATTGTTCTTTAAGTAAGAATATAGATTTAGTCATTTTGTTATAATGAATTTTATGATGACTAGATTGTCTTTATAGTAAATAGTAATTGTTAGAACTGATCTTTCTTTTCTAATATTAGAGGCAAAGCTTTATGTTTTCTGTTGCCTTTCATAAATCACTCATTAATGCAGTAGCTGATAATTTAGATGAAATTTTACATCATTAAATAGCTGTATCTTGCAATTTAGTTTTAATTTTATCAGTTGAAAAATTTGATAATTCATGTTATAGACACAAATATAAATATCTCCCGATTCACAAAGTCACCAAATTCAAGTCCCCACACACCACAAAAAAAAAAAAAAATGCTAACCGGATGTGGACGGAGTGGTGGCGTTCAACAAATGAAGAAAACGCGTTTCTGCACAGGTGGCTCCATGCAGAAGGAAATCTTGAAAAATAAAATTGTAAATAAAACCAGAATTCACATTTTTGTCCAATCTAAAACATTCCCGGCAAAAATAAAAAAATGTTTGAGTTGATCTGAATTTGGGAGGCCATAAACTATTTAAGGGTCGGCTTTTGAAGACCAGGGCAGAGATACCCTGGGTAACAGAACAGTTTCACATCACAGGAGAAAGCCCGATGACATGAAATGCTACACCGCAAGTCAGCCGACCTAAATCTCACCTACCCCTAACCTCATGATACTGACCGACCGGCAGTCTTAAGGGAGCGAGAACAACTACCAACCTCTATATCATCAATTTACCAAACTGACGCAGACTATAATCAGACAACCCTTACCAACCAGCGACCGGCCTTCTGCTCACACGATACAAACCCGCTATCGTCAGCATATGTGGAAAGACTTTAACTCTTGAAAGTTTGAATGATATAGCTATGAATATAACTTGAAATCGTGTACAGTATTTTACTGTATTACATAAAGGTGATTTAGAAGCTGGTTGATATAAGACAAAGATACATTAATTTTAAATCTCTCTGATTTATTTAAAAAAGATAGACATTTTACATCTTATTTGATGTTAATACAGTCCTCTAAAAGTTGCCTGTTGATTAATGCTTGTTTTTATACACCTGTACACAGTTTATATCTTTATCTTATGTCAGTTTTAATCTTTTCATAGCCTTTCCATTTCACCATCAGGTTAAGAAACACCTATTTAGAATGTTTTATACTTTTTGAAATTTCTAGTTTGGTGTATGAGTTATTTAATGGTTAGTGGGTCTGGTGCATTAAAAGGTAAATGATTTATATATCAATGAACAAATCTATAAGACAAAATATCTTTGTCAAAACAGTGCCTTTAAAGATAACAAGGGAGTGATCATTCATCTAAAAAGCTACTGACTGACATCTTACTTCTCATTTGATATGTATTCTGTCTCGTATTTGATTACAGATTAATGCACCTGTCTATCTTCACAATACAACTTACATCTTAGTTTATTTAAAGCAATATTTTATCTTAATTTATTGGTTTCTATCATTTCACAATTGGAAAGATCTATGATGTTTGAATTGATTTACATTCTCTGGAGAGTCTTGTTAGATATTTTTATAATTCTTTCTATATTTCTGATATACCAACAGACCTTGACTAATCCAAAAAGGAAAAGCAGAAAATGTGGTCTGAAATATTTAAAAATGTGAAGTGTAATATTTTATCATAGCATTTTATTTATGGTAGAAAAATAATGAATGTTCATATGCTACATAGTGCAAAATATAAAATATTATTAATAGCATGGGATGAAAAATATAATTTGTGAAAAAAGTGTTTTTTATCTGTTAATTATTATATTTCTGGGTGCTGGTTTCTAGTCTCTCTAACTATATGGTGTACTTGAAGTTAAAAGGAGATAAAAAATTAGTTAATAAAATGGAAAAAAGGATATCATATAGATATAATATTGTAATTTGTAGTTCTTTATATTATTAATCTACTAAATTTAGCAAAAAGATTCATTCATATCTTGTTTTGAATAATACTTTTAAAATTCTTTTATAGAAAATTCCAGTAGGATTTGGCAGATTTTATACTTTAATTAGGTCACACAAAACTTAATTTTTAAAGATGTAATATTTTATGTTTCAAAATATATATTTGAATAGAATTTAAAACTGTATGCATAACTGTAGATGATAATATATAATGTTTAACTGGTTAAAAAAAAAGGGAAAAGGAAAGGAAAAAAAGAGAAAAGTCAAAATATTTAGATTATTACAATTTGAATTTTTTGAATTATAAAAACAAAATGTTGTGTAATTCTATATTTTGTTTATATAAACATCCACATATATGAAACATGTGTGAATGTGTATGTATATATATATATATATATATTATGTGACCAGTGTGGAAGGCTATGTATGCAAGGCTGGCCTGATCAGTCACCAATCTGTGCATCGGTGGGATGGACTAATAAAATACCTGTGCTCCCTGGAATTACCTGTAAATGTGGGAAGATGTGCAAGACTTTGGCAGGACTAAAGAGTCACTTTCGTGCAGCTCATTGTTGAACTTTTTGAAGCTCACCATTATATTCTTTGAACTGTTGAACTTAAAAAATTTTTTTTTGAACATGAGTTTGCTGCCATCATATATATATATATATATATATATATCTGTGTGTGTGTGTGTATCTAAGAGTAGTGTAGACATAACCCCAAGTTCAATAAAACTTGGTTTGATAGTTGCATAGTTGAGAAACCTATCATATTCATGCAACCCTAACTTAGATATATATATGCTCTATCACTGATATTGAGCACTCTTTATTTATAAATATAGAAAATTATCATATATATATATATATATATAATCTCTCTTCCAATAACATAACAGATATAGAAATTTATATTATCTTTAACTGGATAAATAAAACTCCATATTTATTCCGTAGTGAACATAGAATATATTAGTAATGTATTAGAAATAGAATTTTCTGTTATTTCAATTTTAGAAATAAGTACCATAATATGTCTTGAATTATTTTTAGCTCTCAGATAAATGTGTACACACCAATTTACAATTACTAGATGCTGAACTGAAAGAGTTGCATATATGAAACAAATTAAAGATGCCAAACAATCAGAACTGACATAATCCCAAAATTCATAGAGGAGGTTTAGTTTAATATTCAGGAAGTATTGAAATAAAAAAAATGCAGAGTAACATAAACTTTCTGATATTTTAAAAATACAATGCAAGTCTAAGATTATATAATTTTGCAATCATTTTTGGTAGCATGTATAAACTAGTATACAATAATATGCCAACTGTTGTGCAACTTGTTGACATTTAATTCAAACATAACTAATGCTTAATGGATAAAAAGAGAAAACTATACAAATTTAGGTGTTGCAAAAACACAAATAATTTAATTCAGCATTTGGGGAATAACGGTATTAAAATTGTTCTTTACAATTTCAACTTCTTAATTCATTAAAAAAGGAAAAATTTTCGTAAATCTCATTATTTTATCATTATCCCTCCCCCCAGGTAAATTGATTTCCAAAGCTCCTGTGTAATAACATCGCTAGATATAGTTAAGTTGGGGTAATGGAAAAAAGTATTCCCTAATCACTGATTTGATTAATACAATTAAAAATTAACATATATTGATCTTTAATTTAAAAGGTTGTGTTGTCATTTTTCCTGACGAAAGCAAAAAGAATTAATGACTGTGGTAATTTTTTTTATTTATAAAAATTTAAGTTATATTATGAAAGTTATATAAAGGAATACTTTTTGCCTAAATCACTATTGATATTAGATTATTTCCAAGAATACTGACAGAAAGAAAAGTCAAGAAAATCAGATAGAAAATATACATTTTTAGTTATTAGTAATCACATGATATATACATTTACCTCAACTTATACCAAAGAAAATACTAATTTCATTAATTGCTTCTTAAATCAATTGCACTTATTTATTCATTTATTTAAATAATTTTGTAACTTTGAAAGAACAAATAACATTTAAAGTGATATACTTCTACAATGGATAATAATAATGTTTTGAAACCCAGATTTTTAAAAAACAATTTTTCTTATCTCTTTAATAAAAAATATAATCTGTTATCTCAAATAATTTAAATACAAATTGCAATAGTCTCAAGCATAAACCATTATGAAGATAAAATTAAGAAAAGAATACCGAGTCAGATTTTATATTATTTTTTTCTGAGAAACTAACTGATAAAATCAGACAGCTTCAATGGAAAACAAATTATCATAAGTAAATGTGTGCACACGCACGCACACACACACACACACACACATATATATATATATATATATATATATATATATATACATACATATAGATGTTTATGTGTGTATAATATAATTTCAAAACATGAAAGCAACAACTGTAATAACTATGTCAATAACAAAGCTTTCATCAGATGATGACCCCATGGCTAGGTATTGTTTCAGCTCTGATGTATCATTACAATTAACCCTGAGAGCTCAGTATTACTTTATAATGCCAGTAAGAATAAGAAATCATTGATGATAGAATTATTCTAAAATAACTTATTTTTATCATAAGTGCTGTGCTTATATCTTCATTAAATTTTATTCATATCTCTTGGAATAATGAACAATAAGGGAAACTTTAAACATTTGGAAGAATCATTTTTTCTAATAATTGCCAATAAACAACTTTGCTGTTATGTTGCAATAAAAATACTATTTTTTTTTTTTTTAAGTGCAAAATAGGAAAAATATTAAAGGATACATGCAAGGGAGATAACTACGATTTTTTAAATACAGAGTTACTGCTTCTTTTTTTTATATAATGTACACACTACTTTTGCAGCAATAACTGTTTAACTTAAGCAAGTGATTATTCTTTCTTTGCAGAAATCAGCATCCGCGATATTTAGCAGAGATGTAAATACACTAAATATTTAGTAAGCTATCACATATAAAGATATTAATTATTGTAGATATTTGAACTTATATAGTATATAATTTCTATACTCTTTCCAGAAAGAAATTTATAAACTTAAATAATGGTTATTTAAAATCTTTAACAAGAACATCTTATTTGATTTTTCTCAGTGAACTATTTTTTATTTCATTGGGCAAAGTTTTACAAAGATCATATAATTAAAATATTTTAATCATTCTTATATGTATGTATGATATGGATAACTGCAATTTCATCAGTACTAACACTGATGTGTTAAAATTAATCAACAGCTTCTGTACACTATTTAAATATACATTAATGAAACCATTAATTTTTATAGAATATCATTTAAAGTTATTTCAAATATCCACTGAGTTATATTTGGTAAAAGAAATATATTTGGTATATTTCATTTCCCTTTACACAGTCAAACTATACTCATCACTTTTAGCCATTAATCAAGGATGAAAATATATTCTCTTATTTGAACCATTACTAGTTTTTTCATCTACTCCATTAGAATAGAGAAGAATGTTTTATTTTATAATTCTTCATAATGTAATTTTACTTCATTTAAAAAAAAATGTTGTATTAATATTTCATGGAAACAAATATAAATAACTTACAGAAATAAATATTAATATTTAGAACTTAATGAATTTTAAGTCCCCAGGAAACTAAAGAAAATTAAATCTCAGATGTACAATTGCATGCTGAAATATGTACATATGCACTTAGTTTATGTTTTAATTATTCTTTACTCCTCTGAAATTTTGGCTATGTTATCATCATAATAGATAAGTAATATACTTGAAACTTGGACAACTGGTTCTAATCCTTAAAGATGCTAATGAGGAATTGAAGGTATTTCATTCATTCATTTGTTGCCCAGCTATTGTCTATCTTCAGTATGTTGCTATTACCACCATCAGTAAAAAGTAATAATAATCCCATCATTGGTAACTTATACCAGAGCAGATGTAGGATTTTCATGCCTAAAATTTGTAATGTGTGTATGCATTTAATTTGAGATATATATATTGTGGTTGAAAATGAAAGATTCTAAACCTTCCCTTTAAACTAGTGCGAACGATATAACCAGATATTTAGTTCCTTAAGAATTTTATCTATTTGCCTATGAAATGTCATATTCCTTTTTTAATGAATGTGAAGACCAATTGAGTGTTTTTAAAATAACACACACACATGCATATACATTCATGCCTATCTAGTTATTCATCTAATTCTAATAGGTCTTGATTCATTGTACTTAAATTGTTAGATCAATCAGATATTCTTTGCCTGAAAATCTAAATTCATTGAGTTTCATGCTAACTCATTTTGCTTGGATTGTAAAATTTGTATGAAAAATCATAGATTAATTTGCCCAAGTCTAGTTTAAACTTATGTAATACATTGTATCAGCAATTCTCTATCAGATGGTAAGATTACATAATTACACTTTTTGTTGTTTTTTTAACTCATCTAAATCTTTTTAAATTACTGAATCCCTAATTTTCTCAAGATAAACTATCACTGTTTTCTGAATGTTCAAGTGTTCACATAAGAAATAACATCTGAAAAATGTATCTTTTCTAAACACAAACACAGGTAATGTAATGTTTTGGAGTGAATAAGCAAGTTTATATACACAATAAGTATGGGGCATATTGAAAAATATATAAGAGGTTTTAAACAATTTAAAAAAATATATAAGTCAATTATATTTAAGTGATGAGTGTGTAAATTGTTTTGGTCAAAATTATCAATTTGAAAGGAAAAGTATTTAAGTTTCAACTATCATGCATCTTTTATTATTTTAAAAATTATTATTTTATGTCATCTAAAATTCAACTTGAATAGTGTAAGGAAAAAAGAACTAATTTTCTCTGAAACAATATTTTTTTCAGTTAAAATTTTTCAGAATCATAAAAAGTAAAAAATATCTTCTTGCAGAAGAAAAATCATTTTCCTTCTAAAAATGGTTATTCTCTCAACCAAAGTGTATAATTACAAAATTGGATTAATATTGAATTAGAAGAAAAATCTTTTTTATTTAAAACTTTCCCTGCCAAGAACAAAATATCTTATATCCATGCTACTTAAAATATCTTTCCATCAATCTGCTACATTAATGGGATTTTCTTTTCTCTCTTTATATTGTAGATGCTTGTTATCTCTGTATTAGTAAATCCAAAATTTCACTTATTATTTTAAGAAAAGAAATCACGTGTTTAAATTTAAGAACACATGTTTGTAGGTTGATATTTTTGCTTTATAATGTTTAAAATTTTGAAATCTGTGTTGAAATTTATATCAAGTAAAATTCATCAGATTAAAGTGAAGGTTATTCAGCATTTTATTCAGAAAAAACAAAACAGGCACAATATTTGGGTATTAGATTATATTAGGGGAAAGTTTAGAAAAATTATTGTTGTGCTGTATTGGCATAAGTAAGTAAGTCTTTCTTTTATTTCATCTTAATATATAATTTGCTTTGCTTGCTTGTCACCTTTGATCTCATAGGCTAACAGGCCAATCTTGAAACCTGCAATTAAATTCACTAAATTTTGCCAACCATGAAAGAACCACCTTTGCTGTGGTCACCTAAAATCAACCGACTCATTCACTAGCTTCACAATTAAAATGACCTTTAAAATTTACCCCAAATCAAACTGCAGAAGCAAAAATGCATCTACTAGACTGCACATGCTGCCAAAAACAATATATCAGTAAGTCAGAATGGCAATTTTATTTTAGGCTAAACAACTATAGACATGGAATCAAATCCATGTATTACAACAAATTAATACCTGTAGAACAACACTTCTGCTCAAACGGTCACAACTTCAACAAAGATGCTAAATTTACAATCATTGAAAGGATTGAAAAAAAAACACTAATATAAAATCAGTAATCAATAAACAGGAAAACAAATGGATAAAGAAAATAGAAAGTTTTAATCCATTTGGACTTAATGTAAAACTTAACTGCCCATCCTGGTAATCAAATGAGGAATTATAATTATTATTATTATTATTTTTTGTAGTACTTCTTATATTCTTCTATGTTTTCATTCTAGTTAATCTAGTTGTATGTGTGTGTGTGGTGTGTTTGTAAAATTTAGACAATCCACTATTAATAGAATTAATTATGAAACCAGTGATAATATTCTAAAAGGCTTTAAATAGATTGAACAATTTTTTTAAATTCAAAATCCCGTTTTCCTACACATTAGATATATCTAAAATTATAATTTAGATCTTATAAAATAAACCACTAGCGTTATTTAGTGTCACCTTATCAACAAAAAGAAAACAATGATTTAGACAATAATATACACATGAATTGATTGAAACATGAATCAAGTAGGGAAGGTTAGATATAAATCTCTTCTATTTGGTTTATTTCTCTATGCTTTGAACCCCCCCCAAAAAAAAAAACAGTATATATATATATATATATATATATATATATTATATATTATATATACACACACAGCTTTCATAAATTCACCATATATATATATATATATATATATATATATATATATATACACACACACACACACACACACACACACACACATTGGGGTGGTTTTACCTCATTCCCAAGGGAGTCTCAAACATTTTGGATTAAAATTGATAAGAAAGGTTTAATTCATCTTGAAAACAAATAAAATTGCAATCTGCAGGAATGCACCATCTCTGTAGTAGCCGTGGTGTTGATGGTAGTGTCTCTAAACTTTTATTAAATGGATGCTTGGAACTTTTTGTAGAAACATTAATTAGAAATATCTCATTTGTACAGAAAGCAAATAAAGTTGGTATACTAAGATGTGAAAGAAAATCCAGAAAATAAAAACAAAAAGTCTAATTCATCCAGGAAATAAATAAAATAAGTTACGATAGGCTGCCCTGCACCCAAAGGTGGACCACCCTGTGCCTAAGAGTACACACCAAATTCTAACTCTTTACTTTAAACCACACACAGCAGCTCTCCCACCACAGTTATCCTACCATAAACGGCTTGCAGTGGCTCTCGTACATGTCACTTGTTTACACTGAAAAATCACTATGTAAATACCCCTGCCATCTTTTTTGTCTGTGAGTTATGAGGTGAATAGATAAAAAGTAAAAGTAAAGTCGTTGGGGCGGCCTAATGTCGGTATCAGCCAGTCAGCGAGGGAGTCTATACCCTTTTCAATAGTGCTAGACCAAGGAGATTGTTTTAGCATCTGAGGTGTAGTGCCACACCTACCATCAGCTCCTGACTTTACCGCACCGATCCCTGTGTTACTCATACGCTGAGTTGGCGAGGACCGGTATCGAACTAGAAACCTTGTGGTTTCTAGCCGATCACTCTACCGACTGAGCTAACCCGAATAGATAGTGAACATTAAAATTATCATACAGATAAAAAATACAAAGAAAATTTGGTACTGCCATGGGGGAAATTTGGTGGGTAAAGAGTTAAGTGTCTCAGTTATATATTACCTTATAAAACATAGGTATCATACTTGATCGATGAAAACCAATATTTTCTTAATTGTCTATTGTCTTTACTCAAACTTGTATCAATGAAAGACTGCTGCCTAAAAATGTAATGCTTAAGGAATTCAACATTTCTAATTTATATGTTTAAATTTTATTTGTCATGATTTTAGTTTAAATTATTTTAGAAGTGTGATTTCAAAGTGTTAGTTCAATATGCCCTCCCTCCCCACTTTTAAAAACATTCATGCTGGGGAGAAAATCTTTGAAAGCTCTTGTAGAATAAATTTTTGTTTAACAAAATATGATATAAGATATTATATTTATTCTAGGTAATGCCAGGTACTTCTGCAGAAGCTTAATAACAGTCTTCAAAGCTACTTTACCCTATACAATGCCAGATGCCCTTACCATTATCAGCCATTTTCATTTATGATAACTTTATTAATATTACTTCCCCAGCAGTTCGGTTATACAGAGCTACTCATAATTTTAGAAATATAGCATCCATTTTCCTCAATTCTTTTTTTTTTAATGGTTTGGTATTTAAGTGATTAAAAATTGTATTTTGATACATTTCAGTTTTTCTTTTTACCTAAAAAATATCTAATTCCATTATGTCAACTGATTACCCAATTATGGACCATACATGAATGTTCTTGGTATTTTTTTTCTTTTTTGCTGTTGAAGTGAACATTTAATAAGCAATAAAATCTACAACAACCAATCTACACCCAACTAATAAAACCCGGTTAACTTCAAGAATGTAAAACAATTAACTTAAAGTTTTTAACACAGTAGAGTAGAAAAATATTTAATTATGTATTATTTATCATTGTGTCACAAGTATCAGAAATGAAAGTCTCAATTCTACAAGTTTGTTTGGTTCATTTCATTGTATTACATGCTATTGAATACAAGATAATAGTATAGGATCTTCTTTTTAAATCATTAAAAAAGAAAAGAATGTGTCTGAGAATTTTTTTAAAACTCCCAGAGGTCATTTTACTTGAAAAGAAAGTAATTGATTAACTGCTTTCTCACAAAAGAAGCATTATTGTTTCTGCTTGCAATATTGGATTTTACTTTTCCTTCAGCTGGAAAGGAATATCTGCCAGAAAATAATCAGTGCACAACTTGATTAGATAAAGTGTGTTGACAACATAATGAAAGAGAAAATTTTCAAGTATGGAAGCAAGAAGGTATAATTGGAGAATCTTCAACAAAATAGATTACTGTCTTTCCTCCTTCTTTTTTTTTTTTTTTGTTTGTTTTTAGTTTTAGTCTGCTGTTGTAAATGTTCTGAAATTCTGTTGGTGGTCTAAACATTGCATGTTCAACCTGTGTTGTTTATTAATAACCTTGATTTTGTAATTTCAGATAACAATGATTAAGTAACACTTTATCATTGCTTTCTTTGCCTTAGGTGAGACTGAGTAAAAATATGCCAAATATTTTATGTTTGCACAAATATGTACCAGAAAAATAAGAAGTAATATTTCTTTTTAAATTTTTGTTTTACTCCAAATTGATCAAATTTACTCACAGATTCACCATTCCTACTGGCCTTAAATAATTCTAAGGAAATGTACTTTTCTTTAGTTACTGTCTTTCAGATGTAGTTAGACAATTAACCTGCGACTTTTTAAAAAAGAGAAAAACTAATCTATTACACTGTTCACAAGAATATATCTGTTGCAATAATAGATTTTTTTCTTCATTTTAATCACGTGTAAAATTATATTATACACATTCAACTGATACAGGGAATAATGTAATTTTTATTTTTAGATTTGTTCATTTAAGAATTGAATTCCTCACTTTTTAAAAGTTTCATAATGATAGGGTTTGATGTGACCAGCTAATTGATCGAAGAAGGCCGCTCTGATTACCCCACTAGCCCAAGTAAAGATCAAAGTGTAGTGTTGTATAATGGACTACTCAGCCACCAGGATTCTGTCCTTAAAGCATGATGAGTCACCAACAATGGCTAGCAGGTGGTCCCATTGTGGCAGGAGGGTCTCTGCAAAGATGCAGTTGGCATATTGTACAGCCCCAGCCGACAGAGCTAAATGAATAAGAATACATGTTTAATCCTTATCTTCTTTCAATTGTTACATTTTTAGGAGTAAAAAAATAAATATATTATTTATCACTTTAATGCAACAAGCAATTTAATTTTAATTTTATTTAAAATTTTTGTCATATGTACGAAAAAGTTTTTAGGAAAATAAAATTGTTTTAAAATACTCATGAGTTTAGGGATACATCATTTTTTAACTCTCCAAATTCTTGATATAGATATCAATATCATTATGAATTGATTTCACAATGGGAATCCAATAGGTTTGTGGATTGTCTTGTATATTTTTAAGAATAACAATTTTTTTTATTGATGTCTTTTTAGACTTTTAACTTATTATCGTTGCCAAGAATTAAAGCACATGAAATATTAATACTACATATATGATATGCACTGTCAAACACTGATTATAAAATATTGACCAACACTTTAAATAGCCTATGTAATGTTGCTAAAGAGATTAGTTTGGAAACATTCTGTGTAATAGTATTGATAATAATAAACATTTATATAATACAAATGGTATCTTTTTTTTTTCAGTACTCTCAACATTTTAACATATATAGGATTGGAACGAAAGTCTTGTCCAATACAAAATAGTATTTAACAAAAATAGTATTTATTGAACAGATACTATTTTTTATTGGATAAGACTTTTGTTCCAATCCTATATTATAAGATTACATTTTCATAGCTTATTACCCACCCCTGGTAATGTAGTATCTGGCAGTTAGGGTTGTAATTATATTTGATATAAAATTTCTATTATAAAAATAATTCTTATCAGTATTATCCTTTTCTGATTACAATTCATGTTGCTTTTTCTTCTTCTGTTCTTCCTGCAATGACAGATTTCATGTAAAGAAACTTGATCAATAAACTGTTAATTATAATTGACAGGCTCAATTAAGTGAATTCAGCTGGCCTCACTCTATCTAAAAATGCTAACCATAACCTCTCTGCATTTAATTTGCTCCCTTTCTATCCTAGTCATATTGTTTCATCAATATTTTTGGTGTTTATCTTTCATATCATTTTCTTGCCTATATACATAACTTTTTTTTTATTGTGTCAAGTGCTTGTTGCACCATCATTGCTATAATATTCATAGTTTCTGAGTGTCTTTATACAACTCATTTACTATTTTTTTTACTGCCTGGATGAATTGGTTATTACTACTGAAAGCTTGGATACCTTGCATAGTGTGATGGTTAATAGATTAGGCTAGCAGATCATTGCTAGTGAATTCAATTCTCACTGGGTGTTCTGTACTTCTTGCCTTGCATCAAACCAAGTTCAGCTTAATAAATGATTACCAAAGGCCTTACAGCTACTGTTGCATAATCAGGAGAGCAGGTTCCTGAGTAGGATCATACATCTGTGAATTATCTTGGTAACATTTTTGAATCCTATGCTATAATAGAAAAGAAGACAAAGACCTTTTGATAATTATTACCCTCCTTTATTCATGTTTCCAAGCTGGCTTAGGAATGTATGGGTCTTCAGACCAATATTTTATAAGGAGGAAAATATTTTTGTTATGAAAATGATTTTGGGTTATATATGTATATTTCTATTTCTTGTAGGCATATTTTATTAAGCATGACAAACAAGTATTTAGAGTTAAGTTTTGTATTATCCTTTTCATGTTTGTGAGAGAAATATTGCAAATGAGGATGAAGGCTGTTTGACAAATTGTCTGAAATCTCTGAAATGTTGTATCCCAAGTACATGTACTTTCGACTTGCATTGGTCATTGACAAGGATGTCAGTATGACCACAACATATTATAAGATGTTTTCTGTGATCAATGAATATTTTAAATGATATATATATTGGATTTCTAAAAAAAATTAATATCTTTCACAATTTGAAAATACTTAAGTTAAGATATGAAACTGAATATGCATTTTATTGGGAAACTTGAACAGAAATATGTTGTTCATAATGTAGGTTTTGATTTTTGAAAAATGTTAATTAGAGATTTGATTATGGGTGACTGATAGAGATTTTGAATTCATGAAAGTATACTTGGGAATGTTTCCAATAATAAATATTTATAAATTATATGGCTTTTGTCTCTAATTTTTAATACTAAATTTACATACACTCTTTTCAAGATATAACAAGTGGTTTGGACATGACACATTAATTGTAGAGGAATACATAAATAGGTTGGTATGAAAAAGAGATCTTAACTTTCACTGTG
Organism: Doryteuthis pealeii; assembly: GCA_023376005.1. Taxonomy (NCBI): domain Eukaryota; kingdom Metazoa; phylum Mollusca; class Cephalopoda; order Myopsida; family Loliginidae; genus Doryteuthis; species Doryteuthis pealeii. Next base: position 53,621,073 of record CM042162.1, read on the forward strand.
CTGATTAAATTTATGCACACTAATATACAGATACTGAATTAATTTGTTAAAATTGGCTGAAATTAATTTTACCAAGTTATGTACACAAATAATAACTAAAACATGTTTTAGTTATTATTTGATCAATATTCACTATTTATTGTATTCAGATATACCTGGGTTTACATACAAGCAAATATTTTCATGCATTGCACAAATAGTCACTATACCAGTATGACCCTGACAACATAGTACCATTTTGATGTTGAGTTTAGTGACTAATCATAATGGTACTATGTTTTCAGAGTCATACTCTTCAAATTTGCTGTCAGAATTATAAAAAATTATTTAAAACAAAGTATAAGACTGACTATGAGGGACAAATTAATAAAAACTTTTGGCACTTATTCTGGAGAAGAAGTAATTGACCATAAGGCTCACACAGCCTCACTGACCACTTCCACGACAATGCCTTCCCCTAGAGACAGACAGCAATTTCAAAACTTCTGTGCTTGCTTAGATGGCAGACTATAAAAAGGAATGAAAAAACTGCTAAATTGGTAAGATGCTAAACCAAAAATTCAACAGAATAAGTAAACATGAAAATTCAACGAAAATTCAACTGAATAACAAAACCCAACTAAATCTAAAATTTCAAACAAAATTGTTTACTAGACTCCTTTCAGATAAGTGTCCCGCAAATTACAACAAATTTTCAACCCTTTCTCTCTCTCTCTTCTATTTCTTTTTTCCTTTGTCTGTCTTTATCTAAAATTGTTATTGTTCTATCTTATCTTTTTGGATCAGTATCCGAACTTGAAAACTGCAGAACATACCATCTGTAATTACCCCATTAAACCCCCCTAAAAATATTTTCCTAATAGAATAAGAATTACTGAAGTACAAATTTAAGAAATTATCTTCATCCATCTTGCTTTGTTGTTGAAATGAAAGTTTCTCTCTCATTCTAAATCTAGAAATATGCCCCACAAGTTGATAGTGTAATACATTAATCATATGCAAATCAGTTCTTGCAACCTCTTTCTATTGACCAGTAAAAATAGAATCTGTATACTATGTTATATGAAAAGTGGAGAATTTCATAATGTACCCCACTATCAAAATAACAAGTTAACTCGCTTCCAGTGGCTCAAGTGCACTTGCATAGTAAGGGTTAATGTGTTTTTTTAGAAGCAGAGATTGTGGTGTTGGTGGTAGTAGTAGAAAACCAGTGATTGTCATTTTGGTGAAAATATGATGGAAGGGCTCTTTTTACTTAGTTACTATTTGAATGATCTATTTTGTTTGATTTTGGCACTTGAAATTAGTTCCTATCTCCCTGTATTTGTAATCTCAGTTTAACTTTATATATTATCAGTATGTAGAATAGTGTCTGACCTGGGTAATGTAATTTCATAGAAACATTTGCCATAATTGGCCAAAGAAACCACTCCATTATAAGGAACCAATTATTAGCAAGGATCTATCTTGAGCTACACTGATAATTGTCAGTCCATGTAGATTGATTAATAACATCTTTCATTGACATGTAATAACTGGCTCTCAAAGACATTTACAAGAGAAAAAAAAACTACATTGTATCAATAGTCTTGTATCTACTTAGTCTACAGCTGTTATATGAGTTACTATATGTTTATTGTGGTTACAAATCTGGCTCAATAGTTGGGTTGAAAACTTGAGGTTTCTTCTTGTAATTGTTTATAATACTTATGGGTATAACAATTATACAAGTTTACTAGATGATTATTATTTAGACTTATTCCATTGAGGCGCTACTCATGTAGCATGTTTTAGGCAGGAATAACCCGGCAGAGCCTATCACTTTCCAAGTCTGGTTTGAATTCAGAGTTTTTCTTCTCTTAGACTGGTTGCCATACCAAAGAGCCCAATGTATCCACATCTAAAGGGAGAATAGTTGGATTCATACCTTCCTCAAGGGTATTACTGCTATAGGAAATGCAAACAGCCTTGTTCAGGATTTGAACGCATGTAGCCAAGTCCACTCCCTAAGACAATAACCATTATGCCATAATCACCTCTTCAGTTGATTATACTTTTCTTTTTTTATTTACACTATCCTTTTATTAAAATGTTCTACTCCTTTGTGTATATATTGTATAAGAAAAGTTGATTATACTTTTCTTATATAAGAGAGCAATATTTACATAGATGAGTAGAAAAACTTTACTAGGAAGATGATGTAAAAAAAAAACAACATAGCTCCAAACCTTGGTATTAAAATAGTAAAATACCATTTGATTTTAAGATAAAGTTTTGATTTGAACACTTTGTCATGATTGAAATTATAGTTCATTAACAGAGAAAAAAATGAGATTGAAAATATAAAGTTCCATTTAAGATACATAGTTGATAAACTGTATTTTCAAGTATATTCCAAGAAAAAATATAAATTCTTAATAAAAGTAAGATTAAAGCTTTCCTCTTCAGTAATCTATCCTTGTAAAATCCACAGCAACTACCAACACAATTTAATATATATATATATATATATATATATATATATATATATATGCTGAAGATATATCTGGATGTTAGATTCCAAGAAACTGTGTTGTTATTAACTAAACTTGTCTGGCACACAAGCCTTAGGTTATTTACAGGCTGTTACTAAGTGGTCACCCACTTATGTACAAAACAACCTCATCACTGTTTAACTTCATTAATCTGATAGAAACTAGTACTTTTAGGGTGACTTGAATGTAAGTCAGTTTAGTTTTGGCACAAGGATCAAACTCACTACTTAGTAGTAATTTATCTGCAAGACTAGTTTGCTAACCATTACACCATGATGGGAAGTGCTTCAAAGACATTTTGTTAGTAATACTTGTCACATTCTCAATTATTAGAAAAAATTGATTAAAAATTTTACTACAATCTTATAATAATTAAAAGTATCATATTTGAATGCCCACTTATCAATATCTACATCACTTAGAGATTCAAATGTTACAATTTCTGATACTACTAATTTAGTTATTCTCATTTTTATTTTTGTTATAAGGTTTCAAGGCTAGTGTGTTCTTTGAACATCTTTCAAAAGCATTATTAAGCTTATGTTATAAATGTTATTTTTTATTGATATTTTAGTGATGATTGATTTTATTTCCTTAGTATTGCATACATTAATATCATATTCAAGCAAGAATTGTCTTATGTCATTATATAAAAGTAAGACAATATATAGTTCACTTAGTCTCAAAATATGCTTATTGAGTTCAACACCTTTGAAGAAAAAAAAGAAAAAAGAACTCAGCCTTTTTTTTTTGTGACTAAGGGAGTTCTAGTAGATCATATTTGTGTGCTTGGGAGCTAAGAGAGATTTAATTTCTTGAGTTCTTTAGTGGGATGGCTTAGTCTCTTGAGGACACATTTTTCTTGGTTCTCCCATTTAGACAAAGAAACTGGAAGTGAAGCAGATTCCCCAAGAAGATAAGTAAGCCCACAAATGTCCCCTCGAGGAGATTGAAATCACAAACACTGACAACTCTATAGATGTAGCTACATTAGGCCAAATAAATTACTGAATTATTTCAATGTTTAATAGAAAGTGAAGTATTTTCTGAAATCTGGATGATGACTACTGTGTGAAATTAGGATCACTTACATGACATTTACTAACAAACTGATCTCCTCAATTGGAGAGTTATGTTAGGTAACCTTGAAGTTACCTGAAGATGTTTTTACATATACTCTCTTATCCAAAAAGTTTTCTAGCATGACCCCCCTCCTCCATTAAACTATAAGAATTTCTATACTCACTACCTTTTGTTATTGCTTAGGTAAATGATTTCTGTTGCAATCTGCTGAGCTTTATTTATTTCTCTTTATAAATAAGTTCACTTACATGATTAAAATATATGATTGGTTGGTTGCAGCTAATACAGCCTATGTAATATATGTAATTTTCTTGCTGAATGTATATAAGACTTCTTTCTTTTTTTATTTCATCTTTGCTTTTTAGTTTTTCACCTTCACTAATAACAATAAAAAAGAAAGTTATGGATTTGAAACCTTTGGCTTAAATTAAAATAAGTAAACAGACTTTAAGAATTTCAAAGAAATAATGATTAGTTAATCTAGTATTTTTGTTTCATTTGTTTGATATGCAATTTACTAGGCAACATTCAAAGATAAAATGCTTTGAGAATATCTTCTTTTCTTTCTTTTTTCCCCTGACATATACTCATATATGGCATAGCATTCAGAATATTTGTGTCAACAGTGGATATGAAGGCATATTCAGATCTGTCAGAATGTTTATTATCATCACTTGAGAATGTCAATTTTTTGAATGTACATATTTGTATAAAATCTTAGTTTTGTGACTATCCTTTGCATCAGCAAGGATTTAAAATTAAGAAAATTACATTGATAAGAGTATGATGAGAAATAAAACAAAGAACAAGAAAAGAGGGAATAAATCTTTTTAAAAAATTGTTCTGTAAAATCCTCATATGAGGGTGTGATTATCTTTGAGGTGAATCTTTTGCAAAGAGTTCATATTTTTTCAAGTCTGAGGTAGAAAATTTATAGCATGTATCACCAAAATCTTTAAATGATGCAATTTTTTTTTATTGGAACAAAGATATATTTTTCACTAGAAAGTTTAAGGATACCAAATAAATTCACAGCTAAAATTTTCTGTGTAATTTGTTTAAAATTATCTCACTAACTCTTGTGTGCATGTTAAATCTAAGATATTCAAAGATGCTTTTCCTAATTTATTCATTGCAATGGATAATTGTGTTGAAAGGTTTTTTTTAGGGTTTTTACAGAAAGATGTTATAAGATTAGATCTTTTACACAACATAGACCAGTACATAGCCTATTAATAGCTATATATATATATATATATATATATATATATATATATATTATTCAGACAGAGTTAAAAGTTATAATTACTTTTTTAATACATCTCAGCAAAATTGTGAAGTGTCCTATAGGGTGACAGATAAATGCTGATCAAATGATAATTTTCTTTGTTTTAAACTTTATTGATATTTATAATGCCAATAGAAAGTTTATATTGTTTTTAATCCTTATGGTTCTTTTAAAGTTTTGATCACATAGATTTCATATACATGCTTAAAAGTCTATTCTATTTGGTATCAGTTTAGATGATGGATTTGATTAAGGTTCTCCCATGTTAGAATTTACCAATTGTGCCCAAATATTTCTTAATCTGTAATTTGATGTGCAATATATTTAAAATTTACAAAATCATAATCATGAATAGAAATATGAGGTGATAATGAAATTAAATGACTAACCATTTTAAATTGATATAAGTTGTACTTTGTGGGGAATCCGTTATTTTAAAAAAATGCTGCATAATATATAGTATGGATATCTGTTCAGTATAAATTTATTAAAATACATAAATAATTCTTTTTAGAGTATCTATATATATCAAAGAAAGTTTGGTATGTATGTGTTGACTTATAACTCAGAAAAAGATGTCACTCAGATTCGAAATCTTGCATATACCTTAATAACCCTATAATTAAGAAACACACCAAATTTGGTTATTGATTTCTATTGATTAAGAGATATAATTAATTAATTAAACAAAATCAAATGATTTGTGATAATTGTAGCATTGCTGCTGCTAATATAAAAAAATCGCTGGCTGCTGCCTATATCAGCAATGATTCAAAATGGCTGCACGGAGCTGCCTGCTGATAAATAGACAAATTCATGCCCTAATCATTTCAGCTTGGAATTTCTCATGTATTCCCGGCCCAATCTTAGAAATATTTATTTGGTTAGAAAGAAAAGAAAATAATCTTTTTAAATATGTAATTTGTATTTGAATTATTTTTTTACAGTGAATTAAATAACAATAATAAACGAAAACATTTAACGATTAATAACTCAATTTGTTTTTATTATTAATACTTTCATTTTAGAATAAAATATATCCATTTTTAATCAGTATAACTCAAGCCTTTTTTGAAAAAATCTATTCATGAAATGAACATTATTAAATTAATACACTACAAATAGGGTAATGTTTAATTATTAGCTTCTTTTTTACTTTCTTTGTTACTTTTAGGGGTCAAAAAAGGAAATAAATTAAACTGATAAACTTCTCCAAGAAGGAATTAAGAACTGAATTTAAATTTGTAGTATGTACAAAAGAGTTTTTAGAAAAAACAGAACAAAAAAAAAACAAACACTATTATAACCCCCCCCCAAAAAAAAAGAAAAAAGACAATTGTAAGTATTTAATTCTTAGCATTTTATTGTTACATTTTAGTACGGTAAAAAAAGGATTAAACTAATACATTTAGAAAAGAATTAAACTAATACATTTCTACCATTGGAAAAGCAAGGAAACTCACTTAAAAAAATAAAATTGTTCCAAAAATGTAAACAACAAAAAAAGACTATTCTTAAAATAAACGAATATTATAATACACTAATTCTTAGCTTTGTTTATTGTTAAATCTTTAATAAAGTTTAGGAATGCATTTCTAAAAATAATATCTTAAATGAAAACAAAAAATAACTAACTTTTCCTAAAATAAACAAAATTCTACTATACAAATTCTCGGCGATTCTTTTTTAATTTGATAAATTATTTTCCTCTTATTTTCTCTCTTCTCACTCACTCTCTGGTGTTTCTAATTTTTTTTTAGTCTGGTCATGGACCGAGTACTTTTGCTAGTATATATATATATATATATATATATATATATATATATATATAAACCATACTGGTAATTTTCACCCTGTTAACCTTTTCAATTTCATTGTTTTCACTGGAAATTTTTATTTGAATTTAGTTTCTATAGTTGCATTCTATTGGAAGTCATATGAATATATGACTTATATTCTGCAAAAAATTTGCAATTTGCTAAGTTAAAAAAAAAATAACTTCTCTGAAATTTGCATCTCACATTTTAGAAAAATTGCACTTGTACTTCGGTAAACATTGCATCATTCACTTCTGTAAAGTTTTAAAATTCTTGGTTTTAAATTTATATAAGATATTAATACAAGCAATAGCTGAATGTTTTTACTTCTGACATGAGATATTTTTGTTTGAATATAAGTTTAATGAGGAAGCTTTTTCTCAAGAATGGTCTATGACAACTAAATTTCTAAGAGGATATTATGATTTTAAAATTCTATTTAAAAAATTATATCTAACAAATCTTTGAGAAAGTGTCAGTTTTTAGTAGAATGTGTTTCACTTGGAAAATAAGTCACACAGAATTTTTTTCTAGAGAACATTCTTAGAAAACCTATTTTGTTTCATCTGAAAAAACTCAAGTATATCTCTTCAGTGTCAAGAGTATGAATTAGCAAAATAAAATTTTCATGCCAAAAACCTAAATGCCTCTTTTCACAATAAAAATTTATTAGTCTACAAATATCATATCAGAAGTATTATATTTAATATTTATATTGCCTTAAAATACCAATATTGCTTTCCTTTTTAAGATATAATATTCATGTAGACATAAAAGGCACTCAATTAGAATGGCTGCTGTTTAGACTGGCCAAACAAGATAGTATACTAAAACTATAATTCATGAAAGAAGGAAAATATGAAAATTGTTGGTGAAGAAAGTGTATGTGTATTGGCAAAGAAAATTGTAGTTGTTTGGAAAACTATTTTGATATATATTTTGATGATACAGTAAGCAAATTAGTTGGTGGCAACAATCAACATACACCTGTGCATTTCCTTTATCAAAATCAATACAAAATAAATAAGTGATTATGATACAATTTACTTGCTAGATCTTAATGAATTGCTCATAGAAAACAATGACAAGAATATATTGATATATGAATGACCTCTGAAAAAATATGATCAACCAAAGACTGAAGAATAATCAAATTTCTTATTCCACAGACAATTTCCTGAGAAAATTATGTACAACAATATAGTAGATCTTTTAGTTTGAATATTTATCAAGCTGGAAAAAAGATGAATAATTTTATCCTTTATATTATCTTTGTTTTTGTTTATAAATACTGTTAGAGCTTTCTTGGTATCTTTCAGTGTTGTTAAATGGTGAAAACTCATATCACTTTCATATTACAGATTCTATTAATTCAAAATTGGTGGAAAGTGAGGAAAACTTTTCTGAGTCAAGTTTATTCTCTTTTTTTCTCATACGTATGACTATATGTTTTATATAAAAACATTGCCAGTCCTGTTTCTAAAATCAAAATTCTCTGTGGAACTTATTCATTATATGCTTAAGACCTTTGATAAAACATTTATATCATAAGAGTATTGTGGATTTCATTTACATAACTAATTAAAATAAGACTTGGATATCTGCCTGTTTTCAAGTTAAATTGTTTTAAATAAAATTTTATAATGAAGGAGCAATAAATATAACATGAATGAAATCTTCTCTCATTCATATTCTCCAAGGTATACTGTGGTTAATTATTGATTTTGTAGATTTTACAATTACTGAAAATGATTCACATTCAGAAATGTAAGAGGAGGTTTAGTTCGCTACTGTAAGACCCAAACATAAATCATTTATGTTTTTATCATCAAAGTTAAAGAACCAGTACCTTTATCAGCTTAGCTTAGGTATGATTTTTAAGTTACTAAGATGGAAGGAAAAATGCAGTTCTTAGATATGTTTTTTTTTTATCAGTGTGTGTGTGTGTGTATCAGTCACCCACAAAGATTTAATATACCCACAAGCCTACAGAGAGATTTAATATGCTCATAAGCACACACAGATTTATGTATAAGGATCAGTATATGCCTAGACTGATAGTACCTAAACTTTATGTATCATCTATGTACTTTAAAAAAATAATCCGATCTTTCCTAAAAATTCTTTTCAAGAAACTTAGTTTAGATGAAATCAATTCAAGATTCTTAGAGGAATTTACAAACACATACATGTATTCATACACACCTACTCATACTGGTAGTTTTTCGGTGTATTTTTGCTATAGTTAACACTAAGCAATTGGCCAAATAGTTTGGTTTATTAAGTAAAAATAAAGGATACTTTTTTTTACTTTTAACATTTATTTTTAACTTAACTTTATTGTATAACATACCATTTTGTTTCCCTATCTTCAGACATCTTTCAAGCAACTCCATAAATCCATCCTCCTAGAACTTTTTATCTTTCTCAAGGTGTTTTCACTCTTTTAGGAAGTTAAACATTTTTCATTAATTCTACTAGATGATAAGTGAAAACTTCTCATACAAGTTGTAACAATTTTTGCCTACTCATAAAAGAAAAATATAGTTTAGTATTTATCCTGATAGTTTTCCTTTCTTAGAAAGTAATTTTTAACACATTTTATCAAAAAATGTCAGTATCTAAAAATTGTTTGCTTCTCTGAAAGGATCTTATAGAAGAAAACACACTTCCAATCCCCTTTATACATATAAATTCTTTAGATGAAAATTGAATTTTGGTATGATTAGTGGTGGTTCTGTAATCTTTTGTGCTTTATGTTATTTTAAAGTATTCACTTTTCATTGCATTTCACATTTTTTAAAGAATGGAATATGTAAATATAGTCCAGGAAATTTCACAAATGACTTTTTACACATTTACTCATTCAATTAAGTTTTCTCCATAAACTGCATAAATCTATATTTGTATGAGATGTATTTTTATTTTTCTTAAAATACAAAAAAAAATGTTGTTTATTTGCTTCCATCTTGACAAAATGTTTTCAAAATGTACACTGATATAATTAATTTTTTTAAAATGTAGTTAAAACTAAATACTCCTAATGCCATCTAATGACAAATACAGAACAAACTTTTTAGCCAGCTTAATATTTAGTGAATAGTATCTTTCATGATAGATTTACATCAAAATTTTGCTCTGAAGAATATTTTTGGTCTTGAAAAAATCTTTCATGATCAGTGTTTACTGTATTTGCTATATTGTGTTTTTAAATTCTTGAATATTGTATCTGACAAGAAATCATGTGAAGAATCTTGTTTATCCAGAGTAAGTATATTAAAATCGCCTCAAGATATTTCAAAGTGAAACTTAAATAAAGTAACTTTACATGACTTTTCTGAAATGTTACTTTGAATCTTATTCAACCAAAGATTTACACTTGCAGATGTGGTTATAATCTAATTCATAATTCACAGTGCTGCATTAAATGATTTGTTGATAGCACCAAAGATTCAATGTTTGGTCAACCTCAAAGTGATTTCAATGAAATTAAACAAATTAATGAACAAAATTGTCACTGAATGAAAAGGTTGTATAATTACTGTAAACTGTTAATTTCATTAGATTCATTTCTACAGAAGTTGAAATTCAAAACTAGTTTCTGAACATGGTATCAGTAGATAGTGATCCTGTAAAAAATAAATGTTTAAATCTGTACATTCATAGTAGTTTAATTGATGCATCTGTTTTAAATGAGCTATTTAAGCATCTTTATTCTCATTACATTAGTTTTCTGTCAAAGATGAAGTAATCTTTTATTAGAACCTTAGTCCTGTTGTTTTCTGGTGTGGTCTTATAGTTGCCCGAATTTAGCATTGATTTCAAAAATCTAGAAAGAGTTTATTTACTGCAGAAATAAACTCTTTATTTTGGCCTTGGTTTTTACAATGAATAAAACACCAGAAAAATGATCTGACAAAACATTTTTTTATTTATGTTGACTACACTGTTTTATTTTTTTAATAGTTTACAATTAAGTTTTATATACTCTTCTTAAATCTTCTTAAAATAATTTTTTAGAATAGTTAGTGATCCAGGTAAATAGATGTATAACAAAGTGGTGTGTAGAAAGATAGATAAATATAGATGGCAATAGCTAAGTATTTAGTCAGAATGACTAAGCTTTCTTAAAACATAATAATATTCTTGTTTCACTTACCAAAGGGCACTTCCAAAAGATTTCTATTGCAAAGAGAAAATAATCATATTAGTACTGAAATGCTTATGAATAGAATAATAGAAATAAAATCATTACAAATAAAGGTAGAGAAGATGTAGCTTGATTGAAAGAGTAACAGCAATAATATGGTTAAAAAGCTTTTTCTTTTTGGGTGAGTAGTGAGTGTCAATACTAAATATAGATTTTGCTGCAAATGGAATTTCTCCATATTAATAGCCTATTTTTGCAACGAACATGCTGATGTTGGTGAGAGTTATAGTTGACCATTTAAAGTGGATTATTGTTATTGAATCAAGTGTATATTTTCAGAAAATATTTATGTTTGTATAGAAGCTTTGAACAAAGAGAAAGATGGAAAGTAACATATATATATATATATATATATATATATATATATATATATATGTGTGTGTGTGTGTGTGTGTGTGTGTGTGTGTGTGTTTATTTCCTAAACCTATAAAAAACCTCATGATCCCACAATGTGTACCCAATATCAACTTAAAATTGCAAATTGATAAATAATAATTAATTGATATCAATCAACATGTTTGGCATTTTGATGTCTATTTTAAATTGTTAAGAATATAAAACTACAAGAAGTTATTTAATATAACGAAAATAGCCTGATTTAAAATCTTCAATTGTTGAAGCATTTCCTAGTGATTGGGTGAAGGCCAAGTAAGCCTTTCTTTTGAAATCAACTTATGAAACTAATTTCTTAAAGGTTTCTATTCTTCACTCTTTACTTCTTTTAAGAAATAGTTTGAATGTACATTCTAAGATTCAAATTCTAATTGGTTTTAATATTTCAATATTTCTATCACCAATTTGGAATAAAATACAAAATTTAATGAAAATAAACCAAAATCTTGATAAAGATTAAAATTATCTTTAGTTTACACACCTCTAAAATATTGTAAATTGTCTTAAATTTGGTTTCAAAATTAAAAGTATTGTCCCCCCATATGTGTATATATATAGTAATGAGTATTACCAATTCAAAAAATTTAGTGAGAATCTCTGAATCATAATGACAAAAATTAAATAAAATCAATCCTTAACACTGATGATGAAATGAATAAAACAAAGAACAAATTTACTGAACAGTGGAAATGAACTTACCATTTATGAAACAAACTCTAAATGAAAAACAATATTCTGTATTTTGAGACTAGGGAATAATTATAATAATTTATTCACTAAAATATATTATTGCTGACTAACAGAACTTTTAAAAAATACATGAAATCACTTTCGTTTATCATTATTCTATAGTTTGTTATATATATATATATATATATATATATGTAAATATTTTTTTTTTTTTTTAGTAAAAGTAGTTGTTTCTTTAAAAGAATTCCTAAAACTTCAGAATTTTTGTTTAATGAGATTAGATCTTATGAGAAGGTTATTTTAGATTTGTTGATTTTAATCTATTCACATAAAAAATAACAATATCTTTGTATGAAATTAAATTAGGTTATTTTTCTCTAATTAATTTCAATAAAATAATTTTGTGAAAACAGTAAGTTTATCATGAGAAGCCATTTTAGCTCTCCATTTCATGAACAAATCTTTTCTGTTATTGACTAGAGATAAACATTTGCCAGTAGACATTATTTAAAATATTTCTAGCTTGGTATGAGACAATAATGCCCAATACTTTGAGATATACAGATACTAGAAGGAATTGTTAAGAAGCACTATCAGACATGCATCACTGTAATAAGAAGCCCTGGCAAAAGAGATTTTGTCCGAAGTATTAATACCCCCCCCCCAAAAAAAATAACAACAACAACAAACATCAACAACATATAACCAATCATGTAAAGGTAAATAAATCTATAACAAGGAACATTAATTGAACCTAATTTAATAGGTAAGAAACAAAATGAAATTATCAATTTTTAATAAATTTATAACTGTCAAAGTTAATTATGTGCATTGAGAATGCACTTAGTTGGATCTTAGGAATTTTACAAAAATTAGACTAATTTTATTTTATTTTGAAATATAAGTTACTTTTCTCTCAGTAACAATGTCAATTATTTAGCACTAAACTTAGCTTTAAATTCTGAAATTTACATTATCTCTATCTTAGCAATCTCTTAGCCGCTTATCAAGACAAATGATTTTCAAAATAATGTACATAGGAATGTTAATTAAAAAGCAAAGCAACTATAATTAAGTATGTTTTGTTTCAATGTTGGAAAATTTTAAGATTACTTGTAACTTACTGCTAAGTTGTAATTTTAATATCTATACTACTCATCATAGTATTTCTATTTTTTAATTTTTTATTTTTACACAATCTGTGAAAGACATTTGATTAGGAGGTTTTAATTATTCACATTGTGATTTATTTAAAAAATAAATAAAACAAACCTGGAAGAAAATTTCATCAGAGTTTAATTGAAATTTAAAATAAAACTATTTTCTTTTAAAAAATCTAAAAAATAATTTTTTAAATCACAGTTCTGTTGATGTCATATATCATTAAATCTAGAAAACCTCTGCAAAGCCTGTCACCAAATTTAATTCAAAATATTTTCTTGGAAAAATAATCATTGAAATTCAGATTTAAAAAATTAGAGCCAAGAGAATAGTGTCAAATAATAACTGTTGAAAAAGCACTTTCTCTTATGAGATATGTATTTTTATACTGTCTAAAATTGGTGACCATCTACAACATCTATTTGTATGAGAAGGCAGTACTATAAGAGACTTGTTTCTTACTTTTTAGGAGAATCTATAAACAATCTTTGATCAATTTGTTTTAGACTTTTCTTCCTTTTGACCAATCATTGATGAACATGTTTTGTTACACAAGGAGGATAAATATCCCAGTGGAGTTGATGCAGCATTATAATGTCAAGCTTATTATCAACACTTCTTTCTTTTCTGGCAGTCTCAATGTCTGAAAGTGCTAACATTCTTATCAATATAAGACAAGTACCTTCTCTTCATATTTCTGTTGCATTTTTTTTAACTCAACAAATATAATAAAAAGAAAAATAAGTACATTTCAATTGCATTTGAGAATCAGATGCATACACAGATGCTAGTTTTGAAGTTTAACAAATTTCATGATTTAAGATGCTATAATAGAATTTTCAAAACATGTAAAACAGAAGATAGAAAAGGATAAAACAGTAAATATAATGTCCTGATAAAAGGAACAAAGGTGTTGGTTGGACTGATTTTTCAATTTCAAATTAAAAAAAAACTCTATCCAGAAGAAAGATGGCATCTCATTTGAGTGAATATACATCTTTATTTTTATATCTTTAAGAAAAAAGGAAAAATCAAGTGTAAAAGTTGCTTAGCTTTGTCTCTATTGACTAAAATGAAAAAAATATTTTATTTCTTTAGTTGTAAACTTTCTTGTTGACAAAACTTTATAGCCTACTTTTCCTCTAATAACAAGCCAATCAAAACTGCTGAGTGCAGAATTTTTCTATGAAAAGTGGTGCTCTTAAAAGGAAATTTAACATTAGATCAGGCTTGATATTATATGAGTTGTATAGATATATACATAGAAAAGAAAATTCACTTTATATTTTTCCTTTTATGTTTATAATTGCCAGTTTTCTTCCACTTCAAATGATTTTAAGTCTTATATTATCTCTTTTATTATGATCATCAACATTTATTATTTTTATTCTCATGAAAATCTCCTACCTAAATGGTCCTTATGTGCACTATTTGCTCATTGACTTGCAAGATAAAATAAATCATGTCACTCCATAACTATTTGTAAAAATAGAAAGTTGGAAGTTCTGTTGGAGTTTACACATAGGTTAATGCTTTCAATTATTAACTCAAGTCTAATTGCAAATCATAATTGGCAATTGTAATATCTTAGCCCCATTTCTAAACATGTTCAATGCATATCTTTATGAATATCTGTTTTTTTTATATGGAATAGTGTAACTATTAGGATTTTAAAAATGCGTTAAATCCTTCAGGTTAATAAAAAGCCTTGCAAATTTAAACTTTAGCATTTTGATTATATTTTTTTTTGCTTCATTCTTCATAAATTTCAATGAAGACATAGATGAGAATTATCAATAAACTAAACTTGACATATCACTTTGATTTTTTCATCTTGTACTATATGACATTACAGTCAATAATTTTTCTTAATCGTTGGCTCATAATCATTTTATCATCATCATAATCTTCATAAGGATCCTTTAAAACAGATCTAATACTGACAGAGTGAAAGCATTAATAACTATATCATAAGATAATTTCAGGTTTTAAAACTATTATACTTGCTAATGAGATGATATTTTCTTTTTTGATTCTTCTGATCTGGGGAATATGATTTTAGTCTTGTTTTTCATTAAAAATTCATGTTTACAAGTCAATGTCTTTATCATAGATTGACTAAAGTTAAACTAACCTTGTTTAAAAGCAGTAAATCTTTCTATAATTTAATTTCATAATAATGAGCCTTATCAGTCAAGATGAAATCTCAGACATTTGTCTCACTGTCTGTTCAAGTTTGCTAAACCTAAAATATAATATTCTTTTAATTACCATCTACTTTTGTCACTATATTGTGTCAGACCTATCAAATCAACACATTAATCTTTAGTCGAGATTTATGTTCTCTTGCTAATATTACCTGTTTAAAAAGTACCATTTTCTAAATGAAATGACAGTAATATAAAGTTAACAAAGTATATCAAAAATAGAATTTTACTTTCTACTTTAAGTATTTTTGAAAGAATTTCCTTAGGTTATTTTTGTCTGCATTACTGCTTATGTTCAGCTTTGAAAATGGATTATTCTATTTGGATTGTGAAGAATTAAAAACTAAGATATAATTTCTTTAGATATATTTTCTTCAGTCTTAACAAAAAGACATAAAGAGATAATATTGTGTTATTTCAATGTGCAATACTGTGTCTTTTTAATAGCATTATCAAATCATTGCCCTAAAGTGTTTTTTTCAGCGTGGTGAGAAATTTTCTTTTGAATCTGGCTGTAAATCACAACAGATATATATAATAAGATATCTATTGTTAAAATAAGTTAGATTTCCATGGGTTTCAATTATCATCTTATGAACAAATGAAATCATAAAGGAGCTCAAATATTTTGTTTGCTGTTTTGTTACCATTAATAATTCTTATCAGTTGGTCAAAAAAGAAATCCTTATGTTTAACTATGAATACAGTAGAATGCTTAGGACAATGATTTGATTTGTTTTCAGTTGTTAATTGAATTTGAAACTCTTAAATTATCTTTGTTATTTTTTTAATCCAAACTTACAAAAAGAACATGAAATAAAATTTAAAAAATTCACAAATATGTTTTTATTTAAAGTTATGCATGCTACCTAAAATGAATAAAAATTAATATTCATACTTGTAAAAAAAGTTATCAGCAAATTCATAAAAATGAGTTTTCAAAATTCTTCTAAAGACACACACACACACACACACACACACACACACACACATATATATATATCTATTATTATACTAAAGCTGAGTGAATCAATGTTTGTTTACCTAAGGCTTGTTTGTTAGTTTAATGACTAAAATTAAATACTAGAATATTCCTTACTTGTGGGATTGAATTATGTTTGAAAAATAATTAATTTTTATCATTTTAATTAGCAGTAATTTGCAGAGTGAGAAAATTAAAGGAAATGGCACATATCTTACTGCAAAAATTTCTTAGTCAGACCAGTATAGATTCTATGATAGTGTTTCTATTTACTTAGTAGGGAATTTGAGAGCATGTCCATGTATAAATATGGCATAACCTATGTTACACAATTTATTGAGAATGGTATAATCTGTGTGGCTTATATTGTAGAGAATGACCTAAGTTGATTAGTGTACAACCCCCAATTTCCTTTCTCTTCTGCTTGCCAACTTTTTTCTGTAAAAAAAGACCCCCGTCTCTCTCTCTCTCTCTCTCTCTCTCTCTATATATATATATATATATATATATATGGGAGTAAATATGGAAATAAATCTGACAATATTAAGAAATTTGAAAAAACAAGTGTTCCAAAATTAGATGAATTTATTCATTGACGCTTAAACGTTTCAGTTTCTTAAACCTTCATCAGGATGTATTAAGGGGTGAAGAAATTGATTGATGTTTTATAGATGACAGGAGATAAAAAATTTTTTTTTTATCTCCTGTCATCCATAAAACATCATCAATTTCTTCACCCCTTAATACATCCTGATGAAGGTTTAAGAAACTGAAACGTTTAAGCGTCGATGAATAAATTCATCTAATTTTGGAACACTTGTTTTTTCAAATTTATATATATATATATATATATATATATATATATATATATATATATATGTACACTGACTACTAGATTTATAATTTGTCCAGATTTCAAGAATCAAATATTTGAATCAGGATTATTAAAGTTGGACAATTACCCAGGTCCAAAATTTCAAACTTCTCTTTTGAGTTTTGCTTTTGTGGCATAAAAATGAAACAATAATTGCTATTTAAGTATAGAACTGTAAATGTTGAAATTCCTTTAAAACAAATAATATGCACAATTGTTTTCAGCGTCAACTTTAAAACAGTTCTTTTACACAAGAATATTATGAAATGAATACATAATAATCTTTTAGATATTATAAATACAAATTCTAATTATCACTACAATATTTATTTTATGAAAAGAAAATATATTGTAAATTGAATGTTTATCTGACATATAATAAAAGAACTGTGCTTATACATAAATTTCCTTAGAATCTTATGATTAGGTGTTCTTTCATAAATATTGAATAGGCATTAAGTAAGAGTGATCTCAAAGGAGAAGTTTTAAGGAATGCATGGTATGCAGTAAAGATGCATTCTTTCTTAGCACCTCCTTCCTTTTCTCAACTAGGGACAATCTTGGTAGTTTGATGAGAATTTAGAAACACCCAGTTCTTTACATTAAGTGAAATGATTCCAGATTTCATCAGTAAATAATTGAACATTGAAACTTTATTTACTGTTACCAAAATTGTGTTGCATTGTATCATAATGAGTTCAATGATCTTTATTGGTTAATTTCTTTTCCTTTTCAACCAAACAGTTGATTAAATATGGAATAAAAAAAGCAAATGTAATCAAAGAATAAATTATGAAAGCCTGTATATTTGACTATTAAGGGAAAAAATTAGTATAAAAACTTTTTACCTGTAACTTCCCAAGAGTAAATCTATCTCCCTTGCCATACTAAAATAAAGATGAAAGATATGCTTACTTATTTTATCTAGTCCACTATTAATAATAAAAGTTTTAATTTTAGACAAAAGAAATAAAATCATTTGATATAAATAACATTAATAAAGAAGGATCAATAAGTTTGTTGCCTAACATAGAGCTATTAACTGAATTTTGATCTGAAATTTCCACTGTATAAATGTTGTGGTATGTGATTGATATTCACTATTCAATTAAGGGCATTGATAAAGAAGATTATGTTGAAAAACATTTATGTCAAAAAAAGTGCTTTTTCATCACCAGGCTATGAACTTCATGATGTAAATATATAGCTAAACTTTATCAAAACTGTATGGATAGCTCCTAATTCTTTTCTGTTTTAAATACTAATAGATTGAAAAGTATACTTTGCACATTAAATTTGTATATATATGCATCCATAGAAAATGATATGAATTTGTATGCTTTATGAAAAATATTAATAGATTTTTGCAGTATTTTTTTCCCACAAAACTTCAAATTTTAGATATGCATTAAACAAATGATTGTTTCAATAGATTTAAAAGATCGTAGAAAACTAATATCAAAACAATTTTTAAAAAAGTGAAATACCAACTAGAAAAGTTGTCTTCAAAGTAAATTTCAGACGCACAACCAGTTTCCTATATGAGCAATGAATAGTGTTTTATTATAAATATATACACCTGTTTAAAAGTCGACCACCTTCATTTTTTCTGCTAGATTCAAAATTGATTTGACACACAAAATGTTATTGTAGATTTTTGCCAGGATTAAATGTATATCTGTATATGTTATATAGTTGTAAGTACAAATAAATGAAAAAAAATTATATCAGAGAAAATGTATATTTGAATAGCAACTTTATAAGGAAGACAATTTATGGTGCAATGTCAGAAACAAGTATTATTCTGTATGTTTATTGGTATAGTGCATATAATCACAATTAATAAAAAAACATTCACAAGTTTCCTGGGCTTGCTGTACATGAAGAAGATATCCATATTTGGTATAGCCACCATTTGCATGAATGTCACTTTTCAAACACCTCATTCTACTTATTAATCTTTTGATTTTTATCTGAGGAATATTGTACCATACTTCTTGAAATGTCTGTGCTGGTTCTGAAAGTGTTTGAACAGGAGAGGCCTTATCTTACACTCAATGGTTCAAAATGTACCACAAATATTCTATAGAGTTAAGATCAGGGTTTCTTGAAAGACACAGAAGAATATCAATGGTATTATACTGCAGATATTCCCAAACTGTATGTGCTCTATGGGATGTAATGCTAATGGATGATCATCAGAATGAAGTACAACACTTTAAAGGACTTATTCATGGTACCTTAGGCCATTAAAGTTGCTTTGCAGTTATATGAATAGCAACCCAGATCATAACTGAGCCACAAAATGTAACTTTTTCCTGGATGAGGAACAACTGTTGAGTTGATGATAGGCAGTTCTTCTAGCACACTATATTCAAGCTCTGTCATTTATTACATGCAACAGAAACTAGTTCTTATTGGAGCAGTGCACCTTCCAGGAGAGAATGTTTTAAATAATTCTGAGAGATATGAAAAGTGACAATATTGGAATTGTTTGATATGTTGTGGCATATCATCCTCAGAAACAATTTTACAAATATGTAATACATATGTAAAGTAAGAGAGATAGAATACTATAGATTCAGTTAATTTCATATAATTTATAATTAATGTTTATGATATTTACATATGTTTAAATGCAAAATTATATGTATATAATGAACAGTGTGGGTTTTTTTCTTGTTTATTTTTTTCTTTGTTAACTTCTGTTAAGATTCGAGTATAGTATTTGTACATGTGGCCTAGGATCAAAGTCCTACTTTCCAGTACATCTACCTTGGATCAGATCATAGTTTCCTAACCCTTAGACATGGATCTGAATGTAATATCTATTTCTTCCTTATCTGTGTTCTCATCTTCAGGTGAGACTTAACAAAAAAGTGTCTGGTCCTAGGGATGCTAACCCTGAGGCAGCACCTCTCTATTTCACTATAAGGGAGGATTGTTCTAGTTGGATACCCTAGTGATACAAGTTTCATTTGATTTTTTTATATTATTACCTATGGGAATCAGAACTAGTATATTATGTTATATATTTGTAGTCTAGTATTAAAATGTTATAATGTCACAAAAAGTAATAGTGAAACTTAACTTCTTGTCTTTTATTTCTATCTTAGAAAATGAACTTTGCTTCTATAATTGTTCAGTATAACTAATTCAAAGTAGATTTCCTTAGTCTGATTTCTTTCAACTTGGTAGTTGAGTAGTCCTCTTTATAATTGAAATATAATTTGACAGTTGTTTCAAATGAAATAAGAATTGCTATGGCTAAGAATGTGAAAAGTTTTTAAAAATCCTCTGGTTTTGTTTGATCTCACCTGCCAGTAGATTATCATTTAAGAAAGAAGATTGGGCAAAAATGCTCATAGAATTTAATTTACCTTTAAAAACCTTATCTAAAATTAAAATATTATCAAAATTACTACTTATTTAAAGACTGCCTTTTCACATTCTTCTTATTATTTTTATTCTTCTTATTATTTTTCATGTTTATTATAATTTTTATATTATAAAATATAATATGTATAAGTTAGGATAGTAAAAGAAAATGTTTAATAATATTGAAATTAAAAATTTAGAAATAAAACTGGTATAGTTACAATATTTTGTCAGATTATATCTTTTTATTTAATATTTTGATAATTTGATTATATTCTAACTGAAACAGTTCAAAAGATAAAATTTTATTTAAGACATTAAAAAGATTGTCTGCTTACATCCATCTTGATACGATCTTTTTCAAATCTAATTTGTTGTTAGGTGTATATAATATTTTAATTTTCACTTCTTATTTGTTTATTTTAGTAGAGAGAAAGCAAAGAAATAAAAAGGGTGATATAAAGAGATAAAAAAGGGAAAAAAAGGATGATATAAAGAGATAAAAGAGAAAAGAAAAAAAGAATGAGGGGAAATAAGGGGTAAAGAAGAAAGAAAGTGAGATAGAAAACAAAGAGAATCAGACAAAAAGAAATTGAAAATGAGGTGTAAACTAGAGAAGAAAGAAGAGAAGAAAGACTTAGTATCATTATTTTGTCAATTTGTTAATTCAATAATAAAAAAATGCCTTCTACTGTATTTTATTTTATCACTGAGCCTTCATTTTCAATAGTTGCTAAAAAGATACATCTTTTTCATTTCTTAAACTTAGTCATATGTAAAAACAAATATAAATGTGATAAATTCTCCAAAGAAGCTTTGTAAAGAATATTTGAACAGGCATTATGATATTAGCAATTAAATTACTGGTCCACAAAACTGAAAGATTTCATTTCAACCTTAGAAATAAAAGAATCTATTGCATTCATTACTTGGCTCTTATACTGTAAATACACAGCCACAATGCTATAGAAATCTATAAAAATTCTCTAAAGGTTTATATATATGCACACGCACACACATATGCATGTATGCATATAAGGACATACAGAATATCTGCTATCTGTAAATATAGATATATTCCTGAATCTCCATTGTTAATATCATTTATTAACACACAAAGAAAGAAATTAAAGTCTAATTTATAGAGAGCTGTATATAATCTTTTAATTTTCACTCATCATTTGTATCAATTGTTTGGCATTAATGAAATAAAGTAGTTAAGGAAAAACATCACTAGGAAGTGGTTTGTAATCTGATTTCAAATTATTTCTTTTTATTTATATTAAATACAAATTTCAACAAAATCTTACACAATTTCACTAATAAATCAAGAATCAATGCTTCAATGTGCCTTCTTTATAAAAATATCAATGATAAAGGCATTTTTAAATATGGAAACAATAAGTTAACTCTTGAAACACTTTATCTAAATACTGAAGAATTCAAAATATAGTGGTAAAGAAAGCAGCAGAACAAAGAAAATTACTTTATTATTTGGTTATGGCCTACAAAGATTATTTTAAGTTCTGTATACTTCTTTATATTGATTTTGATTATTATCTTAAACATTGTACTATTTGATCACCCTAATTCAAATGAAAAATGAGATTTTTATACTATTCCCTTCATTGATGATTAACTTCTTTTAAAAAGAATGACAAATTACAGATATGCAGTGGTTTCAATTGAATTTCTATGTGATGTTAGGGTATCAATAAGGAGTCAATAAATTTACAGTTAATCCTGTAATAATCTGTGCAATGATATATTCTTTATTTTTTAATTCAAAGAATCATAATTAAATAAATTATTCCCTTAATTCTTTATGAAATAATTACACCTCAGTAACTGTTTGATACAAAAATTAAATTTGTCATTTCAAAAAATAAAAAAAGTCTAATGACTTAAGAAAAAGTTTAAAATATCTAAAAACTTTCTTTCATTTTTGCTGATATATAACAACATTTGTTTTCAATAGAAATTAATGACTTTATAAAGTATACTATTGAATTTATATAGAGTAAAACTATTGTATAAACTAAAATAATATATTATTTATTGTATAAACTATAATGATATATATATATATATATATATATATATATATATATATATAATTTATATAGAGTAAAACTATTGTATAAACTAAAATAAAACTAAGTATACTATTGAATTAGATATAGAGTAAAACATATCATTGTTGTATTCATGAAGTCAATACAGATTCAATACAAAATAAAAGTATGTTGATCAGTTATCTAAATGGTGATAATGGATGGTTTAATGTTTAGTATATTTGAATGATGGTTTCAGACAAAAATGTTACTTGTAGTGATTGATTATTCTTTTACTTACTAATTTGAAAATGAACAAGGAAATTATTTTGTTGAATATTTGCTCAATGTTTATAATAGAGAATGAGATATCTTGAAGTTTAAACTCCAAAGACCAGGAAGTACTCTCATTGAACTTGTACAAAAAATTTAACTTTAAAAGTTACCCACTGTGATTTATTTTAAAAAGTTATACAAAAGTGATTGTTCAGTGAATATAAAACTGAAGATACCAATATCTATGATTTAGTCAAGAGACTTGATAAAACTTTTTAGTCAAAATTGTTTTGGGAAAAGATATTTTCAACTTTAAATCAAAGCATAGAAGTTTTTGTTTAGAGATAAACTTTAAAATACATGTGAATATTACTGATTTTGCAAGTAGTGAGTGAGGAAATTATTTTCTTGGATCTTTTCATATCTTGAAGTTTAAACTCCAAAGACCAGGAAGTGCCCTCAGTGAACTTGTAAAAAAAACTTACTTTAAAGTTTTCTGCAACAGAAAAGAGCTGATTATATAATTGGATAGTTTTAAGCATTGCATTGCTTCATTGCCTAGTCTTTAATCATGACTTCTTTTGTTTATTGAGATAATAGAACAAAAATAATGAGATGTAGTAACTCACTTGATGATATAATGCTGTATCTCTATGGATCAACAATACAGTGTTATTTGTTACACAATTCTGCCTCTTCTCCTTATGCTGAAATATTTGTTAACTAATAAAAGAAAGCACATTTCTATCCTTAAAAAAATCTTTTTCATAGGAAGTTTGTTTTTGTTCAAAATCCTTTCATGTTTTCTCTTTAAATTGACTTTTATGCTCTGCAAGAGCACTAAAATGGATCCATGCCTTGCATCTCATGATGAATGATGATACTCACAAACTTATTATCCTCACAATTAATGATTTCTCATGTAATGCTGTTAGTAATTTTGTTTCTAATATTCTTGATTATTTACACACAAATATTTGTGTTACTGATAAACAAAATGCATACAAAACATCCTAATGTGCGGTTCAATGGACATAGTTACAGAAAAATAATTAAAACAATAATGTTAAATATCCTGCTTAATAATATGAAATAATACCCCATGGAGTTAAGTATCTTTGCATTCAACATTCAAACAAGGGTGTTATAGCAGTGGTCCTTAAATATGGAAAGGCTAATATCAAACATGACATTTAGGTTCCTAATAATATTTGATAATGATATCAAGAGCCAACATCCAAATTAGCTAGGGAAACTGGCCTAGAAATTATTTTGACAATTATTGTATTAGGGTAGCCATTGTTTAGATCATTCCATCAATACTGTATCACACATTTATCATTTATCTACAGCTAGTCTTATTTTTCTCTTTTTCTTGCAGTATTTCTTTACTGTTTGTCTTTCTGTTCAAGTGTAACTAAATTAGATTCTCCTCATATTTAACAGAAACTATGATTTACCTTCCAAATACATACTGCAGCAAATTTGGCCAGTTTAAGCAATCATTAAAAATTCAAGCTTTGTTGTATAAACTGATTTATTAAAAATTATACACTTTAATATGCATATATGCTGTTACAATATTATGTGGTCAAAAAATAATTATTTATGTCACAACATTGATTAGCCTTAAATATTTTTTTAAATACAATATTATAATAATTTTATAAAGTATTTTATATTTAAATTATTTTTTTTGAAGGCTAATGCAATGCAAAAGTAAGTGTCCAAGGTCTTATTAATTTTGAAGTATCTTTATCTTCAGAGACGTTTTTTAATATGAACGCAATGTTGTGTGTTTATATTTTTGGATATTATAAACAGGGCATAATAATTTTGTTTTTATTTTTTATTTTCTTCTTCTTCACATTTCAATATGATAAATCTCTATTTATTCTTCATATATAAATAAATACATTGAACTATTTTATATATTAACATGATTAATATTGATGATTTTGTTTAAGATTGATAAGCTTATATGCTAATATTCATAAAAAAATGTGATCCAGCTTTGTTGATTATTTTAATGAGTTGTTATTGCATAAAAAGTATTGGTATTAAATGGAAGAACAGATTCTTCCAAGTTGTAAGTGCATAAATGTGTGCAGACAACTTCTTAATTATTGATAATTTTTATTTTTGATGATAATATGCAAAACAGCTATCTGAAGATTAAAGTAGTTAAAGTTTAGTGGATTCTCTGTCATATCAATCAAAGAGTTTATGTATAGGATAAGGTTGACAAGAAAAGCTGACTTGACAGGAGGTTTAAATCACATTAATGACTAATTAATTAATGTCTATGAATAAATGATGTGTAGATTAGGAGTTCATACAATGAGCTTTGAAAATATTTTGACCTGTATATTTGTATATTATTAGAATATTCTAAGGAATTAGAACTAATTGGACATGTGATTTATTGTATTGGATATGAGTTGAAACTTCAAACTATCTAATTCTGTTGAAAATGATTCTATGTTCCTGTAATAGAAAATTCTTTCTCAAATCATTTGGAAAGAGGATGAGTTTGTTATGCTGAAAAGGAGCCTATTAACTTTACTTGTGGTCAAGTAAATATAGAGGAAATAATTGAGAACAGCTATCAAAATAAAGCAAAAATGTGTATGTATAGATGTGCATTGCATTTCCATTGCTTGAAGAGTGGCCAGAGGCAAAATGACTTGCCTTGTTGATAAACATTTCAGAAGATTGAGATAAAATATGGTTTCTGGTAATTAGGCCAAAACAATTTTTTTTGGTGTTTGTTACACTCACTATAAATATTTTCTTTTCTGTATTTTTGACTTAAGAACATCACTTGAGAAAAGAAAGATTTTCTCAGAAATCCAAATAAATATATATAATTCCTAGTGGATTGAATATTGATTTATACTGTGTTTATGTCTTTGTCTTTATACTGTGCATATAATCTTGTCTTATGATAATATTACAATACAGTTTACAGATTTCTGAAATAAGGCTCAAGTTAAATAGACTAATAAAGAAATCATAGAGCAGAAATTAATACATTTTAATTGGTAAAATACTACCGACATAAAATATTCTAACCTTTCTTCCAGTGGCTACAAGGAATTTAGGATATTTTTAATAGTTTTTTTTTTTTTTAAATCTAAGCATTCATAGATTGACTTGGATATTATCATTTTTAAAAAACAGACACCCTAAAAATGTATAGAATTTAATATGAAAGTTACAACTTTTTGTTTACTTCTTTCTATTTCTCTTTCTCTCTCTCTCTCTCTCTCTCTCTCTCTCTCTCTCTCTCTTAATAATCTAGCAGTGGTGGCAGTAGCAAGGGAAAGAAGCAGAATAATAGGCTGAAGACTGTGCTTTTGCTATATGGACATAATCTGACAATTTTTTTCTGCTGCTCATATTGAACTGTAAAACATGCTGATCATGAAAGCTGTGAATTATGTGTTGTGCATTGGCTTGATGCTACTTGTATCTGTGAAAGGAGTGTCATCAGACCAAAAGCTATATATATATAAGTTAGGATAGTGTAGACATAAAGTCAACAGTACTTGGTAACTATCAGTTTCTTGCCTATGTGATTATCAAACCATTTGGTTTGATATTCACAGGTGAGAAACTGACTTTATGTCTACACTACCCTAACTTAGATATATATACTTTATCACTGATAATGAACACTATTTATTCATAAATAGAGCAAACTAGAATATTGATATTTTATATATATATATATATATATATATATATATATATATTATTTATAGTTTACAATACATTTAAAAGTCCGTTTTACCAATGGTTTTGGAACATCACCTTTAGGTGATTGGTCGTCATCAGAAACGTTCACTTTTCTGATGACGACCAATCACCTAAAGGTGATGCTCCAAAACCATTGGTAAAATGAACTTTTAAATGTATTGTAGACTATACATAAATAAATACAGCTCTTACAGAAGTAATTGAGCACTTTATTATCATTTCTCCAATAGTAACAAGGAATTAACTATATATATATATATATATATATATATATATATATATAGAGAGAGAGAGAGAGACTGAGAATAAAGAAACTCACTTTTGGTATTGTACACATACAAATCCAGAAAAAGTTTACAAGTGCAGTCACAAGCATATACATACTCAGACATATTAATGTATCAGTGCACATAAAAATATAATCAAATAATACTAACACAACATATATTTACACATACACACAAAGAACTTATACCTGTATATGTATGATTATTAAAGATTAATTTATGCACACTAATAGCTTGTACTTGTAGCCATCTTTTTCTATATTGAAATCCCCAAAGCTATTTAAAAATCTATGCCTCTAATTTAATCACTTTTTCCACAGTTTATCTCTTTATTTTTTAAAGAAAAGATTGTCTCATTAGCACAAATAATACTCAATTATATGATAGCAAAAATTGATGATTTTATTTAGGCAAAATTATCATGTTGCTTACAGTGTAATCCCAAGAAAGAATAATCAACATGGAATGTATTGATGAAAAATTACTTGTTTATATTTAGACTTGGGAATATGTTTAAAAAAAATCTCTAAATGTATTTTCTGGCATTTTGGTGAATATATATATATATATATAATATATATATATATATATTAGAGAGAGAGAGAGAGAGAGAGAGAGAGAGAGAGCACATGTGTGTGTAAATAAGTGACAATGGACATTTTGATAACACTGTATATAATTGTATTGGAGCATTTTAATAGAAAAAAATTTTTTTTTTGGTATTCTTATCCTTATATTTTTAAGCTCTTGAAATACAAATAGAGAGTTATCTTCTATCAAACTCCATTGGGCATTTCAGATAAGAATTAAAATAATTCCTCTCTTCATTTACTTTTGAGAAAGAAAATCTATAGGACATTGACTTTAATACTTATTACTAAAAAATAAAGAAAAGGGTTTAGTGTTTATATGATACTTATACTTAAAAAAAAATTATCTACCATATTAATTATAGATTAGTCAAAATAAAAAGTGAACAATGGCATTTTATTCTATCCAATAAGTTTTCTGTTCTTGCAAGTCCCTCATATGATACAAACAAACCAATATTTGTTAATGCAAGCTTGATGCTTAATTGGTAAAATAATAATTTTTTATTATTATGAAATTTTCATGTAAAAAAACATGAAAATAAAATTATTTCATAATTGCTGAATAATTTTTACTTAAAGAATGACTTTGTTGAGGATGAAAGTGACATCTTCACATATGCATACATAAAGTTAAATAAAATCATACATAATATATATACATCAAGATAGCATCAAGTCAAAGTCCAGTGAGAAAGTGTTCTTATACCAACTTACACATATACACAAATATCAATAAATTTATTTGAAGAAATTAATAATAAAATGAAATAAAGAATTGGAATAATGAATAAAAGTGTTTACTTCATTTTATAATGAGCTTATGTAGTATTACCAGTACCTGACAAACATACAGTTATTATTAGATAGAGGTTTCCTATTAGGTCATTGTGGTGAGATTCTATTTGTGTAATAAACTACCAGTCCAACTGCTGCACTCTCATAGTTACTATTATATATAGCACCATGCAAAACTCTTTGGTCACTTTAATCTATTGTAAATTTATAATAATTGCTAGCTTATAAGTGGATGTTCAGTAACATATTTTCTACAGATGAAACATTTATGAAAATTGGAGTCATTTCCATACCTGATTATCATATTTTATTCATGCAGCAGGGATTCTGAATGAGGTGGGAAGATGCAAGATAACCCCACCCCTCCCAAAGGTTGTGGACATGCAAAACTTAACTATTTTATTTTCTCTTTCTGGTGCTGTTGTGAAAAATATTTGCACATCAGTAGTTGCACTACTTATATGCAAATAATTTTTTACAACAACACCAATGTTTTTTTTATACATATAATGAAAATTCTTACAGTGGATTCCTGCATTTCTTCATTAATTGGAATTGTGATAAAAATTTCCAAAGAAATCAGAATAATGATAATGAAGATGGCAAAGAATATGAGCCTGTGAGCAATACCTGAGGAACTAAAAATTTCAAGAAGCAGCTTTTCAAAAGTTTTAAGGCACTAAAGTGTTTTGGATTGACCAAGGTTTGTTCATCCTCAAAAGATTCAGCTAATGAGGACAGCATAAGAAGACTTCAGAATGTAACTTTTTCTATTTGGTGTCATTACATAATATTAAGTGTATCCTTCAAGAACTTTTATTAAAGGGCTGCATTTCAGCTAAGAAAGCAACATTAATTAAGAAGTATTTGAAAGTGAGATTAAGTTGGTCAAAGAGTTATGAACAATGAGATGCTTGGAATAAGTTACATTCAGTAATAAAACTAGGATGGAGCTGCATTCTAATAAGTTATAATTTATCAGAAGACATAGAGGAAAGTGAAACAAACCATGTTAGATGATAACAGTGAAGTTTGTGGGTAAGAGTTTGAGTCTTTAAGGATACATAAAAAAGTGATAGAAGATTGGTTAAAATTGACAGTAGCTTGATTAGTACCAAATACATCCAGTTGCTGAAGGATTATCTTGATACCAGATTTGAAGGAAAGCAAAATGCTTCAACATAACAGAAGTTCATTTCACAGATCTCACGTAACAAAGTCTGATTGATGAAAGTCTCACTATATGTAAAGATTGGCCAATTTAGAGTTCTGATTTAAATATCATTGAGCAAATGTAAACAGAACTAAAGAGAGTGTTTGTCAGAAGATTCCATGCAATCTGGAAGAATTATTAATGCTCAGCCCTAGAGAATGGCATCTCATATCTGTAAAGATGGTGAAGGATTTGTATGCATCCATTCCCTGGTGCATTATTAAAGCTAAGGGAAGCCACATGGAATATTAACAATGTACAATAACTTCTTCATTATGTAATGCATTTTTATTATAGACATGTTTCTGTTTTAAAACCCTGTATCTAACTTGGTTTATGTGAGATAACTAAAAAAATTTACACTGCCATTTCTGGAGGTGATATCACATCTTCCCTTTGTATTCAGAACCCATGCTAAAATATCATAATTAGGTTGAGGTATGGAAATGATCAATGTTTCATTGATAGAAAATATGATGTGAAACAGAAATTTACAATAGAATGAGAATAATTGACAGAGTTGATAGTTTAACTTGGACTACATGGGATTCTATTCTAAAACAATATCAAACAATTAAATAATTGTTACCAAAGATAGATGTCAACTTAGAATACAAGAACTTACATTTTTTTAGGTCTTACAATTGACTGCTAAACTAAATCTATTTTTTCCATTTCACTGTCATATGAAGGTAAAATGATTTTAATTACTAATTCTGATATCCTTGATTTTTTAATTTCTTTCTTTTCCCAAATATAGCTAATATGTTGTCCCATTAGCTAAATTTTATACAAAATTTTCCAAGCTAAAATATGTGGGTTTGTATATATTTAAAAGGAATTGAAACAAGATAAAAATAACTCCTAATGGACAGATAATAGATTTCAGCTGACTAATCAGAATTAATGAATCTTATTTAGTAAAAAAGGAACATGTAGACTTATACTAAGTTAAAACTTAGAAAATTCTAAGGCGGCAGTATATCCCACATATATATGAATATACATATATGATATTTAATTTATATACAGTTGGGCACGAATATGTAAGTATATTTGTTTAAGCAAATGCTCACATGAAGGTAAATTATTTTATTTTATTTTATTATGTCTTATGCAATAACTTATTGTATTTCATTTATTTATTTTCTTTTATGGGTATTAGAAGGCAGCAAGAAATACTGGCCTCTATGTGAAGTCTGATAAAACCAAATTCATATTTTAAACAAAAGAGCAACATCTCCCCACTTGATAGTAAGCCTCTAAAATTATTAGAATGCATGTATAGACTGCCTTAGACAGATTATCAATCATGATCTCAATGATAGGTTGAAGCGGCAATTCTTCCAAGCTGTAGTTGTGTCAGTGCTACTATACAGCTGCACCATTTGGGCCCTAACAAAGTGCCTAGAGAATATTATAGATGGGAGTTGTACAAGTATGCTGTGTGCAGTCTTAAACAAATTGTGGAAAAGAGCAAAAGAGCAGCTATATGGGTACTTGCCCCCTATCACACAAACCATCTGAGTAAAATGAACAAGGCAAGCTGGACACTGCTGGAGAAGCAAGGACAAACACTTGATGTTCTCTTGTGGAAACCTACACATGGGAACGCCAATGTGGGCCACCCAGTAAGGAGCTACATTGATCAGTTTTGCATGGATTCTGGATGATGTGCAAAGGCCCTCCCAGGGGTGATGACAGGCAGGGATGGTTGGCAAGAAATTGCCATGGATATTTTAGCTGCTAGCATGACTTGATGATGATGACAATTCACTGAAATATATCAGGACTGAAACTCTGTTTATTAAGACAGAAGTGAATAATGAAGAAAAGAAAAAGTCACATGTAACTTGGTCTGGTGAATATGTAGAGTGTCTCACTTGTACAATCTTGTTTTTACAAAAAATGATTTGAGAATTAGCACTTACTTGACAAAACTTCATCTAGACATCATCACTTTATTATATAGGTTGCTCAACTTAGCTCATATTTTCATTTAAATTTTAAATATAAAAAAAATTAAAGATTCACTCTCAATCATTTTTGATCACATCTCATATTACTGAAAGAATTTACTCAGTCCTCAATAAGCTTTAAAAATTTAGTGCAATAAAATTTCAGAAAATTTGGATGCATGTCACAGTTGATTTATATATTCTCTCTAAATCTGATTACTTTATTATTTTTTGTTTATATAGTCAGTACATTTAGGTATTAAATAGATAAAAGCAATCATATTAATTTAAAATAACCAATGCTTTATAATTCATATATGGAATCTTTTACAAATAAGCAATTATCTTCATGTAATAAAACAATTAATTGTATAACAATCTTTTTGAGTCAAATGTAACAATATTGACTAACAGATTATCAGGAAAAATCAAGTCAAAAACAATAAAGATTAAATTCTATTGACAGGATTTTGTTTGTTCATATCTGTTTTCTTGAGATTAATTCTCAAAGCTTTTCATGTTGCTTTCTTATTTTGTTTATTTCCTTGTGTTTATGGCTATGAAATATCATGATATTGATATTTCTGTTTAAAGCTAAAAAGCTGGAACAACTTATTGTTATTGCTTGTTGGCAGCATTCTTATATATTTTATTTCATTATCTCTTCACTCCATGTAGTGTCTCACCAAGAAAAAAAAAAGATGGTTCACCTTTTGATTTAGCATAATCATTTGTAGTTCTTAGACCAAATTCATGCTTATCAATTTTTCATATCTTCTTTTTTTTTTTTACTCATTGTGAATCTTTTCAATGAAAGCCTCCTATATCTTTCAATGACACATCCAGAGTTATATTAACACACTCATAAACACTTATGTAGACATATACACTCATATACTGAATAGATAATACATGTACATACTATAATTTCATTTGAAGATATGAAATATATAACTGTATTCATATACACTGACCTCTATTCAGACTTTATATATATATATATATATATATATATATATATATATATTTATATATTACAACCAATATATGTATGCCATGATACATGCACATCATATACATTTTACATATTATTAGTATCAAACTAATGTCAACCGTATTTAACTTTTGATACAAACCTTATATATAAACATGTATATTCTAATTTATTTAGTCAATATTCATATTTGATATTTATTAAGTACTAAACTAAATATTTGTAAAAAATGTATTTCTTCTAACTTGTAATAAGCTTTACTTTTGAAGATAAACTTGTAGTAAGAAGTGTCACCAACACATCTTTGAAGATGAAACTTTTAGCTTCTTTTAAGATTGAGTTATTATTGTTTAATAATTCTTTCTTGTTAGCAGATATTCATTTTTATCCTTTGGTCAATGTAAAATTTGCCTTGATCTTTTTTCTTCTGTCAAGTGTAGCGTATCAAAATTCACTAATTCACTATGTGTTGCATATTCATATTGGGAACGTATATATTAATGCAATTCTTTTGCAAGTTTTTAAAATTCAATATGTTGTTTCATTAAATAAATAATAAATAAAGTAGGTGATAAAATATGAATGCACAAATACTCCATAAGCTCAAGATCATGATTCATTTTTTCATTTAGAGAAATTCTGATAGTCAATAGATCCATATCATAGAATATTAGTCTCTTATTCTTAGCAGTTATAAAGATTAGTGTTTATATCTGTATCAAGATGACAATAAATGAAACAACATTTTTTTTTACTTCTCTAATAATAAATGTGAATGTGTGTCAAATCTTTTCAACTCCTAGAGGCCCAACATATCATACCATTTGGGAATCAGGCCAACTCCGTGAGCAAATTAAATCATTCTGGGTTGAATTTGGGTCCACAATCCTTAAATTTTGAATTGCCAAGTTTTAATCACTACAATTGTTTTTGTTGGGGTTTTTTTGCGTGATTTTTTGTGACAATTTTATTTTGTAAAGAAGCTGAGGTCTGCATTGGCAAAACTCCATTTAAAGCCATTTTCTTTTTTTCTGTTAGCGTTGTACAAGACACAGGTGGCACATTAGTAGAGTTTGATCATCTCTAATGGGGTCTAACTGGTGAGGGGAGTATTATGTTGAAAGACCTGACCCCCCCCCCCAATGAACCAGTTAATAATAACATAACTGACAATATTACAGAGCGCTGTTTAGTCAGTTGTATCTCAAACATGTATGATAACAAAACTGTTAATTGTTTGAAAAATATTGTTCAAGTTTATTAAAATTTGATATGTACTCATGCATAAAGTATCATTTTTGGGATGAAGGTCCAATCAAGAGCCCTCCACAGGAGTTTGCTTAATTGCCACCTGATAGAGTGGCTTTTAATCTAGTTTGTCATATATTTGATCCTAGACACTGTTAATATAGATCTTAAGTCTTTCATGGTGTCCAACCAGTGTATTTTTTTATTGAAGACTCCCAGCTTAAAATTTTTATAAATATTTGCAACTAGACAATAATTCATATGTTAAACAAGATAATGATTATATATATATATATATATATTATATATATATATATATATATTATTTATCAA
Source organism: Doryteuthis pealeii (assembly GCA_023376005.1). NCBI lineage: Eukaryota > Metazoa > Mollusca > Cephalopoda > Myopsida > Loliginidae > Doryteuthis > Doryteuthis pealeii. Next base: position 53,655,203 of record CM042162.1, read on the forward strand.
AAATATCTTCACTTTTTTCAATCCATTATTTTATGAGATCTTAAAGATATTTATGTTGCTACAGATAAAATGCAAAATTGAAAATCTTCAAATAATAATATTTTTATACATATTTTGTCTTGCATTCTTTTGCAGTCTGTATATTATCAAATGTTTTAAATACATAAGGTACCTTTTTTCATACAGTATGAGAAGATTCTAAGGCATATTGATGAATTAAAAACTTTATAAACCCAACCTTTACCATAAAAAGAAAACTATTAAAATTTCTAGACTTCAAAAGTATGTGACCTCATATTGTTAGAGTCTACTCGGTATTTCTGCTATAGAGATGACAAAAAAATGATGGGTAAAGTAAAAGTTTAATACATCCATTATAAAAGCACCATTTTTATATTCATTTTTTAGTCTAGGATTTGGATACAAACATCAACACTGACTTTCAAAGTTCACTCAATGAAGCAGAATAGATCAATCAGAATTAGATGTAAACGTGAAAAGCTATCTATCTATACTTTTATATATATATATATATATATATATATATATATATATAGAGAGAGAGAGAGAGAGAGAGAGAGAGAGAGAGAGATCAATAGTCAAATTATATGTGCATATATGTGACTGTAAGTGTAAGTTTGTATGTGTGTGCCTGCACACATACATACACACACACACATATATATATAGTTTATTTATGTTATAAACGATATAACACATAAATACTGAGTATTATGCTGATATTTAAGCAATATTAAGGCTTTCTAAGCACATAAGAATGTAATGCAAATGAAAGATCTATTCACTGATGAATAATTTTAATGAACTTGGGGCATAAAGCTCAATGAGCATACAAGGTTGACAGGTTCAAAAGCAAATGGAAACTATCAGTCGTATCCTATAAATATTTCAATGAATTATATTGAGATCATTTCAGCTGAACCTGCTATTGTATATAAAGTAGATGATACAATACTTGAATCAAGAGGAGATTTTGCCTTTTCATTATCCTTGAGTAGGTCTAAGAATGCCAAAGTGAATTTTAGAATGATAAGCTCATGCTTAGTGTATCTTTTTTAAATATAACTATTCATACATTTCTTTATGACATCTACATAGTTGTCTCCTCAGTTAAAGCCATTGTTGCACAGATATACTTTCTTTTTCAACATTTCAATGATTTAGCTGAAAGATATCTTTAAAAAAAATTGTCTGTGCAAACTTGAAAATCGTTCTATGCAAACATTTCTCTATATGACATAAAAATGTTCAAGATTAGATTGATATCTTGAATTTTACCTTCATTGAACTATGACAAGTTGAATGAGAATTTCAGATTGTTGAAGAATACTTTTTTTTTGCATATCTTAATATTTTGGCTTATAAAAAGAATTTCAAGGTTTTAATATTACTCCAGATATTAAATACTGCTTGATATAATGAAAATAGAATCATTTTTTTGGCATCCACATGTTTTCTATATATGCAGATTTATACTTGCCCTGACTTTGTAAACATAAAAACAATACAGTTCCTAGAATATCATATATAGCATTTTACCATCTCCTCTGAATTCAAACCAGCTGTACTCTGCTTAAAAATTGACTTTGTGTTAAATCCTGCTTGTGGCGGATAGGTTGGGTAGATACATCTTTTACATAGAGATCTTTACATAGGTAGATCTTTTACATCGAGCCACATATTAAACTTGATCTTGTATCTTCATGAGGAAATATCAACATTTAAATATTCATGAAGATATATGATCAAGTTTAATATGTGGCTCAATATAAAAGAATATTGCTTACTTTTAATAATCAAGTAGATGATAAGAAGAATAGACCAATATTTTAACTTCTTTACCCAGCATGAATTTGCAAGTATATGATAAAATTTGTACATTTTTACAAAATTCTATGTGGTTTAATTGATAAAAAAGCATTCAAATACCAGCTTAGTGAAGCTGTTGCTCAAATTCTACTACTGCTTACTTTATTATCAGATCCATTTTTTTGAATACCTACATGGATTTTTAAGCATTAAGGCTGTGTATGTGTAACACAAAATTATTTTATTTTCGTGCTATCACTTTCAAAGAGAGATACTTCTATTAGCTTAAATGTATGATTAACTTTGAAGAGGAAACAGAGATGAAAGTGTTGAGAGTGAAATGTTATGTTAGAGTGTAATTCAAGGTATTCATTAGGTTGATTGTGAAAATGTGTCCATCATGTAAACTGAGGATTTACAACTATTAACATCAAGAATTATGGAAATATCCAATAGTTTTAATATCATAATTATTTGATTTGAAAAATTATGAAAAGAATTGTCTGAATAATGATGACAATTTCTATTATTCACCAAAACTTATTTTGGATGCAATCTTTTTTTTAAGCATATGTAAAGTATTTTTAATTAAAAAAAAAACTTACACTTTATCAAGTAGACAGAATCAAATCTTTTGTATTTACAAATAGATATTTTATATTTTTGTATCTGATTCAATATGAATAATTATCTTGATGGTATTTTTAATATTATTTGTGCACTAAATTACTAAATATATACACTTCTTTTATTAATATAATTAAGGCTGCATTACAATCTAGATCTACTATTCTCAACTGCTTTTTGGACATAGAACACTTCTAAGTTTTCAGGGCCCCATGTCAAAAAAAAAAAAAGAAAAGAAAAGAAAAAGAAACAACATGAACAGAGGGAAATTCATTTATTATTGAACACTAACAAAACTTCAATATTCCAACATACTGGGCAAAAGACTGTATAAAATTAACCATCTACCAGGCCTAATGTAATTATTCAGATTGGTGCTTTTTTGTAGGTTTCATGATACTGGGTTCCAAATTAAATAATGCCCATTACAGGTCACTATTTTTGCTGCAATATAAATTCTGTTCTTAGATTTTATCAAAGTAACTACTTTTTTGAATACACATTCAACTAAATCAGCTGAGGTAAAGCTGTAAAAAAGATCTGGATTTTTCCCAAGTGTCAGGGATTTATTAGGCAAATAATTCATAATCTAAACATTTGTTTGAAACAGACTGAACTGACAATGTGCAGTTATATGTGTATATTTATGTGTGTTTATTGAGATGTTTAACATGAATGGTAAGTTCATTGTCTTTCAGTTCCTCAGTGATCATCTTCAGCTTTGGAAACTGAAAATTCCTGACATCTCTTCTATGATAATAGAATTTGAGAAAGAAACAATGACTTCTTGTATTATTATTATCATTACCACCACCACTAATTATATATATAAATTACACACACACACACACACACACATATATATATGTGTGTGTTTGTTTGTGTGAGAGAATAAAGCTCTATTTACCAAAACAGAAATGAACTATGAATGATATGTTAATTTTATTCAAAGTAGTTCCCTTGGCATTCAACACAGTTATTTCTGTAAGTTTCCATTTCACCTCTGAAACTCTTAGATGTGAAGCTTTGCAATCATATTTCTTTTAATTTGTTTCATTAATCAAATCTTACCCTTGAGATGAATCTTCAGTTTAGAAAATTTGGAAAATATTGAAAGGGGCTAAGTTTGATAAGTATGGAGGGTGTTGCATTCAAAAAGTATCAAGACTATAGATTGCTGATCAAAAACTTTTCATCTTCATTTAAATTTTAAAACTAAAATAAATTAAAGATTCAGGCTTGTTACTTTCTGATTGCAATTTGTATGTACAAAACAACAGCTGCATTTATGTATCCACTATTAAATAATTCTGATCAGTCATAAATGACATTCTATAAATTATGATGAGTTTCTAACACATTTCCTCATCATTTTTAATAATTATGATTGAATACCAGTGGGTCTATACAGTACTAATACTGGCGACTGATCAAGGGTTATAAATTGAAGTAGGTATTTATAGGATGTGACACAAAGTCAAGTAGATTGAAGTATGATAAAATAAAATTACTTTTTTTTTTATCTTAGCATGTAATACCACCTGACATTGGGTGTGCATTTTAATGTTTTCCTTAAAAAAATTAATCATTAGGTATTTTGTTTTTTTTTAGCAAATTTCTGTCCAGAATTTATATATAGTTTGCTTTTTTTAAGACCAGAATTCAATCTTATGTAAGTAAACTTTTCCCTGCTACATTAAAGGCACAGCTAAAATTCTCTTAATTTCTACTTATTTAAAAAAATGATTTTGTAAAATGTATTATGAATAGGTCTGTGGGTTCAATTTATTTTTAAAATATAACTTTTTGAGTAAAAATAATAACTATTCATCAGAGCCTACTGTCTATTTTTTATTTTTTTTATCTGAAAGCTCAAATATCAACTTACTATTTGTTAAAACCATCAACTTCAGAATTGTCTTTTTGTCATGTTACAAAACATGATAAAATGCATAGTGGGTAATAAATGTGCTTTTTATGAGAATGGCCATATGTCTGGCCTAAATTTATTATGCTTTCAGCTTACACACATCTTAAGAGGAAGAGGAAAAAATGATAGATAAATGAAGTATTTTTTCAACCTGATTGGCATGTAGTGTCAATGTTTTTTGTCTATGCCATAGAAAATGATTTCCAAATATCTGCAGGTAATGAAAAGGAAATAGATTATTGAGTTGGCTTTGTTTTCTGTTTCTGCATTAAAACATATAAATCAAGTAATAATTTACACTGTGGTAAACTGAAAGCAATTGATTTGAAGAATAAAAAATGTATCAATCTCATTTGAACACTTCAAATAAATGAATTTAAAAAAGACAAGTATTAAATTCATATTGCTCTTAATCAAAAAATATTTCACCAAAAATATATTCTACAAAATGTGTAAAATGTTATACATAAATAATGGACGTTTTTAGCATCTTTATTTTCACTTAGCTGCTAGATCGACAATGTGTGTATATGTGTGTGTGTGTGTCTTTTTCAATTCAAAGTGTTTTATATAATTCTAGCAATGCTGTTAAAACCATTTCCAAATAGAATTGTGCAATCTGTTATAGACTGAATTTTAGATAATCTATAAAGATAAAAAAGTTTAATTTTTTTTTCTTTAATGAAAAACTTACCTGATATTTAACTAAATCTCCTAAAGGTTTTTGATTGAAAATAAATAAATAAATATACAACTTAGAATTTAATATAAAAAGTAAGGATAAGTATGAATATGATATCTCTGTTCATTCTAAAATCAAAGTCTTTTATAAAACAAATGTAGAATAATGACATGATCAAAATCTAGTACTAAAATTTTCAATTGAATCATTTTACAGTCATGAATAATGATGCAATCAAGTTATTTCCCATGGCATCAAACAAAAACAGACTCACTCACTGGGTGCTCATGTAAACTTTCATTTCATCAAAGTCAAAAATAGAAATCTTTTGGGATTTTTTTCCATAGAATTTTTTTCAGTAAATAAAACAGCAAAAATTGTCCTGAAACCTGAAACTCTCACTTCTCAAGAAATCATTAAACAGTTTTAAAAACATAAAATTTAAACTTTTTAGTCAACCTTTAAATGGAAAACAAAAAAATGAATAAATTTCAGTATATGTATCATGTTAATATTTACCAAAGTAAGCTTAGTCTGAGGTAAAGACAATTTGTAAAGCAACAAAAAGTAATCCAACTTATTAGTTATGTTATGAAAGACTACTTAGTTAAACATTACTCTATGGCTGATACCTTATGTTTATCAAGTATGTAGAAAACAGTGCTTTAACAGAGGTTAATAATATACATATATGTTCACACAAACATGTGGTGTATATATATATATATATAGTACATCATAGATAAAGAAATACCTTGTTTAAGTAGTGAAAGCCTCCAAAAATTGTAATGCTGAAGATGAGGAAGTAACAGCTTATTTGGTAGATTAAACTGGTGTTGCAAAATCACACAAGAGTTATTGCATTATGTAGCTTTGAGATCATTTTTCAAAAACTTACTGATATCACTAGCAAGTATAAGTAGCCTTCTATTTTTTTGTGACTTTTTAAAAGAGAATTTACCTGACAAGTACAGTAAATAACTTATCTAGCACAATGATGCCATCCAAAAAAAAAAATAAATAAAAAACATACACTTATAAATTTTAGTTTATTTATTTTTTATTAAATCATTTAAAGAATAACTGTTACACCTTTTATCAAACCACTTTCAGAATAAATAATTTCTTTAAACAAGAATTAGTTAAATTTATGTTTTCTAGTATTAAAATAATTAATATTAGAAAATATTAATGTATTAGAAAAAATAAGTTATTTAATAAAGAGATTCAAGCTTGTAAAGAGAAAACCATATCATTTTAAACTTTAATGTGTATACTATTATTTTTTTACTCACACATGAGTATTGAATTTGTGTGTATATACATGCATATATGTGTGTGCATGTATTTATGTATATTTGTTTATATTTCTTTCACATATGTGTGTCTACACACATATTCATAGAATATGATTAAATATTTAGAAGATAACTGATAACTGAATTATACTTCAATTTATACAAAAAATAGCATATTTCTAATATAAACAAACAAGCTATAGCTGTGTCAGTGTTACAGTATGGCTGCACCACTTGGACTTTAATGAAATGCTTAGAAAAAAAGTTAAATGGAAACTACATAAGGATGCTACGTACTGTCTTGAACAAATACTGGAAGCAGCAACCCCCCATATATCTATGTTATTTTTTCCTTCCATCTTTTGTAATAGTTTTGTATTCAAGTTATGTATTTTACATAACATTTTTAAAAAGTGATAAAATTTTAAGTATATTCATGAAACATAAAAAACTTTATTTCATCATATATATCTTTTCTTCTTTATAACTTACAAAATTAATAAATTGAGAAACTTATTTGTAAAAATATGCATGAAGATAAATTGGTTACTTAGATATATTGTATATATATTAACACACATAAACACCTATGAAAAATCATCATATTTTCTAACATATAAATACCAATATATTCATGGAGATGTTATTATAAATAGTATATGTTCATAGAGACAAAGTGCTAATATTCAATAACGAGTTTTTTTGGTAAACCTTTTGCTCCTGTAGATGTCTATTATTTTGTTTTTTCCATTCCTTCATTTTTATCTTGATTTGAAATTCTAACTGCAATGCAATTTGTTGACTCATGATGAATTGTCTGATCCAAACTATCTCTAGAGAGCTTTCTTATCCCTTTAAGAAAACTTGGCTGCTTATTTTTTAATCATGTGCTCTTCAACTTTTTAAACATTTACTTTTACATTTTTTTTTTAAATTTCTATTACACTTTTTATAAATACTCCTATTTAACAAAGCAAATAGTTGCTTCATAACAATGGCTCTTGAACAGACAGAAATCATGATCAGATAAAAGTTTGTGCCTATAAGGTACAATTAAGTTATTTAGTTTAGATAATGTATGTTTAATTTTTTAATGCTTTGAACAACATTTCAAAATTATTGTTAAGGTCATATTTATTAACCCTACCTAGCTAATATATATTTGTCTTGCTTACATTTGATATTTATTTGAAAATGAACAAAAAAAAAAAAAAAAATGATGAAAATAATAAAGTATGATGATTTGTTTACTTGGGTTAGTCAACATAACAGAATATCACAAATGTTTTCCAATCATTTTACTTGTGATTCTCAAAATTTTGTTTTTCTCCCAATGAAATGGGAATGTTTCATTTGAACCTTATCTATTTGTTTCAATCTTGAGCAATTTCAAAAATTACACACAGCTATACAAAGTATCATCTATGTATTAATGCAATTGATATTTATGCTTTATAAATACTGTAAATACAAGTAATAGACTGATTATTTGAAGTGAGCACATACGTGCACTCACTCCAAACAAACACTGATTTAGAAAGGACCTTGTGGTTTAAAAGATTATTTATGAACATGCATTTGTCAGTTTCATCAACTTAACACTCTCTACAGAATATCATTTTAGCCAATCCATAAACTGATATTCTAACCACATCAAGTATATTGATTAATTATCTAAAACTGAAACATTGTAAGGAAAATTATCAGTGAAACACCTCTCATATTTCTTAGTACATGCATAATCAGGTAAAAACTCTGATCATGTGATATTTCTTTCTTTATATATCAGTAAAATGTAAAATGTCTTCATATGCATACAATATCACCCATAAGTACACCCTTAATGATTTTTTTATAAAAAGCTAATTTATTCTAAACTAAAGATACCAAGATTTGATTATTTCTAGTGGAACATTATACAATAAAAATGGATATTATTAGGTATAATTCATCACCAAATCCTACAAGTATTGAAGCTCTCACCAAAAATATGAATATATAAAAAAAGTAAAAGTCATCGGGGCAGCCTAATGTCGGTATCAGCCAGACAGCGAGGGAGTCTATCAAGGCCAAGGAGATTATTTTAGTATCTGAGGTGGAGCGCCACACCTACCATCAGCTCCTCACTTTACCGCACAGATCCCTGTGCTACTCATACGCTGAGTTGACGGGGGTTGGTATCGAACCAAAAACCTTGTGATTCCTAGCCGAACACTCTACTGACTGAGCTAAACCGAGTCCAAAAATAAGTACACCTTATATATATATGTAATTTTACTTTTATAGAGATCTTGTAATTTTATTTTTGCTGAAGAGGTTGATAATAAATAATAACTAATAATATCAATTTTAATTGTATAGTGTTTTACTTGAAATAATAAAACTATGGTATCTTTGGTTAGGAGGACGATGAACTCTTATTAAAAGATTGCTAGAGATGTATATATATATAGTTGATACTGTATATGTTCACATAAATTTGAGTAGTTTTGCATTTTGTGATCTATATTCAATTTATACACATACACTATTATTGATAAGAAGAAAGGAGAATTAGCGAGTAAAATATATATAAGTATACCCTTGCAATTATTAATTTTTTAAAATTTATATAGAATATACTTATTTTTTAAACTTTTTAACAAGTATAGAATTGTATTAGTTAATGATATATCATCCATGTATAGTTTGTATAGTGTTATACATTTTTGTTCACATTAACAATAATATATAACACATACATGTAAATTAATGTGTGAAAAAGGAATTAAATAAAACCATGGCAATAATTATAAAAAGAAAATATTTTTTTAAAACAAGAATCAATAAAAGATGTAATGGGATTCATGCAACTTCTTTCTTTCTCTCTATTTTTCATTCATAACACACACACACACATATATATATATATATATATATATATATATATAATACACACTTTCATATATGCAGTATGCATGGGGTGGGTTCATTGCTGCTCTGATAATCTTTATCACCAAATAGAATCTGTGATCAGTGTTTTCAGGGTAACTTTGGTAAGACAAATACAAATGTCTTTTGCTAAATAATGAGACATGTAGGTGTCAACTTGTCTAGTGAGAAGTAGATAATTATCATTTGTGATTCAACTCAGACACTATTTCCTGACAATCATTTCTCTATACCTCTAGTCATCAACAGATTTTTATAAAGTCTAAATTCTCTTATTGATATGCACTAAAAACAGTACATTAATTTCTAACACTTACAACCAGTCATTAATGAGGATAATTTAACTTGGGAGATTTCATTAAGAGAAGTTTTTTTTTTACCTTAAAATAAATCATTAAATAGAAATACTTATCTAAGAAACAAAACAAGGACAAAATATAAGAAAAATCAACAACAAAACTTATATTATGATGAATAATAACTACAACATATTCAAAATATAAAGTAAAAAACATCACTAATGAATTATACTTCAATTTATACAAAAATAGCATATTTCTAATATAAACAAACAAGCTATAGCTGTGTCAGTGTTACAGTATGGCTGCACCACTTGGACTTTAATGAAATGCTTAGAAAAAAAGTTAAATGGAAACTACATAAGGATGCTACGTACTGTCTTGAACAAATCCTGGAAGCAGCAACCCCCCATATATCTATGTTATTTTTTCCTTCCATCTTTTGTAATAGTTTTGTATTCAAGTTATGTATTTTACATAACATTTTTAAAAAGTGATAAAATTTTAAGTATATTCATGAAACATAAAAAACTTTATTTCATCATATATATCTTTTCTTCTTTATAACTTACAAAATTAATAAATTGAGAAAATGTCATATTTTCTTTGTCTATACAATAAATTATGTGAAAATGCATATGTTCAAATATGATATATTTTCTATAAGATACATAGATAAAATTATTAGTGTTGTAAAAACTTATTGAAATATTGAAAGTCAGTAACACTGGTGTTTGTATAGTAAATAATCATTCTATTTTGTTGTTTCAAAAACTATATACTTATTTATCTTTCCTTTTATTTTTGATTATCTTGTTAACAAGATAATGGAAAGTAGATTTCTTGTGAAACATTTTAGTAAATATTTTTATATACTTTTGTTTTTCTTGTTTCACTGAAGTACTAGCTTTGCTTTTACTTTTACTAAAATTTGAATGTAGCTTTAGCCATTATATTTTTAATAACACCTTTGTATAAGCATCTTTATACATTTTACATAAAATTGATCACTTTTTGTTTTTAATGTCTTCTTCTGGGCATAACTCTAATGTAACTCAATTCTTTCTCCATTCTAATTTAGAATACATTTTAATAAAAAAAGATTCTGATTGTTTTTCAAATCAAATGTTTGCTTATATTTTAATGTCATTTTTCATTTTACCAATTTTTAAATATATCTTGTACCAAGTTAGCATGTAGTTGAGTTTGAGACACAACTTGTTTTTATTCAGTACAAAAATATATTAAAAGACTGATGTTATGACAACAAGAATAGAAATCTGTGATGCAAAGTTCCTTACCAATGTATAACTTTTTAACAAATCCTGATATTTGCTTCTTGAATGTGTCTCTATTTTCATCAGATCCCATGCTGAGAATATGTTACTACTGTCTCGCCATTATGTGAGAATGGATAGAATGGAATAGAAAAAAGAAAAAACAGCCTACAAATTTGAATCAAGCCCTTATTCAGCTGCTAATCCCAATGCATTTCAGCACAACACTAGCTTATCAGTTTATTCCAAACTAACAAGTCACTATTTTTACTTCTATGTGATAAGGCAAGCAAAGTGTTAACAGAATCTTAAGGGATTTGCAATCTCTGTTTTCAGCATTTCTTTTACTTATGCTATCCTATTTTATTTTGGTTTTTATTGTGCATATACATATACTGATCTTTTATGATTGCTTGCTGTGCATGTATACTGGCATTTCATAATCCAAGATGATGACTTTGGCCCTATTGTTGCTTCTGAATCTCATCATTTTCTGTTTATTTCTTCTATTTCACACTTAGTCATTCTGTTTAGTTGTATTTTTCTTTAATTCTTGAGTTATGCAGTCTTTCTATCTGACCCTTACTATACTCTATTCACTTACAAATATTTCCTTCATAATTAACTCTGTAAAATCCATCCTGTGCATTGAAATGAAGAGGTTTGTGCTGTTGAATAAGTCATCACATAGTGAACAGGTAAAGATGTTTCTTTACATACCTGGATATACTGATGGGTGGATTTTGTTTGCTGGTTTATCAAATATATGACAAGATACCTCCCTAAATAAGTCTCAAGCTTAACACTGATAGGAAATAAGATAGGATGAATTATGTCTGTATATTTCCGGATTTATAGTGGAAAAATTAAGAGTAAAAAGATATAGGACCCAAAAGACTGATTCTAGTAACATACTAAGAAATCAAATCTTCTACTGGTTGTAGACAATTTACAAAAAGCAAAACAAAAAAAGAAATTGTTTCTCACTTTCAGTATCTGCTGTTTGTTTAATCATTGGGTCATTGTCTAAATAAAATATGGGCACATTTTCTGAGGGAAGAAAAAAAAAATAATTTGCATAACCTATCAGTATTTTCTAGTATCATCATGAGCAAATTGGCAATTCTAAAATATGTCACCATCATTCAATTAACTTCAGATCACCTTTTGTATTCTCCAAAACATCATTGTTCTTGAAATAGGAGTATTTCAAGGTATAACCTATATCTCTGTTCTGTTCTTTTTTTTCTTATTTTAATTAAATACCTCCTTTTTATTCTCTGAAAATTATCTTATCATCTATACATATATAAAGGGCAGTTGATGTGTATGTATGTATGTATGTATATCCAGATGAAACTACAAAAGTACAACAATTAATGACAAAGTAAATATATATATGCATTAGATATCACCAGTTCTTGCTTTTTGTGCAAAAATTATGATCATTTTATTTATATTCACAAAGATATCTAAAAATCAAAATATACATAATAATAATGGATCTGTGAGACTAACATGCTAACCATTACATCACATTTTTCTTTTTTTTTTTGTTCTCCCTCTACCCAGGTGATGTTTGGTAGCTACTTCTAGTTTAGCTATAAAGAAAATTGTTTGAATTTCATTGGATATTAAATTTCACACATTTTCAAATTTAGTGTACTTTTTTACTAAATTGGCATAAATTCTTCTATGCAACCAAGAAAAACATCACCATGCAGAAAAGGTTTTAAGAAGTCTGAACTGTTAAGGGAGACAGAAATAAAAAGAAGGCCAACCCAACAGAAATAAAAAGAAGGCCAACCCTGGCAACAAAGGTAAAGGTGAAAAGTTGTCATAAAGAGAACACAAAGGAAAATGAAACAAAAAAAATCAAAACAAATCAAGTAGTAGATCTCTTCATTTTTTTCAAGAAATGTCTGATAATTGGGAGTGCTAAGAGAAAATAAATGGTTGAAACCATCAGAGAGAGAATAAGACTCTTGACAACAAGCCAAAAAGAAAAAGGAAGAAACAAAAGTGAGAAACAGTAGGAGGAATGCTAAAGAAAAAGAAGCTGACCCCAGCTATAAAATGGAAGAAAAGAGGATCTTATTATTAGGAAAGTTAAAGAACTAACCTCTGTAATTATAAATAAGGGAGAATAATGCAATTAAAGATGAAGTAAGAAACTTGATAACTACTCCTACAAGGATTGCTGGGAAAGGAGACTGAAAGAAATAAAGATGTGATGAGATTGACTCTGTGAAATGGAGAACCAGGTCAGTTTTATTGATTGAAGACAAAAGGCAATCAAATAAGAAGTGCCACCTTATAGATATTCAATAAAGTCAATGTAGAGAAGAATAAATGTGAAAATGCAACCAAACATGTAATTGTTAAGTGTAGAGAACGAAAGACTGTAGCACATAGATGTATAAAACAATATCATTATTACTATAACTTCTTTTTTCTGTACAAGATTTAAAATAAGGTTTTCCCTCTGGACATAACAGGAATTTTATTTTTGCATAACTCATTCCATTAATATAACAGAATGAAATTTAAAGATATCTTAGTTTCTACTAATATGGCAAAGCAGAAGTTTGTTACATCTAGATATTTTCCCTGTATATCTTTTCCTATAAACATATTTCTTTGTATAAGAATTTAGGAATTATCTTTATATTTTGCAAAATCTAGAAAGTAATATTACCATAATTACCATGGACAGTATATCATATGGGGCAAACTTTAAAAAAACACTACTCATATTTTTAATAGTGAGTTAAATTGTAAAGATTGTAAATATCTTAAAATTTGCAAAGCAAAATTAGAACTATTTTCTAAAGATTTGCAATTAATTACCTTCATACATTTTCCAGATAATTATCTTTATCCTTGTTGCTTACAAAAATGTTTGAGCCCAATATATTCTTCACCTTCCTTGTAATGTTATATCCAATAACTTTTAGAAGTCCTTTAGTACTTTCTTTTTCATCTCTTCAACAAGAACACCACAATTTAATAAAGTCACAGAACTGGTTGTCAGTCTTGTTAGTGTATTAACATGAGAACATATAAAAGTGGAAGAAAAATATCTATTCTTATCAAAGATTTCACTTTTAGTCAACATTCTGGTTTGAGTGACATTAATGAATTCATTGCGCTAAATTGCCTTTCATTGATCAGAATACAGGCCATAGTTGTCCATATTTAGTTTTTAAAGTACTGGTTTCCATATGGTATTAAAATTTTCACTTGGTTTTCTTATACATTGTTTTTTGACAAAATTATTTGTCATCTTCTTCTCATCTTATAAACTTTTACTTGTAGCTTTTTGTCTACTATTTTGACCACATTTAAGGGAAAATTACGGTTTATTAGTTTCTTAATTCAATGGTGTATAAACCCTCATGGGTTATTTAATGCCAAAGCTATCCTTATAGAAGAAGTGTTGTGGTATTATTTAACCCATAGCTATTGGGATGGGAGAGTTCATATTTTTTCTATGCGTATTAGGTCAAAAGCGAACATAATAGCATGAGTTCAAACTTACATACTGATGTTTCAGTCCAGCTAATTAGCCAATATGCCACAAGAACTCCCCCAAGTGTCAACAATGTGTTTCTTTTGCTTCACATATATTTTGTCATTTATCATATGACTTTAGATAATAGCTTTTCAAAACTATTATCTTATGGGGAATAACACAAGACATTGTGAGGTGGGATAACACAAGTCAGTTAAGTTTTGGTATTCTTCTTGTGGAGATGAAAATAAGAAAACAAAAAACAAAATAAGTATAAAATGTTTTCTGAATACCACCAGGTGTAATATTAGCTGGGGAAGGCTGAAGAATATATCAGTCAAAATATGATATTAAAAACAACAAATATAAGGAAAATATAAGCTTGGAAAACATATGAATAATAGAATTATTTGCTTTATGTAAACTGTGATGCTATTCTTAATTTTAATATACAATCTTGTAAATTTCAGTTGATAATTTCTTAAGAATTAACTAATTTCTTTTTCATCTTATTATTCTTTTATCATAAATTAAGAATTACAAGATAAGTTAAGTTGAACTATTTCAAACAATTAATATAAATTTCCATTTTCTATTTGATTAGAAGAGAATTATACATTTTATATTTTGAGTGTTACTTGGTAATATTCATGTGTAGGTTATGAAAATTATGGAAAGCAAATATACAATGAGTGTTAATCATGAGTTCCATTCATCATAAAAGAATTGCAGCTGTTATGAGATATATATATTTTATTGTCCTGTTGGGAACTGTCAATTTCCATTTAAAAGTTTACATACATAACCTTTGCTGCCTAAAACATGAAGTTTTTATTATAGCATTTGTGTTATTAATATGATAATCAACAAAAGATATATATTATGCGATTAAAAACATCATTCAACCAGTAAATAATATTTTTAATCAATATTTTTTTATCTATATCTACAACTTTTACAGTATGTGTATATGCTTGTTTAACATATTAAATTGAAAATCTGAATATTTTAATTGTATAATTTCCTTATTTTTTAGTCTGTCATTCTAGTTTCTTTTGTAGTGAATACAAATATTTTTTGGCACATTTATCTGCTTGCTGATGTTCCTATTACATAAGTATTGTAGATTAATATCTATATAAGCAGTAATATATGAGCAGTTTTGGAGGCGTATGATGTAATGGTTACTGTTGTAAGAAAGGGACACAGCAAGATGAGTTCAAATCCTGGATGAGGCCTTTTGCATTTCACATAGCACTAACACCTTAACATGTATGAATCAAACTATTCTCCCTCCAGCTATGGGTAAATAGTAGGGTAGCTTAGGCTCTTTAACCTTGGTTAGGCAGCCAGTCTAGGAGATGGAAAATAAGAAATTGACCTTATGTCACATTCTACTTGTGTGGAGGGGGTTGGTAAATATGTATGTATATATGAGCAGACATTTCATTGTTTCTCATGTCTATGAGTACTTTTATGATCAAAGATTCACATGTAAGTTAATAATAATGAATTAATACTACAATGATATTTTACCAATGCCAGACAGAATAAAGGTTCTTCCTTTCACTTTTACATTCTCCTCACCATCTTGAAATATTAGATGAAGTCTCAAAACTTTATTATTTATGTCTCTACTACAAACCAAACAAGCAAGTTTCACAGAAACTATTTACCACTTTGTTTTTTTATATTGTTTGGCCGAGAACAATCCAATAATTTTAATTTCCTATACAGTAAAGTATTACCCCTAAATTGCATTAAGTTCATGTAAAGACTTGAATTTTCATAAGCTTTATACACAGTTCACTGATCAATTAGGGAATATATAGTATAGAAATCCAAGTATCATTCCTTTAACTGAAAACAGAGGTCCTTTTTTTAATTTTTAAATCCTACTTAACTTTAATTCTTGGCCAATACAATTTATATGATGATTGAAACTAAAGCCTTTTCTTCCAGGGACAGTCATTTTAAAAACAGCCCCTCTTTCAATTCATGTCTTCCTGCTGATTTGTTTGATCTATAAAATTACCCTGACCTGCTTTTGACTTCAAAGTTTCTTTATAATCTCTTCTTTCAGCTTTGCTTTTAATACTCTGACCAGAAAAATATTTTACTTGCTGCATATAAGATAAAAAAAAATCTAAATCTAAAATTCTTTCAAAACAAAATAAAAGAAAGAAAACATAACTCACCTTTTCTTATTCATGATGAATGATTTGAAAAGTATTCTTTAATCACAAGTAACTAGTAGAATATTGTCTGTTAGGCTTTTATTAGAAATAATTTATTGTTGTTTTATACAAGAGGAAAAAATATCTGTATATTTTGTTTTGTTTATAATCTCCTGAGAATACAGGCACACCTTTCCATTTTCAATAAGCAGGAAGTGTCATTTCAGCAGGTGAAGTGTAAGAGAAATTGCCATATTCTTAAAACAGTGTAAGGAGCTAAGAATATGTTCTGTTGTTGAAAAACTTACTCAAATAAAAATGTAGTTTGTTAAGAGTTAAATAAAAAATGGATTTTAAAGCTTTTGTGATCACTAGTAAAAGTAATCATGAATGAAAAAAAAAAGTGAAATAGATGAAGAAATTGCTTTTTCTTAGCAAATATATATTGATGACACATGGTGTTGAATACCATTTGGCAAGTGAAACAGATCAGTATTGAAATTTATTTCAATGTTTGCTATTGTTGAGAGATAATAGTACTTATTGTTATGGAATAAAAGTGGTAAATGATAAGTATTACATGACACAAAGAAGGTAGGTCATAGAAAAATGTAAGTTACAAAAGATTTAAAAAAAAAACCCCAAAACAATACAATTTTCCAGTCTTATCTTTAGGGAAAAACATTGCACGGCTTATATATTTTTTTTTGTTACGATACAAGTGCTGACAATAGACAAATTATAAGATCTTTCTTTAACAGCTTGTCCAGATAGTTGTCATTTTGGTCTGATAAAATAAACTGTGGTAAAAGAGAGATATTTTTATTATTTTGCTTAGGGAAAAAACTGGACAATCTTATAAGTAAGGCATAAAAAATTAAAAAGGATAACCTTTCTGTATTGACAGACTGATAAGAGAAAACTACAGTAAACCAGATGAAATTTTTATCTGTTGATCTTTTATAAGTCATGGATAAATGAAAACAAAATATATATGATACATGCCAACACAGATATATCTTCCTACACAGACTTCTATTGATGTATTCATTCTCTTATATACATATACTTGCATGTCCACCTCCACACGCACTTTATAAATCATGTAGACACAAGCATAAAACTGATGTACATGCACAAACAACATAAATACTCACACATACATATATAAATGTATAAAAATATAAATATATGCATTCAAGTAAATAAGGATAATGATGATGATAAACTTGTCATCAGTTTTGCTGAACATGAAGGGTCATGGTGATACCAATTGTAGTTGGTGCTTTTGGAATGGTCCCCAAAGGATTGGAAAAAAGACTGGAGGAATATGAAATCAGAAGAAGAATTGAGACCATCTAGACAACAAATTACCTATTTTATATAGAGCAACACATTCTAAAGGAAGTAAAAACAAGGAAGAAAAATGTAGCTATGGAATGGATATTCTACAAAAAGGTATATGACATGATCCCATAAATATGGATAATAGAATATCTGAAAATATTTAAGATACTAGAGAAAATCGTAAAATTCATCATGAGAGCTATAGAAAACTGGAACTAGCAGCACGGGAAAAATCCAAAGAGGTGTCTTTCAGGGAGACTCATTATCACCATTACTATAGAATGATGTTACTGAATTCTCTACTAAGAAAATGCAAAGGAGGCTACAAATGTACAAAAATTGCAAGAAAAATAAATCATATCATGTACGTGAAGGATATTAAAATATTTCACAAGAATGAAAAAGTATAAGAATCACTTAAATAAGCAATTAGAATCTACAGCCAAGATATAGGAATGGAATTTGGTATTGAAAAATGTGCCACACTTATAATGAAAAAAATGAAAACGAGAAACAATTGAAGGAATAAAACTGCCTAATTTGGAAAATATGAGAATACTTAGAGAAAAATAAAACTACAAATATGTTGGAACATGAGAAGCAGATATCATCATGAAGATGAAAAAAAGTAAAAAGGAGCACCTCAGAATAACAACAAAAAAAATTCTTGAAATCAAACAGCAGTAGAAACCTAATCAAAGGAATAAATATCTGGACAGTCTCCCTTGTAAGATACTCTGGACCCTTCTTAAAATGGACAAGAGAGAAACTCGGACATATGGACCATAGAAAAAGGAAATTCTATGTACAAGTCCTTGTACCCAATTGATGACATCGATAAACTCTATGTAACAAGAAGAAGGAAAAGGATTTGCCAGCATTTAGTGTTAATTTTGAGTTGTCTAATTTTGTATTAATCTGATATATAGCTGTGTCCCTTGTTTTTAGAGCTCCCCAATGATTAAAAAGATGGCATATGTTGTCTCTATATTATTATGTGTGAAACTAACTAAAATGGTAGCAGAGTAATCTTCTTTCTTGTGAGAGAAATACTTCATTTGTCTTATGTTTAAACATATTTGAAAGAAAGATGGCTAATTTTATGAAACAGTCACCAATTTGGCAAAGTGAGGAGGAGTTGTACACAAAATTGAAACAAAACATTCAGATTTTGTTTTTATATACAGATTTGTCTAAAGGAAAACAGGGACCTCCAGTACTTCTACATTGCCTCAGAACATATGCAAATGTATTCAACATATATCTGTAACAAATATCAGCTGGGAAGATGGTTTCAAAATTATCACAAACTCAATGAGATATATCTACTGGACAAAGATACATGATGCTTAAAGATTTTTATTCTTACAGAAGAATGGCTGGAACTAATATCAATGATTCTTTGGTATATCATGAATTTTTGTATAAAAAATAATGAATATTTGGAATTACCTTGCCATGTATAGTTGGAGCCTTTGGAACAGTCCATAAGAACCTGGAAAAGAGACATAGTGCTGTTAGAATTGGCTAGAATACTTAGAAGAGTCTTTGAGATCTGAGGAGAGTTGCTGTCTCAGTGAAAAGCTACCAGTTAGAGCTAGTGGGAAAAACTCACAATAATATTATGCATATATCTATACATGTGCATATGAGTTGGCTATATCCATTATGTATCTGTATCTATAGATATGTTTATGCTTAATTGGATAATAAAAATAAAATGTATACATAATAATGATTACCGATATATACATTTGTATATTGAAACAAGATACATGTAAGTACATGCACAAAAACATATGACTTATATTTAACTGTAAGCCCTTATACTATAGAGCATACATTTATAGGTTTAGTTTGGTTTGGTTTATGGCATATCACCATGATGGGTCATTTAATGCCGGAAAAGTTTTGAAAGATTTGTAGTGATAGTTTGGAAGAAAATTTTTTAAACTCAATTTTTTTGTAAACAAATTTTCTATTTAACCCATAGATGGGACCCTAACAGGTATTACCACTCTGGGTCAGAGTGGACCAGGGAGAAATGGTATGAAGGGGTGCTCCTCACCAACCAAATCTCCAGAACTGGAACCTCACCATCAGATAGAGTTTAACATCATTCCCATAACATGAAGACCCTCAGCCAACACCTTCTAGCACATATATGATAAAAAGGGTTGGGGCTTGCCATAAGGGCAATAGGGTTGGAGCAATCATATAGGTGCTGGGGCTTGAGATGACCAGCTGATTGATTGGAGGGGGCCTCTCTGACTGCCCGTCTGGCATAATTAAGGGTCTAAGTAGAGAGTTGCATGTCATGGACTGCTCATCCACCAGGATTCCATCCTTAAGCATGGTGGGTCACCACCCACAACCAACAGGTAGCCCCATTGGAGGGTACCCCTCTTCAGAAGTGTGCAGTCAGTGAATTCTAAAGCCCCACTGACAGGGCTCCATACATTTATATGCATACTTTATTTTATATAGAGAGATAATATAGACACTATTTTTTACTAAAATTTGATATATTTAATAAAGATGTATTCATTGATAAGTATTTAGTTTAGTATACCCCCTGCCCCAAATAAATAATCCCATTTTCATTTCACAATGTCATGTACTCCAGAATTTGCAGATTTTGCTGATGAGAGAAAATTGTTGATAAATCTGAAGATGGAATGATGCAATGCCAAATTGCATTGAAATTGAAAATTTTGTTTTCAACTGTGAACCTTGTGATTATATAATTCACTAAGGAAAGAAACAATTATGCCTGATTCAGACTGATTTTAGTTATCAGAAAAGTGTCTTTGTGATATGACAAGAAACTTTCAAAAATCCTATTAAAAAAAGGCAGATATGATAGAATGCATCTAAATCAGGTTATTATGATAGGACAGTCAAATAAAGACCACTTCTTAAACTAGTCAACATTCTGTAGAGAAAACAGTGGGGAATTCATAAAGCAGACAAAGACTTTGTATTTGGGCACACTGCCATTATTTGCTCAATTTTTAAACAAAGTAAAAGTATAGGTCTAGAGACTGCTCACCAAAAATTTGGTTCGAACCAGCAACAGCAGCAGATCACTAAAGGATTTTTGGCAATGGTGTAAGAAGAAATTTAGAGTACTTTTTTCAAAGGTAATGGAATGTGTGGTGAATATTTAGAAAAATACTTGATCAACTACTTAACCTTAGTGGGCAATGAAGATGGGAGAAAAGTTCTGCTAGAATACATACAACCTCCCCTGAGCCACTCCCTTAATTCAAACTTTGACCACTGCTTAGCAATAACTATCATCAACTTGGTGGAGTTGTGGTTGATGATGTCCTAGACCTGCTTGACAAATTTGTCAATCCTTATGACATCTAATTGTTTAGAATATTTCTTCTTTTAGGTTCTGGATGATACATCCCTAGCTCATTCTTGACATTGAGCATGAATAAACTGGCCAGTTGCTATGGATGGTGGCTAGTGCTAAAAACTTGATATGTTTTTTTTTCATTTCCTGTGTCGGATAAACAATCTGCCATGTTTATACTCTCAATACATCTGAAAGAAAAATGATAGGTTAAAATTTGACATATTCTACATAACATTAAATTAAGTTGTCTTCAATTTATGGCTAGATAAAGGTGTGTTCTCAAATATCTGGTGCAGTCTGTATACACACAAATATATTCATCTTTCCCATATACACAATATATAAATACATACCTCAGTATATATCTATGCATCTACTTATAGGTATATATATCTCTTCATGTGCACTTAAGCAATTATGTACATACTAATATAAATTTAAAAAATATGTAAAATAGATTTGCATCAATGCAAACATTTGTAGTTGTAGTCATACATACAAATACTTATATGATTACACAAACTCATACATACATATATGCATAAATACAGTGTGCATACTGCTAAATATCAGACACACATATGCAACTTTTCATGCTAAGTTGAATATATAAAATATATATGCATTTACACACACATATTCATTAATGTAAATACTCACATATCTAAATATACATATGTATGGTCATATAAATACATACTCACATATACACATGTACATCATCATAGAAAATATACTTACAAATACACACTAACACTTTCAAATGTGTGTTTGTGTGCATGCATGCAAAAAGTGATTTCATGTATATGTATACAGATCCTGAGATATCTATAAACATTTTTATTTATATAAGGCTTAATTTTTATGTAAGTAAAAAAATGAGATTTGTGGTGTTTCCTATTGAAGGAACCAAAACTTATTGAATAGGTCTTGAAGAAAGTGTGAAGTTCACTTAGGATGAAATATTATTTTGTATACCTATCAATTTGGAAATGATGCAGTTTCAAGAAAACATTAATTCATTTGAGACCACAAATATAGAATAAAATTGAATGAAACAGAGAAGGAAAGAGAGAAGTTATATGAATTAAGAGTTGAGTTAAAACAGAATTTGTTTAGCTGAAATATGCCGACACATCTCACATAATGCAGTTTTCATGTAGCAGGTGCTAAACTGGGAAATGCATCAAAATTAGTTGTGGCTTGCTTATACAGGGATTTATACATGTTATGCAGAAATGGCAGTGCCAACAAGATTGCCAAATGACAAGATTTCAAAAATGTTATTCAGACAAAATTTTAAATTTCTCGCCTCATTCTCATCATAAATTCCCTTTTGCATTTTTTTACAATTAAATATATACTCTTATAGATGAATACTTATATATATATAGAAATGCTTTCATGTTTGTGCATATATACAGAGATATGTAAATTTGTATAAGATACAAATATTTTCATGTATATAAGCTATTTGTATGTATGTATGCATGTATGTATGAGGGGAATACTGACAAGTTCTCAGGCTAACCAAGAAAGAAGTGATGAAATGTTTATGCTATTCTTAAAAAAAAATCAATTAAAAAAATTATCTTCTTGGTTGGGCCAATAACTTTTCAGTACCTCTTCAAACCAAAAACTTTACTTCTTTATGAACATATATATATTTGTTTATAAATATGTGCACAACAAATACAAGTATTTATCCCCATCCTACCTTTTTCTGCATCATATATATAACAAGTTTATTTAGGCAGCAGTATTTCTCTTAAGCATGTTTCCTTAAAAATCATAGACAATTTAACAATTTCTTTTGTAGTCATCTTAAAAGATTTCAATTTTATTAAAAAAAAAATTGTTTAAAATATTCTTCTTAAGCAATTATATATCATTGGTCATTTTCAAGGGTATAGTCAAAATGCCTTTTTTTTAAAAATCCAACAAAACTTTTTTTTTTAATACCTAATGCTTTCTCTCCAAAGTGTACATCTTTTGAATGTTTGTAGTTTTTCTATACTGTTTTTTTTATGTAAGATTTTGTATTTTAATCTTACTAATATTCTTTGCCATTGTGGATAATAATCAGTTAATATTACTTAGGTGCCATAATTATAGCTATGCCTAATAAATTATATGGTGTTTTTTCAAAATAATAAAATGAATACAAATTTTAGTATAAAAATATTAACACAAAATTAGATAAAACCATAAACATATTTTCAATAAATGTTATTAATGACAGTAATACTGTTTAAATAATAATCACAATACTTTTAAGCTATCCATTACAATATTACTTTTCTTACATTACTATCACAATTATATATCAAATGATTAAAATGTATCTAGATGTCACATTCTTTTTAAGAAGATTCTATGATGTGCTATAATAAAAATTGTTCTAATGTTATGAAGTACACAAAAGCAATTCTATCTATAAAATGCTATTTTATAGCATATAAAACTAAGATTAAAACTAAAACATTTACATTTATTGCAAAAAGTTTTTAATTTTTTATATAAAATGTCTGTGATCAGTTTTTGAATTAACAATAGAAAATAATCACTTACTTTATTGATCCCCCACTTCATGAAGCTAGATTGTAAAAACAGTCTAAATCCTGCTTTAAGTTTTCAAAAGTAATTTCTTTAATAGAATTTTATGAAGACATTCAGGGTTATGTATGAAAAAAAAAGAAAGGCATATCTGTTGTATGGAGTGTGTTATCTTTTATACAGTACAAAGCAATGTACATCAATATCTCTCTATATATAGTACAATATTAGGGACTACTGATACATATAGAAAGAGATAATAGTAATGCATATATATAATTAGTTGGTGCAAACATAGGTGAAAAGCTTTTCATACTGCCTAAAGATGAAGCAAGATTGAAATTGCCAATAGCAATACATCTATGTTTTAAGTTCATTTTTAGATTTATTTGTACAGTATACACACACACACACACACACACACACACACACACACACATATATATATATATATATATATATATATATATATATCATATAATCAACTTTTCACTTCTTGTATTTATCTGTATTTTTTTATACAAGTGCATTGATATTATTTGCATAAGCACTAAAAATTAAAAATTCCTTTCTGCCTGTTTCTTTTTAAAATTTTATATGTATTATAAATATAAGAATTAACATATATGCAATTGCTTTATGTTATATCTAAGAAACCTTAAGTGTTTTCTTTTTGCTATGCTACTGAATTAGGAAAATCATATAATCTTTCCTTCCTTATTTTTAATTCTTCAGAATTTGATTCATTTATTTCTGTTAACATATACCAAGAGTAATTTATTTGTACAGTATTTTGTGGAATTAGCCATTCAATCTAAATTCTAACAACTAGAGCTAGTATTTGGAATTGTTAATACCTTATGAAATCAATTTTGGTATGAACTAAGTTTCTTTTTCCTGCATTCACATAGGAAGAATTTTGTTTATATTCAATCCAAGAATTACATAAAACTTATTGAGTTTTTATTTTATTCAAATCTTGAAATTTTGCTGTCTTTGAAGATGATCATTTTTTTGTAAATGAAGAGCTGGGATAGAAACACATTTCATTTTTGTGAGCAATGAGTAGAATGCTGGTTAATCACTATCCTAAATTTAACTTGGCTAGTCACATTCATATTCTTTACTTTCTTTTACCATAACAATGCATTTTTATTGATATTGCTTTTATTCTACTTTCACAAAAAATCTTGACTTCTTTATGAAAATTATTACTATTCTCATATAGACAATTTTGTATTATAGAAGATAATAATGATTTTATGATATAATTAAAACAATGACCCTAGTGAAACTATATTCTCTCTATATATATTATATAATTTATTTTTCTGTCATCCAACAGGAGGGAAAGGACATGAAAAAAAAATTAACTAAAAAATAAAAATAAAATGGCCAAAATGCTTATACATTCTCCAGCAAAGTTAAACCATTTTACAAGGGTTAGTCAAAAAGTAATGCCATTTTGTTTAGGACAGGTATAATTACCAACACAGGAACATGTATCATACATCAAAATGAAGCTGGTCCTCTATGGATCCCATCCCTACTTCTCCACATAGTCACTGTTTCTCTCAATAGCAATTACTTTTTGACTAGCCCTCAAAGTTAAAACAGAAATAAAATGACACTATTTAGTAGGCCAAGGTTATCATGTCTTTTCCAGTACTCAACATTCTTTTAATAACCAGCAACTTCCAATGAAACTCTTAGTTAGTTTCTCTTGTGTTATACAATTGTGAACTTGTCATCCAACTTTCAACAAATACAGTCTTTTCCCATTCACTTTAATTTTCACCTTGGAATTATGCTTAAAGTTGTCAATCAGCTGAAACAAAGAAAAAAATCATGCCAGTTCAATCCCTTCTGTTATCTTATCTCTATGACTCTCATGATAATTTTATGCACACTTAATAGTAATAACAAAAACATATAGTGTTTCTTATTGAGTGATGGGACCACATTATTCATATACAGATGGGTATTAATTTGGAGGACTAAAATGTAACAGTTCAGTAAAAAATGAAGATAATGATTAAAACTTACTCTTATCTGGATGGTGAATGTAAGTATTATATTTCTAATAATATTAAGCACTTAAAATTACAAGAAGCCTAAGAGTAAATAAAAATGATCTCCCAAATAATACAGCTGCTATTTCAAATGTGAGATCATATGTCTAAATGTTACACATCAATAGGAACATCTAGCTTGATGAATAACCACTGGAAGTTCTTTTTTATGTCAAAAGAAATATCGCTATTCAAATTCAATGAAACTTGCTTGGCTGGAAAATTATCAGTAAACTTGTACATTGCTTTCTGGCTGGTTTGAAATCAGTATCATTTTCTTGATTCCACTAAAAATCCCTAGTGCTATAGATATTATTTGTGAATAAGGAAAGCAACACTGGTGGGGAAAATTGTATTCTCCTATGACATTTGTTTCTTTATACCTGTATATATTAAGATTTTATTGGCTGCTTCTGCCATCCATACCAATGATATTACACTGTTGATATGTGAGTTTATGTATATGAAGGAATGTTTGATTCATAAAATATTGGATTTAAACCAGTTATAAAAATATGATGAAGTTGGTCCACAAGGTAAAAGTTACTATGAAATATCGGAAAGTTGGTTGGTTTAATGGCATGCCAACTCTTTTTGGATTATTTTATGCTAAAGTTAGTTAAACAATTATGATCTCCAATTATATATGGTTTAAAAATATATCTTCACAATCATTTTAACTGGTAAATATTTCATTATCTTAAAGAAATCTATTTTCCCATAGATGGAACCCTAACAAGAACCACTACTCCAGATCAGAGAAAGTAATAATGAAAGGTTGATGCCACACTTGGCATAGTTTCAGAATGGGAGCCTCACCATCAGATATAGTTTAGTGTCATATACAGGACACCCAAAATATTCTATATGTAGACATAATATTTGGTTAAGGCAATGAAAAAAAACACAACTATAAAGGTTTAAAAACTAAAATCACAGTAAAATATTTTATAAAAAATTAAAACAATAGAATTTTAAAACACGGCATCAAAATTACCAGATTACTCTGATTGGATTTTTTTCTTTTTCACTTCTATAATTTTGCTTTATTTCATAAGTATTTTATTCAGATTTGAAGGAACTTTTGACTATTCTACCCATCTTCAGATAAACAGCTGTTGATCAACTCTGAGAATATGCAGGTCTATTGACTTTTCTTTATTGTATCAAGTTGTTATCATCATCATCAGATTGTGCCAACAGCACTGATTCCTTTGACTCTCTCTTGCCATCTGTCCATATAACACATTGCTCTTGTTAGGTCCCCTAGACCAGTGCATACAGAGCTGGTTAATGTAAGCTTTTTCTAGTGTACCTATGTCATATCATAGGAGAACGTCACTCATAAGTTTGTCCTTACTTCTCCAGCAGTACCCACTATATCTTGTTAATCTTACTTGGATGGTTTGTGTGATGGTAGGTAAGTGGCTGTATAGCTGCTGTTTTGTAGGATGCGGTTTCAAATATTTGTTAAAACAGCATATAATATCCTTGTGTATTTCCCATTTAGCCTTTTCTCCAAAAGTTTTGTTAGAGTCCATATGGTACAGCTATATAGTAGTACTGACACGGCTATAGCTTGGTAGTTACTCTCAATCAGGACAATTCTAGACAGTATTTTATGAATCAGACATTTATATTAAATTGATTAATAATAAATATATTTAACTGTAAGTTTATTCAGTGTTGCTTAGTAATTAATTAAAACATGCATAGATATTTGATAAAGAAATATTGATATTAGTCCTTTATTTAGAATATTTTTAAACTGTTTAACTGTTTATTTTTGTGTGTTGGGAAAATACATCTATTACATTTTTAAAGTAAAAAAACTTATATATTAATTGAAAGTTACTTATTATTGGAAAAAATCAAGGAGGTTGACTTTTATAGAACTAAAAAAAGTGGAATAATAAAAGGATGATTGAATTGTTTAAAATTGTTTAGCTAAATGTTAGTTAATGAAAACTTAATGTTAAATAGTTATTTCCATGTGTCATCTGATAAGGAATAAACAAAATTGACAAAGATCAATTAACTGATCAAATTAAAAAAAATATTATCTAAAATCAAAAATAGATAAAACTTCGAACAATTCCAATAAGTTATATAATAAAAAACTTTTATTTAGTTCCTATTGCCTGACACACAGTTATTTAATAAATTTGGATTTGACATTTTCGCAATACAATATTCTATTAATGCTATTAAAATTCACTGTTGAATTAAGTACATTGAAAAGAAATGAGATTGTTAAAAATATTTGCTGTGTGAATTTTTTTCATTATTAAGCAACATACTTATTAATGCACACACACACACACATTTATATATATACAATTTAAATAATGTAAACCAGCATTACAAAATCTTTTCCATTTTTGTCAGAGTCCCTAAGGCATTTTGAAACATTTTATTATAAATCTAATATTGAGTGATTCTTGTAAAACCATTATTGGTCATAATCTCTCCAGGTTTCTCTAAGTATTAATTTGGGAATAAGAACATAGTATGGGAATAAGAACAAAGGCTCATGATTCCTATTTTATCATTAAAAACATTGTGTTTTACAATATTCCCTCAGCAACTGAAAATACTCTTTATTTAAATCAGCATTTAAGTGATGATGTGACATGGATAGAAATAAAAACGTATCTTTGAAAACTTTCAAATCAATTATTTTCAAATCCAATAGCATTAAACTTCTAAAATTACCTATCAAGCTGATATTTCCCCAAACAGCTTCTACAAAGAAAAGTACCCTGTGTGAATTACTTTAAATATTTGTTCAGCTTTCAAGTTTCCGTTTGCCCTCTGGAATCTTGACCAATTCTTCTCATGCTGAATTAGTCAATTGGCTCATTCTGCTAGAATCTCATTTTCTTAAACATTCCTATCTAATCTCTTCTTCAAATGTGGCACACTCAAAGGCTGGAATAGCCTTGAGCCTTTTATATCTTCTTTTGATCTGACATACTCTACTGTTTCAGTAAATCTTTTTTAGATATAACCATCACTTCATACACATACATGTATATGTGCACATATGTACACACAAACAAACAAGCAAGCAAATAAAGTGAATATTTCTTGAAGTGAAAATTGGAGTTTGAACATATTTCAGATTATTCAATGCTACTTTCATTCTCCAGATTTAATCTTATTTATTGACTTAGTCTTTGGAGTTGTCACCAAATTTCTTCAGGCTTCTGTTGATTTTGCACTTGGTTTAGGCACAACAAAATGGCAATCTATAAAAGGAATAACTCTTTTGTAGGGTAAATGATATCAAAATGTTGAAAGTAGTTCAACAAATAGCTTATCACTCATCATTGTCAGTCTGTGTTATGAGTAATATCAGTGCCAACAGCATTTACATGTGAAATACTTGTTTTTATTCATAGATAAATATGCTAATCCACTAAGTAAAATTTGAATGCTTCAAGTATAGTTTTAATTATTAAAGAAAGTTTATTCACAACTATTATCATTCTGGTTAGACAGGGTATAATTCTGATTAGATTTAATTATAAAACATCACTTTTACCACAATGTCATCTATATTGTTGATTACTTCTTATTCCCTTTTCATTTACTGTTTATGGTCCTTAGAGATGCAAATTTAATTTTAAAGAACAAGAATAATAACTTTTAATTTATTACATTTAGGTTATTCTTATAAAAAAAATTAAATGATAAACGGGAATTGATATAAAATTTTCTTTAATATGAATATCATTAAATGATAAAAAAGTGTCTTATAGAAATACTAAATTTATCTAATCCAAGACTAAACTTAAAACTATATAAACTTCAGATGAATATCTTTAAAAAAAGAAGTAGACTATGGTATATATCTTTATATTCTTTATAGTTTTATACATTTATATTTTATTAAATAAAATAGCAAAACCCTTAACCATTGAAAGTTACTGTTGAGCAGAAAAAAACTTTTAACTATTAAATTTAACTGGATGTGTACTTGATACTTGCTAATTATTATAATTTTTGTGTTAAAACATGAAAAATATCCTGAAAACTGTTTGTTTCTCTACAGTTATGTAATATAGGGAATATATTTAACACACTCACACTACAGCAATATTCATTCAGATATATACATATGGTGAAATTTATTAAATAAAAAATTCTAGGAAAGGCAATATTAACAATGTCTGTATTCACATGTCAACTTCTTGGTACTCATTTGCCTATGGTTAGAGTTCATATTTTGTTTTTATATGACATTATTGAAGAGTAAAGAATAAAAGGAAAAGTTTTTGTTGTGTTTGTTTTTAGTAGACTAAATAACCACTCATGTAGTTTAAGTAAGACTTCTTACACAGCTTGTTTTCTATTGTATGAAACTATTTTTAAGATAGCTTTGTATTTTGTGCTAATACAAAAAACAAAAAACAAGTAAGTAAAAAATAAAAAAGATGAGAAAAAGAATAAATTCATAGATTTTCTTAAGTCAGCATAGATTATTATATGGAAAGTTAGAAAAAGGAATATTCTTATCTTACTAACATAAATTGTGTCTTCAGATACATTTAAATGGTGTTCAGTTTTTGGAAGTACTTTTCTTAAGGTTTCATATGACTGATATTTTAGGCCCTCACGACTGAGGAATTGTGCTATAGAAAAGGCTTAATTTTATTGGAGAAGAGCAAACAACTTATCTTACATTGGTAGTGTGAATTAAGAAAAGATAATGCCATTCTTTGGTTGCAAATACAATCCCAGGTGGATATGCTTGAGTCTGTAAAACCATAACTATTGATTTTTTCTCATAAAGACTGACATGTTGATAGCAGTAAGAATAAAAAGAAAATATGTAGACACTGTAAATTTTCCCTTGTGATTGAATTCTCATTGGCACCCTTATGCAAACTGAAAATGCAGTGAAAAGAATCTCTATTGATATTTAGAGAGAAGAAAAAGGGGAAAATCTCTACAAAACTCCTGGTTTCATCAATCATAGTTTTTTTTTATTATTACTAATATTACTATTATTGCAACAGCATACCAATGCAAATTGATATTGAAATTAGGTTTATTTTCTACATCACATATATGAGTTTCTACTATGATAACAGACATAAATGCCTATATATATATATATTATATTATATATAAGTAAGAATTTGTGAAATTCATATCTACAGCTAGACCAGTCAAGCTAGTTCTTTAGTTATTTCTAACTGGTACTTTCATAGATTCAATGTTCATTGTCTCTTGCTCATTTTTTGTAACCATTGCATGTCTAGATGATTTAACTTACTGTATATCTCAATAAATATTTTGTTAATACTGTTTATTATTGTCTTTAATTTTGAGAAGTGTCATTAACATAACATTTCAAATTCTGTTTGTACAATTGAACTTATTCTTTGTGTTGCTGATATTATTACAATATTTCAATTAATTCATCCTACTGCCTTCTTCATGTATATAACCCATATGGAAAGAGAAAGGTTTCTTTTTCCTAAACAAGATGAACAGATTATAGATTGTACAGCTGAAGAAGGCTCTAGAAAGGATTAGTCCAAATGTTGTAGTACCAATATCAACAACACAAAGGAGTTCAGTTATGTGAACCAAACTTGGAATTATCAAAATGTTCAAGATATCAGTGAAAGTTATAAAGTTTATTACAAGAATTATGGAAAGCTAGAGGGTAGAACTATCAACTGGAAAACAAACCCTAGCAGAGGTAAAAATCCAAAGAGGCATCTTCCAGATATACTCATTGTTGACACTACTATTTGTTATTTCAATGATGCCACTGAATCATATACTTCATAGAAAATGTAAAGGAGGATATACCAAGTTGCAAAAAATATAAACCACCTCATGTACATGGATGATATTAAGATTTTTGCCAAAGAAAAAAAATAATTAGAATCCCTAATACAAGCTATTAAAATCTTCAGTCAAGATAAAGAATGGAATTTGGTATTAAAAATGCACAATGCTTATAATTGAAAAAGAAAAAGAATTGAAGGAATAGAACTACCCAATCAAGAAAGCATCAGAACACTTGGAGAAAAGGAAAACTACAAATATCTGGGTATATTACAAATAGACACCATTAAGCAAATGGAGACAAAAGAAAAAGTAAGAAAGGAGTACCACAGAAGAACAAGAAAACTTTTTGAAACTAAACTCTTATGCAGAAATCTAATCAAAGGAATAAATACCTGAGCTGTCTCCCTTGTAAGATACTCTGGACTCTTCTTAAACTGGACAAGGGAGGAACACATAAATATGAACTATAGAACAAGGAAATTAATGACTATATATAGGGCCTTGCACCCAAGAGATGACATCAATAGACTGTATGTATCAAGAAAAGAAGGAAGAAGAGGATTCCCAAGTATAGAAGACTGTGTGGATGGAGCAATACAAAGACCCAAAGATCATATATACAAGAGCAAAGAGAAATTGTTTACAGTAGTTAGTAACAACAATAATAGAAAACAAAAATGATAAAAATCTAGCCAAAAAAATGAGGAACAAAATTTAAGCAACAAACTAAGAACATTGCACATGGGATGACTTGGACATAGTTATGAAAAGGGAAGTTCAAGAAAGAAACTGGTTCTCTAATAATAACAGCACAAAATAATGCCATAAGGACTAATTAAATAGTAGCAAAAATATGCTGGAGAATAGGAAGTGTAGGTTATGTGATGATAGAGATCAAACAGTTAATCATATAAATAAATGCTGCAAATAAATACAAAAAGAATACAATATCAGGGTGGTAATTGGGCAAGAAACTTAAATTTCACCATTCTACAAATGGTATATGCACAAATCAAAAGCTATCCTTGACCAGAAAATGAACACATAAAATCCTCTGGGACTTTGAAATACAAATGGATCCTCCAATCCAAGCTAGAAGATGAAACATTGTTTTAATTAACAAGAAAAGAACATGTTATATAAATAAAGAACTTGTTCCAGTAGACCATAGAGTAAAAGTGCAGGAAGGTGAAAATCTGGACAAATACCGGGACTTTACCAGAGAGCTGAAAAAGTTGTGGAACATAAAGGTGACAGTGATAGATGTAGATCCCGGGAAGGACAGAATCCATCCATACCACAACACTACTGGTATCAGCTAGAATACTGAGAAGAGAACTGAAGAACTGAATCAAATTGCTGTCACTTGGATTCCAGTGATGCCACCAGCTAATACATGTGTGAAAACTAACAAAGAGTGAAATACTAATAATTTGGAGAAGACTGCTGACAGCCAAAGTGAATGGATGTCTTTTTCCATCACTCCAAGAAAGCAATGTATTTACTGTTTTTAAAGGAAATAAGTGAAGTGATGATTTGGTTTGTTTTTTTTGTTGTTTTTTATAAATCTATCTATTTATTCATTATTTGAATCATATTTTTTAATCATCTTTCAAATTTATATACAAATTACATACATTTAAATTATGTACAAATTTATGTTTACTGTTTGTTTATTTACAATTCCTGTTTAAATTGCTTTATTCAGTTTCAGAAGATAAGTTTATTTAACTACCTCATATTTTTAACCTATGTATAGATTTTGGCACAAAGGCAGAGATTTATTAATTCTTTTATCTATTCATTTATCTATTTAATTATAATATATTTGTATATCTTTTAGACATTTTAAATTGAGTTAATATGTAATTAATTTTTAATACATCCTAAATATTAATTTGGTGAAAAATTTATGAAAAAGGGGTGCTTTGAGTGAAATAA
Source organism: Doryteuthis pealeii (assembly GCA_023376005.1). Lineage (NCBI taxonomy): Eukaryota > Metazoa > Mollusca > Cephalopoda > Myopsida > Loliginidae > Doryteuthis > Doryteuthis pealeii. The sequence continues at coordinate 53,688,862 of CM042162.1, forward strand.
ATTACATACTAAAACAAACACATTATTAAGATTTTAAAACACTTACAACAGTTTCATCTAAGAAATCAATAACAAAAACCATTAAATACACTATATGCAGAAAAATTACTTGCATGTTTATATTTTTGTAATATCCTTTTTTTTGTTCCAAATCTGCAGAAAAACAACCCCTCTTTTTCACAAATACAAATCTTATAATTTTTGTAATTTTTCCCACCAAATATTTTGAAAGTATGGTAACCCAGAAGTCGAACATCTTTTTTACAGTACTAATTCACTAACCCTGATTGATAAAAAAATATTACCAAAAATCAAGGAATTATTTGATTTAATAAAATGTTAAACTTTTTATGTGAATATATACTGATAGCTGCTTTCATAATTCCTTTAGTCAGACATTTTTTTATATCTAATGAATAAATAAAATGCATTTAAAATTATAATCAGTCCATTTCTAACATTAAAATTTATATTTTCATTAGTAAAAAAAATATTTATAACATGTTTTAATTTGTAAGCTATAGAAGAAAATTAATTTAAATCTTATTTAAACTGAACCACACCCCTTATTTAAGCAGAAACATAATAGATATGGAATTATTTTTCTGATAATCAAAAGGATTATATTTCATGTACATCATAGTAATCAAAAAATCTGAAAAAAAAAAAAAAATTCAGTTTAATTTTTCTATTTTCAGTATTTATTTTCTCCCAAATCCAGTCAATTAAAAAAGATTATTTTTCATCTCCTTGATATCGTCAGTATTTTTTCTTTTTATTTATACAATAATTAGAGTCAACCTGAAATACCCAATATATATGTTGCACCCAAAGATGGGGCGGGGAGGTTGTCAAAGTTAACTGACCTAAAGAAAATGTGTAAGTTTTTAAATAAAATAACTAGTGCATTATAACATTCATTCATTAACATATCAACACTGAAAATTTCATTAAACTCAGTTAATTCCCTGATTTTCAGTGGGTTTTTTTTGGAAGGGGGTGACTTTGATACTGTCAAATATGTCTTTAATGCTTGAATTGTTGGCTCCTACGTAACAGTTACAGCACATGTATTTTACATGCTCAGAAGCCTCCTCCAAACCCATAGCTTTCACAGTGTAGACTACTCCCTCATCTGCTGTAGAGCCAAACTGCAGATGAAAAATATCTACAGAATCAAACCAAATAGACCCCTTCATGTGGATAGCATCAAAGCAGCTGATATAATGATAGCTGCTGCCTTCTTCTGTGCCCTAAAGGAATCTCTCAAACACTTACCCCAGTGTTGCTCTGTCGACCAGTACTGGGATGGTCTATGGGCCACCATTGACAACACAGCCCTGACAGTTTTTAGCAAAAGATTGTGAAGGTCCAATCACTGGTTCAAAGCCAATGCATCTGTCTTGACACCGATCTTGGAAGAAAAACGTATCACCCTTACCAACTACAAATGTATGCCAAATGACAAGAACCTACATGCTCTTAGGGCATCAAGCAAGAAACTCCAGCAAACCTCACATAGCTGTGTCAACAGCTACTGGCTACAGCTTTGCAGCAGTATTCAATCGTCTGCTGAATCCAGTAACATTAAAGGCATGTATAATGGCATCAAAAAGGCACTTGGACCTTCACATCATACAATTGCTCTGCTGAAATCAGCCTTGGGAGAAATTATCACTAATCGACCTAAACAACATGACTGCCGCTGGGTAGAACATTACATCAAACTCTATGCCAGCAACAATGCTCTGATGCAATTCTCTGCCATGTTTAGTGACAACCTGTAGTAGAAGAGCTTGATACAGAACTAACAACTGAGGATTAAGCAAAGTGCTTGACAGCCTAACTTGCAGCCAAACACCTGTTAGTGATGGAAACACAGCTGAAGTTCTAAAGTGTGGAAAGCCTGCTCTCCTCAACAAACTCCACAAGCTTCTCTGTCAGTGCTGGAGTGAAGGGCTGTCCCACAAGACATGAGGAATACCATCATCATCATAACCCTTTATAAGAATAGGAGAACAGGAATGATTGTAAAAACTTCAAAGGTATATCTCTACTCAGCATTACCAGTAAACTCTTTGCCAGAATTGCACAAAATAGACTCCAGATTCTCACGGAAAAGATCTACCTGGAATCAAAGGCAGGGTTCAGAGCAAAGATCTGCACATCTAAATCTTATGGATCTAAATGATCCATGCTACCTTTGTCTACAAGAAAAGTTAAGTATAATTAAATTCCTGGATAAGAAAAACCTTTTAAATAATAGATTGGAATCGATCTGCAATTGTAGACATAGTTGTAGACATATTTTAGTGACCGACTCACTAAAATACTGTTAGAACTACATTACTAAATTTAACTAAATAAATTGAAATATTTTTCTTAAAGAGTTATTCATTTTAAATAGGATAAATACAAAAAAGAACAATAAAAACTATGAATTATTAATATTAAACCCCTAAAAATATAATTAGAATTCTATTGTTTATAATTAGAATTAAATTGATAACAATATAGAAATTATAATTAAGGAATGAATACACATGTGGAACAATACATTGTTTTTTCTCAATTTTCATATGCAGGCTGCATGCAAAGATGAGAGAAAAATAACGTAGCATTCAGCCGTTATTATCCAAAAAATATCTTTAATTTAACTAAGGAATTACATCAACTTAGTTAACATAGGTAGAGTCCTGAAAAAAAATAATTTCAATTTGATTGAAACCATGATAGACCCTTTATTTTTCCTCTAATAATATTATTAGTATTATGTATATATATATATATATATATATATATATATATATATAATTAGATTTCTATGATTCAGTAACAAATATTTTGTTCTGAAAGTTCAATCCAACCCCTAATTTAGTTTTCCACAAATGTTTTTATTGTGAAATCCGGTAACAATATGTTCTTACAGGTAGGTAGTTTTTACCCCAACCCTGGTGTTGAATGTGACACAACATCACTTTAATGTGGGAACCCAAAGGAAACAATCCTTCCAGGGGGTGGTGCCAAAAATAGTTAAGTTCTGTTGCCAGTCCCATTTAGATGCCCTGCATTAAACCAATACCTTACCCTTAGATGTGGAGTCAATGCTGCCTGGAGGGAAGACATCCTGGAGCTGTGCTGGTTTATTTTATACACCACCCAGCACAAAAGCCAAGGAAGTTGAAGTCATATTTAAAAGAAAAGCAAAAAAGACAGAGGGAAGAAAGAAAATGTTTCCTTTTCTTCTGGCTGATGATGAGATGACATGCAAAAATATAAGAATGCACATTTGGTTCTGACCAAGAAAATATTTATTGAAATTCTTTATTGTGTGTCTGTGTGTTTGCTTTTTTTTAAATATGACTTCAACTTCCTTGGCTTTTGTGCTGGGTGGTGTTATAAAATAAACCAGCACAGCTCCAGATGTCTTTCCCTCCAGGCGAGCATTGACTCCACATCTAAGGGTAAGGTATTGTTATGCAGGGCATCTAAAATGGGACTGGCAAACAGAACTTAACTATTTTGGCACCACCCCCTGAAGGATTGTTCCTTTGTTCCCACATTTAAAGTGATAGTTGTGTCACATTCCAACACCAGGTTGAGGTAAAAACGACCTACCTTAAGAACATATGGTACCGGATTTCACAATAAAACATTTGTGGAAAACTAAATTAGGGTTGGATTGAACTTCAGAACAAAATATTGTTACTGAATCATAAAATCTAATTATATTATATATATATATATATATATATTATATAATATATACATAATACTAATAATATTATTAGAGGAAAAAAAGCGTCTATCATGGTTTCAATCAAATTGAAATATTTTTTCAGACTCACCTATGTTAAACTAAGTTGATGTAATTCCTTAGTTTAAATTAAAATTTATTTTTTTGGATAATTAACGGCTGAATGCTACGTTATTATTCTCTCAATCTTTGCATGCCACCTGCCAATGAAAATGAAAAAAACAATGTATTGTTCCACATGTGTATTCATTCCTAATTATAATTTCTATATTGTTATCAATTTAATTTCTAATTATAAACAATAGAATTCTAATATATTTTAGGGGTTTAATATAATAATTTCATAGTTTATTGTTCTTTTTGTATTATCCTATTTAAAATGAATAACCTTTAAGAAAAATATTTCAATTTATTTAGTAAATTTAGTAATGTAGTTTAACAGTAATTTTAGTGAGTCGGCGTCACTAAAATATGTCTACAACCTATGTCTACCAATTGCAGATCGATTCCAATCTATTATTTAAAAGGTTTTTCTTATCCAGAATTTAATTATACTTAACTTTTCTTGTAGACAAGTTAGCATGGATCATTTAGATCCATAAGATTTATGTTGCAGATCTTGCCTCTGAACCCTGCCTTTGGATTCCAGTAGATCTTTTCCGTGAAATCTGAGTCTATTTTGTGCAATTCTGGCAAAGAAGTTTACTGTAATGCTGAAGTAGATGATATACGCTTTGAAGTTTTTACAATCATTCCTGTCTCCCTAGTCTTATAAAGGGTTTATGATGGATGATGGTATTCCTCATGTCTTGGGGGACAGCCCTTCACTCCAGCACTGCACAGAGAAAGCTTGTGGATTTGTTGAGGAGGAGCAGCTTTCCACACCTTTAGAACTTCAGCTGTGTTTCCATCACTAACAGGTGTTTGGCTGCAAGAGGCTGTCAAGCACTTTGCTTAACTCCTCAGTTGTTAGTTCTCTGTATCAAGCTCTTCTACTACAGGTTGTCACTAAACATGGCAGAGAATTGCATTCAGAGCATGTTGCTGCATAGAGTTTGATTGTAATGTTTCTTACCCCAGCGGCACAGGTCAGTTTGTTTAGGCGATTAGCTGATAATTTCTCCCAAGGCTGATTCAGCAGGCACCAATTGTATTATGTGAAGTCCAAGTGCCTTTTTGATGCCATATACATGCCTTTTAATGTACTGATTCAGCAGACGATTGAATTATGCCTGCAAAGCGTTAGCCAGTAGCTGTTGACACAGCTATGTGAAGGTTTGCTGTGATTTCTTGCTGATGCCCTAAGAGCATGTAGGTACTTGTCATTTGGCATACATTGTAGTTGTAAGGGTGTGAGACTTTTTCTTCCAAAGATCGGTGTCAAGACAGATGCATTGGTTTGAACCAGTGATTGGACCTTCACAATCTTTTGCTAAAAACTGTCAGGGCCTGTGTTGTCAATGTGCCCAAGACCAAATCCCATTACATGGCGACAGAGCAACACTGGGGTAAGTGTTTGAGAGATTCCTTCTAAGGCACAGAGAAGGCAGCAGCTATCATAATCAGCTGCTTTGCATGCTATCACATATAGGGTCTATTTGGTTTGATTCTGTAGATATTTTCATCTGCAGTTTGGCTCTACAGCAGATGAGGGAGTAGTCTAACTTGAAAAGCTATGGGTTGGAGGAGGCTTCTGAGCATGTAAAAGACAGTGCTGTAAACTGTTACGTAGGAGCCAACAATCAAGCATTAAAGATCTATTTACAGTATCAAAGTCACCCCCTTCCAAAAAAAAAACCCACTGAAAATCAGGGAATTAACTGAGTTAAGGAAAATTTTCATGTTGATATGTTAATGAATGAATGTTATAATGCACTAGTTATGTATTTAAAAACTTACACATTTCTTTAGTCAGTTAAACTTTGACAACCTCCCCCCGCCCATCTTTGGAGCAACATATATATTGGGTATTTCAGGTTGACTCTAATATTTGTATAAATAAAAAGAAAAAATACTGACGATATAAGGAATGAAAAGAATCTTTTTTAATTGACTGGATTTGGGAGAAAATAAAAATACTTAAAAATAGAAAAATTTAAACTGAATTTTTTTTTTTTTCAAGATTTTCTTGATTACTATATGTCATGAAATATAATCCTTTGATTATCAGAAAAATAATTCCATATTCTATTATGTTTCTTGCTTAAAATAAGGGTGTGTTCAGTTTAAATAAGATTTAAAGAATTTCTTCTATAGCTACAAATTAAAACATGTATAAATATTTTTATTTACTATGAAAATATAAATTTTAATGTTAGAAATGACTGATTATAATTTTAAATGCATTTTATTTATTCATTAATATAAAAAAATGGCTGACTAAAGGAAAAAAGCAGCTATCATATATATTCACATAAAAAGTTAACATTTTATTAACAAATAATTCCTTATTTTTGGTTAATATTTTTTTTACAATCAGGTTAGTGAAATTATACTGTAAAAAAGATGTTCGACTTCTGGTTACCTACTTTAAAATATTGAGTCGGGAAAAATACAAAATTAAAGAATTGTTATTTGTGAAAAGGGGTTGTTTTCTGCAGGATTTGGAACAAAAAAAGACTATTACAAAAATATAAACATGCAAGTAATTTTCTGCATATAGTTATTTATGTTTTTGTTATATTCAGATGAAACTGTTGTAAGTGTTTTAAAATCTTAATAATGTTTGTTTTAGTATGTAATTTATTTCACTCAAAGCACCCCTTTTTCATAAATTTTCACAAATTTAAATTTTAGATGTATTAAAAATTAATACATATAACTCCAATTTAAAATGTTCTAAAATATAACAAATAATTATAATTAAATAGATAAATGAATAATAAAAATTAATAAAATCTCTGCCTTTGTGCCAAAATCTATTACAATAGGTTAAAAATATGATAGTTAAATAAACTTATCTTCTGGAAACTGAAAAAAGCAATTAAACAGGAAGTGTAAAAAACAAACACAGGAAAACATAAATTTGACATAATGTTAAATGTATGTATTGTATATAAATTTGAAAGATGATTAAAAAATATGATGCAAATAATGAAAAATAGATAATTTATAACAAACAACAAAAAAACAAACCAAAATCATCCACTTCACTATTCCTTTTAAAAACAGAAACATTGCTTTCTTGAGTGAGGAAAAAAGACATCCATTCAACTTTGGGCTGTCAGCAGTCTTCTCCAATAATTATTAGATTTCTCTTTTTAGTTTGCACACATGTATTAGCTGTTTGCATCACTGGAATCCACAGTGAACAGCAATTATTCAGTTCTTCAGTTTCTCTCCAGTATTCTAGCTGATACAGTAGATGTTGTGGTATGGAGGATTCGTCCTTCCCGGGATCTACATTCATCCACTGTCACCTTTATGTCACAACTTTTCACTCTCATGGTAAAAGTCCCGGTATTTGTCCAGATTTCACCTTACTGCACTTTTACCTATGGTCTACTGGAACAAGTTCTTTATTTATATAACATGTTCTTTTCTTGTTAAATAAAACCAATGTTTCATCTTCTGCTTGATTGGAGATCCATTGTATTTCAAAAGTCCCAGAGGATTTATGTGTTCTTTTCTGCGTCAAGGATAGCTTTTGATTTGTGCCATATACCATTGTAGAATGGTGAAATTTAAGTTTCTTGCCAATTACCACCCTGATATTGATTCTTTTTTATTTTATTGCAGCTTTATTTTATATGATTAACGTTTGATCTCTATCATCACATAACCTACAACTTCCTATCTCCAGCATATTTTTTGCTACTATTAATACCTATGCATTATTTTGTGCTGTAATTAGCAGAACCGTTTCTTTCATTGAACTTCCCTTTCATAACTATGTCAATCCTCCCATGTGCAATGTCCAGTTTGTTGCTTAAATTTTGTTCCTCATTTTTTGGCTAGTTTTTATCATTTTGTTTTCTATTATTGTTGATTACTAACTACTGTAAACAATTTTACTTTTGCTCTTGTTAGATATGATCTTTGGTCTTTGTATTGCTCCATCCACAAGTCTTCATATGGGAATCCTCTTCTTCCTTCTTTCTTGATACAACAGGTCTTGATGTCATCTCTTGGTGCAAGCACCTATATATAGTCATTAATTTCTTTTCTATAGTTCATATTTATGTGTTCCTCCCTTGCCCAGTTTAAGAGTAGTCCAGAGACTTACAAGGAGACACTCAGTATTTATTCCTTTTGATTAGATTTCTGCATAAGAGTTTAGTTTTCAAAAGTTTCTTGTTCTTCTTGGTACTCTTTTTACTTTTTCTTTGTCTCCCATTTCTTAATGGTGTCTATTGTAATATACCCAGATATTTGTAGTTTTCCTTTTTCCAAGTGTTCTGATGCTTTCTTATTGGCTAGTTCTATTCCTTCAATTCTTTTTCTTTTCAATTATAAGCATTGTGCATTTTATACCCAAATTCCATCTTTACTTGACTGAAATTTTAATAGCTTGTATTAGGGATTCTAATTATTTTTTCTTTAGCGCCAAAAAATCTTAATATCATCATGTACATGAGGTCGTTTATATTTTTTGCACTGTATATTCCTCCTTTACATTTCTATTTAAGTATATATTCAGGGCATCAGTGAAATAACAATAGTAGTGTCAACAATGAGTATATCTGGAAGATGCCTCTGTGATTTTTACCTCTGCTAGGTTTGTTTTCCAGTTGATATTCTACCCTCTAGCTTTCCATAATTCTTGTAATCTAAAACTTTTATAACTTTCATGATTATCTTGAACATTTGATAATTTCCAAGTTTGGTCACATAACTGAACTCCTTGTGTTGTTGATAATTGTACTAAACATTGGACAATCCTTTAGACCTTCTTCACTGTACATCTATAATCGTTTCATCTTTTTAGGAAAAGAAACTTTTCTCTTTCCATATGTATATTACATGAAGAAGGCAAGTAGATGATTAATTGAAAATATTGTAATAATATCAGCAACCCACAAAAGAATAGCTTCAATTGTACAAACAGAATTTGAAATTGATGATTAATGACACTTCTCAAAATTAAAGACAATAATTAAACAGATTAACAAAATATTTATTGAGATATAAAGTAATAATCATCTAACAGTGCAATGGTTACAAAAAATGAGCAAGAGACAATGACATTGAATCTTATGAAAGTACCAGTTAGAAATAACTAAAAACTAGCTTGAATGAGTCTAGCTGTAGATATGAATTTCACCCAAATTTCTTACTATATATAATATAATATAATATATATATAGCATTTATGTCGTTATCATAGGAGAACTCATATATGTGATGTAGAATAAACTATTCAATATCAAGTTGCATTGGTAGCTGTTGCAATAATAGTAATATTAGTAATAATAAAAAAAAAACTATGATGATGAAACCAGGATTTGTAGAGATTTTCCCCTTTTTCTTCTCTCTAAATATCATAGAGATTCTTTTCACTGCATTTTCAGTTGCATAAGGTTGCCAATGAGAATTCAATCACAAGGAAAATTTACAGTGTCTACAATATTCTTTTTATTCTTACTGCTATCAACATGTCAGTCTTTATGAGAAAAAAATCAATAGTTATGGTTTACAGACTCAGCATATCCACTGGATCTGTATTTGCAACCAAAGAATGCATTACTTTTTCTTAATTCTACACTACCAATGAAGATAAGTGTTTGCTCTTCTCCAATAAAAATTAAGCCTTTTTCTATTAGCACAATTCCTCTCGTGAGGCCTAAAAATCAGTCATATGAAACCTAAGAAAAGTACTCCAAAAACTGAACACCATTTAAATGTATCTTGAAGACACAATTATGTAGAAATAAGAATATTCCTTTTTCTAACCTTTCCATATAATAATCTATGCTGACTTAAGAAAATCTATGAATTTATCTTTTTCTCATCTTTTTAGTATTTCTTTACTTACTTTTTTTTGTTTTTTTATTAGCACAAATACAAAGCTATCTTAAAAAAGTTCATACAATAAAACAAGCTTGGAAGAGTCTTACTTAAAACTCATGAGTGGTTATTTAGTCTACTAAAAACAAACACAACAAAAACTTTCCTTTTATTCTTTACTCTTCAAAATTGTCATATAAAAACAAAAATATGAACTCTAACCATAGGCAAAATGAGTACCAAGAAGTTACATTGAATACAACATTGTTAATATTGCCTTCCTAGAATTTTTATTTAATAAATTTCACCATATGTATATATCTGAATGGAATATGCTGTAGGTGATTAAAATATATTCCCATATACATAAACTGTAGAGAAACAAACAGTTTTCAGGAATTTTTCATGTTTTAAACACAAAAATTATAATAATAGCAAGTATCAAGTACACATCCAGTTAAATTTAATAGTTAAAAAGTTTTTTTCCTCTCAAACATAACTTTCAATGTTAAGGTTGTTGCTATTTTATTAATAAATATAAATGCTATAAAACTATAAAGATTATAAAGATTATATACCATGTCTACTCTTTTTTTCAAAGATATTCATCTGAAGTTTATAAGTTTGAAGTTTAGTCTTGGATTAGATAAATTTAGTATTCTATAGACCTTTTTTACATTTAATATATTCATATTTAAAGGAAATTCTATATTCAATTCCGTTTATCATTTAAATTTTTTTATAAGAATAACCTAAATGTAAGAAATTAAAAGTATTATTCTTTTTCTTTTAAAATTTAATTTGGCATCTCTAAGGACCATAAACAGTAAATGAATAAGGAATAGAATAACAACAAATAAGATGACATTGTGGTTAAAATGCATGTTTTATAATTAATCTAATCAGATTAATACCCTGTCTACCAGAATGATAATAGTTGTGGAAATAAACTTTCTTTAATAATAAAACTATACTTGAAGCATTCAAATTTTACTTAGTGGATTAGCATATTTATCTATTGAATAAAACAAAGTATTTCACATTAAATGCTGTTGCACTGATATTTCTCATAACACAGAACTGACAATGATGAGTGATTAAGCTATTGTTAACTACTTTCAAACATTGTATATCATATTTACCCTACAAAAGATTATTCCCTTTTATAGATGCCATTGTGTGCCTAACCAAGTTGCAAAAGCAACAGAAGCGCTGAAGAAAATTTGTGGTGACACTCCAAAGACTAGTCAATAATAAATTAAATCTGAGAATGAAAGTAGCTTTAATATCTAAATGTCAAAAACTCCCAATTTTCACTCAAGAAATATTCACTTATTGCTTGCTTGTTTTTTTGTGTTACATATGTGCACATATACATGTATTGTATGAATGATGGTTATATCTAAAAAAAATTTACGAAACAGTAGAGTATGTCAGATCAAAAAAGATATAAAAGGCTCAGGCTATTCCAGCCTTTGAGTGTTGCCACATTGGAAGAGAATTAGATAGGAATGTTAAAGAAAATGAGATCTAGCAGAATGAGCCAATTGACTAATTCAGCATGAGAAGAATTGGTCAAGATTCCAGAGGGGCAAACGGAAACTTGAAAGCTGAAACAAATATTTAAAGTAATTCACACAGGGTACTTTTCTTTGTAGAAGCTGTTGGGGAAATATCAGCTTGATAGGTAATTTTAGAAGTTAATGCTATTGATTTGAAAATAATTGATTGAAATGTTCAAAAGATACGTTTTTATTTCTATCCATGTCACATCATCACTTAAATGCTGATTTAAATAAAGCAGTATTTTCAGTTGCTGAGGGAATATTGTAAAACACAAATGTTTTTTAAATGATAAAATAGGAATCATGAGCCTTTGTTCTTATTCCCATACTATGTTCTTATTCCCAAATTAATACTTAGAGAAACCTGAGAGATTATGACCAATAATGGTTTTACAAGAATCACTCAATATTAGATTTATAATAAAATGTTTCAAAATGCCTTAGACTCTGACAAAAATGGAAAAGATTTTGTAATGCTGGTTTACATTATTTAAATTGTATATATATAAATGTGTGTGTGTGTGTGTGCATTAATAAGTATGTTGCTTAATAATGAAAAAAATTCACACAGCAAATATTTTTAACAATCTCATTTCTTTTCAATGTACTTAATTCAACAGTGATTTTAATAGCATTAATAGAATATTGTATTGCGAAAATGTCAATCCAAATTTATTAAATAACTGTGTGTCAGGCAATAGAACTAAAATAAAATTTTATTATATAACTTATTGGAATGTTCAAATTTTATCTATTTTGATTTTAGATAATATTTTTTTTAATTTGATCAGTTTAATTGATCTTGTCAATTTTCGTTTATTCCTTATCAGATGACACATGGAAATAACTATTTAACATAAGTTTTCATTAAACTAACATTTAGCTAAACAATTTAAACAATTCAATCATCCTTTTATTATTCCACTTTTATTCTATAAAAGTCAACCTCCTTTTTTTCCAATAATAATAACTTTCAATTATATATAAGTTTTTTTACTTTAAAAATGTAATATATGTATTTTCCCAACACACAAAAATAAACAGTTAAACAGTTTAAAAATATTCTAAATAAAGGACTAATATCAATATTTCTTTATCAAAATATCTATGCATGTTTTAATTAATTACTAAGCAACACTGAAAAACTTACAGTTAAATATATTTATTATTAATCAATTTAATATAAATGTCTGATTCATAAAATACTGTCTAGAATTGTCCTGATTGAGAGTAACTACCAAGCTATAGCCGTGTCAGTACTACTATATAGCTGTACCATATGGACTCTAACCAAAACTTTTGGAGAAAAGACTAAATGGAAATACACCAAGATATTATATGCTGTTTTAACAAATATTTGAAACCCGCATCCTACAAAACAGCAGCTATACAGCCACTTACCTACCATCACACAAACCATCCAAGTAAGATTAACAAGATATAGTGGGTACTGCTGGAGAAGTAAGGACAAACTTATGAGTGACGTTCTCCTATGATATGACATAGGTACACTAGAAAAAGCTTACATTAACCAGCTCTGTATGCACTGGTCTAGGGGGACCTAACAAGAGCAATGTGTTATATGGACAGATGGCAAGAGAGAGTCAAAGGAATCAGTGCTGTTGGCACAATCTGATATGATGATAACAACTTGATACAATAAAGAAAAGTCAATAGACCTGCATATTCTCAGAGTTGATCAACAGCTGTTTATCTGAAGATGGGTAGAATAGTCAAAAGTTCCTTCAAATCTGAATAAAATACTTATGAAATAAAGCAAATTATAGAAGTGAAAAAGAAAAAATCCAATCAGAGTAATCTGGTAATTTGATGCCTGTTTTTTAAAATTCTATTGTTTTAATTTTTTATAAAATATTTTACTGTGATTTTAGTTTTTAAACCTTTATAGTTGTGTTTTTTTTTCATTGCCTTAACCAAATATTATGTCTACATATAGAATATTTTGGTGTCCTTATATGACACTAAACTATATCTGATGGTGAGCTCCCATTCTGAAACTATGCCAAGTGTGGCATCAACCTTTCATTATTACTTTCTCTGATCTGGAGTAGTGTTCTTGTTAGGTTCCATCTATGGAAATAGATTTCTTTAAGATAATGAAATATTACCAGTTAAAATGATTGTGAAGAATATTTTTTAAACCATATATAATTGAGAGATCATAATTGTAACTAACTTTAGCATAAAATAATCCAAAAAGAGTTGGCATGCCATTAAACCAACCAACTTTCCGATATTTCATAGTAACTTTTACCTTGTGGACCAACTTCATCATATTTTTAAACTGGTTTAAATCCAATATATTTATGAATCAAACATTCCTTCATATACATAAACTCACATATCAACAGTGTAATATCATGGTATGGATGGCAGAAGCAGCCAATAAAATCTTAATATATACAGTATAAAGAAACAAATGTCATAGGAGAATACAATTTTCCCACCAGTGTTGCTTCCTTATTCACAAATAATATCTATAGCACTAGGGATTTTTAGTGGAATCAAGAAAATGATACTGATTTCAAACCAGCCAGAAAGCAATGTACAAGTTTACTGATAATTTTCCAGCCAAGCAAGTTTCATTGAATTTGAATAGTGAATTCTTTTGACATAAAAAGAACTTCCAGTGGTTATTCATCAAGCTAGATGTTCCTATTGATGTGTAACATTTAGACATATGATCTCACATTTGAAAATAGCAGCTGTTTATTTGGGAGATCATTTTTATTACTCTTAGGCTTCTTGTAATTTTAAGTGCTTAATATATTAGAAATATAATACTTACATTCACCATCCAGATAAGAGTAAGTTTAATCATTATCTTCATTTTTTTACTAACTGTTACATTTTAGTCCTCAAATTAATACCATCTGTATATGAATAATGTGGTCCCATCACTCAATAAGAAACACTATATGTTTTTGTTATTACTATTAAGTGTGCATAAAATTATCATGAGAGTCATAGAGATAAGATAACAGAAGGATTGAACTGGCATGATTTTTTTTTTTCTTTTTCAGCTGATTGACAACTTTAAGCATAATTCCAAGGTGAAAATTAAAGTGAATGGGAAAAGACTGTATTTGTTGAAAGTTGGATGACAAGTTCACAATTGTATAACACAAGAAAACTAACTAAGAGTTCATTGGAAGTTGCTGGTTATTAAAAGAATGTTGAGTACTGGAAAAGACATGATAACCTTGGCCTACTAGAATAGTGTCATTTTATTCTGTTTTAACTTTGAGGGCTAGTCAAAAATAATTGCTATTGAGAGAGAAACAGTGACTATGTGGAGAAGTAGGGATGGGATCCATAGAGGACCAGCTTCATTTTGATGTATGATACATGTTCCTGTGTTGGTAATTATACCTGTCCTAAACAATAATGGCATACTTTTTGACTAACCTTGTAAAATGGTTTAACTTTGCTGGAGAAATGTATAAGCATTTGCCATTTTATTTTATTTTTAGTTAATTTTTTTTTCATGTCCTTTCCCTCCTGTTTGGATGACAGAAAAAATAAATTATATAATATAATAGAAAGAGGATATAGTTCACTAGGGTCATTGTTTTAATTATATCATAAAATCATATTATCTTCTATAATACCAAAAGTCTATATGAGAATAGTAATAATTTTCATAAAGAAGTCAAGATTTTTTGTAAAAGTAGAATAAAACAATATCAATAAAAAATGCATTGTTATGGTAAAAGAAAGTAAAGAATATGAATGTGACTAGCCAAGTTAAATTTAGAAGGATAATTAACCAGCATTCTACTCATTGCTCACAAAAATGAAATGTTTTCTATCCCAGCTCTTCATTTACAAAAAAATGATCATCTTCAAAGACAGCAAAATTTCAAGATTTGAATAAAAATAAAAACTCAAGAAGTTTTTATGTTAAATTCTTGGATTGAATATAAACAAAATTCTTCCTATGGAATGCAGGAAAAAGAAACTTAGTTTTCATACCAAAATTGATTTATAAAGTATTAACAATTCCCAAATACTAGCTCTAGTTGTTAGAATTAATGAAGGCTAATTCCACAAAAATACTGTACAAATAATTACTCTTGGTATATGTTAACAGAAATAAATGAATCAATTCTGCAAGAATTAAAAATAAGGAGGAAAGATTAATGATTTTCCTAATTCAGTAGCCATAGCAAAAGAAAACACTTAAGGTTTCTTAGATTATAACATAAAGCAATTGCATATATTTAATCTTATATATAAATACAATAAAAATTTTTAAAAAGAAACAGGCAGAAAATTTTAATTTTAGTGCTTATGCAAAAATTCAAGCACTTGTATAAAAAAATACAGATAAATACAAGAAGTGAAAAGTTGATTTATAATATATATATATGTATATATATATATATATATATATATATATATATATATATATATATATAATATATATATATATATATGTGTGTGTGTCTGTGTGTGTGTGTTGTGTGTTTGTGTGTAACTGTACAAATTAAATCTAAAAATGAACTTTAAAACATAGATGTATTGCATTGGCAATTCAATCTTGCTTCATCTTTAGCAGTATGAAAAGCTTTTCACCTATGTTTGCACCAACTAATTATATATATGCATTACTATTATCCTCTTTCTATATGTATCAGTAGTCCCTAATATTGTACTATATATAGAGAGATATTGATGTACATTGCTTTGTACTGTATAAAAGATAAACACACTCCATACAACAGTATGCCTTTCTTTTTTTTTTCATACATAACCCTGAATGTCTTCATAAAATTCTATTAAAGAAATTATTTGAAAAACTTAAAGCAGGATTTATACTGTTTTTACAATCTAGCTTCATGAAGTGGATCAATAAAGTAAGTGATTATTTTCTATTGTAATTCAAAACTGATCACAGACATTTATATAAAAAATTAAAAACTTTTTCAATAAATGTAAGATGTTTTTTAGTTTTAATCTTAGTTTCTATATGCTAAAAATAGCATTGTATAGATAGAATGCTGTTGTTACTTCATAACATATAGAACAATTTTTATTATAGCACATCATAGAATCTTCTTAAAAAGAATGTGACATTAATACATTTTAATCATCTTGATATATAATGTGATATAAGTAAGAAAAGTAATATTGTAATGATAGCTTAAAAATGTGATATTATTTAAACAGTATTACTGTCATTATAACATTTTATTTGAAATATGTTTATGGTTTCTATCAAGTTGTGTAATATTTTTATACTAAAATTGTATTCATTTATATTTTGAAAAAACACCATAAATTATTAGGATAGCTATTAATTATGGCACCTACAGTAATATTAACTGATTATTATCCACAATGGCCAAAGAATATTAGAAGTTAAAATTACAAAATCTTACATAAAAAAACAGTATAGAAAAACTACAAACATCAAAAGATGTCACTTTGGAAGAAAGCATTAGTATTAAAAAAAAAATTTTGGTTGGATTTTTTAAAAAAAAGGCATTTGACTATACCCTTGAAAATGACCAATGATAATATAATGTTAAGAAGAATATTTTAAACAATTTTTTTTTAATAAATTAATCTTTTAAACTCACTACAAAAAAAATGTTAAATTGTCTATATTTTAAGAAACATGCTTAAGAGGAAATACTGCGCAAATAGAACTTTTACTAAATAATATGATGCAGAGAAAAAGGTAGGATTGGATAAAATACTGTATGTGTACATATATAACAAATTATATATATTTCATAAAGAAGTAATTTTATCTCTCCT
>CM042162.1:53706016-53772353 GCA_023376005.1 Doryteuthis pealeii
TACATGTGTAAGTACAAGGAATTGTGTCTAGAAATGAGTGGAGTTTATCTTAATAGCCGGTACAATTAATGTTCTATGTAGGATTAATAAACATATATATTTCACGTTTGGAAACATATTTTCTTCATTAACCAAATTACCTATTCCCTTGTTATGATTCACATGCAATGCATATCAATGTACATTGTAAATCACAAGTCATTTTTGTTATGATTTTACAAAGTATTGATGCTTTTATTGCCAGTGAATAGAGTTGATTTTAATCCTAATGTTCGAATGCATTCCATAATTGTCAATCATGTGATTAAATGATACAGAGTTATGAATTATCTCAACACTATTTTCATCTTCTTTCTGTTGGTTGCAATTTTATGCTGAAATGTCAAAATAAAAAAATAAAATAAATGTTCAAATTTTCAAACCGTTTGTGAAAGTGCAAAGATGGGAACTTTAATATAGTTTTATGCTTAATTACTGAACTGTAGTAATTAATGATTTTATTACTTTACTAATCTTTTAAATATAGGAAATACAAAAGAAAAGTGCTGCTTCTTAAACTTGAACAACCACCTTGTTAAAAATGATTTTGAAGACAAGTTACAGGCAAGTATAACTCTTTGAAGGTTGATAGATGTGGTTAAGTGTGTTGGCATTAGATTTGTAAGCTTTTAAATAATCTCTCATTGAATAATTCAAATTCTCATTGCCTAATTATCACTTTCCTCAAACAAATAGTTCTACGCATATACTAAAATTCCTGAAGAACTCATTTTATGAAAATAGAAAAGGTGTTCTGAAAAACTTAACATAATGGTCATTGAGATTTACTACAAACATTTTCAGATAGTGGACTTCAGATACTCTTAATTTAGTAACGTAATAATGTTGTATGTATAGGGTCCAGGAAAAAAAAAGGTTGAATTATCTTTGCGTGGTAAGTACAGAATTTGGTGAAATCCTGGGGCTAGAAAAAGTAAATATAATTAGTTAAAGTGTGGTAATGTGTGTGAGTGGAGAGAAAGTTGACTTATATCTTACAATATTAGCTGATACTCCATGGTAAATGTCTGAATCTTTAACTAGATTATTTGATTTTTGAAAATTCAATTTTTGCTTCCAATCTCTTGGTCCATCTACAATGATGCATTTATCGAATTAGAAGTTTCAAGTAAATCTTAGTAAGATAAATTGTCTCATGTCTTGCCTTGAATTAGAAATTTGTTCTAGATAAAGCAGCAAGTTTGTACAGTTAATTAAAATGGTAAGATTTTTGTCAATTATAGTTTGTATTGTTTAATATGGATTGATGTAAAAATATGAAAAAATATTTGCTTCAACAGATAAATGGTTTAACATTTTTAAAAGTATACCAAGACAAAAAAATGCCACAGACCATGTTATATAAATATCCGTTTTTATTCATTGTCTGGAGAATCGAATATAACTTGAAAAAATGTATGTATCAATAGCACCGACTGAAAGGTGTTATTGCTCGAGTTCTGCCGATGAAAGATAGTAATGTAAATGATAGTGGTTTTTTGTTTTTTGGTGAACATATTTCATTATACTCTGTATAGTTCTATTGCTAACCTATGAAGAATGAATGGCCTTAAGATTTAAATTAACTGAGTTATGATTTATGTCAACATACAAAACATGTATAAAATTTAAAAGAATGGTGGCGGTTTCTAAGTGGTCACTCTATTCAGTATTAAGTGTTATATTTTAGATACCTATTTAAGATGCATTAATCTGTGAGGAAAGAAATGCATCTATTTTTTATGATTCAAAAATGATGAATTTGATTTTTCTGTATATCTTTATTACAACAAGACAATATCTAGTGTTGTCAGATTAAAATAATTCCTGATATCATCAAGAATTTCTGTATTCTTATTTCAACAATTTATCATACCTTTTAATTTGAATATAAGTGAGAAAATAGATTGTAAATGAATAAAGAGGATATCATTCTGTGTATGCTTAACCTTTTTTTTGTCTTAACGAAGTGATGCATAATTTCTTTTTGCTTTTTACTTCACAATGCTTTATAGTTCAAAAGTTTTATACCAGTTCTTTTTTCATGCTATATGAATTGTACAGTGAAAAATTATTGATAGCTTGAATTTTTATAATAATTTGAGAATTTATAGACCAATATAGGACAAATGTATTAACCACAACTTTCTAGATATTAAAATACTCAAGATGAAAATGTAAATTAGCTATATTTTTTTTTGTAATATTTATTTTTAGTTGAGAAAAATGAATCAAATGAAAAATGTTATGTAAATTTCCAAATCTTAAGCCTGATATAGTAAAATACAGGATAAATAGAATTAAATGTGTATTGGTTAACATTCAAGCTTTGCTAATTGAACGAACTAAAAACATTTATAACTTTAAATACAAATAATTAAACAATGATTTGAATTGAATTTGTAACACCTGTTTTTAGAGCTTCCTATTCTAAAATTACATTTGTAGAAGTTAGAGATTAAGTGGCCAGAATTAAAGGAAAAAAAGTAGATGTAGAAGAATAAAATGATAGTCAGTGAATGTATTGGGTAAGAAGTTAATAAACAAAAAGAAAGACCAGAGGGTATATAGAAAGGCAAATAGACAGGTGAAGTATGGTTTAATTAATATAAAAGTGTTGTAGAAAGTGGAAAGAGAGACAAAAAAATCTACAGAAGACAAAGAAAGTGAAAAATAACATGAGGAAGTGTGAATTTTTTAGATAATAATCCTTACCGGATAAAATCAAAATTGATTTAGATGACCCAAATGAAGTTGAAATAAAGAATAATCTGGGAGAAAAGAAATTAAAAAGAAGAGAAAAATATTAGTGGCTACAGATAAATCTCCAAAATAACAAACACTTTAGGACAAATAAAGGAAAATCCACTTTTTGAGCAAAGTTCTGGATAATTGTGGGGATATACCTTAAAAACACTGTAAATATCAAAGTTGAAATAAGAATTAAGAAATCTTCAACTGATAATTCTTTTTTCTTTATTACCTTTTCTCTTTCTTTCTATTTGTTTTTTAAATTTCTTTCTTTATTTCTTTCACTGTTCAATTATTCGATTTCTGTTTTTCTTAAATTCAGTTTTTCCATTTTTAGTCTATTTTGATATTTCATTTTTTTCTGTCTGCACAAATTTTGTTTTGTCATTGATATTAATTATAATAAATATTTTCTTAACATTTATTTTCCTTGGGCTATGTTACCAAAAATTTAGAGATAAAAAAATAACAGAATGAAAAAAATATGTTTGAGAGAATGAAAAAACAAAAAATATCACAAAATAGTTGAAAATGAAAATTTGTCAAGGGCAGATTCCAATACAGATAGTGAAAAATAATGTCCTAGGATTCAAAAGGACATTTGTCAGAAGAAACAATCTCAAGTCTTTCAGAAAATCAGAACTCTGTTACATCTGTAGATGTCCTTTTATTTTTAAAATTAAGGATTATAAACAATAGGTAAATAAGAAATATTTTTTAATATAAGTAATTATTAGTAATATAAGTAAATCTTTAGCAAACATTTAATAAGCTTAGCTAGTTTTAGTACAGACCAAAAGTGTGGGGACCCAATGAGATCAAACCTAACAATGAGCACACAAGTCACCCACACCACACCATCAATAGTAACCTGTCATTTAGTTTTATAATCGAAAATCATAATTTTTAAATCCTGATATTGATTTATTGCAAATCTACCCAATTCCATTGGGTATTCACTCTTTTATCTGTACAAAGAAACAAAACAAAAAAAAGACCTATATATGATCAAGTGATTTTAGAAATTATTGCAGTTATCTTAATAAAGCTACATTTTCTTGGTGTTGGAAACTATTATTATAAAGCATTTATAATGAAATTCAATATTTCCCAAATTAATCTGAGTATGTGTAAACAGTTTAGAATTCTTTTAATTTTGTATTTAAAAAGACTCCCTACATTGAAATTACAATTATGTAATTCATATTCAAATAAGTTATGTAATTAACATCTATTTTACCTTATAGCACAGTCCTGTGAAATACACTTTTTTTAATAAGTCTTTTTGGGGGGGGGGGCAAAAAAAGACTTGAATTTTTGTATAAAGATGCTATATAATTTCAAAAAATATAATTGAGCAATCAGCCCTTTAGGATTTATTATCTGATATCTTTTATGATGTAGTTAAAAATATTCATATGGCAAATTCTTGATGAGTTTTATGTAGATTTTTTAATCAATATATACATAAAACACAATATTAAAAGAATTGTTTGCACAGACATAATGTTTTATAAAAGGGCACAATCTGATTAAATTAGCTGAATAGAATAAACCGTACAGGAATACTACTATCATTGCAGTTTTAACTCTAGAATCAAAGTTTACAAATTATATTCGTAGATTTGTCTGTAAGCAAATAGAGAGTTTTGAAATAAACAACTTTCATTTCTTTTCAATTAGATCCCTACATAGGTTTGGCAATATACAACAAGCGGCATAATCTTTGAGGACATCAAACTAATTGATCTTTAGTTTTTTTTACCTATCAACTGTTGAAATAGGAATTTACTGTAATGACTATGTTATCACATTTTTTGAGCTCTTATAATTAAGTGGTAAGACAAGTGATTGGCTTTAAACAAAGTATTTACTTGGTAATAATTTGATTTTATATATAAAAACTAATGACTAAAGAGTAAGAACTATAGATCTCCATTTGCTTTGGCCTGAATTTTTTATATGCAGTTATTTTTAGTAATATCTAACACTTTGGAATGAACTTCAGGTGTTGAGAGTTGGGTTTACTAACTCTGTTGAGATACAAATCTGGATGTATTGTTGACAACATGGATTTTCTAGTTATTTTCTATTGATTAAGATAAGATTCCTTTGGATATGAAATAAAAGTTTTCTTCGGCTCATAGTAAGAAGTTCACCAAATTAGGTATGAATAGCAAGATTAGGACTTTTAAAACCTCCTACTTTTAATGATATCAGAACTGAAATAGTTTGTTCGTATAATAGAGTAATTAATCGATCTGTGAACTAGGTAATTTTTTGTAAAAAAGTTTTTAATGCAGTTTAAGTTTACATAAAAACCATATAGCAATGAATCTGGAGGGACATAAACCTAGTATATTAATAATATTTTGAATTACAATTTAAAAATTAATATTTAATCTATTTTAATTCATAACTCCTCTCCTTACCTTTAGACTAGAAAAGCTATTCAAATCTCAACTGAAGCTTATTATTTATTTCTGATTGATGATGCCTAAATACTCATAAAATAATCATCTATGATTGTGGATAAAAGTTACAACTGGCAAATTGGCTTCTAAAATTTATTTTGTCCATCATTTTTATAGGATGGACTTTAACAATGTGCCAGATTAAAATGTTCATTTTCACAAACGGGAATAAAAACATATACTCCAATCTTAATTATGAAAAAGCAGATTAAGATAGTATTGTTTTAATAATATTTCTGATATCAAAATAATCTTCTTTCCATTTCTCTTTAAAATGTGAATGTTAAAAAAGATAATAGACTGAATTTGATGTGGTTTTTAATATTGAACAACAGAGAGAATTTTTCTCTTCTTTTTTTTATTAAAAGAAAAATATATATAGTTGCTGCGCTTTTTTTTTTTAGCTTAACAAACAAAAACTACTGTTTCTATCAAATAATATTCTTAGTTGGTAATATTCTATTTCTGGTTTGATGATTAGTAAATATAATATATATGCCAATTAAACTTACAATCCATTATATGAAGTTGTCATTAGTTCCTAGTTGTTTAAAGTACTGCCAGAGAAAGCTAACCTTTCACAAAGTCTAGTTATCTAGCATACATCATATCAATTATTACTTATGGAAATTTGGAAGACTAGATCTGAAGATAGACATTCTTTGATAAATCCATTTGAGAATGGAGTCTAAAAGAGAAATCCAGCCTGGCACATTTTTGCAGTAAAAATATAGAAAATAATTCTGTATTAACTTATTCTTTTTGGAATTTATTTGATGAACCATAAAAATGTAGCAAGATACATGTCTTTATTTCTTTTTTGCATAATTTATTGCGTTCACTAAAGGTTAGAAAATAGCTTTTCTTGTTAAATATTGGTGACTGGTGTAAGTAAATTCAATTTTTTATTTGATAAATATGAATAACAGTCTCTGACCTGATGCAAACTGTTTCAATATTATCAGACAAGTTTTATTCCAAGAATTAACTTTATAACTATTGTACTTCAGCATAAACTCTCTGTTTTCACAGTTGTTGATGAGGATTTTTCATTACACTACATTTCCATCTAAAAGTAATTAAGTGTTTCAGTAAACAAATAACATTTGTTCCTCTGCCCCACGAAATGAAAAAAAAAAAGTGAACTCCATGATATTAAATAAGTTTCATAATATATTTTGTTATTAATGTTACTTGCAATAAAAAATGCTGTATACAATGCTAATAATGAGTATTTGTCACAATGTTTTGATTGTTTTTAAATGCTAAGGAAGGTTTTATTAAAATAAATGATTACATTTTATAATTTGACCTGTTTTTATCAATGAATATATTTTATAATCTTTGCTAAATCATAATCAAGTTTAAATCTTTCTTATTATAATTTTTCTTTGTTTTTGTTTTTAACAAGAAAAATTCTTGCATGTTATATGTTAAAGGTTAGTTATTAGAAGACCATACTTATTGATATATTTTAAAAGCTGCTTATAAAGATCTCTGGCATGCAATTTGAGAATGTTTTCTCTTTCTTGCAAAGAAAAACTTCTCAGATTAAAAATAATACTTTAGCTTTATTTTTTAGCAGACTGATTGAAAGTGAAATATTATTAACATAGGGAAATAAAATTATTTCTGAATAAATAATTTTGATTCTATGCATAATATTTGTTATATATGTAACAAAACAATCAATATTGAGTCATCTGCTTATTTTTCTTGTGATGCCTTTAGTGATTCCATCTCTGAAACTGCTATTTTTTTTTTAAGATATCAAATATACTATACAAATGTATTTATTTGGAATAACTAAACTAACTCAAAATAATTTTATTTTCATCCTGTGTATCATCACTTGGGTCAAAATCAATAAAAATCAACTGAAATATTTCACCATAAGTGAAAAGTAAGTTTTTTTCTGATTAAAAATAATAAAAAAGATTGTATTGTCCCAAGGTTTGTTATATAATCTGTTGTTGATAGAAAGAATGCTAGCAAATCATGTGAACTTTAAGAGTGTGAAGAAAGTGATTTAGAATTTATAGAGGTTTGATTGAATAGAGTGGCATGTTTTGCAGACTGAAAGTGGATAGACTTGTTGGCACTCACTTTAGAAGAAGTTGTGTGACATAATCAGTGTGGTAGGAAAGATGGCTGAGCTTTAGCATTTGTGCTGAAGACGGATTTATAGATTGCTTGCAATTAGCAGGTAGAAATGGATTGTTTGTGAAGAGAGTGCTGCAGATCGGAGTGATCCTTTTATGCTGAAAGCAGTTTTTATATAAAAATATTTGTGGCACAAACTGACAGAAAGCTTTTCTCATGTTTTCAACTTTTCTTTTCAATGGAGTTCTCTAGTCTTTTAGAAAACCATTTTCCAGTGAAATGTAAGAAGTGGTTGCAGAGATATCTCATCTTGTGAAATCCATCTTTAGATTATTGAAGAAGGGAAGGGATTTGGAGTGAATTAGCAGATGTCAGCTGATAAGGGTCTTTCCTGATTTGAAATCTGCTAGATCAGAGGAGTATGTGCGAGAAAGTCCATCGATGCCAGAGTGCTTGCCATATAAGAGTGTGTGCTTTTGTAATAAGCTTTGTAATATATTTGGAAAGTGTGCTTGAAAATTCGTTCAAGGGCAAAATGTTTTGGGACAGTCACAGCAATACAACCAGCAGATTTATCAGATTTGCCATTGTGTTAAGAGGAATAGAGTTTGGCAAGTTGGAGAAATATTAAGAACAATATAAAAACAAAACATAAGAGCATTATGAAGGTATGAAAAGGTAAACTTTAAAGATCTATTCTATAGGGGGAATCAAAGGAAGGATGTTTGCTCAAACTTGGATCATACCTTTTGGATTTGATCAGATTTATAGCAAAGTGGAATCACATGAGCATTAATTTTAGACTTCTGCTCTTGGAGGTTGTTGTTTGTGAAGAAAGCAGTATTTAAGAGTTGATTCTGTATTTTTCATTGGATTTTCACTGAACAGAATCTAAAATATGCTGTGCCATGTTGAAAGAAAGCCGTTTTAATACAGAAAGGAAAATGAAATCTAAAGAATAAGAATCATGCATAAGGTGAAAAGAGTTCAATATCTCAATCAAGAGAAGATCATAGAAATAGCCAAACAGGAGAATAGCAATAAATTGCTCAGTGATGTGTCAGTGATTATTTATGGTTAATAAAATAAATTATTAACTATTGATTAATAACATTTTTCTGTTCAAAAATAAAATCCAGTTTTATAATTATGAAGATTTCAAATAAAAAGAAACTTTCTAAATTTTGATTTGTGTGGTGATGAAGTTCACAAAACAAAAATGGTGAAACTATATTTGATAGTAATACTTTATACATAGTACATGTTCAGAACATTAAGAATATTGAGTTATTATTTTGCTTCAGAAAAGAAAAGCATAAGCTAGCTTCAAAATTTTTAATTCAAGTGAAACTTTTGTAGACGCAAAACATGCATCATCCAAATTCTATAAAACAACATTCATTCAGTATTATGTCTAAGTAACTCATAATACTTTACATCTGTTTTTTTCATCTTGTACTTGGGTGTTATGGTCATTGTTGTAAAAAAAAAATAGCCTTGGTAAGCCAAGTTCAAATTCTAGCTAATGCTGTTTGTACTTCATTGTGTGCTAATGACCTTTTTGGGAAAGTCACAAATCTTCTCTTTTTCTCCAACTATGGCTAAATAGAAGGGTAGATTGGGCTCTTTAGTCTTGGTATGAGCATTAAAAAAACATTCATTCAGGTTCTAAGTAACTCATAATACTTTACATCTGTTTTTTTCATCTTGTACTGGGTGTTATGGTCATTGTTGTAAAAAAAAATAGCCTTGGTAAGCCAAGTTCAAATTCTAGCTAATGCTGTTTTGTACTTCATTGTGTGCTAATGACCTTTTTGGAAAGTCACAAAATCTTCTCTTTTTCTCCAACTATGGCTAAATAGAAGGGTAGATTGGGCTCTTTAGTCTTGGTATGAGCAATTGGTCTAGTAGAAGGAAAACTCCGATCAAATGTCCCGTGTGTCATGCTGCAGTGGAATAGATAAACCAGGAGTTTAAGGCAATTTCATATGTTCAACCTTGTTCTGGGATACTAATGCCAAGTTTGTATAGCACCTTGTCCTTCCCTTGGATAACATGTTGTGTTGTGAAGAGGGGAAACCTGCAAAAACTACTGGTCATTCTGTGCAACCTTGTATCCTTTGCTCAGATCCAAGTGAAGATCCATAATCATGTGGGACTGACAGATACCAGTGATACTTGCAATCATTATATGAGGGTAGATCATTACATTCATAGCCTGACACAGTTATTAACTGAATTCTACTCTAAAATGTTCAATCTATGTGATAAATTAAGAAATGTTGGGTATGTGCATTAACAAGGGAGAAGATTATGATGGAAAAACAAATGTTTGTTGTGTAAGATAAATGCTTTTTTTCATTATTAGATTACAAACTTATTGATTTGCCTACATATTTTGTATTTCAGAAATATAAAAACTAATGACACTTTTGTACATAATTTGATTGTAACAATGCAGGGATATACCCCAGCAATGGACAAAAGACTGTTGGCTCATTTGTCTGAAATATCATTCCTGTTACTAATCTAAAAAGGTTTATGATTTCAGAGTAAAATAAAAACCACCCTATTATTCAGACTTACTTATAAAATATCTTTTACTCATGTACTGTAAATAACTCTACACTTCTATCTATTTTATAATCTATTAGATTTGATTTCTTCATTTTGTTTGCTTTAATCTGTTTTCATTATTTACTTGGGGAAATTGGATGAATGTTAATACTGCCATAATTAAATAACCTTATCAAACATGTATTTTTTAGATCTTGCTTATTTTATTGTTTTCCTTTGCTTTTACACATTTAACCTAAAACATTTAATTATAACAATCAATATTTTTGCACTGGTAATTGTCAGAAGCTATTGTTTTGTATGCATGAACAGGAATGAATAAAACTTGAAAAAGTTAATTCAGTTCTAAGTTTTTTTCAGTTTTCAGTTGACAAATTGGAAAACAAATTCTAACTTTTATTTTAGAGAATATACAAGACAAATTTTAATCTGTGTTAGGTTTATGATAAAAATACAAAACAGCTAACTTTTGGATAGGAAATAGACTGTAGCATATAATAACACTTAGTGATAGGTAGTCACACTTTCCTCTTCTATCTGCATGTTAGATTTAAGGCTTATACCAAGATATATTCAAAATAAGTAACCTGATTCATCACCCTAAACACTTAATATTTTCTTACTATATAAAAGAGTCTATAAATTATCGGAATGTTTTTACTTCACACACACTCATATTATATATATATATATATATATATATATATATATATATATATATATATATAATTATTAATTCAATCCATTGCCATAAAAATGTCAAACATACAAACTAAATACCCAAATAGCATCTAATCCAACAAATGGAATATTTACTTGAGGAAATACTGGGAATCAAAAGATAAAATGTTTCCCAGGTATTTCTCAAGTAAATATTCCATTTGTTGGAATTAGATGCTATTGGGTATTTAGTTTGTATGTTTGACATTTTTATGGCAATGGATATGAATTATAATTATATATATATATATATATATATATATATATATATATATATATATATATATATATATGAGTGTGTGTGAAGTAAAAACATTCCGATAATTTATAGACTCTTTTATATAGTAAGAAAATATTAAGTGTTTAGGGTGATGAATCAGGTTACTTATTTTGAATATATCTCTGGTATAAGCCTTAAATCTAACATGCAGATAGAAGAGGAAAGTGACTACCTATACATAAGTGTTATTATATGCTACAGTCTATCTTCCTATCCAAAAGTTAGCTGTTTTGTATTTTTATCATAAACCTAACACAGATTAAAATTTGTCTTTGTATAATTCTCTAAAATAAAAGTTAGAATTTGTTTCCAATTTGTCAACTGAAAACTGAAAAAAACTTAGAACTGAATTAACTTTTTCAAGTTTTATTCATTTCCTGTTCATGCATACAAAACAATAGCTTCTGACAATTACCAGTGCAAAAATATTGATTGTTATAATTAAATGTTTTAGGTTTAATGTGTAAGAAGCAAGAAAACAATAAAATAAGCAAGATCTAAAAAATACATGTTTGATAAGGTTATTTAATTATGGCAGTATTAACATTCATCCAATTTCCCCAAGTAAATAATGAAAACAGATAAAGCAAACAAAATGAAGAAATCAAATCTAATAGATTATAAAATAGAATAGAAGTGTAGAGTTATTTACAGTACATGAGTAAAAGATATTTTATAAGTAAGTCTGAATAATAGGGTGGTTTTTATTTTACTCTGAAATCATAAACCTTTTTAGATTAGTAACAGGAATGATATTTCAGACAAATGAGCCAACAGTCTTTTGTCCATTGCTGGGGTATATCCCTGCATTGTTACAATCAAATATGTACAAAAGTGTCATTAGTTTTATATATTCTGAAATACAAAATATGTAGGCAAATCAATAAGTTTGTAATCTAATAATGAAAAAAAGCATTTATCTTACACAACAAACATTTGTTTTTCATCATAATCTTCTCCCTTGTTAATGCACATAACCCAACATTTCTTAATTTATCACATAGATTGAACATTTTAGAGTAGAATTCAGTTAATAACTGTGTCAGGCTATGAATGTAATGATCTACCCTCATATAATGATTTGCAAGTATCACTGGTATCTGTCAGTCCCACATGATTATGGATCTTCACTTGGATCTGAGCAAAGGATACAAGGTTGCACAGATGACCAGTAGTTTTTGCAGGTTTCCCCTCTTCACAACACAACATGTTATCCAAGGGAAGGACAAGGTGCTATACAACTTGGCATTAGTATCACCCAGAACAAGGTTGAACATATGAAATTGCCTTAAACTCCTGGTTTATCTATTCCACTGCAGCATGACACACGGACATTTGAATTCAGAGTTTTCCTTCTACTAGACCAATTGCTCATACCAAGACTAAAGAGCCCAATCTACCCTTCTATTTAGCCATAGTTGGAGAAAAAGAGAAGATTTGTGACTTTCCCAAAAAGGTCATTAGCACACAATGAAGTACAAACAGCATTAGCTAGAATTTGAACTTGGCTTACCAAGGCTATTTTTTTTTACAACAATGACCATAACACCCAAGTACAAGATGAAAAAAACAGATGTAAAGTATTATGAGTTACTTAGACATAATACTGACTGACTAAAGAATGGTTTTTTTGAACTTGGCTTATATTTTTTTTACAACAATGACCATTTGAAAAAAACAGATGTATATTATGCTTAGACATAATACTGCATGTTTTGCGTCTACAAAAGTTTCACTTGAATTAAAAATTTTGAAGCTAGCTTATGCTTTTCTTTTCTGAAGCAAAATAATAACTCAATATTCTTAATGTTCTGAACATGTACTATGTATAAAGTATTACTATCAAATATAGTTTCACCATTTTTGTTTTGTGAACTTCATCACCACACAAATCAAAATTTAGAAAGTTTCTTTTTATTTGAAATCTTCATAATTATAAAACTGGATTTTATTTTTGAACAGAAAAATGTTATTAATCAATAGTTAATAATTTATTTTATTAACCATAAATAATCACTGACACATCACTGAGCAATTTATTGCTATTCTCCTGTTTGGCTATTTCTATGATCTTCTCTTGATTGAGATATTGAACTCTTTTTCACCTTATGCATGATTCTTATTCTTTAGATTTCATTTTCCTTTCTGTATTAAAACGGCTTTCTTCAACATGGCACAGCATATTTTAGATCTGTTCAGTGAAAATCCAATGAAAAATACAGAATCAACTCTTAAATACTGCTTTCTTCACAAACAACAACCTCCAAGAGCAGAAGTCTAAAATTAATGCTCATGTGATTCCCACTTTGCTATAAATCTGATCAAATCCAAAAGGTATGATCCAAGTTATGAGCAACATCCTTCTCCTTTGATTCCCCCTATAGAATAGATCTTAAAGTTTACCTTTTCATACCTTTCATAAATCTCTTATGTTTTGTTTTTATATTGTTCTTAATATTCTCCAACTTGCCAAACCTCTATTCCTCTTAACAACAATGGCAAATCTGATAAATCTGCTGGTTGTATTGCTGTGACTGTCCCAAAACATTTTGCCCTTGAACCGAATTTTCAAGCACACTTTCCAAATATATACAAGCTTATTACAAAAGCACACACTCTTATATGGCAAGCACTCTGGCATCGATGACTTTCTCGCACATACTCCTCTGATCTAGCAGATTTCAAATCAGGAAAGACCCTTATCAGCTGACATCTGCTAATTCACTCCAAATCCCTTCCCTTCTTCAATAATCTTAAAGATGGATTTCACAAGATGAGATATCTCTGCAACCACTTCTTACATTTCACTGGAAAATGGTTTTCTAAAGACTAGAGAACTCCATTGAAAAGAAAAGTTGAAAACATGAGAAAAGCTTCTGTCAGTTTGTGCCACAAATATTTTTATATAAAAACTGCTTTCAGCATAAAAGGATCACTCCGATCTGCAGCACTCTCTTCACAAACAATCCATTTCTACCTGCTAATGCAGCAATCTATAATCCGTCTTCAGCACAAATGCTAAAGCTCAGCCATCTTTCCTACCCACACTGATTATGTCAACAACTTCTTCTAAAGTGAGTGCCAACAAGTCTATCCACTTTCAGTCTGCAAACATGCCACTCTATTCAATCAACCTCTATAAATTCTAAATCACTTTCTTCACACTCTTAAAGTTCACATGATTTGCTAGCATTCTTTCTATCAACAACAGATTATATAACAAACCTTGGACAATACAATCTTTTTTATTATTTTTAATCAGAAAACAAACTTACTTTTCACTTATGGTGAAATATTTCAGTTGATTTTTATTGATTTTTGACCAAGTGATGATACACAGGATGAAAATAAAATTATTTTGAGTTAGTTTAGTTATTCCAAATAAATACATTTGTATATATATTTGATATCTAAAAAAAATAGCAGTTTCAGAGATGGAATCACTAAAGCATCACAAGAAAAATAAAGCAGATGACTCAATATTGATTGTTTTTGTACATATATACAAATATATGCATAGAATCAAAATATTTATTCAGAAATAATTTTATTTCCCTATGTTAATAATATTTTCACTTTCAATCAGTCTGCTAAAAAATAAAGCTTAAAGTATTATTTAATCTGAGAAGTTTTTTCTTTGCAAGAAAGAGAAAACATTCTCAAATTGCATGCCAGAGATCTTTTATAAGCAGCTTTTAAAATATATCAATAAGTATGGTCTTCTAATAACTAACCCTTTAACATATAACATGAAGAATTTTTCTTGTTAAAACAAAAACAAAGAAAAATTATAATAAGAAAGATTAAACTTGATTATGATTTAGCAAAGATTATAAATATATTCATTGATAAAAACAGGTCAAATTATAAAATGTAATCATTATTTTAATAAAACCTTCCTTAGCATTTAAAAACAATCAAAACATTGTGACAATACTCATTATTAGCATTGTATACAGCATTTATTTATACAAGTAACATTAATAACAAAATATATTATTGAAACTTATTTAATATCATGGAGTTCACTTTTTTTTTTCATTTCGTGGGCAGAGGACAAATATATATTTGTTTACTGAACACTTAATTACTTTTAGATGGAAATGTTAGTGTAATGAAAAATCCTCATCAACAACTGTGAAACAAGAGAGTTTATTGCTGAAAGTATCAATAGTTATAAAGTTAACTCTGGAATAAAACTTGTCTGATAATATTGAACAGTTTGCATCAGGTCAGAGACTGTTATTCATCTATTTATCAAATAAAAAATTGAATTTACTTACACCAGTTCATCAATATTTAACAAGAAAAGCTATTTCTAACCTTAGTGAACGCAATAAATTATGCAAAAAGAATAAAGACATGTATCTTGCTACATTTTATGGTTCATCAAATAAATTCCAAAAAGAATAAGTTAATACAGAAATTATTTCTATATTTTACTGCAAAAATAGTGCCAGGCTGGATTTCTCTTTTAGACTCATTCTCAAATGGATTTATCAAAGAATGTCTATCTTCAGATCTAGTCTTCCAAATTTCCATAAGTAATAATTGATATGATGTATGCTAGGATAATCTAGACTTGTGAAAGGTTAGCTTTCTACTGGCAGTACTTAAACAACTAGGAACTAATGACAACTTCATATAATGGATGTAAGTTTAATTGGCATATATATATATTTACTAAATCATCAAACAGAAATAGAATATTACCAAACTAAAGAATATATTGATAGAAACAGTAGTTTTTGTTTGTTAAGCTAAAAAAAAAAGCAGCAACTATATATATTTTCTTTTAATAAAAAAAGAAGAGAAAAATTCTCTCTGTTGTTCAATATTAAAAACCACATCAAATTCAGTCTATTATCTTTTTTAACATTCACATTTTAAAGAGAAATGGAAAGAAGATTATTTTGATATCAGAATATTAAAACAATACTATCTTAATCTGCTTTTTCATAATTAAGATGGAGTATATGTTTTATTCCCGTTTGTGAAAATGAACATTTTAATCTGGCACATTGTTAAAGTCATTCCTATAAAAATGATGACAAAAATAAATTTAGAAGCCAATTTGCAGTTGTAACTTTTATCACAATTCATAGATGATTATTTTATGAGTATTAGCATCATCAATCAGAAATAAATAATAAGCTTCAGTTGAGATTTGAATAGCTTTTCTAGTCTAACAGGTAAGGAGAGGAGTTATGAATTAAAATAGATTAAATATTAATTTTTAAAATTGTAATTCAAATATTATTTAATATTACTAGGTTTATGTCCCTCCAGATTCATTGCTATATGTTTTATGTAAATTAAACTGCATTAAAACTTTTTTACATAAAAATTACCTAGTTCACAGATCGATTAATTACTCTATTATACAGAACAAACTATTTCAGTTCTGATATCATTAAAAAAGTAGGAGGTTTAAAAGTCCTAATCTTGCTATTCATACTAATTTGGTGAAACTTCTTACTATAGACCGAAGAAAACTTTTATTTCATATCCAAAGAAATCTTATCTTAATCAATAGAAAAAAACTAGTAAAAATCCATGTTGTCAACAATACATCAGTATTTGTATCTCATATCAGAGTAGTAAACCTAAACTCTCAACACCTGAAGTTCATTCCAAAGTGTTAGATATTTACTAAAATATAACTGCATATAAAAAATTCAGGCCAAAGCAAATGAGATCTATAGTTCTTACTCTTAGTCATTAGTTTTTATATATAAAATCAATTATTACCAAGTAAATACTTTGTTTAAGCAATCACTTGTCTACCACTTAATATAAGAGCTCAAAATGTGATAACATAGTCATTACAGTAAATTCCTATTTCAACAGTTGATAGGTTAAAAAACTAAAGATCAATTAGTTTGATGTCCTCAAAGATTATGCCTGTATGTATATTGCCAAACCTATGTAGGATCTAATTGAAAAGAATGAAAGTGTTTATTTCAAACTCTCTATTTGCTACAGACAAATTACAATATATTTGTAAACTTTGATTCTAGAGTTATAAACTGAATGATAGTAGTATCCTGTAGGTTTATCTATTCAGCTAATTTAATCAGATTGTGCCCTTTATAAACATTATGTCTTTGCAAACAATTCTTATAATATTTGTGTTTTATGTATATATTGATTAAAAATCTACATAAAACTCATCAAGAATTTGCCATATGAATATTTTTACTACATCAATAAAAGATATCAGATAATAAATCCTAAAGGCTGATTGCTCAATTATATTTTTGAAATTAATATAGCATCATTTATACAAAAATTCAAGTCTTTTTTTTTGGACTTATAAAAAAGTGTTTTCACAGACTGTGTATAAGGTAAAATAGATGTAATTATAACTTATTTGATATGAATTACATAATTGTAATTTCAATGTAGGGAGTCTTTTTAAATACAAAATTAAAAGAATTCTAAACTGTTTACACATACTCAGATTAATTTGGGAAATATTGAATTTCATTTATAAATGCTTATAATATAGTTTCCAAACACCAAGAAAATGTACTTTTAAGATAACTGCAATATTTCTAAAATCACTTGATCATATATAGGTCTTTTTTTGTTTTGGTTTCTTTTGTACATATAAAAGAGTGAATACCAATGGAATTGGGTAGATTTGCAATAAATCAATATCAGGATTTAAAAATTATGATTTTCTTGATTAAAACTAAAATGACAGGTTACTTTGATGGTGTTTGTGGGTGACTTGTGTGCTCATTGTTAGTTTGATTCTCATTGGGTGCCCCACACTTTTGGTCTTGTACTAAACTAAGCTAAGCTTATTAAATGTTTGCTAAAGAATTACTTATATTAACTAAATAATTACTTATATTAAAAATATTTCTTATTTCTACCTATTGTTTTATTAATCCTTAATTTTAAAAATAAAAGACATCTACAATGTAACAGAGTTCTGATTTTCTGAAAGACTTGAGATTGTTTCTTCTGACAAATGTCCTTTTGAATCCTAGGACATTATTTTTCACTATCTGTATTTGGAATCTGCCTTGACAAATTTTCATTTTCAACTATTTTGTGATATTTTTTGTTTTTTCATTCTCTCAAACATATTTTTTTCATTCTGTTATTTTTTTATCTCTAAATTTTTGGTACATAGCCCAAGGAAAATAAATGTTAAGAAATATTTATTATAATTAATATCAATGAAAAACAAATTGTGCAAGACAGAAAAAAATGAAATAATCAAAATAGACTAAAAATGAAAAATGAAATTTAAGAAAAACAGAAATACGAATAATTGAACAGTGAAAGAAATAAAAGAAATTAAAAAACAAATAGAAAGAAAGAGAAAAGGTAATAAAGAAAAAAGAATTATCAGTTGAAGATTTCTTAAATTCTTATTTCAACTTTGATATTACAGTGTTTTTAAGGTATATCCCCACAATTATCCAGAACTTTTGCTCAAAAAAGTGGATTTCCTTTTATTTGTCCTAAGTGTTGTTATTTTGGAGAATTTATCTGTAGCCACTAATATTTTTCTCTTCTTTTTAATTTCTTTTCTCCCAGATTATTCTTTATTTCAACTTCATTTGGTCATCTAAATCAATTTTGATTTTATATCCGGTAAGGATTATTATCTAAAAATTCACACTTCCTCATGTTATTTTTACACTTTCTCTGTCCTTCTGT
Organism: Doryteuthis pealeii; assembly: GCA_023376005.1. Classification (NCBI taxonomy): domain Eukaryota; kingdom Metazoa; phylum Mollusca; class Cephalopoda; order Myopsida; family Loliginidae; genus Doryteuthis; species Doryteuthis pealeii. The sequence goes on from CM042162.1 coordinate 53,724,641, forward strand.
AGATTTTTTTGTCTCTTTCCACTCTACAACCACTTTTATATTAATTAAACCATACTTCACCTGTCTATTTGCCTTTCTATTATACTCTCTGTCTTTCTTTTTAGTTTATTAACTTTTACCCAATACATTCACTGACATATCATTTTATTCTTTTCTACATTACTTTTTTCTTTAATTCTGCCACTTAATCTCTATTTTACTCAATGTAATTTAGAATAGGAAGCTTAAAACAGGTGTTACAAATTAATTCAAATCATTGTATTAATTATTTGTATTTAAAGTTATAAATTGTTTTAGTTCGTTCAATTTAGCAAAAGTTGAATAGTTAACCAATACACATTTAATTCTATTTATCTGTATTTTACTATATCAGGCTTAAGATTGGAAATTTACATAACATTTTTATTTTGATTCATTTTTCTCAACTAAAATAAAATATTACAAAAAAAATTAGCTAATTACATTTTCATTTGAGTATTTTAATATCTAGAAATGTGGTTAAAATTGTCCTATATTGTTATAATTTCAAATTATTATAAAAATTCAAGCTATCATATTTTCACTGTACAAATCATTGCATGAAAAAAGAACTGGTATTAAACTTTGACTATAAGCATTGTAAGTAAAAAGCAAAAAAAATTATGCATCACTTTGTTAAGAAAAAAAAAGGTTAAGATAAACAGAATGTTCTCCTTATTATGTTACATATCTATTTTTCTCACTTATATTCAATTAAAAGGTATGATAAATGTGAATAAGAATACAGAAATTCTTGATGATATCAGAAGTTATTTTAATCTGACAACACTAGTGTGTCTTGTTTGTAATAAAGATATACAGAAAAATCAAAATCACATGAATCATAAATAGATGCATTTCTTTCCTCACAGATAATGCATCTTAAATGGTATCTAAAATATAACACTAAACCTGAATAGGTGACCACTTAGAAACTGCCACCATCTTTTATTGTTATACATTGTTTTGTATGTGACATAATCCATAACTAGTTTAAATCTTAAGGCATCATTTCTTCTAGGTTAGCAATAGAAAATGATATAATGAAATATGTTCACCAAACAAAACACTATCAGTTTTAACAGTTACTATCTTTCATGAGAACTCAGCAATACACCTTTCAGTGGTGCTAATGATAATGACATTTATTCATTATATTCGATTCTCCAGACAATGAATAAAAAGGTATTTATATAACATGTCTGTGGCATTTTTTTTGTCTTGGTATACTTTTAAAATGTTAAACATTTATCTTTGAGCAAATATTTTTTCATATTTTTACATCAATCCATATAAAAATACAAATATAATGACAAAAATCTTACCATTTTAATTCAACTGTAAACTTGCTGCTTTATCTAAGAACAAATTCTAATTCAAGCAAGACATGAGACATATTCTATCTTACTAAGATTTACTGAAACTTCTAATTGATAATGCAATTGTAGATGGACAAGGATTGGAAGCAAAATGAATTATCTAAGCTTAAGATTCAGACATTAATGAGTATCAGCAATATTGTATAGATATAGTCAACTTCTCTCTCCACTCACACACATACACACTTTAACTATTATATTTACTTTCTTCTAGCCCCAGGATTTCACCAAATTCTGATACTTACCAGCAAGATAATTCAACCTTTTTTTTCTGACTATATAAACATATTACGTAAAATTAAGTATCTGAATCCACTATGAAATGTTTGTAGTAAATCTCAATGACCATTAATGTTTAAGTTTTTCAGAACACCTTTTCTATTTTCATAAAATGAAGTTCTTCAGAATTTTAGTTATGGTAGAACTATTGCTTGAGGAAAGTAGATAATTAATCAATGGAATTTGATTATTCAATGAGAGATTATTTAAAAGCTTACAAATTAATGCCAACACACTTAACCAATCATCAACTCTTCAAATGAGTTATACTGCTGTAATATTGTCTTCAAATATTTTAACAAGGTGTTGTCAAGTTAAGAGCAGCACTTTTCTTTTTGTATTCCTATATTTAAAAGATTAGGTAAGTAATAAAATCATAATACTACATCAGTAATAAGCATAAAATATATAAAGTCCCATTTTGCACTTTCACTAAACAGGGTTTGAAATTTGAAATTTATTTTATTTTTTTATTTTGACATTCAGCATAAAAATAGCAACCAACAGAAAGAAATGAAAATAGTGTGTGAATAGATTCATAACTCTTATCATTTAATCACATATGACAATTCATGAATGCATTCGATACATTAGATAAAATCAACTCTATCACTGGCAATAAAAGCATCAATACTTTGTAAATCATAACAAAATGACTTGTGATTACAATGTACATTGATATGCATTGCATGTGAACTCACAACAAGGGAAATAGATTGTTAATGAGAAAATATTTCCAAGTGAAATATATATGGTTTATAATCCTACATAGACATTAATTGTAGGCCATTAGAAACTCAGGCCATCTGTATTACACATGTAAACAAGTTTTCATCAAAATAATCAATACACAATTTTACAATGTTCCTTTGAGATATAAAAATCTACAAAGGAAGAAGATTGAATTTTCTCATATAAATGACAATGATAATTGTTTGCATAAATAGATGAGTTTTTAAAAAGAAAATAAATCCATACATAAAAATTGTCATTTTATAAGCCTGAAAAATATTGAAAATAAAATATATTTTCCAGGTTAGAAATGTACATGGTTGCATAATTATATTATTCTGATTTGAATTTTGTGAAACAATCAAGTCCATAGTTATATGGAGAGCTCTGAAGAAACTGACTGCTTTATGCAATACTAAGACAATTTCTTCAGGATGATTGTAAGTCACTACTTTAATTTTAGCTACATCTGCAAATGCAGAAAAAAATTGACTGAGCAATATATTAAACTAAAATATTCAAAGCATCATCAATGGACAATTATGAATAATACAACACTTGAGGGCATTTGATATATTCCTACCCTTCTACCAAATGTTTTACTTAATGTAATACATATCCATATTACCACTAGATACTTATTAAAAGTATATGAAAACTGTATGGTTTTGAAAGGCTTATAATAAAAATTAATCCAAATTGTACAATTTTCATACAGTTTTAATAAGTATCTACTGGTAATATCTGTTAGATCCACACATTACAAAACATTTAGTACAAAAGTAGGAATATATCAAATACCCTCAAGTCTTGACTATTGTATCCAGGATTGTTCATTGGTGTGCACTTGATAGCGTTATAGAATTTAGTAGTTCTTAACTGTCTTTTGAAGTTTAAGATGAAATTTTTCCTTCTCCAAGTTTGATCATTCTAGTAATTCAAAACTTCATATTTTTCAACTAGTGAAATAAATTCATCAGCAGTGGTTTCAATAGAGAGTTGATATTTATTATAGATCCTATAAATGCTGTCCCAAATGGGGAAAAACATTTTTAACAAAATATGTTGATGGTAACATATTTCCAAAACTTGGCACTTAGGCCTGAATTTCAAATCTTCAAGCATTTGATTCATATTTATAAATGTTGTATTTCTATTTACTTCAAAACATATACTGTACAAAAATGAAAGGTAACTAATGAAGTAGTAACTAGTATCTTGTAGAAAACAAATGGAACTTGTAGTCTGTTCAATTGATACAGTTTATAAGTTAGATAATAACAGATAGTATTCCTTAAGGACATATAAAAACTATCATTAACCCAAACCAGAGATAGAACACAACACTTTGCAGTTTTCAACCCAAACAAACAAAAACTACAAGTACTAAACTAAATTCTTGTGCAGGTTTCAGCATCTATAATTTTCCACAGAATCAATTAGAGCCACAGCACATTAAAGCAAAGTTATTTCATTGTATAACAAGGTTAACTCAAGTTTCTTCCTCAGATCTCTCAGACTGCAGAAGCTAACATTTGGTTAAAAGAAATTATGTCAAAGTTTTTTTTTCTTTGATGCCTTGAATTTTTAAAAAGAAAAAAGTTATGTAAGAGTAAATAATTATTTGTCATGCTAGAGACTATTCAATTTTTCTACCAGTTTAGTATCACTATTATCAAAACTTCTGAATAAACCTGCAGATCTACCCTAAATATAATCAAGTCAGGAGCACTTACAGTGACAGTTTATACAATAAACAGCAACATTTTGTGAATATGGACGTTGATTTGAGACTAGAGAAGTTACTGAAATAAGTTTTATTTTCCAAAGTTTTATTACGGATGTTGGAATGTTTTAACTAATTTGTTAATTCAAATTATCATTTTCAAGTTTTAAGTCAACAAAATAAAAGTGGTAGAAGGAAAGCTATCTAATATTTAATAAGCTCAACTTAATTCAGCACAATGCCAAAGGAATCAGGTTTTTAGAATATGTCACATATTCAAGAATCACCAAAGACTATTGTGATATTTTTGAATTGAGGATTATCTATCTTTAGGAAGATATGTGTAAACTTTCTTATTTTTTTATTTAGTATTTTTCAATACTATAAACAATTCTAAATAATTAACCCCTTCCATCTTCCTCTGCAGAGGGACAAGACTCCCCCAATGGGGCCACCTGTTTGCCATGGGTAGTGACCCATGATGCTTAAGGACGGAATCCTGGTGGATGAGGAGTCCATGACATGCACCACTCCACTTAGGTCCTTACATAGGCTAGACAGGTGGTCAGAGAGGCCCCCTCTGATCAATCAGCTGGTCATCTCAAGCCCTAGCACCTATATGATTGTTCCAACCCTATTGCTCTTATGGCAAGCCCCAACCCTTTTTTTATCATATGGGTGCTAGAAGGTGGTGGCTGAGGGTCTTCATGTCATGGAAATGATGTTAAACTCTATCTGATGGTGAGGTTCCAGTTCTGGAGGTTTGGGGAATGTGGATCACCATTTCTCCCTGGTCCACTCTAACCCAGAGGGGTAGTACCTGTTAGGGTCCCACCTATGGTTTAAATAGAAAAATGTGTTTATAAAAAAATTGAGTATCAATTAAGAATGAATTTAATTCAAGACTTTGTTGGCATTAAATGACCCACTGAGGCTGATATGCCATAAAACAAAAACCAAGCTAAACCCTTCCATCTTCCCCAAAAGTAAATGATACTTTATAAAACAGGCAGGATTTACTAAGTGGCTTTTAATGAAAATCTGCTTCAACCAATAGGATTGAAACTTTCAGAAATTTATTCTTACCCATTGGTCAATGATTTGTGCAAGTATAAGCTGATTCAAGTTATATAAGCCCAATCTTATTATTTAATAGCTATACCTCATATTCAAAAGCCTTTAACCTACTTCATCTACTGGATAAAGAATAGTTTAATATTAACCAGAGAATGATAAAATAGTGCAAACTAATAGGTATCTCATTTTCTAGACATCTAAACCATATATTTAATAAAATTATGCATACATATATACTTATGCTTATAGGTTTAAAAAACATGAGTGTGTGGATGTGTTATATATATATAAAACAATGAAAAATAGCAAGAATACATTTCTAAGTGGATATGTATAGAGGAAATGTATTGATGTATTATTAAATAATTCTTACATGAAAATTTTAAAAAATGAATGATAATAATTAGCAGTTATCAGAAACCTCTTTTTATACATTTAGATAAATTTCTTTCTCTCCAAAAAGTTATAAAAACAGCAAAATAAGGCAAAAACTTATTAATATTTGTTTTAATTATGAAGAGACTTTCAAATAAATTCATAGATAATTTGCCATTTTTATATTAATTTACTCAAACATAAACATTTGCCTTGATATGACTATATGTATTTAGGCACATAATTTATGCATTTCTCAGCATATGTTCTCACAAATATTGAACTTCTGATTGATTTTCTGCAGCATGAACCTATAAATCCATTTAGCATTTTTTTCTTTTTTTTTTTTTTTGACAATAAAGTTCAGGGCAGATTTTCATCAGCTCAGCAATTATTTATTAGGTCACCCTTTAAAATTAGGACTTTGTGAATTGATCAATAACAATAACAAGATCAAATGGAAAATAATTATTTTTGACTTGCTTTCTAAAATATCCAAGCCTTATATATTCATATTATATTGAATAGCTTGACAAATACTATTGGAAGTAACCTTAAAATATTTAGCATTTTAAATAAAAGTACCAGAACAGTATATAGATATATACAAAAACAGCCTAAGGCCCACTCAAACTTTAAAGAGTTACATAGTATAAATCCCAATAACAATTTTTTTAAATTCAGATTTCATTTATTTATATAATATTTTAACAATCTAATTTGAAAGCAAAGCATACCTACAATTCTTTATAGCTATGTATACTAACCTAAAATCAGCTAACAAAGTTTAAACAATGAATTGATTTCCTGTGAACAATAAAATGTCCAGTGAATGATAATTTCAATGCTTTTAACAGGCAGTAAAAACTTATTGAATATTTTTTGTTTTATCATTTTTCAAATTCAAATAGAAAGGAAAACAGAATTGCTAGGAAAAGTTTTTATTCAAACATAACATTTTTCAATTTTATATTAAACTAGATAATATCTATTAAGGTATTATTTCAAATTCCTTTAATTATTTGATGAATTGGAATTCATAAAGTCTTAATTCAAATAACAAAGTAAAAGCACCTAAAATCTTAGTCTATCAAAAATCTTAGTCTTTGTAAAAAAACTTAATTATTTAACCATTTTACATATTCACTGTAAATAACATTACATATGAACCTTTGATTTGTTGTTTACATGGTAGTCATCCCTCTGATTAATTCCTGGTAATAAGTTGAGTATCTAATATGAGATCTGATTAAAAATATATAGATATAGTATCTTTTTACATCTAACACAAACATAATATCTATTACTATTTCCCTCTTAAAATTAACAAATATTTTACAGTGCAATAATAGAATGGACAATTACAAAAAAAATTATTACGGTTTTGAAAAACAGTGCAATATTTTTTACTAAAACAAATTTGATACAATACATTGTGTGTGTATGTATGTATGTACATACATGTAGAAATAGAAAGAAGGGTATATAAACTTTTTACTTTAAAATGGACATAACCCACTTTTTGTAGGTATTATAGATCCTTACCTACAAAGTTGGGTTCATCAAAGGAAAAGAAAACAAATTTATAATGGATACAAAAATGTAAAACAATGAAATAAATAATTTTTGCAGGAAAGTAAGGATTAAGCATAGTATCAAGATGACACATATAAATTAGATAATGAAACATGTATTCAGTATTAAGTGAATGGATAATTACATTAAATATGACAAGAGTGAGAGAAAGCAAACAATCTAGGATTTTAAAAGGCAATCTGTTTCATTATATCATAGAATAGCAAATGCTATGATACAATTTTCTATCACATTCTGTAGAGGATTATATATTATTCACAAAATTTCCTTTTTCCACAGGGATGATCATTGTTTGGGAGGATTATATTCTGATAACCTCAGAGATGTTCATCAAATTCTAATACAATACAGGGTTTTACAAATGGATGGTTAAATCTTTTTGCAAGTCAATAAAGATAGACTTTATCAGATTATTAAAAGAAGAAACATTCTATGGCCTTCCAACTTGCCACAGTCGAAGACTGATAAGTTAGAACATGAATTTTTCAAATCAACATAACTATAAAATGCTAATATTTTTCCAGAAATGAATATTGGTTAGGGGAATATGCTAATAAAAACAACAGAGTAAAAATGTACACACCAGTAACCCTAAGAAATGCTACAGATTAACAATCAAATCATTAAGATTCAAAGAAAGGTGTTACAAAAATAAATGATTTTCAACAATTTTTTTCTTTAAATAAAATGTTTTAACAAAAACATTTTGACAAAAATCAATTAAAAAAAAAAACATTGTTTGAAAAATAAAAAAAAGCCATTCTTATTTGAAAGTTGTTTGAGGATATTTAAAATCTGATCTTTAACAATATACATATATATTAGCAGACATGCATGTCAGTATGGTTATTGTATATAGGAAATAGACTTGACAAATAATTCAAAACTTGGACCCATTTTGTGCTAAAACCCTTGGTAAAGGGTTTAAATACATCTCTTCTCCATCTATAGATAAATAGGGCAAATTGAACTCTCTAGCCTCGTGGGTAGGTAAACCGGTCTAGAAGAAGGAAAACTGAATTCAGACCCCAACATGTCAGCATTGGCCTGAGAAAAACCATGAAGAGGACCTTGAAAGCCTGAAAAGACTATAAACCATATTGGGGTACTTCCATGTCAAATCATCCAGAAAAAAGTAAAATTGTCACCCACCCCTTCAATTTTCTGAAATTTTGTACAGTTGTGGATTATGTTAAAATTAAACACTCCCTAAAATATAAGCTTCCAATTCCAAAAATTGGAGTTATGTCGATTTTTGGCTCTCCAAATTTGAGGGTGGGGAGGCGATTTTTTGTAATATATTTTTGTCTGTAAAATGAGTTCTAGAGCTTCCCTACTCCTAAAAATTGGTTTATGAAAGCATTTTTGCCCAAGGAATCCAAAAATGCTATAATAAAAGTCTTAAAGTCAACTAATTTTAGGTTATGGATGATTTCTGATTTTTTCATAACAAGATCAATATCCCACTATATGGCACTGCATCTATGACAAAAAAAATTTTTTATTAATATTTCACATATATTTGTACCAAAAAATAGTTTGATTTTTTCTCCAAACCGAAGCTACAACATAACTTAAAACTGGTTAACTTTCATTAAAAGGACATTTGTGATAGCATTTTTGGATTCCATAGGCAAAAATGCTTTTATAAACCAATTTTTAGGAGTAGGGAAGCTCTAGAACTTATTTTACAGAAAAAAATAGATTACAAAAAGTCACCAATTTTTGCGACCAACCACCCTAATTTGGAAAGCTAAAAATCGACATAACTCTGCCAACTTTTGGAATTGGAAGCTCAAATTTCGGGGATTGTGCAACTTTAACATAGTCCACACCTGTACAAAATTTCAGAAAAATTGAAGAGGGTGGGTGACATGGCCTGGATGATTTGACATGGAATTACCCATTAGGGAACCAAAAAAGTTTTTTTTCAGTTTGTTAAATAAAAATGAAAGGCTCTTATTTTTATTTTTTGATATTAATTCTATTGAACATCACATTTACGTTTGTGTTCTATTATCTTCTGCCACTTTTCAAGCAATTTCATAATTCTATTCTTCAAGAACATTTGATCTTCCTTAGAAAAGTACTGCTCTAACTGCCTTTTGCAGTTTTTTAGTAATTGGATTTTTTTCATTATGAAAATTCTATGAAATAATTGGTAATCTGAAGGTGGAATATTTGGTTATTCATGACAGATGAGTAAAAACTTCTTGTGTGGTCATGAAAGCAACATGCAGTCTCATATTATCCTGATGTAATATTATATGGTGATTCATATTATTTACTTTTATGATCTCTTTCATTCTATATTGTTGTAAAGTTTCCACTTTTTGTCACATGTCACAATTTGTTTCAAAAACAGAATATTTAAACAGGGTTCAAAACACTTTTTAGTTAGTTACTTTTTAGTTATCTATGGAAGATATACATCAAAGCAATTAACCAACCTGATGCAAATGATTTTCCATATTTAATTTGTATATATATAAAGTATTTGGGCTATCTTCTACATCATATGATATTGATTATTTTCAAGTAATCTTTTGATTTGATTGCTATCTGTATCAGCTGGTCTACCCAATGTTTGAGTATTTTTCAGTGATAAATCTTTATTTTTAACACATTCAGTCCTTCACAGTACCTTCTCTATAAAATGCAAAAATCTTTTATTGCCTTTCAGTCACATATTTTCATTTTCTTAAAATAAAAATGCATTATATGGTGAAAATGTGCTTATTATCTACCATTTTCAATAACAGAAGCAACAAACAAAAATACATTAACAAAAGCTAACAACAAAAACATAATATATATATATATATATATATATATATAGTATTCATTTGAACATAAATCATAAACTGACGTTTATAAATTTAAAAAGTACTTCCACAAAATGCACCTCGCATTATTTAAGATTGATGAACCAAAACATAATATATAAACATCAGTGTCTGATGGAATATATTTTATTCAATTTGATTTAAATAAACTGGGCATATTCCCTATGGCTTGTATATTTCAATTGAATTTATGTGCTGGGTATGACTAAATTGCCCTTGGTGGTGAGGCTCCAGTCCTATAGCTCTGGGGGAGTGTGGAACCACTCCTTTATTGCTATTATTCTCAAGTACACTCTCAGAGTGTGTGGTTGTACATGTTAGGTTTCCATGTATGAGAAGTATTAAAAAAACTTCATATTTACTATAAAGGATAACTTGTTATTCAATATCATGTTAAATTGAAAGCTTTAAGTAAAATTGTCTCTGTATTTTTCATTGAAGCTTCATGTTAAATGATATAATAACAATAAATTATCAAAAAACAAACTAATGACAAGTGTTACCATTATGAAAGATGTAGGTGCAGTGAAATGCAATAAAGATTAAGGTGAAATAATACTAATCAAAAATGGTTGTCCAATATATGTAAATATATAAATAGATCAGTAAGTGAATTTATTGCTTCTTGGACAATTCTTTTCCTCATTTAAGAGTTTTAAGTTCTTGAAACTTTTATTTTCATAGATAATGACAGTGAGAAATAGAAACATGTCTAATAGAAACTATGATATTACATGTCAAGTACACATGAATATATAGAAATTAATCCTCTAGTTATATTATGGAACTAAACTTATTTTCATAGATAATGTATTGACCCTTTCTAAATGATGACTTTCCTTTAGTAAATATCTTCATTTATTCTTATCATATAGACTAACAGAAAATGATTTGTCATTCATTTATTATGACTTATATATGTGGCAATTCCAATTTAATACGTGACCATCTTATACTGTAGAATTCAATAAACAGAATATAGGATTAGGATTGGCTAATGAAATTGGTAGATAATATAATAAAAACTTAATTATATGAGAGATTAACTAATTACTAGTGTTTCCTAAATTCAATCATTAAATATAAACCAACAATGGAAAGGAATATTATTTTAAACATTGTTCATCAACACTGTCTCCTTTATATTGGCTACTACAACTAAAAAAAATATGAAATATTGTATTGATATATTTTCTTATAAATTAGCAAATGTGTTTTCTCATCTGGGATTTTGACGTTTTAAAAATTAAAACTAAAGAGAATCAACTAAAACTGATAAAGTTTGTAATACTGTGATGGGGGAGAGGCTTTTTTTTATCTTAGTTTATGATGTAAAAAATCAGAAAAAGAACTTTGTAATTCTCTATTATGTTAACTATCAAAATATGTTGTTCTTTCCTTACATATTTGTTTTTGTTTTGGGTGGTTATGTTTAGGTTTTTTTTGTTTTTTTTTGTAATAGATGTCCAGCCTCATGAAATATAGACACAGGGACAAATATAAACCTCAATGTATATATATATATATATATATATATATATATATATATATAACAATACCCACTAAATATGTTTTATAGATTGATAGATGTGAACAGACTGAGATAAATAAGTATATAATACCACATGAATTGATTGCTGCTAAGATAACATTCTTCATCCATAAATTGTGATCACATCATTTTCAGCAACTCAGTTTGATAACAGCCACTTTTTGGTAATATTAAGTTGGATAGCAGTTTAAATAGTGAAAATTGGAAACTAATAACAATGATTTGATAGAGATACTAATAATGGCAGTATCACAGCAATCTGTAAATTACTGATTAGTCACTGAACAGCACATGTCATAAACTGATCAGTCATTGATCTGTGCATATCATAATCTGATCAGTCACATGTCCTAAACTGATCAGTCATTGATCTGTGTATGTCATAAACTGATCAGTCATTGATCTGCGCATGTCATAAACTGACCAGTCATTGATCTGCACATGTCATAAACTGACCAGTCATTGATCTGTGCATGTCATAAACTGACCAGTCATTGATCTGCACATGTCATAAACTGACCAGTCATTGATCTGCACATGTCATAAACTGACCAGTCATTGATCACGACATGTCATAAACTGATCAGTCATTGATCTGTGCATGTCCTAAACTGATCAGTCATTGATCTGTGCATGTCCTAAACTCATCAATCATTGATCTGCACATGTTTTAAACTGACCATTGATCTGTGCATGTCATAAACCGATCAGTCATTGATCATAGCATGTCATAAACTGACCAGTCATTGATCTGTGCATGTCCTAAACTGATCAGTCATTGATCTGTGCATGTCATAAACTGACCAGTCATTGATCTGCGCATGTCCTAAACTGACCAGTCATTGATCTGCACATGTCATAAACTGACCAGTCATTGATATGTGCATGTCATAAATTGATCAGTCATTGATCTGAACATGTCATAAACTGACCAGTCATTGATCTGTGCATGTCATAAACTTTGGAGGATCCGATTTAGTACCTGCATAAAGATATTTTTCAAGCCTCAACACCAATAATAAATGCAGCTTCTTAAGTAATAAAAAATAATAAAGATAAAATATATAATAAAATTAAACAAAATTATGATTTAACAAATACCCTACAACATTAAAACCTTTTTAAAAATCTAAATAAAATCAAACTATAAAGTCTATAAAACATGGCCTCCAAATATTCAACTTAACAAAATTATTATAAGGTTACTCCTCAAATATAAAAGCCTTAAATTAACAAAGTTATTAGGATTACTTCCAAAATATTCAAGTCTTAAGTTAAAATTATAATAAAGAATAATATCCATTCTTCAAAGTAAACAAAGGTACAAATATACATTAAAAAAACTGCTAGATAATAACAACAAAAGAAACAATTAAAGAAAGTAAACAATCAAAATATAACTTGCTACAAATAATCACTTTTATTCAGTATAATAAAAGCTGATGCAAGGTACTATACAGATTAACAATAATATGTTGAAATCAATAAATATTTTCTGATCAATACACAAGCACACACACAAGTGTGTGTGTGTGTGTGTTCTGTAAAATGTGCATGTAATCAGAATTAGAATAATAAAAAAGAGTAAATTGAGGATATTTAAATGCATTTTTAATATCTTTAATCTTCAACTGTATAAAAATATAGTCCAAAGACTAAAAGGCAAATGAACAAAAAATCATTACAAGTAGAATAAAATTGTCCAGAAGTTGCTCCAAATTAACACAATATAAAAATAGCATTTCACATAATGACTTTCTCAACCAATCTAATCTGTTCCCTACAAATTTTAAAACCATTTTCTGGGAACCTATTTACAGATATAGAGTGGAAAATTGAGATCAAACCAGTAACCATCAGATGCTGAAGTAACCTCAATCACTCAGAACAGCATACAAATTATACCTCACAAATCTATCAATATGTATTAAGCAAACACACAGACACACAATAAAGAATTTCAATAAATACTTTTCTTGGTCAGAACCAAATGTGCATTCTTATATTTTTGCATGTCATCTCATCATCAGCCAGAAGAAAAGGAAACATTTTTCTTTCTTCCCCTCGGTCTTTTTTGCTTTTCTTTTAAATATGACTTCAACTTCCTGGCTTTTGTGCTGGGTGGTGTATAAAATAAACCAGCACAGCTCCAGGATGTCTTCCCTCCAGGCAGCATTGACTCCACATCTAAGGGTAAGGTATTGGTTTAATGCAGGGCATCTAAATGGGACTGGCAACAGAACTTAACTATTTTTGGCACCACCCCCTGGAAGGATTGTTTCCTTTGGGTTCCCACATTAAAGTGATGTTGTGTCACATTCCAACACCAGGGTTGGGGTAAAAACTACCTACCTGTAAGAACATATTGTTACCGGATTTCACAATAAAAACATTTGTGGAAAACTAAATTAGGGGTTGGATTGAACTTTCAGAACAAAATATTTGTTACTGAATCATAGAAATCTAATTATATATATATATATATATATATATATATATATTATATACATAATACTAATAATATTATTAGAGGAAAAATAAAGGGTCTATCATGGTTTCAATCAAATTGAAATTATTTTTTCAGGACTCTACCCTATGTTAACTAAGTTGATGTAATTCCTTAGTTAAATTAAAGATATTTTTTGATAATAACGGCTGAATGCTACGTTATTTTTCTCTCAATCTTTGCATGCAGCCTGCATATGAAAATTGAGAAAAAACAATGTATTGTTCCACATGTGTATTCATTCCTTAATTATAATTTCTATATTGTTATCAATTTAATTCTAATTATAAACAATAGAATTCTAATTATATTTTAGGGGTTTAATATTAATAATTCATAGTTTTTATTGTTCTTTTTTGTATTTATCCTATTTAAAATGAATAACTCTTTAAGAAAAATATTTCAATTTATTTAGTTAAATTTAGTAATGTAGTTCTAACAGTATTTTAGTGAGTCGGTCACTAAAATATGTCTACAACCTATGTCTACAATTGCAGATCGATTCCAATCTATTATTTAAAAGGTTTTTCTTATCCAGGAATTTAATTATACTTAACTTTTCTTGTAGACAAAGGTAGCATGGATCATTTAGATCCATAAGATTTAGATGTGCAGATCTTTGCTCTGAACCCTGTCTTTGATTCCAGGTAGATCTTTTCCGTGAGAATCTGGAGTCTATTTTGTGCAATTCTGGCAAAGAGTTTACTGGTAATGCTGAGTAGAGATATACCTTTGAAGTTTTTACAATCATTCCTGTCTCCCTATTCTTATAAAGGGTTATGATGATGATGGTATTCCTCATGTCTTGTGGGACAGCCCCTTCACTCCAGCACTGACAGAGAAGCTTGTGGAGTTTGTTGAGGAGAGCAGGCTTTCCACACTTTAGAACTTCAGCTGTGTTTCCATCACTAACAGGTGTTTAGCTGCAAGTTAGGCTGTCAAGCACTTTGCTTAACTCCTCAGTTGTTAGTTCTGTATCAAGCTCTTCTACTACAGGTTGTCACTAAACATGGCAGAGAATTGCATCAGAGCATTGTTGCTGGCATAGAGTTTGATGTAATGTTCTACCCAGCGGCAGTCATGTTGTTTAGGTCGATTAGTGATAATTTCTCCCAAGGCTGATTTCAGCAGAGCAATTGTATGATGTGAAGGTCCAAGTGCCTTTTTGATGCCATTATACATGCCTTTAATGTTACTGGATTCAGCAGACGATTGAATACTGCTGCAAAGCTGTAGCCAGTAGCTGTTGACACAGCTATGTGAGGTTTGCTGGAGTTTCTTGCTTGATGCCCTAAGAGCATGTAGGTTCTTGTCATTTGGCATACATTTGTAGTTGGTAAGGGTGATACGTTTTTCTTCCAAGATCGGTGTCAAGACAGATGCATTGGCTTTGAACCAGTGATTGGACCTTCACAATCTTTTGCTAAAAACTGTCAGGGCTGTGTTGTCAATGGTGGCCCATAGACCATCCCAGTACTGGTCGACAGAGCAACACTGGGTAAGTGTTTGAGAGATTCCTTTAGGGCACAGAAGAAGGCAGCAGCTATCATTATCAGCTGCTTTGATGCTATCCACATGAAGGGGTCTATTTGGTTTGATTCTGTAGATATTTTTCATCTGCAGTTTGGCTCTACAGCAGATGAGGGAGTAGTCTACACTGTGAAAGCTATGGGTTTGGAGGAGGCTTCTGAGCATGTAAAATACATGTGCTGTAACTGTTACGTAGGAGCCAACAATTCAAGCATTAAAGACATATTTGACAGTATCAAAGTCACCCCCTTCCAAAAAAAAACCCACTGAAAATCAGGGAATTAACTGAGTTTAATGAAATTTTCAGTGTTGATATGTTAATGAATGAATGTTATAATGCACTAGTTATTTTATTTAAAAACTTACACATTTTCTTTAGGTCAGTTAACTTTGACAACCTCCCCCCGCCCCATCTTTGGGGTGCAACATATATATTGGGTATTTCAGGTTGACTCTAATTATTGTATAAATAAAAAGAAAAAAACTGACGATATCAAGGAGATGAAAAATAATCTTTTTTAATTGACTGGATTTGGGAGAAAATAAATACTAAAATAGAAAAATTAAACTGAATTTTTTTTTTTTTTCAGATTTTTTGATTACTATGATGTACATGAAATATAATCCTTTTGATTATCAGAAAATAATTCCATATCTATTATGTTTCTGCTTAAATAAGGGTGTGGTTCAGTTTAAATAAGATTTAAATTAATTTTCTTCTATAGCTTACAAATTAAAACATGTTATAAATATTTTTTTACTAATGAAAATATAAATTTTAATGTTAGAAATGGACTGATTATAATTTTAAATGCATTTTATTTATTCATTAGATATAAAAAAATGTCTGACTAAAGGAATTATGAAAGCAGCTATCAGTATATATTCACATAAAAAGTTTAACATTTTATTAAATCAAATAATTCCTTGATTTTTGGTAATATTTTTTTATCAATCAGGGTTAGTGAATTAGTACTGTAAAAAAGATGTTCGACTTCTGGGTTACCATACTTTCAAAATATTGGTGGGAAAAATTACAAAAATTATAAGATTTGTATTTGTGAAAAAGAGGGTTGTTTTTCTGCAGATTTGGAACAAAAAAAAGGATATTACAAAAATATAAACATGCAAGTAATTTTTCTGCATATAGTGTATTTAATGGTTTTTGTTATTGATTTCTTAGATGAAACTGTTGTAAGTGTTTTAAAATCTTAATAATGTGTTTGTTTTAGTATGTAATTTATTTCACTCAAAGCACCCCTTTTTCATAAATTTTTCACCAAATTTAATATTTAGGATGTATTAAAAATTAATTACATATTAACTCAATTTAAAATGTCTAAAAGATATACAAATATATTATAATTAAATAATAAATGAATAGATAAAAGAATTAATAAATCTCTGCCTTTGTGCCAAAATCTATACATAGGTTAAAAATATGAGGTAGTTAAATAAACTTATCTTCTGAAACTGAATAAAGCAATTTAAACAGGAATTGTAAATAAACAAACAGTAAACATAAATTTGTACATAATTTAAATGTATGTAATTTGTATATAAATTTGAAAGATGATTAAAAATATGATTCAAATAATGAATAAATAGATAGATTTATAAAAAAAACAACAAAAAAAAACAAACCAAATCATCACTTCACTTATTTCCTTTAAAAACAGTAAATACATTGCTTTCTTGGAGTGATGGAAAAAGACATCCATTCACTTTGGCTGTCAGCAGTCTTCTCCAAATTATTAGTATTTCACTCTTTGTTAGTTTTCACACATGTATTAGCTGGTGGCATCACTGGAATCCAAGTGACAGCAATTTGATTCAGTTCTTCAGTTCTCTTCTCAGTATTCTAGCTGATACCAGTAGTGTTGTGGTATGGATGGATTCTGTCCTTCCCGGGATCTACATCTATCACTGTCACCTTTATGTTCCACAACTTTTTCAGCTCTCTGGTAAAGTCCCGTATTTGTCCAGATTTTCACCTTCCTGCACTTTTACTCTATGGTCTACTGGAACAAGTTCTTTATTTATATAACATGTTCTTTTCTTGTTAATTAAAAAATGTTTCATCTTCTAGCTTGGATTGGAGGATCCATTTGTATTTCAAAGTCCCAGAGGATTTATGTGTTCATTTTCTGGTCAAGGATAGCTTTTGATTTGTGCATATACCATTTGTAGAATGGTGAAATTTAAGTTTCTTGCCCAATTACCACCCTGATATTGTATTCTTTTGTATTTATTTGCAGCATTTATTTATATGATTAACTGTTTGATCTCTATCATCACATAACCTACACTTCCTATTCTCCAGCATATTTTTGCTACTATTTAATTAGTCCTTATGGCATTATTTTTGCTGTTATTATTAGAGAACCAGTTTCTTTCTTGAACTTCCCTTTTCATAACTATGTTCAGTCATCTTTTTTGTTTGTTGTTTTTTGTATTTGCTAACTTTCTATCTCACAGTCTTCTATACTTGGGAATCCTCTTCTTCCTTCTTTTCTTGATACATACAGTCTATTGATGTCATCTCTTGGGTGCAAGGCCCTATATATAGTCATTAATTTCCTTGTTCTATAGTTCCTATTTATGTGTTCCTCCCTTGTCCAGTTTAAGAAGAGTCCAGAGTATCTTACAAGGGAGACAGCTCAGGTATTTATTCCTTTGATTAGATTTCTGCATAAGAGTTTAGTTTCAAAAAGTTTTCTTGTTCTTCTGTGGTACTCCTTTCTTACTTTTTCTTTTGTCTCTATTTGCTTAATGGTGTCCATTTGTAATATACCCAGATATTTGTAGTTTTCCTTTTCTCCAAGTGTTCTGATGCTTTCTTGATTGGGTAGTTCTATTCCTTCAATTCTTTTTCTTTTTCAATTATAAGCATTGTGCATTTTTAATACCAAATTCCATTCTTTATCTTGACTGAAGATTTTAATAGCTTGTATTAGGGATTCTAATTATTTTTTTTCTTTGGCAAAAATCTTAATATCATCCATGTACATGAGGTGGTTTATATTTTTTGCAACTTGGTATATCCTCCTTTACATTTTCTATGAAGTATATGATTCAGTGGCATCATTGAAATAACAAATAGTAGTGTCAACAATGAGTATATCTGGAAGATGCCTCTTTGGATTTTTACCTCTGCTAGGTTTGTTTTCCAGTTGATAGTTCTACCCTCTAGCTTTCCATAATTCTTGTAATAAACTTTATAACTTTCACTGATATCTTGAACATTTTGATAATTCCAAGTTTGGTTCACATAACTGAACTCCTTTGTGTTGTTGATATTGGTACTACAACATTTGGACTAATCCTTTCTAGAGCCTTCTTCAGCTGTACAATCTATAATCTGTTCATCTTGTTTAGGAAAAAGAAACCTTTCTCTTTCCATATGGGTTATATACATGAAGAAGGCAGTAGGATGAATTAATTGAAATATTGTAATAATATCGCAACACAAAGAATAAGTTCAATTGTACAAACAGAATTTGAAATGTTATGTTAATGACACTTCTCAAAATTAAAGACAATAATAAACAGTATTAACAAAATATTTATTGAGATATACAGTAAGTTAAATCATCTAGACATGCAATGGTTACAAAAAATGAGCAAGAGACAATGAACATTGAATCTATGAAAGTACCAGTTAGAAATAACTAAAGAACTAGCTTGACTGGTCTAGCTGTAGATATGAATTTCACAAATTCTTACTTATATATAATATAATATATATATATAGGCATTTATGTCTGTTATCATAGTAGAAACTCATATATGTGATGTAGAAAATAAACCTAATTTCAATATCAATTTGCATTGGTATGCTGTTGCAATAATAGTAATATTAGTAATAATAAAAAAAACTATGATTGATGAAACCAGGAGTTTTGTAGAGATTTTCCCCTTTTTCTTCTCTCTAAATATCAATAGAGATTCTTTTCACTGCATTTTCAGTTTGCATAAGGGTGCCAATGAGAATTCAATCACAAGGGAAAATTTACAGTGTCTACATATTTTCTTTTATTTCTTACTGCTATCAACATGTCAGTCTTTATGAGAAAAAATCAATAGTTATGGTTTTACAGACTCAAGCATATCCACCTGGGATTGTATTTGCAACCAAAGAATGGCATTATCTTTTCTTAATTCACACTACCAATGTAAGATAAGTTGTTTGCTCTTCTCCAATAAAATTAAGCCTTTTCTATAGCACAATTCCTCAGTCGTGAGGCCTAAAATATCAGTCATATGAAACCTTAAGAAAAGTACTTCCAAAAATGAACACCATTTAAATGTATCTGAAGACACAATTTATGTTAGTAAGATAAGAATATTCCTTTTTCTAACTTTCCATATAATAATCTATGCTGACTTAAGAAAATCTATGAATTTATTCTTTTTCTCATCTTTTTTATTTTTACTTACTTGTTTTTGTTTTTTGTATTAGCACAAAATACAAAGCTATCTTAAAAATAGTTTCATACAATAGAAAACAAGCTGTGTAAGAAGTCTTACTTAAACTACATGAGTGGTTATTTAGTCTACTAAAAACAAACACAACAAAAACTTTTCCTTTTATCTTTACTCTTCAATAATGTCATATAAAAACAAAATATGAACTCTAACCATAGGCAAATGAGTACCAAGAAGTTGACATGTGAATACAGACATTGTTAATATTGCCTTTCCTAGAATTTTTTATTTAATAATTTCACCATATGTATATATCTGAATGAATATTGCTGTAGTGTGAGTTAAATATATTCCCTATATTACATAACTGTAGAGAAACAAACAGTTTTCAGATATTTTTCATGTTTTAACACAAAAATTATAATAATTAGCAAGTATCAAGTACACATCCAGTTAAATTTAATAGTTAAAAGTTTTTTCTGCTCAACAGTAACTTTCAATGGTTAAGGTTTGCTATTTTATTAATAAAATATAAATATAAAACTATAAAGAATATAAAGATATATACCATAGTCTACTTCTTTTTTAAAGATATTCATCTGAAGTTTATATAGTTTTAAGTTTAGTCTTGGATTAGATAAATTTAGCATTTCTATAAGACACTTTTTTCATTTAATGATATTCATATTAAAGAAAATTTATATCAATTCCCGTTTATCATTTAATTTTTTTTATAGAATAACCTAAATGTAATAAATTAAAAGTTATTATTCTTGTTCTTTAAATTAAATTTGCATCTCTAAGGACCATAAACAGTAAATGAAAGGGAATAAGAAGTAATCAACGATATAGATGACATTGTGGTAAAAGTGATGTTTTTATAATTAAATCTAATCAGAATTATACCCTGTCTAACCAGAATGATAATAGTTGTGAATAAACTTTCTTTAATAATTAAAACTATACTTAAGCATTCAAATTTTACTTAGTGGATTAGCATATTTATCTATGAATAAAACAAGTATTTCACATGTAAATGCTGTTGGCACTGATATTACTCATAAACAGACTGACAATGATGAGTGATAAGCTATTTGTTGAACTACTTTCAACATTTTGATATCATTTACCCTACAAAAGAGTTATTCCTTTTATAGATTGCCATTTTGTTGCCTAAACCAAGTGCAAAATCAACAGAAGCCTGAAGAAATTTGTGACAACTCAAAGACTAAGTCAATAATAAGATTAAATCTGGAGAATGAAAGTAGCATTGAATAATCTGAAATATGTTCAAACTCCAATTTTCACTTCAAGAAATATTCACTTTATTTGCTTGCTTGTTTGTTTGTGTGTACATATGTGCACATATACATGTATGTGTATGAAGTGATGGTTATATCTAAAAAATTTACTGAAACAGTAGAGTATGTCAGATCAAAAAGAGATATAAAAGGCTCAAGGCTATTCCAGCCTTTGAGTGTGCCACATTTGAAGAAGAGATTAGATAGGAATGTTTAAGAAATGAGATTCTAGCAGAATGAGCCAATTGACTAATTCAGCATGAGAAGAATTGGTCAAGATTCCAGAGGGCAAACGGAAACTTGAAAGCTGAACAAATATTTAAAGTAATTCACACAGGGTACTTTTCTTTGTAGAAGCTGTTTGGAAATATCAGCTTGATAGGTAATTTTAGAAGTTTAATGCTATTGGATTTGAAAATAATTGATTTGAAAGTTTTCAAAGATACGTTTTTATTTCTATCCATGTCACATCATCACTTAAATGCTGATTTAAATAAAGAGTATTTTCAGTTGCTGAGGAATATTGTAAAACACAATGTTTTTAATGATAAATAGGAATCATGAGCCTTTGTTCTTATTCCATACTATGTTCTTATTCCCAAATTAATACTTAGAGAAACCTGGAGAGATTATGACCAATAATGGTTTTACAAGAATCACTCAATATTAGATTTATAATAAAATGTTTCAAATGCCTTAGGGACTCTGACAAAAATGGAAAAGATTTGTAATGCTGGTTTACATTATTAAATTTATATATATAAATGTGTGTGTGTGTGTGCATTAATAAGTATGTTGCTTAATAATGAAAAAAATTCACACAGCAAATATTTTTAACAATCTCATTTCTTTTCAATGTACTTAATTCAACAGTGAATTTTAATAGCATTAATAGAATATCGTATTGCGAAAATGTCAAATCCAAATTTATTAAATAACTGTGTGTCAGGCAATAGGAACTAAATAAAAGTTTTTTATATATAACTTATTGGAATTGTTCAATTTTATCTATTTTTGATTTTAGATAATATTTTTTTAATTTGATCAGTTAATTGATCTTTGTCAATTTTGTTTATTCCTTATCAGATGACACATGGAAATAACTATTTAACATTAAGTTTTCATTAACTAACATTTAGCTAAACAATTTAAAACAATTCAATCATCCTTTTATTATTCCACTTTTTTTAGTTCTATAAAGTCAACCTCCTTGATTTTTTCCAAAATAAGTAACTTTCAATTAATATATAAGTTTTTTACTTTAAAAATGTAATAGATGTATTTTCCCAACACACAAAAATAAACAGTTAAACAGTTTTAAAATATTCTAAATAAAGGACTAATATTAATATTTCTTTATAAAATATCTATGCATGTTTTAATTAATTACTAAGCAACACTGAATAAACTTACAGTTAAATATATTTATTATTAATCAATTTAATATAAATGTCTGATTCATAAAATACTGTCTAGAATTGTCCTGATTGAGAGTAACTACCAAGCTATAGCCGTGTCAGTACTACTATATAGCTGTACCATATGGACTCTAACAAAACTTTTGGAGAAAAAGGCTAAATGGAAATACACAAGGATATATATGCTGTTTTAACAAATATTTAAACCGCATCCTACAAAACAGCAGCTATACAGCCACTTACCTACCATCACACAAAACATCCAAGTAAGATTAACAAGATATAGTGGGTACTGCTGGAGAAGTAAGGACAAACTATGAGTGACGTTCTCCTATGATATGACATAGGTACACTAGAAAAGCTTACATTAACATTCTGTATGCACTGGTCTAGGGACCTAACAAGAGCAATGTGTTATATGGACAGATGGCAAGAAGAGTCAAAGGAATCAGTGCTGTTGGCACAATCTGATGATGATGATAACAACTTGATACAATAAAGAAAAGTCAATAGACCTGCATATTCTCAGAGTTGATCAACAGCTGTTTATCTGAAGATGGGTAGAATAGTCAAAAGTTCCTTCAATCTGAATAAAATGCTTATGAAATAAAGCAAAATTATAGAAGTGAAAAAGAAAAAATCCAATCAGAGTAATCTGGTAATTTGATGCCATGTTTTAAATTCTATTTTAATTTTTTATAAAATATTTTACTGTGATTTTAGTTTTAAAAACCTTTATATTGTGTTTTTTTTCATTGCCTTAACCAAATATTATGTCACATATAGAATATTTGGGTGTCCTGTATATGACACTAAACTATATCTTGATGTGAGGCTCCCATTCTGAAACTATGCCAAGTGTGGCATCAACCTTCATTATTACTTTCTCTGATCTGGAGTAGGGTTCTTGTTAGGGTTCCATCTATGGGAAAATAATTTCTTTAAGATAATGAAATATTTACCAGTTAAAATGATTGAAGATATATTTTTAAACCATATATAATTGGAGATCATAATTGTTTAACTAACTTTAGCATAAATAAATCCAAAAAGAGTTGGCATCCATTAAACCAACCAAACTTTCCGATATTTCATAGTAACTTTTACCTTGTGGACCAACTTCATCATATTTTTATAACTGGTTTAAATCCAATATTTTATGAATCAAACATTCCTTCATATACATAAACTCACATATCAACAGTGTAATATCATTGGTATGGATGCAGAAGCAGCCAATAAAATCTTAATATATACAGTATAAAGAAACAAATGTCATAGGAGATACAATTTTCCCCACCAGTGTTGCTTTCCTTATTCACAAATAATATCTATAGCACTAGGGATTTTTAGTGGAATCAGAAAATGATACTGATTTCAAACCAGCCAGAAAGCAATGTACAAGTTTACTGATAATTTCCAGCCAAGCAAGTTCATTGATTTGAATAGCGATATTCTTTTGACATAAAAAAAAACTTCCAGTGGTTATTCATCAAGCTAGATATTCCTATTGAGTGTAAATTTAGACATATGATCTCACATTTGAAATAGCAGCTGTATTATTTGGGAGATCATTTTTATTTACTCTTAGGCTTCTTGTAATTTTAAGTGCTTAATATTATTAGAAATATAATACTTACATTCACCATCAGATAAGAGTAAGTTTTAATCATTATCTTCATTTCTTTACTGAACTGTTACATTTTAGTCCTCCAAATTAATAACCCATCTGTATATGAATAATGTGGTCCCATCACTCAATAAGAAACACTATATGTTTTTTTATTACTATTAAGTGTGCATAAATTTCATGAGAGTCATAGAGATAAGATAACAGAAGGGATTGAACTGGCATGATTTTTTCTTTTTTTCAGCTGATTGACAACTTTAAGCATAATTCCAAGGTGAAAATTAAAGTGAATGGGAAAAAGACTGTATTGTTGAAAGTTGATGACAAGTTCACAATTGTATAACACAAGAAATTAAGAGTTTCATT
The DNA here is from genome assembly GCA_023376005.1 of Doryteuthis pealeii. NCBI lineage: Eukaryota > Metazoa > Mollusca > Cephalopoda > Myopsida > Loliginidae > Doryteuthis > Doryteuthis pealeii. Next base: position 53,749,400 of record CM042162.1, read on the forward strand.
GGAAGTTGCTGGTTATTAAAAGAATGTTGAGTTACTGGAAAAGACATGATAACCTTGGCCTACTAAAATAGTGTCATTTATTTCTTTTTAACTTTGAGGGCTAGTCAAAAAAGTAATTGCTATTGAGAGAAACAGTGACTATGTGGAGAAGTGGGATCCATAGAGGACCAGCTTCATTTGATGTATGATACATGTTCCTGTGTTGGTAATTATACCTGTCCTAAACAAAATGGCATTACTTTTGACTAACCTTTGTAAAATGGTTTAACTTTGCTGAGAATGTATAAGCATTTTTCCATTTTATTTTTATTTTTTAGTTAATTTTTTTTTCATGTCCTTTCCCTCCTGTTGGATGACAGAAAATAAATATATAATATATATATAGAGAGAATATAGTTTCACTAGGTCATTGTTTTAATTATATCATAAAATCATTATTATCTTCTATAATACAAAATTGTCTATATGAGAATAGTAATAATTTCATAAAGAAGTCAAGATTTTTTGTGAAAGTAGAATAAAAGCAATATCAATAAAAATGCATTGTTATGGTAAAAGAAAGTAAAGAATATGAATGTGACTAGCCAAGTAAAAACTTAGGATAGTGATTAACCAGCATTCTACTCATTGCTCACAAAAATGAAATGTGTTTCTATCCCAGCTCTTCATTTACAAAAAAATGATCATCTTCAAAGACAGCAAAATTTCAAGATTTGAATAAATAAAAACTCAAGAAGTTTTATGTAATTCTTGGATTGAATATAAACAAAATTCTTCCATGTGAATGCAGGAAAAAGAAACTTAGTTTCATACCAAATTGATTTCATAAGGTATTAACAATTCCAAATACTAGCTCTAGTTGTTAGAATTTAGATTGAATGGCTAATTCCACAAAATACTGTACAAATAAATTACTCTTGGTATATGTTAACAGAAATAAATGAATCAAATTCTGAAGAATTAAAAATAAGGAAGGAAAGATTATATGATTTTCCTAATTCAGTAGCATAGCAAAAAGAAAACACTTAAGGTTCTTAGATATAACATAAAGCAATTGCATATATGTTAATTCTTATATTTATAATACATATAAAATTTTAAAAAGAAAACAGGCAAAAGGAATTTTTAATTTTTAGTGCTTATGCCAATATCAATGCACTGTATAAAAAAATACAGATAAATACAAGAAGTGAAAAGTTGATTTATATATATATATATATATATATATATATATATATATAATATGTGTGTGTGTGTGTGTGATACTGTACAAATAAATCTAAAAATGAACTTTAAAACATAATGTATTGCTATTGGCAATTTCAATCTTGCTTCATCTTTAGGCAGTATGAAAAGCTTTTCACCTATGTTTGCACCAACTAATTATATATATGCATTACTATTATCTCTTTCTATATGTATCAGTAGTCCCTAATAGATTGTACTATATATAGAGAGATATTGATGTACATTGCTTTGTACTGTATAAAAGATAACACACTCCATACAACAGATATGCCTTCTTTTTTTTTCATACATAACCCTGAATGTCTCATAAAATTCTATTAAAGAAATTACTTTTGAAAACTTAAAGCAGGATTTAGACTGTTTTACAATCTAGCTTCAGAAGTGGGGGATCAATAAAGTAAGTGATTATTTTCTATTGTTAATTCAAAAACTGATCACAGACATTTTATATAAAATTTAAAACTTTTTGCAATAAATGTAAATGTTTTAGTTTAATCTTAGTTTTATATGCTATAAAATAGCATTTTATAGTAGAATTGCTTTTGTGTACTTCATAACATTAGACAATTTATTATAGCACATCATAGAATCTTCTTAAAAAGAATGTGACATCTAGATACATTTTAATCATTTGATATATAATTGTGATAGTAATGTAAGAAAGTAATATTGTAATGATAGCTTAAAAGTATTGTGATTATTATTTAAACAGTATTACTGTCATTAATAACATTTATTGAAAATGTTTTATGGTTTATCTAATTTTGTTAATATTTTTATACTAAAATTTTGTATTCATTTATTATTTTGAAAAAGACACCATATAATTTATTAGGCAAGCTATAATTATGGCACCTAAAATATTAACTGATTATTATCCACAATGGCAAAGAATATTAGTAAGATTAAATACAAAATCTTACATAAAAAAAAACAGTTAGAAAAACTACCAAACATTCAAAAGATGTACACTTTGGAGAGAAAAGCATTAGGTATTAAAAAAAAAAAGTTTTGTTGATTTTTTTAAAAAAGCATTTTGACTATACCCTTGAAAATGACCAATGATAATATTGCTTAAGAAGAATATTTTAAACAATTTTTTTTTAATAAAATGAAAATCTTTTAAGATGACTACAAAAGAAATTGTTAAATTGTCTATGATTTTTAAGGAAACATGCTTAAGAGAAATACTGCTGCCTAAATAAACTTTTTATATTAATGATGCAGAAAAGGTGGATGGGATAAATACTTGTATTTGTTGTGCCCTATTTATAAACAAATATATATATGTTCATAAAGAAGTAAAGTTTTGTTTGGAGGTACTAAAAGTTATTGGCCCAACCAAGAAGATAATTTTTTTATTTTTTTTTAGTAAATAGCATAAACATTTCATCACTTCTTTCTTGGTTAGCCTAGAACTTGTCAGTATTCCCTATACATACATGCAACATTACAGTACAAATAGCTTATATACTGAAATATTGTATCTTATACAAAATTTACATATCTCTGTATATATGCACAAAAATGAAACATTTCTATTTATCATAAGTATCATCTATAAGAGTATATATTAATTGTTAAAAAAATGCAAAGAATTTATGATGAAGAATGAGGCGAGAAATGTAAAATTTTGAATCTGAATACATTTTTGAAATCTTGTCATTTGGCAATCTTGTTGGCACTGCCATTTCTGCATTAACAGTATAAATCCCTGGATAAGCAAGCCACAATAATTTTGATGCATTCCCAGTTTAGCACACTGCTACATGAAAAACTGCATTATGAGATGTGTCGCCATAATTCAGCTAAACAAATTCTGTTTTAACTCAACTTCTTAATTCATATAACTTCTCTCTTTCCTCTCTGTTTCATTCAATTTATTCTATATTTGTGTCTCAAATGAATTAATGTTTCTTGTAAACTGCATCATTCAAATTGATAGGTATACAAAAGATAAATTTCACTAATAACTTCACACTTTCTCAAACCTATTCAATAAGTGTTCCTTCAAATAGAACACCACAAAATCTCATTTTTTTACTTACATAAAAATTAAGCCTTATATAAATAAAATGTATGAACATATCTCAAATCTGTATAATATACATGAAATCACTTTTTGCATGCATGCACACAAACACACATTGAAGTGTTATGTGTTTTGTAGTATAATTTTCTATGATGATGTACATTGTTATATGTATACAGATCTTGAGATTGTATAAACATTTTTATTTATATAAGGCTTTAATTTTTATGTAAGTAAAAAAATAATTGTGGTGTTTCCTATTGAGACCAACTTATTAATTTAGTCTTGAAGAAGTGTGAAGTTCACTTAGTGAAATATTATTTTGTATACCTATCAATTTGAAATGAGCAAGTTTCAGAAAACATTAATGTCATTGAGACCACAAATTTATAGAAAAAATTAATGAAACAGAGAAGGAAAGAGAGAAGTTATTATGAATTAAGAGTTGAGTTAAACAGAATTTGTTTAGCTAAAGATGCCACACAGTCTCCACATAATGCATTTTCATGTAGCAGGCTAAAACTGGGAAAGCATCAAAATTAGTTGTGCGTTGCTTTATACAGATATATACATTTATGCAGAATGGCATGCCAACAAGATGCCAAATGACAGATTTAAAAATGTTATCAGACAAAATTTTAAATTTCTCGCCTATTCTCATCATAAAATTCCCTTTTGCATTTTGTTAACAATTAAACTATATACTCTATATGATGAATACTTATATATATATAGAAATGCTTTCATGTTGTGCATATATACAGAGATATGTAAATTTGTATAAGATACAAATATTTCATGTATATAAGCTATTTGTATTATGTATGCAGTATGTATGAGGATACTACAAGTCTCAGCTAACCAAGAAAGAAGTGATGGAATGGTTTATGCTATTCTAAAAAAAAATCCAATAAAAAATATCTTCTTGTTGGCCAATAAACTTTTCAGTACCTCTTCAAACAAAAAACTTTACTTCTTAATGAACAATATATATATTTGTTTATAAATATGCACAACAAATACAAGTATTTACCCCATCCTACCTTTTTCTGCATATATATATAAAAGTTTATTTAGCAGCAGTATTCTCTTAAGCGATGTTCCTTAAAAATCCATAGACAATTTAACAATTCTTGTAGTCTCTTAAAATTCAATTTTAATTAAAAAAAAATTGTTTAAAATATTCTTCTTAAGCAATTATATATCATGGGTTCATTTTCAAGTATAGTCAAAATGCCTTTTTTAAAAAATCCAACAAAACTTTTTTTTTTTAATACCTAATGCTTTCTCTCCAAGTGTACATCCTTTTAATTTTGTAGTTTTTCGATACTGTTTGTTTTATGTAAGTGGTTTTAATCCTTACTAATATTCTTTCATTGGGTAGAATCAGTAAAGTACTTAGGTCCATAATTATAGTATCCTAATAAATTATATGGTGTTCTTTTCAAAATAATAAAATGAATACAAATTTTAGTATAAAAATATTAACACAAAATTAGATAAACCAAAACATATTTTCAATAAAATGTTATTAATGACATAATACTGTTTAATATAATCACAATACTTTTAACTATCCAATTACAATATTACTTTTCTTACATTACTATCACAATTATATATAAAATGATTAAAATGTTCTAATGTCACACATTCTTTTTTAAGAAATTCTATGATGGCTATAATAAAAAATTGTTCTAATTTATTGAATACACAAAAGCAATTCTATCTATAAAATGTTATTTTATAGCATATAAAACTAAGATTAAAACTAACATTTACATTTATTGCAAAAAGTTTTAATTTTTTATATAAATGTCTTGATCAGTTTTTGAATTACAATAGAAAATAATCTACTTACTTATTGATCCCCCATTCATGAAGCTAATTGTAAAAAACAGTCTAAATCCTGCTTTAAGTTTCAAAAGTAATTTCTTTAATAAATTTTATGAAGACATTCAGGGTATGTATGAAAAAAAAAGAAAGGCATAATCTGTTGTATGGAGTGTGTTATCTTTTATACAGTACAAGCAATTACATCAATATCTTCTATATATAGTACATATTAGACGACTGATGATACATATAGAAAGAGATAATAGTAAGCATATAATATAATTAGTGGTGCAACATAGGTCGAAAAGCTTTCATACTGCCTAAGATAAGCAGATTGAAATCCAATGCATAATCTATGTTTTAAGTTGCATTTATTAGGATTTATTGTACATATACACACACACACCAACACACATATATATAATATATAGATATCATAAATCAACTTTTTACTTCTTGTATTTATCTGTATTTTTTTTATACAAGTGCATTATATTATTGCATAAGCACTTAAAATAAAAATCCTTTCTGCCTGTTCTTTTTTAAAATTTTATATTATTATTAAATATAAAATGAACATATGCAATTCTTTATGTTATATCTAAAAACCTTAAGTGTTTCTTTTGCTATGCTACTGAATTAGGAAATCATTATAAATCTTTTCCTTTCCTATTTTTAATTCTTCAGAATTTGATTCATATATTTCTGTTAACTTATACCAAGATAATTTTTGACAGTATTATTGTGTTGGAATTACCATTTCAATCTAAATTCTAAAACTAAAGCTAGTATCTGGATTTGTTAATACCCTTATAAATCAATTTTGGTATGAACTAAGTTTCTTTTTCCTGCATTCACATAGGAAGAATTTTGGTTATATCAATCAAGAATTACATAAAACTTATTGAGTTTTTATTTTATTCAAATCTTGAAATTTTGCTGTCTTTGAAGATATTCATTTTTTTGAAATAGAGCTCGGATAGAAACAACATTTATTTTTGACAATGAGTAGAATGCTGTTAATACTATCCTAAGTTTACTTGGCTAGTCACATTCATATTCTTTTACTTTCTTTTACCATAAACAATGCATTTTTATTATATTGCTTTTATTCTACTTCACAAAAATCTGACTTCTTTATGAAAATTATTACTATTCTCATCATAGACAATTTGTATATAGAAGATATAAAATGATATTTATGATATAATTAAAACAATGACCCTAGTGAAACTATATTCTCTCTATATATATTAATATAATTTATTTTCTGTCATCCACAGGAAAGAATGAAAAAAATTAACTAAAAAATAAAATAAATGGCAAAAATGCTTATACATTCTCCAGCAAGTTAACATTTTACAAGGTTAGTCAAAAGTAATGCCATTTGTTTAGACAGGTAATTACCAACACAGACATGTATCATACATCAAAATGAAGCTGGTCCTCTATGGATCCCATCCCTACTCCCACATAGTCACTGTTTCTCTCAATAGGCATTACTTTTTGACTAGCCCTCAAAGTTAAAACAGAAATAAAATGACACTATTTTAGTAGGCCAAGGTTATCATGTCTTTTCCAGTACTCAACATTCTTTAATAACCAGCAACTTCCAATGAAACTCTTAGTTTCTCTGTGTTATACAATTGTGAACTTGTCATCCAACTTTCAACAAATACAGTCTTTTCCATTCACTATTTTCACCTTGAATTATGCTTAAAGTTGTCAATCAGCTTGAAACAAAGAAAAAAATATGCCAGTTCAATCCCTTCTGTTATCTATCTCTATGACTCTCAGATAATTTATGCACACTTAATGTAATAACAAAAACATATAGTGTTTCTTATTGAGTGATGGACCACATTATTCATATACAGATGGTATTAATTTGGAGGACTAAAATGTAACAGTTCAGTAAAGAAATGAAGATAATGATTAAAACTTACTCTTATCTGGATGGTGAATGTAAGTATTATATTTCTAATAATATTAAGCACTTAAAATTACAAGACCTAGAGTAGTAAACAAAAATGATTCCCAAATAATACAGCTGCTATTTCAAATGTGAGATCATATGTCTAAATGTTACACATCAATAGGAATATCTAGCTTGATGAATAACCACTGGAAGTTCTTTTTTATGTAAAAGAATATCGCTATCAAATTCAATGAAACTTCTTGGCTGGAAATTATCAGTAAACTTGTACATTGCTTCTGGCTGGTTTGAAAATCAGTATCATTTTCTGATTCCACTAAAAATCCCTATGCTATAATATATTTGTGAATAAGGAAAGCAACACTGGTGGGAAAATTGTATTCTCCTATGAATTTGTTTCTTTATACCTGTATATATTAAGATTTTATTGCTGCTTACTGCCATCCATCCAATGATATTACACTTTATATGTGAGTTTATGTATATGAAGGAATGTTTGATTCATAAAATATTGATTTAAACCAGTTATAAAATATGATGAAGTTGTCACAAGGTAAATTTTACTATGAAATATCGGAAAGTTGGTTGTTTAATGGCATGCCAACTCTTTTTGGATTATTTTTATGCTTAAAGTTATTAAACAATTATGATCTCCAATTTTATATGGTAAAAATATATCTCACAATCATTTAACTGTAAATATTTCATTATCTTAAAAGAAATCTATTTCCATAGATGAACCCTAACAAGAACCACTACTCCAGATCAGAGAAAGTAATAATGTAAGTTTAATGCCACACTTGGCATAGTTTCAGAATGGGAGCCTCACCATCAATATAGTTTAGTGTCATATACAGACACCCAAAATATTCTATATGTAGACATAATATTTGGTTAAGCCAATGAAGAAAAAACACAACTATAAGTGTTTAAAAACTAATACAGTAAAATATTTTATAAAAAATTAAACAATAGAATTTTAAACATGCATCAAATTACCAGATTACTCTGATTGATCTTTTCTTTTTCACTTCTATAATTTTGCTATTTCATAAGCATTTATTCAGATTTGAAGAACTTTTGACTATTCTACCCACTTCAGATAAACAGCTGTTGATCAACTCTAGATATGGCAGTCTATTGACTTTTCTTTATTGTATCAACTTGTTACATCATCATCAGATTGTGCAACAGCACCATTCCTTTGCTCTCTCTTGCCATCTGTCCATTATAACACATTGCTCTGTTTAGTCCCCAACAGTGATACAGAATGGTTAATGTAAGCTTTTGCTAGTGTGCCTATGTCATATCTATAGGAGAACGTTCATCATAAGTTTCCTTACTTCTCCAGCAGTACCCACTATATCTTGTTTAATCTTACTTGGATGTTTGTGTGATGTAGGTAAGGGCTGTATAGCTGCTGTTGTAGGATGCGGTTCAAATATTTTGTTTAAAACAGCATATAATATCCTTTGTATTTCCCATTTAGCTTTCTCCCAAAAGTTTTGTTAGAGTCCATATGGTACAGCTATATAGTAGTACTGACACGGCTATAGCTTGGTAGTTATCTCAATCAGGACAATTCTAGACAGTATTTTATGAATCAAGATTTATATTAAATTGATTAATAATAAATATATTTAACTGTAAGTTTATTCATGTTGCGTAATTAATTAAAACATGCATAATATTTTATAGGAAATATTAATATTGTCCTTATTTAGAATATTTAACTTTTAACTGTTTATTTGTGGTGTTGGAAAATACATCTATTACATTTTTAAAGTAAAAAAATTATATATTAATTGAAAGTTACTTATTAGTTGGAAAATCAAGGAGGTTGATCTTTATAAACTAAAAAAAGTGGAAATAATAAAGATGATTGAAATTGTTTAAAATTGTTTAGCTAAATGTTAGTTAATGAAAACTTAATGTTAAATAGTTATTTCCATGTGTCATCTGATAAGAATAAAACAAAATTGACAAAGATCAATTAACTGATCAAATTAAAAAAATATTATCTAAATCAAAAATAGATAAAACTTCGAACAATTCCAATAAGTTATATAGTAAACTTTATTTAGTTCCTATTGCCTGACACACAGTTATTTAATAAATTGGATTTGACATTTTCGCAATACGTTATTCTATTAATGCTATTAAAATTCTCACTGTTGAAATAAAGTACATGAAAAGAAATGAGATTGTTAAAAAATATTTCTGTGTGAATTTTTTCATTATTAAGCAACATACTTATTAATGCACACACACACACACATTTATATATATACAATTTAAATAATGTAAACCCAGCATTACAAATCTTTTCCATTTTTGTCAGAGTCCCTAAGGCATTTTGAAACATTTTATTATAAATCTAATATTGAGTGATTCTTAAACATTATTGTCATAATCTCTCCAGGTTCTCTAATATTAATTTGGGAATAAGAACATAGTATGGAATAAGAACAAAGGCTCATATTCCATTTTATCATTTAAAACATTGTGTACAATATTCCTCAGCAACTGAAAATACTCTTTATTTAAATCCATTTAAGTGATATGTGACATGGATAGAAATAAAACGTATCTTTGAAACTTTCAAATCAATTATTTTAAAATCCTAGCATTAACTTCTAAAATTACCTATCAAGCTGATATTTCCCAAACAGCTTCTACAAAAAAAGTACCCTGTGAATTACTTTAAAATTTTGTTCAGCTTCAAGTTTCCGTTTGCCCTCTGAATCTTGACCAATTCTTCTCATCTGAAATTAGTCAATTGGCTCATTCTGCTAGAATCTCATTTTCTTAAACATTCCTATCTAATCTCTTCTTCAAAATGTGGCACACTCCAAAGGCTGGAATAGCCTTGAGCCTTTTATATCTTCTTTGATCTGACATACTCTACTGTTTCATTTCATAATCTTTTTTAGATATAACCATCCTTCATACACATACCTGTATATGTGCACATATTACACACAAACAAACAGCAAGCAAAAAAGTGAATATTTCTTGAAGTGAAAATTGGAGTTTGAACATATTTCAAATTATTCATCTACTTTCATTCTCCAGATTTAATCTTATTTATTGACTTAGTTTTGAGTTGTCCCAAATTTCTCAGGCTCTGTTGATTTTGCACTTGTTTAGGCACAACAAAATGGCAATCTATAAAAGAATAACTCTTTTGTAGGGTAATGATATCAAAATGTTGAAAGTAGTTCAACAAATAGCTTATCCACTCATCATTGTCAGTCTGTGTTATGAGTAATATCGTGCCAACGATTTACATGTGAAATACTTGTTTTATTCATAGATAAATATGCTAATCCACTAAGTAAAATTTGAATGCTTCAAGTTTAGTTTTAATTATTAAAGAAAAGTTTATTCACAACTGTTATCATTTCTGTTAACAGCGGATAATTTGATTAGATTTTAATTATTAAAACATCACTTTTACCACAATGTCATCTATATCTGATTACTTCTTATTTCCCTTTCCATTTCTGTTTTATGGCCTTGAGATGCAAATTTAATTTTAAAGAACAAGAAAATAAATTTTAATTTATTACATTTATTATTCTTATAAAAAAAATTAAATATAAACGGGAATTGATATAAAATTTTCTTAATATGAATATCATTAAATATAAAAAAGTGTCTTATAGAAATTCTAAATTTATCTAAATCCAAGACTAAACTTAAAACTAATAAACTTCAGATGAATATCTTTAAAAAAGAAGTAGACGATGTAATATCTTTATATCTTATAGGTTTTATATTTATATTTTATAAAATAAAATAGCAAAAACCCCTTAACATTTTGGAAAGTTACTTGTAGCAGAAAAAAAACGTTAACTATTAAATTTACTGGAGTTTACTTGATACTTGCTAATGTATGAATATATTTTTGTGTTAAAACATTGAAAAATAATCCTGAAAACTGTTTGTTTCTCTACAGTTTTAATATAGGGAATATAGTTAAACACACTCACACTACAGCAATATTCATCAATATATACATATGGTGAAATTTATTTAAATAAAAAAATTCTGGAAGGCAATATTAACAATGTCTGTATTCACATGTCAACTTTCTTTGTACTCATTGCCTATGGTAGAGTTTCATATTTTGTTTTATATACATTATTGAAGAGTAAAGAATAAAAAGAAAGTTTTTGTTGTGTTTTTATTTAGTAGACTTAAATAACCACTCATGTAGTAAGTAAGACTTCTTACACAGCTTGTTTTCTATTGTATAAAACTATTTTAAGATTAGCTTATGTATTTTGTGTAATACAAAAAACAAAAAACAAGTAAGTAAAAAATAAAAAGATGAGAAAGATAAATTCATAGATTATCTTAATCAGACATAGATTTATATGGAAAGTTAGAAATAAAGAATATTCTATCTTACTAACATTAAATTGTGTCTTCAGATTACATTAAATGTGTTCAGTTTTGGAAGTACTTTCTTTAGGTTCATATGACGATATTTTAGGCCCTCACGACTGAGAATTGGCTATAGAAAGCTTAATTTATTGAGAAGAGCAAAAACTTATTTCTTACGATTGGTAGTGTAATTAAGAAAAGATAATGCCATTCTTTGGTTGCAAATACAATCCAGGTGATATGCTTGAGTTGTAAAACCATAACTATTGATTTTTTCTCATAAGACTGACATGTTGATAGCAGTAAGAATAAAAAAGAAAATTTAACCACTGTAAATTCCCTTGTGATTAATTCTCATTGCACCCTTATGCAAACTGAAAATGCAGTGAAAAGAATCTCTATTGATATTTAGAGAGAAGAAAAAGGGAAAATCTCTACAAAACTCCGTTTCATCAATCATAGTTTTTTTTATTATTACTAATATTACTATTTATTGCAACAAGCATACCAATCAAATTATATTGAATTAGGTTATTTTCTAACATCACATATATGGTTTCTACTATGATAACAGACATAAATGCCTATATATATTATATTATATATAAGTTAAAATTGTGAATTCATATCTACAGCAACAGTCAAGCTATTCTTATTATTTCTAACTGTACTTCATAATTCAGTTCATTGTCTCGTGCTCATTTTAAATTGCATTTTCTAGATGATTTAACTTACTGTATATCTCAATAAATATTTTGTTAATCTGTTTATTATGTCTAATTTGAGAAGTGCATTAACATAACATTTCAAATTCTGTTGTACAATTGACTTATTCTTTGTGTTGCCGATAATTTTACAATATTTCAATTAATCATCCTACTGCCATTCTTCATGTATATAACCCATATGAAAGAGAAAAGGTTTCTTTCCTAAACAGATAGAACAGATTATGATTGTACAGCTGAAGAACTCTAGAAAGGATAGTCCAAATGTTGTAGTACCCAATATCAACACACCCAAAGAGTCATTTGTGAACCAAACTTGGAATTATCAAAATGTTCAAGATATCAGTGAAGTTATAAAGTTTATTACAAGATTATGGAAAGCTAGAGGTAGAAACCTATCAACTGGAAACAAACCTAGCAGACGTAAAAATCCAAAGAGGCATCTTCCAGATACTACTCATGTGACACTACTATTTTTATTTTCATGATGCCACTAATCAGTATACTTCATAGAAAATGTAAAGAGAATACCAAGTTGCAAAAAATATAAACCACCCTCATGCTAACTGGATATATTAAGATTTTTGCCAAAGAAAAAAAAATTAGATCCCCCCCTCCTCCACTCCCTTTCCTTCTACTTTTCTCCTCCCTCCCTCCCTTTCTCCCTTCTCCTCCTCCTCCTTCTCTAATACAAAGCTATAAAAATCTTCAGTCAAGATAAAGAATGAATTTGTATTTAAAAATGCCAAGCTTATAATTGAAAAAGAAAAAGATTGAAGGAATAAACTACCCAATCAGAAAGCATCAGAAACACTTGGAGAAAGGAAAAAAACTACAAATATCTGGGTTATACAAATGACACCATAAGCAATAGAACAAAAGAAAAAGTAAGAAAGGAGTACCACAGAAACAGAAAACTTTTGAAAACAAAACTCTATGCAGAAATCTAATCAAAGATAAATACCTGAAGCTGTCTCCCTTTGTAAGATACTCTGGACTCTTCTTAAAACTGGAACAAGGAGGAACAAAATAGAACATAGAACAAGGAAATTTGACTATATATAGAGGCCTGCACCCGAGATGACATCAATAGACGTATGTATCAAGAAAGAAGGAAAAGATTCCCAGATATAGAAGACTGTGTGATTGGAGCAAACAAAGACCCAAATAATATACAAAGCCAAAGAAATTGTTTACAGTAGTTATAACAACAATATAGAAAACAAAAATTGATAAAATCTAGCAAAAAATGAGAAACAAAATTTAAGCAACAAACTAAAACATTGCCACATGGGATGACTTGAACATAGTTATGAAAAGGAGATTTCAAGAAAGAAACTGGTTCTCTAATAATAAACAGCACAAAATAATGCCATAAGACTAATAAATAGTAGCAAAATATGTGAGAATAGGAAGTGTAGGCTATGTGATGATAAATCAAACAGTTAATCATATAAATAAATGCTGCAAATAAAAAAAAAGAATACAATATCAGGTGTTAATTGGCAAAAACTAAATTTCACCATTCTACAAATGTATTGCACAAATCAGAGCTATCCTGACCAAAAATGACACATTAAAATCCTCTGATTTGAAATACAAACAGATCCTCAATCCAGCTAGAAGTATGAACATTGTTTAATTACAAGAAAAGAACATTTATAAATAAAGAACTCTGTTCCGTAACCATAGAGTAAAAGTCAGGAAGGTGAAAATCTGCAAATACTGGACTTTGCCAGAGAGCTGAAAAAGTTGTGGAACATAAAATGACACGATAGAGGTAGATCCGGAAAGAAGAAATCATCCATACCACAACCACTACTGTATCAGCTAGATACTGAGAAGAGAAATGAAAACTGTCTAAATCAAATGCTTCATTGGATTCCATGATGCCACCAGCAATCATGTGTGAACACAAAGAGTAAATACTAATAATTGGAAAGACTGTGACAGCGCAAAGTGAATGTTCTCTTTTTCCATCACTCCAAAAGCATGTTTTACGTTTTTAAAGAATAAGTGAAGTGAATTTGGTTTGTTTTTTGTTGTATTTATAAATCATCTATTTATTCATTATAATTGAATCAATTTTTTAATTCATCTTTCAAATTATTATACAATATTACATACATTTAATTATTACAAATTTAGTTTACTGTTTTTTATTACAATTCCTGTTTAATTGCTTTATCGTTCAGAGATAAGTTTATTTAACACCTCATATTTTTAACCTATGTATAATTTGCACAAAAGCAGAATTTCATTAATTCTCTTATCTATTTAATTATAATATAATTGTATATCTTTTAGATCATTTAAATTAGTAATATGTAATTTAATTTTTAATACATCCTAAATATTACATTCTGAAAAAATTTATGAAAAAGGGGTTGCTTGAGTGAAATAATTACATACTAAAAACAAACACATTATTAAGATTTTAAAACACTACAACAGTTTGCTAAGAAATTCAATAACAAAAACCATTTAAATACCACTATATGCAGAAATTACTTGCTGTTTTATATTTTTGTAATATCCTTTTTTGATTCCAAATCTTGCATAAAAACAAACCCCTCTTTTTCACAAAGACAAATCTTATAATTTTTTGTAATGTTTCCCACCAAATATTTGAAAGGATGTTAACCCAGAAGTTGAACATCTTTTTACAGTTACTATTCACTACCTTGATTGATAAAAAAATTATTACCAAAAATCAAGGAATTATTTGATTTAATAAATGTTAAACTTTTTATTAATATATACTGATAGCTGCTTTCATAATTCCTTTTTTTAGTCAACATTTTTTTTTAATCTAATAATAAATAAAATGCATTTAAAATTATAATCAGTCCATTTCTAACATTAAATTTTATTATTTTCATTATAAAAAAATATATATACATGTTTAAATTTGTAAGCTATAAAAGAAGAATAATTTTAAATCTTATTTAAACTGAACACAACCCCTTATTTAAGCAGAAAACAATAGATATGAATTATTTTTCTGATAATCAAAAGATTATATTTCATTGTACATCATAGTAATCCAAAAATCTAAAAAAAAAAAAAAATTAAGTTAACTTTTTCTATTTTCATATTATATTTTCTCCCAAATCCAGCAATTTAAAAAAGATTACTTTCATCTCCTTCATATTTCAGTATTTTTTCTTTTTATTATGCAATAATAGAGTTCAACCTGAAATACCCAAATGATATATGTGCACCTCAAAGATAGGCAGTATGTCAAAGTTAAACTGCCTAAATGAAAATGTGTAAGTTTTTAAATAGAAAACTAGTCCATTATAATTCATCATTAACATATCAACACTGAAAATTTCATTTAAACATCAGTAATTCCCTGATTTTCAGTGGACCGGGGGGTTTTTTTTTGGAGGGGTGACTTGATACTGTCAAATATGTCTTAATGCCTTGAAGTTGCTCCTACGAAAAGTTACACCACATTGTATTTACATGCTCAGAAGCCTCCTCCAAACCCATAGCTTTCCACAGTGCAGAACTACTCCCTATCTGGCGAGAGACCAAACGCAGATGAAAATATCTTTACAGAATCAAACCAAATAGACCCCCCTCATTGGATAGCATCATGATAGCTGCTGCTTTCTTCGTGCCATTAAAGAATCCCTACCACACTTACATCAGTGTTGCTCTGTCGACCATACTGATGGTCTATGGCCACCATTGACAACAAGCCCTGACAGTTTTGCAAAAGATTTGAAGTCCAATCCTGTTCAAAGCCAATGATCTTCTTGACGCTGGATCTGGAGAAAAACGTATTCACCCTTCCAACTACAAGTTATTGCCAAATTACAAAACCTACATGCTCTTAGGCATCAAGCAAGGAAACTCCAGCCAAACCTCACATAGCTGTGTCAACAGCTACTGGCTACAGCTTTGCAACAGTATTCAAATCGTCTGCTGAATCCAGTAACATTAAATGGATGTATAATGCATCAAACGGCACTGGACCTTTCACATCATACAGTGCTCATGCTGAAATCACCTTGGAGAACATTATCACAATCACCTAAACAACTGACTGTCCCTGGTAACATTACATCAAACTCTATGCCAGCACAATGCTCTGATGCACTCCTCCATGTAGTGACAACCCTGTAGTGGAGAGCTTGAACAGAACAACAACTGAAAAGCTAAGCAAGTGCCGGACAAGCCTAACTTTGCAGTAAACACCTGTTAGTGATGAAACACAGCTGAGTTCTAAAGTGTTGGAAAGCCTGCTCTCCCCCTCTCACACTAATCTCTCACTAAGCTTCTCGCTCCTGTGCTGCGGTGAAGGGACAATACGTGCTCCACCAGACCATGAGTACCAATTTTTTACACCGATCTCCATCATAACTCCTTTTATAAATGAAGCTTACGGAAATCCGGTACTATTACTTCTTGTGGATAATAAACTTCTATAAGTTACTATACTTCCCTATCTCAGCAATTACTCTTACGTCTTATACATTCTTCGTACGCGAACTCCGTGCCACACATCTATAGCTCAGCATATCTAAACGCTCCAGCATATTTTACGTTTACTCTTGCAATTCATCCTACGTCAGTTGGTCTTCATGTAGACATATGATCCTGGTTCATCATTCTAATATCTTTCTCTTACATTCTCCTCAATGATCCATGCTACCTTCCGTCTTCTACCATATACACAAATATGCTTTTATATGATCCCTTGCAACTATACAGTTTTTGCCGGACTAAGAACTATCCCTATTTGTATAAGAACTATGAATATCTGGAAATATAAACGAATTCGTAGCGCCAATGTCTTTCATAGACATAGGTTACCAATCACAGTCATATAGTTTTCGTGCAGATGCACCCAATATAAGAATACTGTTTTCTCAAGCACATTACTAGAAATTAATTCTACACTAAAAGTAAGAGCACATTCTTAATAACATTTGTTTCTAAAAGTTATTCTCATTTATATAATTACGAAGATGGTTCATAATAGATACGAAAGGAGAAGAAGAACAATGAAAAACTTAGATTGAATATTTATTGAATATGTAATGGACCCCCTAATAAATAATTAGAGATCTATTGATTGTATAGATTTGGCAATTAAATTGACTCTATCTAATTATGCCAAAGTATCTTCGATTGAGAATATAGAAGACTTTTTATCTTATAAGCAAATATCACATGTGTAACTATAAAATTCACATATACTATTGTTTAATTTATCTCCTGAATTTTCTATCAGATTAGCGTTCACACCGTCTCGAGACGATATTGCCCGCGTAGTAGGATAAACGTTAGTAAGCATCAAGCACAGAATCACCATTAGTTTTATCCGACTAACAAATAAGCCTCTTCATTAACTAAGGATATCCTCGGCTAAGGCTTAGATTAAACGCGCTCGCATGACTTTAGTGTTACCCTTAGAAGTCCTTGAAAAAATAATTTCATATTTTGATAGGTTGGTAACCCATGCAAATAAACCCTATTATAATCTTTCCTCTAATGATATTTATTAGTATCATATGTCGTAGTTATAAATATATAATTAGTTTCCTTGTTCACAACTTATTATACTCTATTTATTATTTCCTATGATCCCGTAAGTAAATACATATAAATATTTGTTCTGATAAGTTCAATACCAACCTCTCACTACTACATTTTATACACATTTTGATATAATCTTTCACGACATAACTTGTTCTTTTATTGTGGGCAATATCCTACCACAAAGTTAACTTCTTTGCCATGTAATTTCCCGCACGGCGTTACCCAATCTGTCTTGGTATTTTTACCTATTTGAGGAGATATTTCCAAGTTCCACCTATTATTACCTCAGAACTCATTCTATTCAAATAAAGCTCGATTATTATTATTGTAATCTGAGTCCTTGTAGACCATTCTATTTCTAATATGTAAATAGAAACTAACCATCAGTTTTTTTATGTTAATTACTTCCTGCTTAGCCGCAGCTCGTTGTGAGAGTGTTTTAATTGTTAGTCTCTAAACGAAACTCATAATACTTATACCCAACTTTTCATATATGTCGTGTTACCCAAAGGAACTCCCAATCACGTATCTCAGGAGATTTTGGTAGGGTGGATGCACCCAATAAATAAGATTTAAAACTAACTGTGTATATGCCCCTTCTTCATAGATACGTAATTACGCCAGAGCATTAATATTACTCCATATTACGAAGATAACACAAGAATTTCTTAAAAAACTAGCCACATCATACAGATGTTGTGTTACCTCAATCCTAATCTGTGAGGCTGCGCCTGTGAGGTGCGAGAGAACAGATACTTTCCTTGGATAGCTCGCTTAGTTTATACAGGCATAAACACCACGTGCGACAACTACAGTGGCGAATGTCCGACACAAGATAGGGTTATTGCGTGCGTTTATTTAAAAAAAAGCTTACGATAATAAACTCATGACTTAGGTGGCGAGCAGGAATTAAGTGAGAAAAGAATATAAAAACACCGCTCTGCTTTCATAGAGGACCGTGAAATCAATCGCAGTATATAACAATATATATCTGGCCTAAAAGACATCAAGTGTGCAGCACATCTTACGTATCCATGCCAGAACCAAGAAAGTAGTATCAGACTCTCATTCAATAAATTCTACTATACTCTGTCATGACCAGTTGCCGAATCTCTTGTGTTGGGGACCAACGAGATATTGATAGATTTGGTGAGGTTAATTTGTATGCTGTCTTGAGTGATTGAGGTACCTTCAGCATCTATGGTTACTGTTTGATCTCAATTTTCCACTCTGATTACTGTAAAATTAGGACATATGTCGCTCCTCAGTCAATGAAATTTGTCTTTTTTAAAAATTGTGAGGTGAATATGACTAGACTATATAGATGATAAAAATTGCATTGTGTGACGAAAGTCAGTAATATGTGAGAGAAAGTGCCCATTCATTATTCCATACCTACGATTCTTTACATCGGTGGTAGATAGACCACAAACATACCAGTGAGCGACATATTTTTGAAGTAATCTCAATCTACAAGGACAAGCTCGTAATCTACTAGCAGATAAGTTGGTTTATCTTGTTTTTCCCTTTCTAGCCCACTGTTAGTTCTTTATTGGATATATATATATAAGTATATTATACAGGTGAAGATTAATAGATATTAAAATGCATTTAAATATTCCTCAATATTTACTACTTTTTTTAAATTGATAATTTCTAATTCTTAATTACATTCACATTTTACAGAAAACACACACATCAACACATCTTTGTTGTATTATGATGGTGTGTTTGTTCATTGATCGAGAAAAAGAACATTATATTTGACTCGTATATCATCAATATAAAATAAGAAATCTGTATAGATATCTGCTTATGAGTACACTATCAAAATTTTCTTAATGTGATACTAGAAATATAGATAAAGAATATATCAACGAGTGAGACACGGATTATATTTATACACATCCTATTCTGTCAATTCCATATGTCTTTGCTACGTTCTATATTAAATCTATAACACCTTATTTTAAAGGTCTGATTTCCACTCTATCTTCCTTCAATAAACTGCTCTTTATTCGAAATCTCTGTGATGTATAAATTTATTAAGACTGAATTATTTTGGAAGCAAAGCTGATGTGATCTCTAATAATTTCCCTGTGTTAATTTAAGAGAGCTGTTCATTCTAGAAAGAGCATGTAACCTTAATTCTGTTCGATATTAATTTTGTTAGTTGAATATTTGTGGCAGGCCATGTTTTATTAACTTTATGGAGTTTGATTTTCATTTAGATTTTTAAAAAAGTTTTGAAGTGTCTGATTTGCTTGAGCACGGTTCATTTGATTTTAAGACATAAGTGTTGTCTTTATTTTATTTAATTTTATCTTTTTATTATTTCTTCATATCATACTAGACCAGCATAATGCATTATCTTAATTATTAATCCATTGGGGCTTGACTATATAATCTTAGTGGTACATATCGGAGGCCTTACATCAAGCATTCGCTCCCATAGAGTTGTCGTCGGATAACAAATTGTCGACCGAATCACGACCGTTTTCTTGAGCGTCAGTTTCCATACAGCGCTGTTTCCAGATTCAATGAGAGTAATTCTGTGAGGTTCAATTATGAATATTCTATGCACATGTTTCGACAATAGTTGTTCCTTTACAAGTAAGCATATTTCTTAATAGATTCCTATTTACCAGAACGTCACACTTGGACTAGTCTCGCTTTTTTTGTGAAACTTATCGGTACAATGGTCTACAGTCTATTTCACACTTGATATCTGGTCGACTTTATTATAACAATCACAGATCTAAATGATAACTGATACTAAGTTAGACATGTTACAGATTAAATAGACTGGTCAGTTGTATGTACATGCTTATATATATATATAATTCAATTGACGGTTTTATATGTATTAACATAAGTATGCCATTTCATTGTATGACATATAATATGCAACAGTAATGAACTATGAGCAGGATCAAAGTTTATTATAAAACTAGAGGAATGTTGATGATCAATAAAATGAAATGAATAGTTAGTATAAGAATTCCTACGGAATTCATTATCGATCTACTTCAGAATCACAAAAAGCTAACTTTATCAGTTGTCTAGAGGCTTAATAACCAAGAGGTCATGTATGTCTAGAGTCATTTTTATAAACAATATGGAGCAATTATGTCCCGGGTGTTTGATCAATTGATCAAATATTGAGTCTCGCTCTTGATGACATGGCTTCACGTATTGTTACAATTATGAACATTATTATTACTGTACAGCAGTTTGATATATTAGTATATAGCTCTATCTCACCCAGCTCCAATATGTATTTTACCTTTCTTGCTTTTGAATGAACACGCATACGATCAAGAATTTGTATTTTTCTGTTTAGTTATGATAGCATTTGAAGCTAGGTTATCAATGAGCAACAGACCTCAGACAGTTATCAAAATCTCAGAAAATTTGGCAAACAAGATCCTCGATTTTCATCGAGTCGATCACATGTGCTTATACATTAGCTATATTCAATCTACTGCTGACTGCAGGCAGGATTATACGATAGATCAGCAGTCCCAAACCCTCTGGCCCAGTTTACACCCACACTGAGCAGAAAAATCGAGTGGAATTATGAGTTTAGGACAATGCGATCAGCTTATCAATGTAGCTGAGTCAGTTTTTACACTAAATAGATCAAATGCACAGAATCAAATGATTCCCTGATCAGTTTATGACAGTCGTGATCAATGACTGGTCATTTATGACATGGCAGATCAATGACTGGTCAGTTTATACATGTGCAGATCAATGCTGGTCAGTTAGTATTTCCAGGCTAGAATAAGATGATTTGTAGGTGTGTGCTGGTCAGTTGTAACATGTGCCAATCAATGAGCTGGTCAGTATGACATGTCCAATCAATGACTGGTCAGTTATAACATACACAGATCAATGGACTGATTCGAGTTTACCTCTTATTAGGAATTGATGATTCTGATCCATCATCTGTATCCTCACCATCACGAGATTCAATGACTGAGCAGTTTCCTAATACATTGCCGTGATCCTCAGTGACTAATCATAATTAAGATTGCCTGTGATACGCCAGATTTATGTATGAGTAGTATACTCTCTATTCAAAATCATTGTTGATGTAGTTCCTATTCCTCCGAATGTGAGTCACCCAAATATATTTAAACATGTACCTTTACATATTCCAAATAACTTAATATTACCAAAAAGTGGTCTTTTCATCCAATACGTGTACGTTGTGAGATAGAATGTAGAAAAACTAGGAGGCCCAATTGGTTATTTAGATCACAATTTATGGATGAAGACATTTATCTTTAGCAGCAAATCAATTCATGGTGTATTATATTACTTATTTATCTCATCTGTTCACACATCTATCAATCAAATAAAACATATTAGTGGATGTTGTATAAGTTGGAACATAATTATCATATATCGTGTAGATAGATTATCTATAGTTCAAGGATCTTACTTACTTACATCTTAATGTCCATTTACAAAACTTAGCTAAGTCAAGGTATTAGTACTATAGTATATAATACTATATATACGAGTGCAGAATTATTATATTTGTCCCCGTAACAAATGGCTTTGGCATTAAATAAACCATGTGAAAGTGGATACTTATCATTTCATGAGCATTGAAAGAAACCATGAAGACCAATACTATTTACAAACACAAACTGTTAAAACTCAATACTAAATAAATGAACCTTTTGGACTCTCATAACCACTCCACAATTAATAACAATTATCTAAGACTAAGAAAAAAAGGCGACATATATTTATAGTTAACAAATAAGAACTTAACAAAGTTCTTTTTTATCTGATTTTTACATCATCACTAAGAATAAAAAAGCCTCTCCTCCCATCATACATTACAAACATTTATCTCAGTTTAGCCCACTGTGCTTTCTACTAGTTTTATTCTGGAATTTTAAACGTCAAAATCCGCAGTTGAGAAGAACACATGTTGCGTAAAGTGTGAATGAATTATTCAATACAAGTTTTGCATTATGTTTTTTTAGGTTAGTACCAGATATTAAAGTATACCAAGTGTTGCTATTTTTCATGATAACGAATGCGTTCGAAAATTGATATTCCTTTCACTATTTAATGTGGTTTCATCATATTTAACTGATTGAATTTAAGAGAAACACTGTAATTAATTAGTGCTTTAATCTCGTCACTATAATCATCGTGTGAGTGAATTATATCTATTTTTATACTGACCAATTCATTAAGTGCAAT
>CM042162.1:53772453-53797453 GCA_023376005.1 Doryteuthis pealeii
CCTCTCTCTATCTCTCCTCTCTCTCTCTCTCTCTTTCACCCCCCTTCTCTCTCTCCTCTCTCTCTATCTCCTCTCTTTCCACCCCCCTCTCCCTCTCTCTCTCTCTCTCTCTTTCCCCCCCTCTCTCTATCTCTCTCTCTTTCCCCCCCCTCTCTCTCTCCTCTTCTCTCTCTTTTCCCCCCTCTCTCTCTTCTCTTTCCCCCCATCTCTCACTCTCTCTTTCCCCCTCTCTTCTCTCTCTCTCTCTTTCCCCCACCTCCTCTCTCTCTCTCTCTTTCGCCCACCTATCTCTCTCTCTCTCCTACTTTTCCCCCCCCCTCTCTCTTCTCTCTCTCTCTTTCACCCCCCCTCTCTCTCTATCTCTCTCTCTTTTTCCCCCCTCCTCTCTCTCTCTCTCTCTCCTCTTTACCCCCACTATCTCTCTCTTCTATCTCTCTCTTCCCCTCTCTCTCTCTCTACTCTCTCTCTTTCCCCCATATCTATCTCTCTCTCTTATCTTTCCCCCCCTATCCTCTCTCACTCTCTCTCTTTCCCCCCCTCTCTCTTATCTCTATCTCTTTCCCCACACCATCTCTCTCTCTCTCTCTTTCCTCCCTCTATCTCTCCCCTCTCTCTCTTTCCCCTCTCTCTATCTCCCTATCTTCTTTCACCCCTCTCTCTTCTCTTCTCCCTCTCTCTCTTTCCCCCCTCTATCTCTATCTCCCTCTCTCTCTTTCCCCTCTCTCTCTCTCATCTCTCCTCCTCTCTCCTCAATCTCCTCTCTTTCCCCCCTCATATTCTCTCCTCCCTCTCTTCATTTACCCTCTCTCTCTCTATCCCTCTATTATCTTTACCCTACTCTCTCTCTCTCTCTCTCCTCTCTATCTACTCTCTCTATGTACCCCTCTCTCTTCCTCACTATCTCTCTTTCCACCCTCTCTCTCCTCTACCTATATCTCTTTCCCCCTCTCTCTCTATCACTCTATACTTACCCTCTATCTCTCTCTCTCTATCCTCTTCTCTTTCCCCTCTCTCTCTCCATCTTATCTCGCCTATCTCTCCTTTCCCCCCTCTCTATCCTTCTATCCTCTACTCTGTCTTATCTTTCCCCCCCTCCCTCTCCTCTCGTATCCCTCTCTCTCTTTCCCCCTCTCTCTTCTCTCTCTCTACCTCTCTCTCTTTCCCCACCTCTCTCTCTTCTTCTCTCTATCTCTCTCTCTTTCACCTATCTATCTCTCTTCTCTTCCATCTCTATCTTTCCACTCTCTCTCTCTCTCTCTCTTCTCTTACATCTATCTTTTCCCCCCCTTCTCTCTCTCTCCTATCCATCTCCTCTCTTTCCCATCTCTATCTCTCTCTCTATCTCTCCTCTCTCATCTCACTCTCTCTCTTACCCCACCCCCCCCCTCTTTCTATCTCTGTCTCCGTCTCTTCTCATCTCTCTCTCTCTATCTCTCTCTCTCTCTTTTCCACCTCTCTCTTCTCCCGTCTGTCGCTTGCTCACTCCCCACGCCTTTCCTTTTGTCCACCCGCCTCTCTTTTCTACTCCTTTTCTGCTTTGCACCGTGGTGCCTGTTGCTTCTCTCGCTTCACTCGTTCTCCGTGCCCCTTTCCGCTCCCGCTCTGGCTTCTCGTCATGTGTGTGTGGTGTTTGTATGTTTTCCTTGATTATTTCCGTCTGAATAATCTGCCCCGATATCCCCCCTGATAGGCTAAGAACGCCTGTGTCTATGTGTTTCCGTAGTGATTAGTTATAAACAACTGAGCTTCTAGGCTAATAATAAAACTTATTTCCCCTGTCAGGTAGAAGAATCTTTTCAATTTCAAAAAGCCCTAATTCCCTTTTTTTAATTCTCTTTTTAGTGGATCTTAAATATTAACTACTTTGATTCCATTTCTAATTATAATATTTGCTCTCAAGATCAGACAAAATAAAAATATTGATAATTTGAAGAAGACAAAAAGAAAAATATTCCCTTCCCTCCTCATCACCCGTAATCTCCATCGTATATCTAGGGATACCCATTTTTTTCGTCTGCTTTTCATTTTAAAACGGATTCAATTAATTAATCGATAATTTAAGGTCAAATTTTTGTTGAAAAGTAGTAAGATAATGAGCATCAGTAAAAAAAAGCACAGTAATATTACACATGTAATTTATTTTTAATACATTTAAAACTATTTTTTTGGTCAATTTTTATCAAATATGGCTGTAAATGCTGTTTAAAGATGGCATAAAATCCGTGTTTACAAAATAAATTTAACACCCTCGATTTTAAAAAATTACCAAAAATCAGAGAATTATTTGATTTTAATGAAATTTTCAGTGTTGATTTATCAATGAATGAATTTTATAATGCATCAGTTATTTTATTTCAAAACTTTCTGATTTAATTAGGTATTTCTGCTATGTTGAATTAATATATAAAATCCATTTAAAATATGAGCAGTATGATGTTAAGTTTAAAATGTTATAACATTAGATTCTAAAAACATTTTTTCTTTAATAACTACTTTACTTTAGTATCAATCGCTAATAATTTTTTTGTCGAAAACTGTATTGGAAATTTAGTGCCCCCCCCCTTTTAAACAGAACAAATATTGATGTATATTTTTTCTTTTATAAGATAATAGCCAATTAAATAATTATTGAAATGAGTCTTTTGTCTTTTTATTTATGCAGAAAAAAGTATCAATCATATATAACCCCATCGATATATTTTGTGCCCCCAATGATATATTTTGTGCCCCAAATATAAGGTTGGAGGTGGGGAAAAGTTAAGTGACCGGAAAAAAATCAGAAAGTTTTGAAATAGAATAACTCATGCATTATAAAATTCATTCATTGCTAAATCAACACTGAAAATTTCATTAAAATTGGATAATTCCCTGATTTTTGGTAAATTTTTTTCAAATGTGAGAGTTGAATTTGTTTTCTAAAAACACAGATTTTTTGACAAATTGGGTATACCTAGTATAATCTATTCTTGTTAGTAATCATTCTGTGTATGTCATACAATCAACTTTGTTTTATCAAAATTAATTTTTATTCACAAATTTTAAGTTGTTGTTTTTTTTTTGTTTTACATTGGATTTTATTTTCAATATGTATTTAAAGTCTCAAAATAATCTAAAATTCCAAACAAAGAAATATCTTTCCTAGTGCATGTTTATTGAACTTCAGAGTCATCTTCTTTTTTTTTCATGCTAGTGAAAATAAGTTATAGTTGTAAAACCTTTTCTGTGTAATATTTGTATGAATGCAATAGTTTTGTGTAAAGGTTTGAGTTCATATGCTTTTTAGAAATTATCTCCAATCACATAGATTTTTGAATTTACTAATGTCTTATTTATCTCCTCCCTTCACTATTATTTGGCTGCTTATTTGTTTTGCATCAAAGCTTCTAATCTATATTTGCATTCATGTAGTATACTTTGAATCTGGTTGGAGTTTTAGAATATCTAGAACTTTTTTTTTATATTCATTTGAAAAAAATCCGACAAATGCATAATATATAACAGATTTATCATCAAAATTTTTTATATGGTAAATTATGGTAGTTTTTCTGTCATCAGTAAATCCCTTGGTTATTTCTTATTTTGATCTCATCATAATGTGTATGAACTGAGTAACATTCACCACCATCACTTTCTTTTTTTTTCTTCTTCTTAATAAACATATCATATTTTAGCCTCTATAACATCTGCATCAAAACAAACAAAATGCATGAAAATGAAGGTATCAATGAATGAATACTTCAAAGCAAAATGTTCAAAAGGAACAGAATTTATCAAACTATTCATTTTTATAAAGACCTGATGTTCAATGTAATATTTAGTATTTACTATCTATCATTCAGTGTTTTGATTAAAGTTTGAGATGATCTATGAATTTTTCAATTAATTAGTTAAAAATAAACTAAAGATTAAAAGAAAAATGAACTTTGAAACATCTTTATGAAATCCTGTTTGTGCTTATAAGTCAAATTTCTTATTTGTTAATTTCTTTTTGATTCAATGCAATATAAAAACAACTACCATAAAAAATTATTACCAAACTCAAGTTGATTCATTTTTATTACTATTACCAATTCTTTTTCCTCAAAAAAATCCAATTAGTTACAATTTTAAAATCTATGCATAAATATAATTTTAAAAAATAATTTATTTCTATCTCAGGAAGTTAGGAGACTACATATTATAGAGGTGGTATATAAAGAAAATATAATTTTATTTGATAAAATGAATATGTTTTTGTATTAAAAAAACTACAAGTAATAAAATGTTAAATAATAATAATTAAATTAACAGTACCCATGCATTTAACATTTTTTTAATTACAATGTTGACTCATGTTTATGAATGTGTTCCATAATGATGAATATAAGATTCATTTGAAGAAAATCTAAGAATGTAATCAACAAATAAATATATAAGTAAGAAAAAGAAAAGAAATATGTATTTACAATTTTGGGCAACAAACAGATTTTACTGTTCTAGACTGACTGTCTTGGTCAAAAAGAAAGAAGAACAATATATTGATTAAAAATAAGCTAACATCTTTACTAGATGACCTGTGACCCACATCAATGAAGCAATAATTAAATTTATACTAAGATTCTGATAGAATGGGGAAAAAAAGAAAAAGATCTTATTTGTATTGTTAATTTCTTTATTCATTTTAATGGTATGAAACAAATTATTGTATTATTATAAAAACAACCCAAATAAAAAGATATTACTCCAGGGAGTTTTATTCATTTTGTGAAGAAATGTTGTGATCATCTTAAATACAAATACTAATTTGAAAAATAAAATAAAAACAAAGAAACAATTAGTAATTTTTTAAAAGCTATGTAATAACATTGACAGTTTTTTTTTGTTTTTTTTTTTCTGACAGCAATAACTAGACTTATTGCATAACTAATGCTAGTTATTGAATTTTTCCTTCAGAATAATGATATGAATCAAATCAGGATAAGGGGATTTTCTCAGGTTAGTACTTTAAAACTATGTTAATATAAATATATTTTAAAAAATATTAATTTTAACATTATTGAACTGAATAGAAAGAATCTTAACTGGCTACTTTTTCATTCCTTGTAAGTGTGTGTGTGTGTAGATGGAGTTAGTTGTAAGGATGAAACGGAAAAAGAAGACTGAAGCAGAATTTTTCTAATGTGATACAATCATGTGATTCAATTATTACAAAAGCTGTGAATAATTGAATGCTAATCACTATAATTGCTGATTATGACAGAAAATTAAATACTAAATCAATTGTATTCCTGTCTGCAAATTAAATACTAATTACTTTCAGTTCTAGAATAATAATATTTGAAATATTTAATATTCAAAATGTTTAAAAATGAAAGTAAAAAGTTAAAAAATCAAACATGGATGAAGGGTTCCACAGAGAATACAAAAAGATAAAAATTAACATATAGAATAGATAAGAAAAATGTGATGAAATGAAAGGTGAGATTAATTTTCTTATCAGAAGAAAATTTTACAGATCACCTTACAGCAGTAAGTAACAAATGAATGGTACTATTGAGAAAGCAAAATTATGGTATGAGATAGACTAGTTAAATCAGAAAAAAATGAAATCCCCAAGACTGAAATCAAATTTAAATCTGTGAAAAGAATAAAAATGAAAATCAAGGAAATATCTGAAAACAAAAATGATTTCTTTAAGTGAAATCTTTTGAAAGCATATTATATTTGTTATGAAATCAAATCAGTTGAAATGAATTAAAAAAAAGAAAAAAAATGATTTAAAGAGAAATTTCTTAATTAAAGATTATTTACAAAATGTACTTGTTTTCCTTTTTGTTGGCAAGGCATATTAGGAGATTAATTGCCAAGATATGATGGGTCACTGTTCTTTTAGATCATAGATTGGTTAATTGGATGAACAGAGGGTTAAAATCAAAAACCTGACTGCAAACAAAATAAACAGGATTTTTTCAAAAAATAACCAGGCAATAATTTCCCACTTATCTCTTTATAACATTCTTTAATCAATCAGATAAAATGCTTGCATTAAATAAACAATCAGAAGCTAGGCTTTTTCCTCTGTTTAAATTCTAGATAGTTCAATGTACTATGAAATAATAAATTAGCTGATATATATTCTGATCAGAATACACACAAGGAAAAATTTTATTCTTTAAAATCATTTATGAGTTTTTGTGTCTGATTATATTTACTTTCAAAGGTATATCATTGATGATTATACTATGTTGTAACTTGTGACCTTGTGTCATATCCTACCCGTAGCAAACAGTTTGGTTAAATACCTACCATGTTGTAATTTATTTCACATAAAGATACTGTTCAATAATCTATATGTCAGTAAGTAGAATAGAATAAGCTTTATTTGATAATTTGAAAAAAAAATTCCATTAAAATGATATACATTAATGAATAATTATATCTGTCAATATTTTAATATAGATCAAGTTGTTAAATTAACTTTCAGATGAGTTACAAAGCAAAATTGAACCTGCATAAGAAAAATATATATTTTACTTTGATATTATATTCACAGTAGAATTTTACAAAGCTCTATTCCTATTTGATATGTGGAGTCTGTTCTAGAAAAGCCCACTGAGTATAAAGTACAGCCTTCACTGACCAAAACAGCCATCAGTGCAGAGTAGCCAGAGGCATTGAAGTAGTAAGATTACAGCTAGCTACGGCCAATGTTTTCTTCTTTCTTTTCTACTAAAGGGTGTGGCTTATAAAGTGTACACACACACACACACACACACACACACACACACCCTTTCATGTGCCATAGACAATGAGCAAAGATAGACTACAATCCATTTGGGAATGCAGTAATCGGATGACACATCATTAACGGACA
Source organism: Doryteuthis pealeii (assembly GCA_023376005.1). Classification (NCBI taxonomy): domain Eukaryota; kingdom Metazoa; phylum Mollusca; class Cephalopoda; order Myopsida; family Loliginidae; genus Doryteuthis; species Doryteuthis pealeii. The sequence continues at coordinate 53,779,307 of CM042162.1, forward strand.
CGTCTGATGGCTGCAGGCATTTCATTGTCACTGGTGCCACTGCTGGTCACTATAAATATCTCTTCCTAATTGGTCAGTTAGAGGGTCAGGAGGTAGTAAACTGGCATTGGCTAGCAGCCACAGAGTATTCTATTGGTTTAAGAAAACATACTGGTCTGTTTCTTGTGATAGGCTGCTAGATGCAAGGAATATTGATAGGTTGAGTAGTGGACAGTGGTCAGTTCATCGTATTGGCTATCATCATTTGGCATTATCAAGCGGTAGCAGTCAAATAAAGGCCTATGCATTTATACAATTCTCACTTTCATTAGTGTACAATGTAACACAAATGATTAAATCTATAATATTTGATCTGATTAGGGATATTTTTTTTGTTTTTATATATCTCTATAAGTCATATTGAGGTTATGTCATTTGCTTTTTGTACAAGAAAAATTACTTTTGTTTGTTTACATATGTATGTTAAGAAGTGAATTATAATATTTGAATTAGCATTGATGAACAAAAATAAGGGCTATATGAATGATTGAATTTCAAAAGCAAACAGTTCCTGATCAGAAGATAACTATACCTTAATAAAAAAATTTTTTAAAAATAGCAAATAAATTATGTATTCAAATAGAGAAAGCATTTTTTAATAGTATTGCATTGGAGTGTTATATATTCAGTAATGTTTGAGAGAGAAGTTTGCTGTTTTTTTTTTGGGGGGGGGGGGTTCTCAGTCACAACCTGTGACTGAGAAATAAATATAGAACAGACTGAATAGAATCCTCTACTAATTCCAATTCATTTTCTACTTGCATCACAAATTGTCATCTGACAAGAAAAGGCTTTGGGATTATGATAAATGTTTATTGACAAATTTTGTCAGTACCACATTTAAGCAGATAAAAAAAAATAAGAGAAAAAATAGAAATAAAAATGTAAGAGGAAAATGAAGATAATTAAGATAGTGGCTTCTTTCCTTCCTTTTCTTAGGCAAGATAAAATATCTGTACTGGGGAACTTTTAACCCCAGCTTCAACATATTCAGATTCTGAACTTAAGGCAGAAAATAACTTACTCCTATTAAGATATTCTGCAATGCATTATTAACAGACATGTTTTGTTTTTTGTTTTTTAAACATTGGTTATGAATATGTTTTTTGTTTTTGTTTTTTTTTTTTTCATTTTGTTGGGTTTTTTTAGATTGAAGAAAACAAAATTCTTGCAAGGGAATTTAATCAGAGTAGAAAACAACTATAATAATAGCAAGCAGTTAATACAGTGACATGTAAAATCAAAAGCAAAATGGGAGAGTTGTAGAATCCTTAGTATGATAAACAAACCAATAGAATTATTTAACATCTGTTATATAAACATATTATAAAAGATAAATTGTTTAGTCTATAGTCTCATCTAAAAGTGAAAATTCTAGTTATCAACATTCTAACTGGCAGTTTTGTGTATCTATAAGATAATGAAATAAAGCATAACTAAGATATAGTTTTAAAACAAATAGATCATTGTCTATTTTTAAAGTACAACAAAAGAAAAACTCCAGAGGTATATTAGAATTAAGTATACTTAACAATATTTTCTCACACATTCTTTATTTTACAACAATTATTTAACATTTATAGATTTTTTATGGATTTTAATGGATTTTTGAAGAAAAATCACACATCATATATATAAACTCATTTAGATAAATCCTTTGGTCATAATCAATCCAATCTGAATAAAACTGAAAGATGAGATAAATATATTCTAGAGCTTCAAAAGAATATCATGTGGAAAAACAGAAGATCTGCAATGTGACTATTTGTTATGTTTATACTGAAGACATGGGCAATAAAATGGTTTGAAAATATTTGACTGTTTTATTAAATAATATTTTCAACAAAACAATACACTTTGAAGGCACTTCAGGACAGAACAAAAAATGATTACTCTGTTTAAATTTAAGAATTAGGTAAAGTAATGAATCTACTGTTTTAAATTTGGTTTTGACATTACTTATTTCATAAGCATTCAGCAAAATTATCAGAATATCAGATATGATCATTTTTATTTCATTCTATACTTTTAAAGCATTTTTTGACGACTTCTCAAAAAGTAATTATTCTTGCTTTTACCAAATATGCAATATGTAATACTTATAAATATATGAAACATTTGCATTTGACACACATTTCTTTAGAATATTCAAAATTACTTTCAATGGTAAAAAAATCTCTATCTATAAACAAGCATACATCTCTATAAGTATCTATACAATAGTTTTATCAAATGAGTTTAGAATGCAATGCAAATATTTTCATATTTTTCTCTGCAACTTCAAAGAGTGGTATTGCTGAAAGGCTTCAAAATAAACATCCAAAATTAGAAGAGTAATTTAAAAAAAGTTATTGTAACTATGTATACTATAAAGTTGGTACAAAATTTACAAATGCAGAACTAAGAGAGAGGCTTTTGATCTCTGTTAAAATCATCACATGTATGTAAAGTGCAAAGTCTCACCAGATAAAGAATAATTAAGAGTAAGACATAATCATTTCCCTTTAGGAGTTGGTTAAAGAAACAAGTTTACAGAAAAGAAAGAAAGAATATGAGGGATGCCAGGAAACAAAAAGGTGGCTGGACCTGGGTATTTAGTCAAAGTCAGCAGAAAGGAGAACATTTTTACTGAAAAAATGTAAGTAAGCTATATTTATTATTTCAATTTGATTGATCCATTTTACAGCCTTCTGGTGCATAATTTGTCAAAAGAAATATATAAGAGACCAAGAAAAATCTGTTTTCTTATGAAGAATTATGTGAATACTAATTAATACCAAAAACCTAGAAACTCATCCAGGTATTTCAATCAAATTTAATATTAAAAAATTGAGATAGTTCATAGGCAATTTTATTTTATCACTGAACATTTTATGGTTCTGATCATTAAATTATAAGTTAGTATTGTCATTTTTATCTTATTGAGAAAATAACAAATATATTGCTTTTATCTCAAAGAGTAACAACTAAAGGAATGTTGAACTGTATTCTTTTAATAAATGGATTATCTATTTCTTTATCATTTGTATCTGTTCTTTTCTTCCATATTTAATTAAATGTTAAAAATCAATCTGACAAAATGAAGTTAGCCAAGGTAAAACTGATATTGGAAACTCTACATAAATAAACAAACCTCCTTAATAAGATGGCAAAATGAATGTGATTTTCTTTAAAAAAAATTTTTTAAAAAAAACATATATTGTGCCAAAAGTAAAATTAGATCAAATATTAAAAAGTGATTTTTATGATTTTTATAAATCTTCAGTTTTGGATGCTATAGAAACCAAGAATTCAAAGTCATACTGATTAATATCATAAAAGACAACTAAAAATAAGTAGGAAATTTTCTGCATCTTTTATAGAAAATTTGCCAAAAGCATGAAATAACCACAAATATGAGTAAATGTTTTGGTATTTGTGTATGAATTTCATTTGTTCTAAGAATTTAAATAATTTCTTTCTTATTTTAACAAAGTTTTGGTAGAAAAATGATAACCATTTTTCAGTCAAATGTTATTTAAATACCATAGAAGGTTTGTAACTGATACACACTTCATGTAATAAAAACATATCTACTATAGATGTAAATACATATTTGTTTATAAATAAGCATAGGTTTATCTTTTATTGGATAAAGCATTATCAATCATTATCAATTTTCTGACTTTTGTCAAATAGAACCATTCATGCTTACCTTTAGGAAAATATATACAATATTAATTGAAATCAATTATTTAATATTATGACATATATTTTCAAATTATAATTTATGAGAATGAAATAAACTATAACATTTGCACAGCATTGTCCTCAAATACTCTGTGTACTAGATAAGATGTTAAACTGCATCTAGTAGTGAGATTCCAATTTTGAGCTCTGTGGAGTGTAAAATAAATACCTCTTCATTGCCATTATTCCCACTCTAACCTGGAGTTGTAGTACCTGTTAGGGTCCCATCTATGGGGTAAAACGATCAAAAGATGAGTTTTAAAAATGTGCTTAAAAAATTGGAATACCCAACAAATAATGAATTTTAAAAAAAACCCATCTTCAGCATAAAAAACCCAAGGATTGAGATGCCATAAAATCCAACTAACCCACTCAAATACTCTTATTTGTAATTCTCTTTGTGTAGTAAAAAACAATGGTCAAATTTATACATATGGATAAAACAAAGTGAGGTATAAAAATATGTCTTTTCTTTGAACATTGCCATTAGAATATTACCTACTATAACCAGAACTTGAACTTAGTCTTTCATCTCCAGTTTTCTCATTGATTTGTTAGCTTCAGCTATTTACACATCATAAATGTATGTTGTATGTATATGTGTGCACAGATACATATCAGTGTCTGATTATTTATATATATATATATATATATATATATATATACTAGCACTAAGTTTAATCATCTGTTTTGAATTAGGTGCCAATTATAAATATAGTATTAAAATATATCATATATAACACTATTCATTGTGTATATTTCCAGGTATTTTATGAGACACAATCTTTTTTTTTATAAATCCTGTTTTTCTAACTGGTACCTATGTAAAATTTAATAAGTTAATAGCTAAGGTTGGGAATAGAATCTACTTGGTCTAAAGTTATTTGTATCATCAAAGATTCTGCTGATAAAGTTTGATACTAAAAATGACCTTGAAAAGTAAGCATTAATTTCAGACTGGCATGTTTTATACACATGCCAAGTGGATATTATAGATTTTACTAATAACAAGATATTTGGGGAAAAACTAAAGGATCTGATTTAGAATCTGACTTTACTTTTAAATATGTATTAATGAGGATATGATTACCCTCACAAAAAGTAGAAACAGACAATTCATCCAGAAGGTTTGCTTACAATTATGAAATGACATCTGTAAATAGAATCAAAGTTTCCAGTTTTACCCTTTTAATTTCTGTGATAATCACTTGAAGATTGGAGTAGAAATTTCAGACAAAAACTTTGACATCAAAATATCGAATCAATTTAGACAGCTGTCCTTGATATGTTTTATATTGAATGAGAAAATTAAACCTTTAAAACTGTTCCATATAATGAAAGTTTCATGAAAAAATTAATATGAATATTGTTTACACAGATATATATATATATATATATATATATATATGAATTGAAATTTTTTAGAAAAAACAAATGATGTTATTATTATTATATCTCTAAAAATTTTCAATTCATACTGTATTTACTTCCATTTACTTCATATATATATATATATATATATATATATATATATATAACTGGAATAATCTATATATACAATTTTGATCCATATGTATGCATTCATATGTTGATATAAGTAAACATAATCTTGCAGCTAATAAATAATGCCAAGACAGATGAGAGAATATCATGTCTAAAATGACACAAATCAAATGGAATGATTATTTAGCCAGCTTTATAATGATTTCTTTTAAGCCAATGCGCACCAGCTGATAAGTATTTAGAAAAATAAACTGTAAAAAATGATAGTTTTACCAAAAAGCAAAGAAAAATACAAAGAGTAAGAATAGTTGAATGTAGTGAGCAACTAAGGCTTGTAACTATTGCCAAATTATCACAAAAAAAGCAGTGCTTTATGCATATACATGTTAATTCAGCATTATCATTCACATGACATAAAAAGCATTGAACAGTTAAAAGATGGTATATATCTGTAAATTAGTTTACTTCATTGCACAGTGCAAATGCAGGAATTATATTTTTCTCTGCTATCCTAATACCCAATGGGCCCAAGATGCTGAATATTAATTCCATAGAGAATTAGTATTTTTATGCAACAGGCATTTAGTAAGTCTTAAGTCAAATGCATGTTATTTTTTATATATCTTGTAGATTCTGAAAGCGTTAGATATCTACAAAAGACATTAAAATCCAGTAAATTTGACAGAATTAGTTTTAAGAATTATCATCATCATTTGTCCAAATATCATAAATTCATGAATATATGTCTATATTATTATTTGTTTATTAGTATTAAACATGTATTTGTGATAATTTCCATATAATTATCTGAAGATGTACATGTACTTGCGTGCATGTATGAGAAGACTAGCTTATGGATGTGCAGATGCATATTTTTGTATTATATGTTCTTTATAGAAAGGTAGATGATAATTTATTTAAATACATATATATTAGTATAAGTAAACAGATTTTGTATCTATCATTTGGATTTATCTATGTGTGGGTATTAGTTTTTACTGAGTAAAATATACATGTTGTTACTGTGCATGAATAATATCAATTCTAAATGATGTTACATAATTAAGTGACAGACTTTATGGATGTTTACATCCATGGCACACACCATAGACATATATGTGCATATATTCACATACATACACACATATGTATTCACTTCAATTAAATGACTAAACTATCTTTGCTCATATGCTTTACTTTCAAGTATGTTTCTAAATGCTCATCACCTATTATATTTAAGCTTATTCACAAGAAAATACATATCAATTATAAACCAACAAATCATTAGTACATGATGCTTTTATTCATTGATCTGTCATATCAAATGAGCAAGACTATTTGATTCTAGTGATTGAGGTTTTGATTAAATTTGCTTATTGATTTAAGTAAAGAAATTTACTTATTGGATTGAGAAAATTGTTATTCGAAACAATTATATTAGAAAATCAAAGAATTGAAATTAATTAAAGACAGCTGATTGAATAAAAAAAAAATTACTCAGTGATTTTCATTGGTTAATGGGTTGTACCATTTTGAATTCGCTTGAATTTTTTTCTCACTTTTTGTTCAAGATTTTTTCCATGGTATGAAATAACAGAGTCTATCAATCAGAGCAGAGTGAAGTAAAGATATAAGATGGACAATTGAAAAAAAAAGAAAGTAGAATGACTGCAATGATAAGAAAATAGAGAAAATTAGATATATTAATAAGATTATAGTTTGGAAGTTAGTAAGGGAAAGAGAGAGAAATTAACCAATACAAATCCAATATATTCAATTTCTCTGAATTTTTTATCATTGCAGTCATTCTACTTTCTTTTTTTTTCAATTGTCCATCTTATATCTTTACTTCACTCTGCTCTGATTGATAGACTCTGTTATTTCATACCATGGAAAAAATCTTGAACAAAAAGTGAGAAAAAAATTCAAGCGAATTCAAAATGGTACAACCCCATTAACCAATGAAAATCGCTGAGTAATTTTTTTTTTATTCAATCAGCTGTCTTTAATTAATTTCAATTCTTTGATTTTCTAATATAATTGTTTCGAATAACAATTTTCTCAATCCAATAAGTAAATTTCTTTACTTAAATCAATAAGCAAATTTAATCAAAACCTCAATCACTAGAATCAAATAGTCTTGCTCATTTGATATGACAGATCAATGAATAAAAGCATCATGTACTAATGATTTGTTGGTTTATAATTGATATGTATTTTCTTGTGAATAAGCTTAAATATAATAGGTGATGAGCATTTAGAAACATACTTGAAAGTAAAGCATATGAGCAAAGATAGTTTAGTCATTTAATTGAAGTGAATACATATGTGTGTATGTATGTGAATATATGCACATATATGTCTATGGTGTGTGCCATGGATGTAAACATCCATAAAGTCTGTCACTTAATTATGTAACATCATTTAGAATTGATATATTCATGCACAGTAACAACATGTATATTTTACTCAGTAAAAACTAATACCCACACATAGATAAATCCAAATGATAGATACAAAATCTGTTTACTTATACTAATATATATGTATTTAAATAAATTATCATCTACCTTTCTATAAAGAACATATAATACAAAAATATGCATCTGCACATCCATAAGCTAGTCTTCTCATACATGCACGCAAGTACATGTACATCTTCAGATAATCATATGGAAATTGTCACAAATACATGTTTAATACTAATAAACAAATAATAATATAGACATATATTCATGAATTTATGATATTTGGACAAATGATGATGATAATTCTTAAAAATAATTCTGTCAAATTTACTGGATTTTAATGTCTTTTGTAGATATCTAACGCTTTCAGAATCTACAAGATATATAAAAAATAACATGCATTTGACTTAAGACTTACTAAATGCCTGTTGCATAAAAATACTAATTCTCTATGGAATTAATATTCAGCATCTTGGGCCCATTGGGTATTAGGATAGCAGAGAAAAATATAATTCCTGCATTTGCACTGTGCAATGAAGTAAACTAATTTACAGATATATACCATCTTTTAACTGTTCAATGCTTTTTTGTCATGTGAATGATAATGCTGAATTAACATGTATATGCATAAAGCACTGCTTTTTTGTGATAATTTGGCAATAGTTACAAGCCTTAGTTGCTCACTACATTCAACTATTCTTACTCTTTGTATTTTTCTTTGCTTTTTGGTAAAACTATCATTTTTACAGTTTATTTTTCTAAATACTTATCAGCTGGTGCGCATTGGCTTAAAAGAAATCATTATAAAGCTGGCTAAATAATCATTCCATTTGATTTGTGTCATTTTAGACATGATATTCCTCATCTGTCTTGGCATTATTTATTAGCTGCAAGATTATGTTTACTTATATCAACATATGAATGCATACATATGGATCAAAATTGTATTATAGATTATTCCAGTTATATATATATATATATATATATATATATATATATATATATGAAGTAAATGGAAGTAAATACAGTATGAATTGAAAATTTTTAGAGATATAATAATAATAACATCATTTGTTTTTTCTAAAAAAATTTCAATTCATATATTATATATATATATATATATATATATCTGTGTAAACAATATTCATATTAATTTTTCATGAAACTTTCATTATATGGAACAGTTTTAAAGGTTTAATTTTCTCATTCAATATAAAACATATCAAGGACAGCTGTCTAAATTGATTCGATATTTTGATGTCAAAGTTTTTGTCTGAAATTTCTACTCCAATCTTCAAGTGATTATCACAGAAATTAAAAAGGGTAAAACTGGAAACTTTGATTCTATTTACAGATGTCATTTCATAATTGTAAGCAAACCTTCTGGATGAATTGTCTGTTTCTACTTTTTGTGAGGGTAATCATATCCTCATTAATACATATTTAAAAGTAAAGTCAGATTCTAAATCAGATCCTTTAGTTTTTCCCCAAATATCTTGTTATTAGTAAAATCTATAATATCCACTTGGCATGTGTATAAAACATGCCAGTCTGAAATTAATGCTTACTTTTCAAGGTCATTTTTAGTATCAAACTTTATCAGCAGAATCTTTGATGATACAAATAACTTTAGACCAAGTAGATTCTCTTCCCAACCTTAGCTATTAACTTATTAAATTTTTACATAGGTACCAGTTAGAAAAACAGGATTTATAAAAAAAAAAGATTGTGTCTCATAAAATACCTGGAAATATACACAATGAATAGTGTTATATATGATATATTTTAATACTATATTTTATAATTGGCACCTAATTCAAAACAGATGATTAAACTTAGTGCTAGTATATTATATATATATATATATATATATATAAAATAATCAGACACTGATATGTATCTGTGCACACATATACATACAACATACATTTATGATGTGTAAATAGCTGAAGCTAACAAATCAATGAGAAAACTGGAGATGAAAGACTAAGTTCAAGTTCTGGTTATAGTAGGTAATATTCTAATGGCAATGTTCAAAGAAAAGACATATTTTTATACCTCACTTTGTTTTATCCATATGTATAAATTTGACCATTGTTTTTTACTACACAAAGAGAATTACAAATAAGAGTATTTGATGGGTTAGTTGGATTTTATGGCATCTCAATCCTTGGATTTTTATGCTGAAGATGGGTTTTTTTTAAAATTCATTATTTGTTGGGTATTCCAATTTTTTAAGCACATTTTTAAAACTCATCTTTTGATCGTTTTACCCCATAGATGGGACCCTAACAGGTACTACAACTCCAGGTTAGAGTGGAATAATGGCAATGAAGAGGTATTTATTTTACACTCCACAGAGCTCAAAATTGGAATCTCACTACTAGATGCAGTTTAACATCTTATCTAGTACACAGAGTATTTGAGGACAATGCTGTGCAAATGTTATAGTTTATTTTCATTCTCATAAATTATAATTTGAAAATATATGTCATAATATTAAATAATTGATTTCAATTAATATTGTATATATTTTCCTAAAGGTAAGCATGAATGGTTCTATTTGACAAAAGTCAGAAAATTGATAATGATTGACAATGCTTTATCCAATAAAAGATAAACCTATGCTTATTTATAAACAAATATGTGTTTACATCTATAGTAGATATGTTTTTATTACATGAAGTGTGTATCAGTTACAAACCTTCTATTGTATTTAAATAACATTTGACTGAAAAATGGTTATCATTTTTCTACCAAAACTTTGTTAAAATAAGAAAGAAATTATTTAAATTCTTAGAACAAATGAAATTCATACACAAATACCAAAACATTTACTCATATTTGTGGTTATTTCATGCTTTTGGCAAATTTTCTATAAAAGATGCAGAAAATTTCCTACTTATTTTTAGTTGTCTTTTATGATATTAATCAGTATGACTTTGAATTCTTGGTTTCTATAGCATCCAAAACTGAAGATTTATAAAAATCATAAAAATCACTTTTTAATATTTGATCTAATTTTACTTTTGGCACAATATATGTTTTTTAAAAATTTTTTTTTAAAGAAAATCACATTCATTTTTGCCATCTTATTAAGGAGGTTTGTTTATTTATGTAGAGTTTCCAATATCAGTTTTACCTTGGCTAACTTCATTTTGTCAGATTGATTTTTAACATTTAATTAAATATGGAAGAAAAAGAACAGATACAAATGATAAAGAAATAGATAATCCATTTATTAAAAGAATACAGTTCAACATTCCTTTAGTTGTTACTCTTTGAGATAAAAGCAATATATTTGTTATTTTCTCAATAAGATAAAAATGACAATACTAACTTATAATTTAATGATCAGAACCATAAAATGTTCAGTGATAAAATAAAATTGCCTATGAACTATCTCAATTTTTTAATATTAAATTTGATTGAAATACCTGGATGAGTTTCTAGGTTTTTGGTATTAATTAGTATTCACATAATTCTTCATAAGAAAACAGATTTTTCTTGGTCTCTTATATATTTCTTTTGACAAATTATGCACCAGAAGGCTGTAAAATGGATCAATCAAATTGAAATAATAAATATAGCTTACTTACATTTTTTCAGTAAAAATGTTCTCCTTTCTGCTGACTTTGACTAAATACCCAGGTCCAGCCACCTTTTTGTTTCCTGGCATCCCTCATATTCTTTCTTTTCTTTCTGTAAACTTGTTTCTTTAACCAACTCCTAAAGGGAAATGATTATGTCTTACTCTTAATTATTCTTTATCTGGTGAGACTTTGCACTTTACATACATGTGATGATTTTAACAGAGATCAAAAGCCTCTCTCTTAGTTCTGCATTTGTAAATTTTGTACCAACTTTATAGTATACATAGTTGCAATAACTTTTTTTTAAATTACTCTTCTAATTTTGGATGTTTATTTTGAAGCCTTTCAGCAATACCACTCTTTGAAGTTGCAGAGAAAAATATGAAAATATTTGCATTGCATTCTAAACTCATTTGATAAAACTATTGTATAGATACTTATAGAGATGTATGCTTGTTTATAGATAGAGATTTTTTTACCATTGAAAGTAATTTTGAATATTCTAAAGAAATGTGTGTCAAATGCAAATGTTTCATATATTTATAAGTATTACATATTGCATATTTGGTAAAAGCAAGAATAATTACTTTTTGAGAAGTCGTCAAAAAATGCTTTAAAAGTATAGAATGAAATAAAATGATCATATCTGATATTCTGATAATTTTGCTGAATGCTTATGAAATAAGTAATGTCAAAACCAAATTTAAAACAGTAGATTCATTACTTTACCTAATTCTTAAATTTAAACAGAGTAATCATTTTTTGTTCTGTCCTGAAGTGCCTTCAAAGTGTATTGTTTTGTTGAAAATATTATTTAATAAAACAGTCAAATATTTTCAAACCATTTTATTGCCCATGTCTTCAGTATAAACATAACAAATAGTCACATTGCAGATCTTCTGTTTTTGCACATGATATTCTTTTGAAGCTCTAGAATATATTTATCTCATCTTTCAGTTTTATTCAGATTAAATTGATTATGACCAAAGGATTTATCGAAATGAGTTTATATATATGATGTGTGATTTTTCTTCAAAAATCCATTAAATATAGTTATCTATAAATGTTAAATAATTGTTGTAAAATAAAGAATGTGTGAGAAAATATTGTTAAGTATACTTAATTCTAATATACCTCTGGAGTTTTTCTTTTGGTGTACTTTAAAAATAGACAATGATCTATTTGTTTTAAAACTATATCTTAGTTATGCTTTATTTCATTATCTTATGGATACACAAAACTGCCAGTTAGAATGTTGATAACTAGAATTTTCACTTTTAGATGAGACTATAGACTAAACAATTTATCTTTTATAATATGTTTATATAACAGATGTTAAATAATTCTATTGGTTTGTTTATCATACTAAGGATTCTACAACTCTCCCATTTTGCTTTTGATTTTACATGTCACTGGATTATTAACTGCTTGCTATTATTATAGTTGTTTTCTACTCTGATTAAATTCCCTTGCAAGAATTTTGTTTTCTTCAATCTAAAAAAACCCAACAAAATGAAAAAAACAAAAAAACAAAAACAAAAAACATATTCATAACCAATGTTTAAAAAACAAAAAACAAAACATGTCTGTTAATAATGCATTGCAGAATATCTTAATAGGAGTAAGTTATTTTCTGCCTTAAGTTCAGAATCTGAATATGTTGAAGCTGGGGTTAAAAGTTCCCCAGTACAGATATTTTATCTTGCCTAAGAAAAGGAAGGAAAGAAGCCACTATCTTAATTATCTTCATTTTCCTCTTACATTTTTATTTCTATTTTTTCTCTTATTTTTTTTTTATCTGCTTAAATGTGGTACTGACAAAATTTGTCAATAAACATTTATCATAATCCAAAGCCTTTTCTTGTCAGATGACAATTTGTGATGCAAGTAGAAAATGAATTGGAATTAGTAGAGGATTCTATTCAGTCTGTTCTATATATTTATTTCTCAGTCACAGGTTGTGACTGAGAACCCCCCCCCCCAAAAAAAAAAAACCCAGCAAACTTCTCTCTCAAACATTACTGAATATATAACACTCCAATGCAATACTATTAAAAAATGCTTTCTCTATTTGAATACATAATTTATTTGCTATTAAAAAATTTTTTTTGTATTAAGGTATAGTTATCTTCTGATCAGGAACTGTTTGCTTTTGAAATTCAATCATTCATATAGCCCTTATTTTTGTTCATCAATGCTAATTCAAATATTATAATTCACTTCTTAACATACATATGTAAACAAACAAAAGTAACTTTTCTTGTACAAAAAGCAAATGACATAACCTCAATATGACTTATAGAGATATATAAAAACAAAAAAAATATCCCTAATCAGATCAAATATTATAGATTTAATCATTTGTGTTACATTGTACACTAATGAAAGTGAGAATTGTATAAATGCATAGGCCTTTATTTCACTGCTACCGCTTGATAATGCCAAATGATGATAGCCAATACGATGAACTGACCACTGTCCACTACTCAACCTATCAATATTCCTTGCATCTAGCAGCCTATCACAAGAAACAGACCAGTATGTTTTCTTAAACCAATAGAATACTCTGTGGCTGCTAGCCAATGCCAGTTTACTACCTCCTGACCCTCTAACTGACCAATTAGGAAGAGATATTTATAGTGACCAGCAGTGGCACCAGTGACAATGAAATGCCTGCAGCCATCAGACGTGTCCGTTAATGATGTGTCATCCGATTACTGCATTCCCAAATGGATTGTAGTCTATCTTTGCTCATTGTCTATGACACATGAAAGGGTGTGTGTGTGTGTGTGTGTGTGTGTGTGTGTGTGTGTGTGTGTACACTTTATAAGCCACACCCTTTAGTAGAAAAGAAAGAAGAAAACATTGGCCGTAGCTAGCTGTAATCTTACTACTCAATGCCTCTGGCTACTCTGCACTGATGGCTGTTTTGGTCAGTGAAGGCTGTACTTTATACTCAGTGGGCTTTTCTAGAACAGACTCCACATATCAAATAGGAATAGAGCTTTGTAAAATTCTACTGTGAATATAATATCAAAGTAAAATATATATTTTTCTTATGCAGGTTCAATTTTGCTTTGTAACTCATCTGAAAGTTAATTTAACAACTTGATCTATATTAAAATATTGACAGATATAATTATTCATTAATGTATATCATTTTAATGGAATTTTTTTTTCAAATTATCAAATAAAGCTTATTCTATTCTACTTACTGACATATAGATTATTGAACAGTATCTTTATGTGAAATAAATTACAACATGGTAGGTATTTAACCAAACTGTTTGCTACGGGTAGGATATGACACAAGGTCACAAGTTACAACATAGTATAATCATCAATGATATACCTTTGAAAGTAAATATAATCAGACACAAAAACTCATAAATGATTTTAAAGAATAAATTTTTCCTTGTGTGTATTCTGATCAGAATATATATCAGCTAATTTATTATTTCATAGTACATTGAACTATCTAGAATTTAAACAGAGGAAAAAGCCTAGCTTCTGATTGTTTATTTAATGCAAGCATTTTATCTGATTGATTAAAGAATGTTATAAAGAGATAAGTGGGAAATTATTGCCTGGTTATTTTTTGAAAAAATCCTGTTTATTTTGTTTGCAGTCAGGTTTTTGATTTTAACCCTCTGTTCATCCAATTAACCAATCTATGATCTAAAAGAACAGTGACCCATCATATCTTGGCAATTAATCTCCTAATATGCCTTGCCAACAAAAAGGAAAACAAGTACATTTTGTAAATAATCTTTAATTAAGAAATTTCTCTTTAAATCATTTTTTTTCTTTTTTTAATTCATTTCAACTGATTTGATTTCATAACAAATATAATATGCTTTCAAAAGATTTCACTTAAAGAAATCATTTTTGTTTTCAGATATTTCCTTGATTTTCATTTTTATTCTTTTCACAGATTTAAATTTGATTTCAGTCTTGGGGATTTCATTTTTTTCTGATTTAACTAGTCTATCTCATACCATAATTTTGCTTTCTCAATAGTACCATTCATTTGTTACTTACTGCTGTAAGGTGATCTGTAAAATTTTCTTCTGATAAGAAAATTAATCTCACCTTTCATTTCATCACATTTTTCTTATCTATTCTATATGTTAATTTTTATCTTTTTCTATTCTCTGTGGAACCCTTCATCCATGTTTGATTTTTTAACTTTTTACTTTCATTTTTTAAACATTTTGAATATTAAATATTTCAAATATTATTATTCTAGAACTGAAAGTAATTAGTATTTAATTTGCAGACAGGAATACAATTGATTTAGTATTTAATTTTCTGTCATAATCAGCAATTATAGTGATTAGCATTCAATTATTCACAGCTTTTGTAATAATTGAATCACATGATTGTATCACATTAGAAAAATTCTGCTTCAGTCTTCTTTTTCCGTTTCATCCTTACAACTAACTCCATCTACACACACACACTTACAAGGAATGAAAAAGTAGCCAGTTAAGATTCTTTCTATTCAGTTCAATTATGTTAGAATTAATATTTTTAAAAATATATTTACATTAACATAGTTTTAAAGTACTAACCTGAGAAAACCCCCTTATCCTGATTTGATTCATATCATTATTCTGAAGGAAAAATTCAATAACTAGCATAATTTTTATTTAACTCTTAAGTTAGTTATGCAATAAGTCTAGTTATTGCTGTCAGAAAAAAAAAAAAAAAAAAAAACTGTCAATGTTATTTACATAGCTTTTAAAAATTACTAATTGTTTCTTTGTTTTTATTTTATTTTTCAAATTAGTATTTGTATTTAAGATGATCACAACATTTCTTCACAAAATGAATAAAACTCCCTGGAGTAATATCTTTTTATTTGGGTTGTTTTTATAATAATACAATAATTGTTTCATACCATTAAAATGAATAAAGAAATTAACAATACAAATAAGATCTTTTTCTTTTTTTCCCCATTCTATCAGAATCTTAGTATAAATTTAATTATTGCTTCATTGATGTGGGTCACAGGTCATCTAGTAAAGATGTTAGCTTATTTTTAATCAATATATTGTTCTTCTTTCTTTTTGACCAAGACAGTCAGTCTAGAACAGTAAAATCTGTTGTTGCCCAAAATTGTAAATACATATTTCTTTTCTTTTTCTTACTTATATATTTATTTGTGATTACATTCTTAGATTTTCTTCAAATGAATCTTATATTCATCATTATGGAACACATTCATAAACATGAGTCAACATTGTAATTAAAAAAATGTTAAATGCATGGGTACTGTTAATTTAATTATTATTATTTAACATTTTATTACTTGTAGTTTTTTTAATACAAAAACATATTCATTTTATCAAATAAAATTATATTTTCTTTTATATACCACCTCTATAATATGTAGTCTCCTAAACTTCCTGAGATAGAAATAAATTATTTTTTTAAATTATATTTATGCATAGATTTTAAAATTGTAACTAATTGGATTTTTTTGAGGAAAAAGAATTGGTAATAGTAATAAAAATGAATCAACTTGAGTTTGGTAATAATTTTTTATGGTAGTTGTTTTTATATTGCATTGAATCAAAAAGAAATTAACAAATAAGAAATTTGACTTATAAGCACAAACAGGATTTCATAAAGATGTTTCAAAGTTCATTTTTCTTTTAATCTTTAGTTCATTTTAACTAATTAATTGAAAAATTCATAGATCATCTCAAACTTATATCAAAACACTGAATGATAGATAGTAAATACTAAATATTACATTGAACATCAGGTCTTTATAAAATGAATAGTTTGATAAATTCTGTTCCTTTTGAACATTTTTGCTTTGAAGTATTCATTCATTGATACCTTCATTTTCATGTATTTTGTTTGTTTTGATGCAGATGTTATAGAGGCTAAAATATGATATGTTTATTAAGAAGAAGAAAAAGAAAGTGATGGTGGTGAATGTTACTCAGTTCATACACATTATGATGAGATCAAAATAAGAAATAACCAAGGGATTTACTGATGACAGAAAAACTACCATAATTTACCATATAAAAAATTTTGATGATAAATCTGTTATATATTATGCATTTGTCGGATTTTTTTCAAATGAATATAAAAAAAAGTTCTAGATATTCTAAAACTCCAACCAGATTCAAAGTATACTACATGAATGCAAATATAGATTAGAAGCTTTGATGCAAAACAAATAAGCAGCCAAATAATAGTGAAGGGAGGAGATAAATAAGACATTAGTAAATTCAAAAATCTATGTGATTGGAGATAATTTCTAAAAAGCATATGAACTCAAACCTTTACACAAAACTATTGCATTCATACAAATATTACACAGAAAAGGTTTTACAACTATAACTTATTTTCACTAGCATGAAAAAAAAAGAAGATGACTCTGAAGTTCAATAAACATGCACTAGGAAAGATATTTCTTTGTTTGGAATTTTAGATTATTTTGAGACTTTAAATACATATTGAAAATAAAATTGAGTGTAAAAAAAAAAACAACTTAAAATTTGTGAATAAAAATTAATTTTGATAAAACAAAGTTGATTGTATGACATACGCAGAATGATTACTAACAAAAATAGATTATACTAGGTATACCCAATTTGTCAAAAAATCTGTGTTTTTAGAAAACAAATTCAACTCTCACATTTGAAAAAAAATTACCAAAAATCAGGGAATTATCCAATTTTAATGAAATTTTCAGTGTTGATTTAGCAATGAATGAATTTTATAATGCATGAGTTATTCTATTTCAAAACTTTCTGATTTTTTTCAGGTCACTTAACTTTTCTCCACCCCCA
>CM042162.1:53802453-53997453 GCA_023376005.1 Doryteuthis pealeii
TACCATTTCAATTTTGGCTTAGAATCCTGTCAGCACAGCCAATGAAAATAAATCAATTTTGTCTCAGTTAATTACAGATTGAGAGTTCAATATTTATTAAATATGTCAGTCTCTTTCATTAAAACATGCTGGCTTTTTATATTGTGTTTTAACTGTTTTGAACATTTAAGATAATATCAAATAATTCAGTCTTTTAATATAATTGAAATTGATTGTAAATGGAAGATCATTATAACATCTTACATAGTAATTAGAGCAAAAAGTTTTTTATCAACCTGTCAAGCAAAACTAAACAATGAGCAAGATTTTTCCAACAAATACATATATCTATATATTAGCTCATCAATACACTTAAGATGTATAGCTTACAACAGCAAAATAACTAAGATAAGGATTAAATTCTATATCAACATATTGTATTTGATCTTTGTAGTACATGCAGAACATGATAATTTATGGACTATATAGATGAGTTTAGTTTTAGATTTAGATTTCACAGATTTGTTTAAAGCAAATTTTGCTTAGTATATTTTAATACTTGATAATTTATTATGAAAGATTAAACCAGAATATAAAAAAAAAGTCTTTCAATTACTTGGGTCATTCCAGTTTATACACAATGGGGTCAGTTAGTCATCAAAATGGGTCAAATATTGTATCTGTTGGTCATGATTATGTGTTCCTTGGTAGCTTTTGCATAGGTGCTATTTTTAGTAATAACAATAATTTACTGTTATTTGCTTACAAATTGATGCTCTCATGAGATAAAAGGATTCAATTAATATAAATTTGAGTCAAGTGATTTTCATCTTTTACAAGATTTAAGCTCATTGGTCAATCTGAAAATGGAAATAAATCATAGATCATATAGTACCCAATACTCTAACTTTTAGTTAACATTTGAAATAAAATAAAATTATGTTATCAATAGCACAAACACACACTCACACATTATATATATATATATATATTCAGAGGAATTATCTTGCTTCGTTTTCTATATATTTTTTTCAATTAAATATGGTTTAATATATTGATAAAATAATATTTAAAACATGTAAATTATTAGCATTAGTTTAAATATTCTTTCTAATGAAATTATCAATTTAGTTTATCATAAAAAATGAATGTATACAAATATATATATATATATATATGTATACACAACAATCTGTATGTTTGTTTTCACTGCATTACTATTTACTACTGAAGATTTCACTGCATTGACAAGGCAGGAGGTTATATAGAAAATATTTATTGTACAAAATGCTTTTTTCACTATTAGGGTAAAGACTTATTGATATATTTACATTCACATGTATGAATATACACACATATGCATCATGTAAATTCACATAGATACTGATCTCAGGTTAGCTTGACACAATAATGAGGTAAAGAATGGTGGTAGGAATATTACATTATGATTATGAATAGAAAGAGATTATGTTTAAAAATAGATATTTTTCGTGTTAAATAAATGCATTTATTATCATTAACTTTACACATACACACACATGTGTGTGTGTGTGTGTGTGTGTGTGAGGAACTACTAAAAGTTTTGAGAATTTAATGAATTTCTCATAGAAAGAAAAAACATTATATAAAATGAGGTTCTTTACTTCCTGGTGGAGTAATTTTGATAGATATGTGAAACATCTGGGGGGACAGGAAATGCTAGGTAACTTGACATATGAACAAATTCCTTAATCTGTTCAAATTCCACAAGTTTTTGGGTAGTATTTCATATAATACTTCATTTATATACAATATTGTATGTAAATATTACATTGAAGAATTATAATTTTTACGCTAACTAAAAATGACTATGGGAACAGATTTTCACTCAACCTTGTTGATGATCAATGCATTCTTAAAGTTACTAAGAAGGAAACTTGCAAAATGAAATTACTTTTAAACAAATAAAGAGAAAAGAAAAACATCATGCTTGCAAGATATGATCCACAAACCTAGTAAATATCGATTTTGGGTATTGAAACTCAAATATTGCATATAAGAATTAAAATAATATAAAATATATTCACATAGTGTCATCATCATCAAGTTGTACTAACCATATAAATTACCTTGACTCACCATCTCTCTTTATTATTCATCACTCCTGACAAGTCCTTGACATGGCATCCAGTGTATGCATATAGCTGTTTTATGTAAGTTTTTGTTGGTCAGCCAACACAGATGTAGTGGGTCTATAGGAGAATGTCACATGTTTGTCCTTATTCTCCATCAGTGCCCAGCATGTCTTGTTCATCTTATTTGGATGGTTTGTGTGATAGGAGATAAATGGACATCATTGTTGTTTTGTGATGTACTTCTTCATGGCAGCATGTAGCATTTTTGTGTAGCCCCATTTAGCTTTTTTGTTAAGCATTTCATTAAAGTCTAAGTGGTGCAGCCATATGGTAGTACTAATATAGCTACAGCTTGAAAGAATTTCCATTTTATTTTATTAGAGAGATCAAATTTCCATATGACTGTCAATAGCAGTCAATAAGAATTCACATGGTGTGCTAAAATAGATTTTCTAAATAAATTGTGAAAACTGACTCATTTGCTTATAAGAAAATAGTGATCAGAAAGTCAAAAGAAATATAAGTGCTGGATTTATTTATGTACTATTTCTTTACAATAGATGCTTTTATTTGTCACCCAATTTTTTATTTTTACCAATTCCATCTTAATCTTTACTACTTAATCTATTTGTCCACTCTCCTTTATTTAATGACTTTGTGAATTGTCAATACAAACATGAAGACATCATTAGTCACTTCATGTGAAAATTTACAGTACAAAATTTATTATAATGGCAATAAATTATTTTATAGAATAAATAATGTCAAATGATGGGGAATTTTAAAATGTTTCAAATTTTAACAAAAAAATATATTTGTCAATTTGACTCATGTACCATTTCTCTATTTATTCTATATTCTCAACTCTTATCTTTGCTAACAAAAATTTAATGTATGCTCCCTACCTGCTTCCTATAAGGGTAGAGTCCTGCATGATACTCCCTCACCCAACTTAATCTCACTATCTGAATAAAAGCCAGTCCTCAGCGGCCACTTTCTCTCTTTCCCTATTCTTATGTTTGTCGTGTTTGAGTACCATAACATAACATGGTGGCAGCTAGGACAACTCACAGCTCTGAAGACAAATATTTACAGTGGTAAATGTAGAAGAAAACAGATGACGGTGTCAGCAATAGTTAGCTTTAAGAGTGACTACTAGACCCCAAGCCACTTTAACCATGTGCTTACAGAAAAAAAAAATGGCAAAGAAGTTCCTATCAAATAAATCACTGCCAAGCACATTAGACACTAAGACAAACCCTATGGAAGAATGAAAAATATGGAAACAAGTGTGGACAAATTAAAGCATTATCACTTAACAAGGAGAGCAAATCAAAGAATACTAAATGGTGCTATTTCTCCAAATTCGCCTAAACATATTAACTATAATAGATTTAAATTCACCACTACATTAAGAAAGGACAACCTGAACATGGTTACAGCCAAATTTAACCAGTGTTTAATTAGACAGAATAGCAAAATATATGAATGTTACATTTTTAACAACAGATACCAACAAAAAGGCAATTCCTTTGATTCTTATGTGATAACTCTATGAAATCTACATAAATCTTATAACTTTAGTGAGTGTTTACAAAACACCTTTTTTTATGTGACCACTTGATATTTGGTGTTAAGGATAACCACTTTTGAAAAAGAATGTTGTAACAGTTAAAACTAACACTGCAACATATGTTACAATTATGAAGTCAGGAGCACACAATTCAAAGACATGGGAGACTACAGCATAATAGAAGAAGAAATAAATTAGGTGTTGATCTTGGGACACAAAGAGAAAATCCACAAACACATAAGCTGTATTTTTTGTGGCAAGAGACAAGGAAAAAAAGAAAAGAAAGGGACATGTCCTGCATGGGGGTCAAACAGGTGAACTGTGTAATAATTGAAGTCATTTTGCAATGAAGTATCCAAGAAATCACCTCAGTGGAAAATCCTCACAGGACAAAACCAAATAAAGTTTTTTTTCGGATTCTTCCACTAACATCAAATATATGTTATGTGTGAGTTTTGATAGAGAAAAGTCACTTAAAACAATATATGCTAACATGATACTGAATGAGAGGAAGGGTAAATTTCAAATGGACTGTGGTACCATTGTAAATATGATCCCACAGATGTATGTACACATCGTCAAGAAACTACAGATGTGGAACAAGACCAAAGTCACATTATTCAACCTCAAATAAATTGCTGTATTTACTTACTGCTACTTATGAGCTAAAGCTTACGAGTCTTGGTAGATATGAGAAGATCAGACAGAAAATCCAAGTAGATTACAACAATCACACATGATCTACTGGTCATAAATGAAGGTGACATTGTTAGAATGCACCCTTACAAGGCAGATGATCATGTGTGAGAGAAAGGTGTCATAAATCATCGCCTGGACAAATGATCATATGAAGTCATAACACCTAACAGGGTGTATCAATGTAATAGACATCATTTGTGAAGGTTGTTGGAGCAACCGTAAATGGTGCCTGAGCATGCATCAAAATGTCAATTGCTAGCCATCAGATGACATCCGTGTTTCCACACACAGTACACAGGATAGAACCCAACAAATTTCAATCTCTGGTTAGAACCCTCACCTACACTGAAAGAGAGGTTAGACAACCACCATATTTGAGGGACTATGTAAAATGACACCATTGTCATACTAATAAGGACAATAAACTTCATTTATAAAAGAGTTTTATAGATGTTACATTATAATTTTATGTATGCTCCCTACCTGCTTCCTGTAAAGGAAGAATCCTTCACCCTACTTTATATCACTATTTGAATAAAACCAGGTGCTCCTCTTCCTCTCTCTCTCCCCTTGTGTTTGTCATGTGTTTGAGCACTATAATGTGACAAAACCATCTTGTCCTACGCTTTATTTCAAATTAATCTAGTTTATGTGAGACTTATACAGAAGAGCTGTGATATTTTGTTTTTAGATTAGACATTAATAATTAATTTGAGTCTATTTCCCAGTATAAAACATGTTTAATTATTTTAATCATTATTATTTAGCAACAAATTAGATGATGCTATAGCCAGAAGGTTTGAAACAATGGTTTCTAATGCTGATATCTAATCAAATCAACAAGCAGAGAACAAAAATCCAGGCAGAAACACAATAGCTGAATAACAAAACTTTATCATAAAGACACCATTACACTTTTTAAAATAATCTTTCTTTAGATATTATTCAAGCTTAAGCATTATCTGAAGCCAATTGTGTTAATTATTTAATGCACAGAAAATAATTTTTCCCATTGTCTTTCAGGGTCAGTATTTTAGTGAGGTTTAAATTGTAGAATTTTCTTGCTATATTTAACATCAAGTATGAGATAGCTTCCAGCTTCTTGTGAATTAAAGCAATTACTTATATATTTCTAGGCAATTTTTTGTATTTTGAAACTTAATCAATATGCTCATTTTTGATTTCTGCAAAAGATTGAATTATCAACTGATTTAACAATTACTTGAATAAATACAGTTACAATCTTAAATATCTCTATTAATCATCTATTTGTTGTTCATTAAACATCATACATTTACACATATAAGCATATCTGTATATATGTGTATATTTGTATTGATGTATACACACAAACACAGGCAGACTTAGGGATTTTGCCTTAGAGTTTTTGAAATGCTTTGATTTCATTACTTTTTGCAAACTGAAAAAAATTATCAATATTCAACTTGTTATTTTCATATATTTTTACATGAACAATTGAAATAATGTTTTATTATTAATAGTTACTGGTTCAATTTGGGCTTAAGTATCAGCATTATATTGAGTACAGTTTGTGACATGACCAGTTTAAAGAGAGATTTCATGCACATGAATAAGATTAAGAATAGTCTTAGTCTCCGTGACATTGTCAAACTAGCACCAGACTACTCCAATTCTTCTCCTTTGGTGCAATAGGGAAGGTGCTGCTGCAGGGTTGAAGTCCCTTGGACCAGACTAGCCACATCTTGTCCAAAGATAAGAACATGGAAAATGAACAGATAGTACACTTTAATTTCAGCCTGAAAGTTGAGGAAATGATGTATGGGCCTTTGATTCTTGTAGTCATTAAAATTTTAGAATAGCTTACATATGAGTACTATGTGTTGTGTGCGTGTATGTATTATTGTATAGATGTATGAATAGACATGTATTATTTGTCCTTTCAATATGATTCTGTGTGTTTGTGTATGTGCATATGTAGATCATAGTAACATTCTTTTAATGTGATCAAAAATGCCTATTTTAGCTTTTTTTAAAAACAAAACAGTTTGGCTCACAGAGATTACTTTTGACCAATTGACCTAAGTCCCTATTTTCATATGATTTATTTCTATATACAAATATACAATTAAATATTTGCATCTATATTTTAGCGGTCAATATTGACATTTTAGGGGGTCAAAAATTAATTGGGGGTTGGCAGTCGATTAGAAATTGTTGATACAGAACCATATCAACATCCTATCATTGTATGCTTTGGTAGACTTCCAACAGATGGCAGTGAAATTGCAATGGTTAAAGTTTGTTTTCCTAGCAAATTCTGCAAGGTACATATAATATTTTAGTCAAGATTTTTTGTCTGCTTTTACTTTAAAAGAAGGAAGGACATCCACATTAAAGAGTTCCTTCTTTATTTTAAAGTGAAAGTAAACAGATTTTTCCTGTTTTACAGTATATATATTTTTGCATATGTTTTAAAATTTAAAAAACATTGATCTGTGCTTCTTGTAGCTTGTTGATTCAATTAATTCATTTATATCTTTGTTTTCAAATGAAAAAAAAACCTATGTGTATCCTATGTGAAAGGGTATTTAGTAATGATGCTATGAAACCCATGAATATGAAAGACCTCATTTAAAGATTTTGATTTTTTTTAAATTTGAAAGAGAGATATAAAAATTTAGCTAATATTATTTCATTGATGAACGCACTTGCTAAGGTTGATAATGAAAGAGAGTTAAGGGCATCATACAATATTTCTCTCAATATATAAAAAAAAGGAAAACTATATACTATTGCAGAAGAGGTTAGAATACTATCAAAGAAGTGATTGAAACTGTAATGACCCCCCCCCCCAAAAAAAAAAAAAAACAAAAAAAAAAAAACTCTGGTTCTGTTTTAAAATGCTTGCCTTCAAGTACAAAGATATTGATGAAATGGCTGAAGATGTGTAAAAAACCTTTGGCAATGTAAATTTTCCATCCAATTTGATGAATCAACTTTTGGTAGTTCTAATATTCTCATAGCTTATGTGGGGTATTTTAGTTAAATCCAAAACCAAATTATTGCAAATCTTTTGTTTGTAAGGTACCTTAAATGCGAAACAAAAGTGACAATGATTTTTGAATGCTTGGAGGAATATTCAAACAAGCACAATACCAATATGACTGCAGTAACCCCTAATGGTATATTTTCAATGGTACACCATTACAGAGGATTTGCTACCTTCTTTAAGGAAAAGGTTTCTGATGTGCACACTGTTCACTGTATATAACACAGACACCGCCTTATGACAAATAACTCAGTGACAAATTGTATGATACTCTACAGGTGTGTTTCAGATCAATAAATAAAAATAAAGCACATCTACTTAATATTAACTGTTTAGGAAGCTGTGCGAAAAAGTGATGCAATTGTAAGCCAATTACTTTTACCTACTAAAGTAAAGTAGCTGTCAAGATGTGTCAGCTTACAAAGGCTTGTCAAATTGTACAACTCAACTACTTAGTTTCTTACAGGTATGGATTCTGTTCTATGTGATGATTTGAAAAAGAAAGAAATTCTATTTGACATACCTACATTTGCAAGGTAAAGATTTAACAATTATTCAAGCCTGAATAATCCTGTTAAGCTTCAAGATCAAAATAGGCTTTTTAAATCATCATTGCTCCAAAGAAATTTTCAATACATCCAACTTATGGAAACTGGAAAATTATAACCAAATCATTCCTGATGATGACTTGGATATCTGCTCAAAGCAACTTGAGAAATTAAATAAAAGCTTTGAAGTATACATTGAAGACTTAAAGACTGACTGGATCGTTAATTTAATTCAGAACTGGAAAATGAGTTGTAAACATTGTCAATAAGTATTCAAAACTTGGTGCAGAGGTGAATCTCTTTTTACTTGTTCCAAGTTCCTGTATGGCCAAGGCTGGTTTTAGTCATGTAAATTCAGGTCTAATAAAACAAAAGAACTGAATGTAGAAGAGCATAGTGAATTGAAATTAAAACTCATTAATTTAAAACTAAATATCAGTGTTCTCAAAGATCATCAACCACATACTGCCCCTTTAAAAAGGATGATCACTAAAAAACAAAATTTAATTTATAAAGCTTTGTAATAATGTCTTACTATTATTGCATATCCCTTTATTTACTTATTCTACCATTAAGCATGACTTACCTTTATTAATTAAAAAAATTAATTTGTCAAGAATTCCCTGAAGGTGTTGACCATCAAAAAAGTTTTTGGACCTATGATTGACCCTAGTAATTATAAATAAGTACACTCCTAACATTTTTTTAATATAAAAAGTTAATTATCTTCTGAACCAAAAATACCAAAATTTTATTATCTCCTGTTGAATGACAAAAATGTTTATTATTTATTACCAAATACTACAGCATTGAAATTCTGTAACCAAAAATAAAATTTCATAAATATATATAAAAAGTGTAGTTATGTTTGAATTTTTGAATATTCATAGTTTTAGTTACAGAATTTCAGTCCTGTAGAGTTTGATAATACCCATTTTGATTGTATAATCTGTTCCACTAGAACTAATGCAATTCTGGTATCTTTGGTTTAGAAGAAAATTAACTCTTTATAAAAATTGGTTAGGAATGTACTTATTGATAAACTATACTTCTACAATATACTATGTTAATTATTATCATCACTATTCATTTACAGAGTTAATCTTATCACAATAGTACATAGAAAAGTTATAGTCTTATTTATCTTAATATGTCCATAGTCATGAGATAAGAAAAAGAATGTTATGTTGTTAACATTTTCAAACTTCTATGGAAAGTATTGCTATGCATTATGAATTGGTTGGTTGGATTTTACAGAATGTCAACCTTGTTAAGTCATTTTGAACTGAAGATGTTTTGTATTCATTCTTGATGGGTACTCAATTTTTTTAAACACTTTTTTAAAACTCATTTTTGTCCATTTAACTCACATATGTGACACTAACAGGTACTATCACTCCAGGTCAGAGTGGACCTGAGAGTAATGGTGATGAAGGAGTACTCCACACTCCCCAGAGTTACAGAATTGAAACTTCACCACTAAATGCAGTTTAATGTCATATCCATGGACACTAAGACCCTTAGTCACTGCCTTCTAGCACATATGATAAAAAAGAATTGGGAAATATTTTATAGATGCTTGGGCTTAATGTGACCAGCTGATTGATGGAGGGTCTCTCCAACCACCCGTCTAGCCTTAGTAAGGGCAGCCACCAGGATTCCCTCCTTAAGCATGACGGGTTGCCACCCATGGTCAACAGATGGCCTCATTGGGGAGATTTTACCAATCTGCAGAGGTGTAGTCAGCAGATTTTACAGCCCCAACCAATGAGGAAGATTATGAATTGGAAGGTAGCACTTATTCACTCAGTTGAGCAAAATGTCACAGTACTTATTAATAAAAAATAAGTCTAACTGAAAATCATTATCTGAATCAGCCTTCATTTCTATTAAATAAATATCTTCTTTGAATACAACTTCTACTCCTAATACACTGGATTATTTATCCCAATTTCAATAAGTAACATCAATCGGTAGAGTTTAATGATATTTACAAAGGAAAACATTGGTATGGTTAGGTGCTTCAAATATTAAAATTATAAAAGTTTTCTTTATAAAAATAATAATTCCTAATTTACTAAAAGGTAAATACAATTTATTTGGAGTTCACACACTATGTTGTGAAAGTCATTGGAATACTTTAGATTTATGCATTGTAAGTAGTATTATAAAAGTTTTGAATAAATCCTACATTAAAAAAAGGATGATGAAATAGATTTCTTTCTTTCATCAAGTACCATAATTATTTGTATATAACACACACTGTTGTTTAACATGCACTCATAAATTTGGACTATGAAATTTTGGAAAAAAAATTCCTGTGTATAATATGCACTGATTTTTTTAAAGAATTTGTAGCACCTAAATTTAACATTTGTTCATCAGTTTGTACTGACTAAAAATAAGAATTTATATAGTTTATATTATGTCTTAAAACACAAAATTGACACAGTATTTAGAGCAAACACACAGACACATTCACACTAAAATACAAGCTTGCAGCAAAAATAAGATCACATTAGGAGAAACAAAATTTTAAACGTTGATTCCAGTAGATATTTCTGTGTAATGGCATCAAACACAATAGTTTGGATTATAGATATAATTTATTTTTGGTCATCCTGTCCTGAATATGATGAGGCATGTTGCCAGAAAAATAGTTAATTATAGTTCTCAAGTAACCTAACTTTTGGGTTGAAAAATCTGGGAAAATAGTGCATCTTATACACAGATAATTATGGCACTCTTTTTGAAAAGAGATTTTATTCAATATACATATATATATATATTATATATATATATATATATATATATATATTATTATTTATATTTTTGCTTGAAGGCAATTATAAATGCATGTATCGCATAAAATTCGATAATTATAGAAAATAATCTTGACAAGTAAATCCCGCAAAGGATGGCTCACCATGCAGAACACCGTACAGACTGTTTCGACTTTATTAAGTCTCTTCAGCGATGTATACTAACGACTCCCCTCCAACAGGAATCGAAACCGGGACTTCACAGGCATAGTCAGAGACCATATCCGTTCGGCCGCCGGCACATAGCGAACAATCCCTGCGAAATTAACCTTGTCAATGATACTATTATTACACGCCCCTGCCATAGTAGGCAAGTGGACATTTATTTAGTAAACAAACCCGGCCGTAAGCTCTTCGGCGAAGTGAATAAGATTTTTGGATGTTTGTTTATAGAAGCAATGTTGAATAAATTATTATTTATATTTTTGCTTGAAGGCAATTATAAATGCATGTATCGCATAAAATTCGATAATTATAGAAAATAATCTTGACAAGTAAATCCCGCAAAGGATGGCTCGCCATGCAGAACACCGTACAGACTGTTTCGACTTTATTAAGTCTCTTCAGCGATGTATACTAACGACTCCCCTCCGACAGGAATCGAAACCGGGACTTCACAGGCATAGTCAGAGACCATATCCGTTCGGCCGCCGGCACATAGCGAACAATCCCTGCGAAATTAACCTTGTTAATATATATATATATATATATACACACACACAAGGTGAGTCAAAAAAGTATCAAGATTTTTAAAAACTTTTTGACACACTTCTGAAAAAAAAATAATGTTACATTCATTAATTTTTTTCAGAATACAGAATACAATAAAGCTGTATTTACCAAGATAGAAATGAAGAATGAATGGAATGTTATTTTTTTTTCAGAATACAAGGTGTGTCAAAAAGTACAAAAAATCTCGATACTTTTTTTATATGAAAAAAATCATGATATATCTAATAGATTTTGTTAGGAAATATTCTTGATTTTATATTTTAATCGTTTTGTACTTGTGAAATATACTGACAAACACATTTACTTAAATATTTGTATATCTAAAACTTTATATAAATAATGATGACAAATATGATAGATTCAATAAGAAGATATTAGTATTTATTTACATTTACAATAATATCTCCAAGACAGCTAACAAATTGTCACAATGATAACTTCCATGAAAGAGTTACAATATAAAAAGTAAACAAAATAAAAAAAACTGCAGGTTTCACTTTTTCCATAAATGTTTAGAATGATCATTTCTTCCAGCATCTTCATACGAGTATCTGTGTGTGTGTATATGCATAAATGTTGTATATGTAAAGGTATATGTGAGATGATCTTTTTTTTTTCAAACTCACTTGCTTTAGTATCTAAACACTCAGTTGTTATCCCCATAAAAAACCTTAGACAAACTGACAAGTGTCTGTTTTGTACTGACATTATGCCATTAATCATTATATCCAAAGAAAGAAACAAATCTGAATGTCATGCCACTGTTAGGCTGTCTTGGCTGCCATGCTCTCAGCTTTGTTCAGAGGGTATATAGTTTTAAAAAAAACACAAAGACAATAGTCAGAAAATATCAAGAGATAGAAAACTTTTTATTATGGCTATTTCAACAATATATTTTTAGAGAGAAGAAAAATGTAATTCTGTTTTTACTCTTTTCATTAGCCCAATTAAGTATTTTTCATTGTAAAAATATTTTGTAAACATTTTTTTAGATGATGCATACTTGAAGTGTTTTTCCAGAGTTATATTATCAAAAAAATGATCTGCTTAGATACCATAACCTATTTATATCTCATTCAGTTTCTCATAATTACATTAAAATTTTAAAGAAACAAAAACACACACAAAAAAAAAACAGTCACACTGTTTAGTTTTGAATTAAACAAACAATAAAAATAAAGTTATAAGACAATCCAAAAGAAAAATAATTTTTGCATCATGATGAGGATTTAGATATATTCTGGATTTTTGCATTGAATTTTCACTTTTTTAAGCATCAAAGGCAAATGAACACAATCTAAGTCCTTAAACCCTGATAATAGCTGATCTTTTATAAATCAGCTGTCATTTATACTGTTTCGAGGCTAATTTTGGGACTAATTTATTTTGAAGATAATTTTTGTACATACAACATTCATGGAAATATCTAAAATAGATATTATTATTAACCTTTTCAAGACACATGCTATGCATACCTACAAAATTCAGATTGCTCTAATTTTTATAATGTTCTATTTTTTTTTTATTGGTTTGATTTGTGTAATTATCATAAAAGATATTTAAAATCTTACAAATTTTAGAAGAACATTCACAGAATTATCCTTTTCCTAATGAGCATATATCCGTCACTTCTTTATTAGAGTACTTTGTTTCTTCAACTACACAGAGTTTACATACAGAGATCATGGGTAGCTCTTCCATTTTCATTGAATATCAGTTGGTTAAATTCAGCTGATATCCTATTACATTATGCACCAGCATTTGGAAATCAAAACAAATGCATTAGTATTACCTATAAAAAAAAAAACAACAAGAAAAGAGGGAGTGAAAAAGAACTAGATATTTATACCTTAATCATAGATTTTGCATGTACAGGACTCACCAGAACTTACTGCCCTGGCTAATACCAATGTTCTATTTTGTATAGAATTGTGGATTTACTCTTACAGACAGACAGACAGACAGACAACAGAGAGAGAGAGAGAGAGAGAGAGAGAGAGAGAGAGAGAGAGAGAGAGAGAGAGAGAGAGAGAGAGAGAATAAATGTATATGTTTGTATGAGTGCAACCTCTATAAAAACCTCTAATAAAATAAAGGAATAAAATAAAGGAATATAAAACACTAATATATGATACTCTATTATTATCAAATCATGAAAACTTAATATTTTGATCTTACAATTGGTGAATGATAGTTTATATTGGTATATCTAATTTAGTTCATGCATAAATATGTGCATTTAATAAAACATCAAAGTCTGTTGGACCAGAGTATCCTAGGAAGCTTATATATTCACCAGTCTATCATTAAAGCAGTCACTTATTCAATATATGTGATGATATCAATGCATATAAGCTTATAAATATGTGTATATGGATATTTATTATAAAAATGGAATAAATGTGGATTAAAGATACTTCTGATTAATTGATTTTTTGCAAGTATCTATATCATAATTATTTCTCATATTTCTTCTATTTTATTAATGATAACATGAGGAAATATAACTTTTCTTGACTTAATTTCCTTCTTTATATTCATGTCTTAGAAATACTGTTGATTTCTTTGAGTCTCTCTCTCTCTCTCTCTCTCTCTCTCTCTCTCTCTCTCTCTCTCTCTCTCTCTCTCTCTCTCCTCTCTCTCTCATTCTTTTTATATTTTTTCTTTCTCCTTCTTTGCAATTAACTTTTTATCTTCTGACTTTTCTTCCTCTTGACTTCCTTGTAGCTGTTGGACATGAAAACTGAAATGATTTTAATCCCCACCCCCATCTAAATATGTCAATCAGGGATTGGGATAAGTAATTAATTACATATGTTAAACTCAGTCCCAAAAGAATGAAGACATAATTAAGATAAAAGATGTCATTCACTAAGCCTTTCTTTACTTTACACAAGCTTAAGGGATGGCCAGTGTTTACTTCTATTTGTTAAAGTGCCTTTTTACACTTACAGTTCACACAAATTAATGGCTACATTTAGATTTTAATTGCACATTCCTATCTTATTTCTGTACTCATGTTCACTGTAAGGATTTCTGTACTCATATTCACTGTAAGGATTCTGACAATTAATCATTTATTAATTGAATCTTTATGGACTTTTCACCTTTAAGAGTTGGGAATGTTTGAAAGGCAGCTTGAACGTCAAGTTTTCTGTATCTTAATATAGGAATATCATTCATCTCATGTTTGAGATTGTTATATGACATTTCATGGAAATTAAAGGGTTTATTTACATTCTTATTTTAACCAAATTTTTTATGATTATTGTATTTATAGCTAAATTCTGGTCAACTTAATTTTCTCTTCAAAAAGAACATTAAAAGGTGTAAATTATGATTTACCAAAATAATACAGCAATGACAACCAAACAATTCTTTTGGGATTTTACTGATCTCAAAAGGATATACTGATAAAAGTTTTTTAAAATTTAAGAACAGATTCATAGTTATAATATGATTGCCAGAAGCCTGATTCCAATTTTAGACTGTACAAATTCTCATAATTGTCTTAACATTTACACAATATCATGAATAGGCATACTTAATAATTGTCTATTGTAACATTCAAGATACATCAAAGGATTTTGGTATAGATTTAATACTAATATGTTAACAATAACCCAGGCAGAAATATCTAGATTTTACAATCCTTCTAAATTTGATTCCATTGTTTTTATAAATGAAATCTAATTGAATTAATAGGAAGAATGTATAGTACCAATTTCTCTGTAGAATGTGAGATTAAAAACTAGAAACTTACCTTGATTTCAAATCCAAACAATGTTCACAAAGAAGAAGTATGGTACTTTTACTCTATAGAAACAGTACACTTGTGAAAGAAATTATCAGAAACAAATATTTCCCTCATATTTACCAATGTGCAAGAAACCAGTGTCATAAATTTTGTCAAAGACTTTTGTGGCATCTGGCATGTAAAATAGTTTTTAATGCAATGTTCACTTAGGATTTTCTGTTTAGGAAAGTTCATAAATATAAATTTTTGACAGTAAAGAAAAACATATATTTAGGTTTTTGGTATTTATGGGAAATGCTACCAATGCCACAAAGAGAGTTGTACTCAAGAGGCAAGGTTGTCTGGGTTAAAATCTTTCCTCATAATAATGTATTTGATATATGTGCATGAAAATGTGCATGTATATGTGTGTGCTATTGTACATATTTGCTTATGTGCAACTTTGTAGAAAAGTTAATGGATATTTTGCATGTTTGGGAACATTTGTATTTATGATATGTGTATTGAAATTAGTGTGTGCATCTCTCAGTCTGTCTTACAGATTGGTATCTTTTTTGAATGTATCAATTTGTGTGTGTGTGAGAGAGAGAGAGAGAGAGAGAGAGAGAGAGAGAGAGAGAGAGAGAGAGAGAGAGAAAAATAATGAAAATCATTTTTCTAATATATTTCAAATTATTTTAGCCATATGATCTATCCAACTTATTTTTGCTATCTACTAATATGATAATAAAGACCCACTTTAAATCCTGTCTTATTTGTATAATAACAATAGAATATTGCTTTCTTTGTTTCTTGTTTCATCCTGTTTCAAAGATTATCAAAAGGTTTTGCTATTCATAAATTGTTCTGTTTAGATTCAAAGAATAATCATACTATTTGCCAGAAACAATTACTCATCTTTGAAGAACTTAACATTTACACTTTATTAAAGCAGCAAATGCAATTGAATGCTTGATTCTATTACTATATGGTATTCATTTCTCTTCAAATTGTGAATAAAATTAAGTAGGTCATAGTTAGGAAAATAGTTTAAACATGCTTGAATTATTTCCATATTAATTTTACTATACTGCTCAATGGTCCTTTTGTTTGAATGGAAGATGTATTTTATAGAATCTCTAAGCACTTGGGTACATGGTTTGGTTAATTAAAATCAAATAAAACCAATACATGTTTTGAGCCCATAAAAAACATTGTGAACCAAGTTAAAAATAATGAGAAATCAATACTTAGCAGAGGCATGTTATATGTACATGTTTCTCTTTTATACATATATTATTCAATTCATTCTGGCTTCTCTCCACAAATGTTCTAAAGAATAAAGACTTAGCATATTTTTTCAAATACAATTTTAATTTGACACATATGTAAAGAGCTATCAAAACTTTATATAAATAACACAATATAGATGTGGAAAAGTGTAGAAAAATAAAATGAAATAGAAAAGATATTGATATTCTTTTAAAGATGATATATTTCTACCTATGTATGCTAGTTCTTGTATTCTTTTTCAAATTTTTGCTATTAACCATCTCAGGATCACACAACATAAAATACTTATTAAAATATTGCTTGTTAAATAGCAGAAGGAATAATCTTTACTGAATTTCAACAACAGCATTATGTAATTTTAATTCTTATTACTCAATCAAACAAACTGATAGCTTTATATTTGTACAGGATTCATTACTAATATTTTATTTGCATCTAATGTGATTTTATCTTTTGATGACTGGCATTTACATTTCTACAGATGATACCATCCAATTCACAAAAGGACATA
Source organism: Doryteuthis pealeii (assembly GCA_023376005.1). NCBI lineage: Eukaryota > Metazoa > Mollusca > Cephalopoda > Myopsida > Loliginidae > Doryteuthis > Doryteuthis pealeii. Next base: position 53,819,492 of record CM042162.1, read on the forward strand.
CTCAGTTATTCTACAAAACTGTATTCACTTTTGTAACATTAGAGAAACAAAAAGAAAACTGTGTGCTATCCTGTATAAATCATAGTATTGCAGAAAATAAACTATCATAAATTGTGACAACAGTTAATAACAACGCAGAAGGCAATATTCTGATATTGTTACTTGTTTTTGCAGTTAATCTGTTTCCATATTTCTTAAAATTTCCTTTATTATAACAGGATATTAGTTTATTTGTATTTTTCATCATTTATCTTTATTTTCAACCTTAATCACAACAGTCAATATCAAAACAAAATATTTCTAACACAATTTAGATGTTTCAGCAGTCAAATGTTTTGACATTTTTTATTAATATAGAATATCACTCTTAACTCTTTAAGGATATACATTTACTTTATGAAAGGTAATAAAAAAAATTCATACACCACCTTTAGTAACTTTCTAATTATTGAAATATAAACATATACAAAAAGAGAACACCAGATTTGCTTTTATCAATTCTATTTGTTCTTTTTTCTTATTTTCTAAGAGGTTAACAACTCTGATATCTTGAACTATGTTTGAGGCAAAACCACCAAACAGTTGTTCCTAGTTAATGACAGAAATATTTGTTTGCATATTATATGCTTTGTTTTGTTATATTCCATGCAATTATAATGGCTACTTTCAGTGAGTCAGGAAAAAAACTGAAATATTTTTCTGTGTTCTGTCAGGCTGATTATCAATTTTTGGGACATAGTAGATCAGTAAGAACACATAGGATAATTACTAATTGGAAGATCAAACAAAATGATGGAATGCTATCCTGCTAAGGTAATAGAAAAGGTCTGTATAAAGTAAGATTTTATGTTTCAAGTATATTTATTGTGAAAAGAACTAATGTGGAATGAAATTCAGGCAAACACTTCAGTAATAACAGAAGGGATTAACATTAAGATGAAAATAAAATGGGAAAAATAAATATTCTCCAGGCTAACATTTTAAGAATATTTTCTAAGGTAAAAACTATTCCAATAGTCATTAGTATCCATAAGAGATGTTGCATACAGTGAATATTGCCATTTACCTCTGAAGGTTTTTTCTTTCTTTTAAAGAGAGGAATAGTTTTAAAGTCTTAATTGCTGTCATCTTTTCAGCTTGGGTTGGTGACTTGTTAAAGATTGACTACCAAGAGTGCTCCAAATATAAAATTGTCTTTATTATTATCAGTTCAATCCAATTCATAGAAAATCTGTTAAAAGGAAGATGATTTTTGCTTTTAAAAATAACTTCATTCAACAATGATTTCAGCTTTTTCTTTAATAGATACATTGTCACAGGATTACCATAACCTTCTAAAAAGAATATAAGTTGATGATATACTATTCTTACTTCTTAACATAATATCAGGTTTTTCCAACTTCAATTCATATGTATTTTATAATATGCAGTGGGGAAAAGTTACTGATTGTACTGTACTATAATTGATGACTAATATATTTCTATATATAAAAAGTGGGTAAAAGTAATGGTCATAGAACATAAAGAGGCAGAGATAGATAAGTAAACTTTTTCAAGCAAATTACAATTCCCATTTTGTATTGCTTTTTGAAGAACTTTTATAAGAGAATATTGAAGAATACATTAATTTATTTATGAAACAATCTTAAAAGATTACTACTGTTATGATTTAAGAATGAATTGATTTGCTATTCTGAAAGATTTTTATCATTTGGTTTATAAATGGAAATCATTTTGATATGTCAAGCTGGTATTGTAGCTTCAACATCAACAAAATCCACTTTGTTTGTGAAAGCATTAAGCATAACTTAAGTGAAAAGTATTTTTAACAAAATAATTCTAAAGATTTGATTTAACAAACAAGTTTTGCATGTATATTTCAATTCAGTATTTTTTACTTTCTCAAACTTATATTCTCTATAAGATGAATTAAAAAAATTCACTCATTTTTATAGTTTATTAAATATCAGTATGAATTCTAAAATTCCCTCATATAAGCAGGTGAACAGATAATAATAAAAAATACTTTAAATGTTGATTTTTTAATTAGTGGTTAATTCTTATAAATCATATGTACAATTCAGTCATGCAATATTGGTTATTCATTAGAAAAAAACAAAAACATGTCTTTAAACTGACTCTATTGATCATGATTACTGTATATGACATTAATCTCAGCTTAAATTTTTTGGATTTACTATCATTATCACTTGGCTCTTTAGAATCAAATTTTACATGTTTTTAGAAATATTTTGAGAATTTGTTTATTTTTCATCAGTCAAAATTACTTTTTTGGTTCATTAATATTTAATAAGGCATATATCATTTATCATCAAAATGTTTTACAAATGACATACATTCTAAAATTAGTATAGTAAATATATACTATAATTAATCTAATATACTAATATATATTAAGAGATACTATATATAGAAAGGTATTGAAAATGATTAAATTTCAAAATGAATTCTAACTGATGTAAGCTAAAAACTATTATTTCAAATTATTTAATTATATTAAACAATTTGCAAAAGAAATGAAGTAGAAAATATGCATTGTAGAAATAATTTGCTATCTATATCTTTGCTAATCACTTGATTACTTACATATATGTACAGCCATTTTTATAATGATTTGCAAATAAATTATAGTTATGAGGTATAAAATAAACTAACAGTTCAATTCATTCAATTCATTCTATACATAAATTATGCTTTTATGAATTCAGTCATACAAATTTTTTCTGATATGACCATCTAAAGTCAATGTGATTTCTCTTATTGTTAATTAACTCATATGTAATCATTGAGTAAAGGTGATTTCTTTTTTATGATAGCATTTTAGTAAAATTGTATAAAAAATAATCAAAGTAAAATTAGTTTGTGCATATAAAATAAGTAAAATATAGAGAATAAGTAAAAATCTGCATAATAAGTAAATAAATACCAATAAAGTTGCCAGAATTGAATTTTTTTTCTCATTGACTTTAGTCTTTGAATTTCTTATCAATAGTCTTTTATTCTCTTGACTCATTTCCTATCCACAAAATTTTACCCTTCAGTGCACCTAGGACAGGATTAAGCTTTTCAGAGTTAGGGTCAAAGATTATTTCAATGCTTGTCTCAGTATGGTATTATTCATTTAAAAAAATCTTTTAAATTGAAAAAGAAATTCCAAGAGTCAAAAGTCTTTTCTTAGAATAAAAGAATCTAACATTTCATGTACTTAAAGATAAACTTGAACAGATGAAAACAAAAAATTAAGAAAATTGTTAGAAAAAAATGCAAAATAAAAAGAGTAATAGTAGAAAAGAATAATAATAAAAAGTAAATAGATATTTATATTTTTGAAAAAGATTTTTCTCTTTTTACATTGTTGCTACTCTATTAGTCAAATGGTATATAACATTTTTGTTAAATCATTAAAGTTAAGCAATATAGAGCCTGGTTATACTTTGATAACACAATGAAAAGGGAACTTCACTATTCTCAATCCCTATACACTCTTCCTTGAATTATACCTATAAACATGTCATGACTGTTGAAGTGAGTTAGCGTACTGTTGGTTTGAGCAACAAGCTAAGCACAACTGAACCAGTGTTAAGACAACTGGTAATTATGGGAATCCAGAATAGTCCACTTATGCATTTGGGTGATTCCATTCCTTGAGTCCTGATTGGCTGCTTGGTTTTTATGATGTTCTGAGCTTTATAAATAACCTGCCATTTTGCAGTAGTCTTTGCAGCAAAACAGATTTGTATTGTTACAACTGCTTGCTGCCTTGTCTTACCAATTCAACGGTAATTGGAACTAGTATGATTATTCTACATCTCCCCATCCTCCCCCCCTCTCCCATTGCGTCTTTGATGAGAAATTAGTTCCTTTCGGCCAGGCTAATTACAGGGGAGCAATCTTGACAATGCACAGGTATTTTTCGTCGGCATTGGTTTAGGGGGCAGAGTGACATTGGGTGAGGCCAGGTTTCTAGTGTTGAAGTGTTGGGTGTTAGAGTTGGAGTCAATGGGATCAAGCATAGCACTAGGCATTGGTGTGGGTTTGGGTTTTGTGATCAGCTTTTTCAGAAAGCGGTGGTTTCTGAGTGTGATCCTATTCGATCCGTTCACTCGGACCTGGTATTGCCGATGTGGGAGAACTTCTATGACGGTGCCTGTAGTGGTCCACCAGCGGTTTGTTGGGTTCTGGATGGCTACTTTGTCACCATCCTGTTTTCAGCGCCATGTTGAAGTGATTTAGCGTACTGTTAGTTTGAGCAACAAGCTAAGCACAACTGAACCAGTGTCAAGACTACTGGTACTTATGGGAATCCAGAATAGTCCACTCATGCATTTGGGTGATTCCATTCCTTGAGTTCTGATTGGCTGCTTGGTTTCTATGATGTTCTGACGCTTCATAAATAACCTGGCATTTTGCAGTAGTCTTTGCAGCAAAACAGATTCGTATTAAGTTACGACTGTTTGCTGCCTTGTCTTAACAATTTGATGGTAATTGGAACTAGTATGATTATTCTACAATGACAATAGTTGATGCAATTATCAATCTAAGATAAGTATTAAGTTGTTGGATTCCAGTTTATCCCAAACCAGTAATAAGGTTTTATTTATGGGAAACACTCATAATATCTAAACTCACCACTCAATTTAGTTGGAATTAATAGGACCATTTAAATTACTTCCATAAAATTGACAGAACAGTGTTGAATCTACCCAGAATTTGCTCAAGGGGATTCATACTGAGTTTCCAAAACTGACTATAGACCTTAGCAGAATGCCATCTTTGTGAATTTGAAGGATACCATACATATGGGGTAAAGAAATCCATGTTTTTGTTCAGGGTCTGAGACAATTTCCTCTTGGTTTTCAGGACTGGATCTTTCTTTAATCTACAGTACCTGTCATCCCCAAGTAGGTTTTCAGACTAATTAAACTTCTCCTTCATCATTATTATATTGCCTTTGTTAACTGGCAGTATAACAATAACAATATTTTGCAGGATTTTGATAGCCAGTCTTTCCACTATTGTGATGTTTGGTTTGGAAAACCTGGCTTTCTCCAGTGTCAGTATTGCTTTTGATCTTGGCTCAACTGTTGTATTCTTGTGATTTTTCTAACTTCCTCCTTAATTAAATAAATATTTTTCATAGATGTTCTAATACCTTACATAGAGCATAGGTTCAACATATCTACATATCATAAACCAATAGCTGAACTTCAATTCCTATCAAAACACATAAGTGGCAACTAAGAAGGGAACAATATAAAAAATTCTCTTTAAAGTAAGACATACCCTGCAAGTATAACACTGATTTCCACTAAGTTGCAGAACAAAAAATGTTATGGTCTCTTTATTTTACATTAGAAGTAAATCAAAAGGAGTGAATCCCCAAGCAGTATTCAAAAGCAATTTTACCTTCTGACACAACTTATTAAATCTTCTGTTAGAAAAGAATATGATGAAGAATTGTGTGTATACCATTCCTTGCTGTTGTTCCAGGGAATACAAAGGTGAAATTAGCCACCGAGCCAAGGTCAAGTTTGAAGACCATTGTAAATTCTGCTTTGAGACAATTATTTAGGGGACAAAAAATAATTAAGGGCATCTATGGGAGTTTTTCCAAGCTGTAGCAGTCTATAATATTATATGGTTGCACCACTTAGACTTAAATGAAATGTTTGGAGAAAAAACTGGAGGGGAATAACACAAGGATGTTGCATGCTGTTTTCAATCATTTCTGGAAGCAGCTTCCTATAAAACAGCAGTTTTACGGCCACTTACCATCTATCACCCAAACCATCCAAGTAAGAAAAACAATACTGGGTAGTTGATGAAGTAATGACAAACTTATAAGGGATGTTATTGCCTGTGTGGACACAAGATGCCATTAACAGGACTTACCAAGAGAGATTGTCAATAGGGAAGATGGTTAGAGAGTCAAGGGAATCTGTGCTATCAGCACAACTTAATGATGATGATTTGTTTGATATTGTAAGATCAAATCCTGGATCAGGCAGTGAAGTCATACTCTGGTTTATTGATAAAATCAAAAGTGATATGACAAGGCTTGATTATCTAAATAGAATTAACTGATATAACATATTCCTGAGAATAAACAGCAGAATTAAAATAATCTATCCTTGTAAAATGAATAAAGGGTTACCAAATATGAAAATACATCTGAAAAAAGTTGGAAGATACAACAGCCAAAACAGAAGGACTATAACAACCAAGATGAGGCCATTAGTTCAAATAGATTAATGTATAGTAATATAGTTTATTATATTATTTATTCTAATATACACTGTTTAATAGTTGAAATTTAATTTTTGTATATAAAAGTATCTATATTGAATGTAAAAGAAAATTGTGCCCTTTGTTACATAATCAAATAAGTTTAGCAAACAAGTAATTTTTTCTTATATTCTGACTAAAACAAACATATGAGTTAAAAGTAAAAAATAACCTTCATTGAAGTAGATGCAGTGAAACATAATGCCATTTCAAACAGATTTATTCAAAAGATAACAAGTTTACAAATTATTTTGCTGAAACTTACTTATATAATTTGCATCATACAATTTTTTTATTTACTTTGAATTTGCTGATTTGTGTTGAACCAACTAGTTCATTTCTATTTTATTTTGATAAATACAAAATAAATTGTTCTAATTTTTTCTCCTGGTTTCAGTTGCTTTTTTCATTATATATTTTCCCCTTTTTTTTCATCTATATTACTTTTCTTATTCATCTTTTCCACAATCCTTCATCTATTAGTTTTAAAAAAAAATTCATTTTTGAATTAGTGATATACAACTTGTACAGTTAAATATGTTAAATAGGTTATCTTCTAATCATAGCAGATGAACATCAGCTTTTCTCAAATTGAAATATATCATCTTTACATACTAATCAGGTATTGTCTGCATTAACTTAGCTTTAAAAATCATCACAAATTATAAGCATATCTAACTAATTAAAAAATGAAATACATAAAAAATGTCATTTGATTTTTACTGAATATGGATAAAGCAGTAACTTTTTAACAGATTAAAACACCTAGAAAGTATGTAAGTTTTTAAGCTCAAGAAATAATATTTATTAGATGCTTCATTGTTATTCATTTTATTAATTCAAAATTGTTTTTCATTAGAAAAATCTGAAAAAATATATTTAAAATATATCACCAGTATTAATCCACTTGATTAAAAAAACAATTCTAAAGATTAACATACTTAGGTGAGGTGGCATCACAATCATCATGAGGAAAAACAGAATCAAAACAGCTCAAATTCTAACTTGAGGCTGTATGTTATAACTTTATATTAATGCTCTTTGGGAAGGTATGAATATAACTTTTTGTTGTATTCATAGATATCCTGATAAGGATATGAAATGTGGCATGTCAGGATAGTTGACAGAGAAAAGAGCAAAGTCTGTCAGGTTTTTTCTGTTTTTAATATCATATAATGCTTTCATACATTTGACTAGGAAATAACCTTTAATTACCCCCCCCCCATTTTCAATAAAGATGGAATTAAGAATAAGAGTTTAGTATAAGACATAAGCGATCTGGGTTATATGCTAACATGCTAATATAATAATATATGTAAGCTTAATCTGAAAAAAAATGTGGTTTGGTATAAATGCTATTGAAAAATTATATATTCTATTTAAAAATTACATATATCTTCAGTATTTATTTTCAGAGTAAGGATTTGGTGTTTTGTCATATGACTAAACATGAAGATTACTCTTTTTTTCTTAATCTTCTAAATTAAAATATATCTTCTCAGTTCATAGAACTTAAAAAGTATTTGTGCATTTTTGTCTCTCACCCTATTAAAACACAATATGTTTATTGTTCAATTTACATTTATTAAAGTAAAGAGGTTTGTTAACTACATTTTATTCTTCTTATTCACTTCTGTATTTTCAAAATAAATGTTTTCATTGATGGTATTCAAAGCTAACTCATACATAAAATACCTCAATTTCTGAATTTTTATATATACATTTTTTCTTTCTGTTTATCTAATTTTGTATTTTCTTGCTGATTGCACTTAGGATTTTCTTTTTGCCATCTTTTTTTTTAATGTACACTAAAAGCCTTGCTGCAGCTTTATATTCACATAAATGAATTACTATAAGTGAACATTGTTTGCAGTCTTCTGCTGAAATTATTGAAATTCCTTTTCCCAAATTATTCCATTTCAATTCTTCAGCAATCTAGGATATTGATATTGTCTTTTATTTGAAAGCTACTTTGTAATTTCACCAAAATAATCAAGAGTTCATTTTCTCAATTCATATTATTTTTATAAGGATATTGCATAAGCACTTGACTATCCCTTCCTTTCTCCAGGTGTGGGGATTGTTCTCTTGCAAGTTGTCAGCTTTTTGCTTTAGTTGTCTGCAATTCTCAAATAGTCATGCACTTTATAATTAATATACTAAAATAATATATGCTTTGAACATGTTTTTATGAGGAGACATAAGATTTTTATCATCCTTATTATTTATTCCTAACTTGAGTTTGGAAATTTCTTTAAAAATATCAAAGATTTATAATTCTTCAGTTTTTTTAATGGGACCATGAGTATTTTTCAAAAATATTAAAGTAATTTTCTTTATTTTCAGTATTATTCTTTAAATTCAGTGTAATGGTCTCTGTGCTTTAAAATTAAATTCAGTAAATTATCATCACAGATATATAAATATATATAATGTCATACACATGCTGCTTCAAAAAACAACAGCTGTACCACTGACAAAGTCATCACCATATGATAACTTTGGTATCAGGCAGGTTTTTGAAACCAGATTAAATATGTTTGTATATATGTCAATATATCACCCTATATACATGTATGTATCATCTTATACCTATAGAGTAAAAGTTCTGTTTGTTATAGTTTTATATCATTTCAGTCAATTGGAAGATCACAGATGATAGTAAATTTAAAAAAATACAACAAAGAGGTTAATTTCAAATATATATATATATATATATATATATATATATATATATATATATATTCAAATGTTGTTTTTATCAGATTAATAATAAAATACTTGAGTAAAAGAAAATATTTCTCTTTATGGCAATATGCTCTATTGGTGACAATAAATGAAATGATAGATTTAAAGTTTGTCTATGTTTAATGTGTAAAGTCAGCACAAAATCAAAAATGTACATATAAAGAAGTACATATACTTTAGTTAATTTTTCACATCAGTATATTTGACTCCATTAAGTTATTTGATTTTAAATAATTTTAAAAATATTTGGAATGTTCACTAATACATTTAATTTTATGCTAGCAATTCATAAAAATGTAATTATTATTGTTGTTAAAGTTATCTTCAAGAATGCATTGTTTATATATATATTTAGTGAAATTGTAAAAGAAAAAAAATTCAAATGTGGTTGCACTTTACTCTGTGCTTATTTTGTCAACTTAATATTTTTGTAAATATGACTCATATGTTAGAAATAACTGAAAGCTATAAAATTTCAAGGGTTGGATTGTTTAATTTAATGTCACCATTGCAAATAATTCTACTATTTTTCTTTCCTCTATTTCAAAATACTATTGCGCAATGCCTAAGACAAACTGTAAGAATTTTCAATACAGAAGAATGGTATTTAAAATAACATGCCATGCTTTAGGAGCTCAACTAAATCTAAACCAATCAAATTGTTTTTGCAAGGACAATTGCTTTTTGTAAGGTTACTGGTTTCCAGTCAAATTTCTTTTCCCAGATCCCTCCTCCTATACACATCACACAGTGAAATAATTAAATTAAATAGGTTACCAAAACTGTCCCAATGAAACCTAACTCCAAGTATTCAGATAGAACCATCTATCCAACTAAAGAAGTTTGGAAGATTCAAATGCAAACTAGACATACTGCAGTTCATTTGGAACCATGTTGTCTTTCAAACATTTTTAACATATCTATACCACACTGAATTCACTCAAAACAAATGAAGTAACACTATCAATACATGTGAAAGTCATGAATGATGATATCAAGTACTAAATAGGTCAACATTTGCATTGTATCCATCAAGGATGTTCATTATTGCTTATTCTTTATATAAGGTGCAATGGGTAAATTGTCACCATTTTAATAATTTTGTGCATGCACTTTGTAACGGTTTTATCTACTGTGCAGCAAACTAAAGTCACTTGGACACTGTCTGTGAGGAAAGTAGCACCATGGCACAATTCACTCTTCCAGAAATTTAGAAATAGCATGTTCTACAGCTTGACATTTACTTCAGAATCTCCAATATGAACATTTAACAGTATTTGGATATCAATCTAAGGATAGTGTAGAGGATTTGAAAGGAATTGGATGAGTCCAATGGTGATTACAAATGTATGACAACTTGGAGGTTTTACTCTGACTGTTCTGAATTTGTTGCTGAGATCCAAGCCATGATTTCTTAGACAAAATGAGAAAGGGACATTTTTTTTTATCACAGGCCATAAAAGACAAGTGGAAAACTATGGTGCAAATATTTTGAACAAACCCAAGTATCCTCTCTAATATTCTTTGTTTTTTCTCAGATGAGAAAAAATTCTGCCAGGATCAGATAATGAACTCACAGAACAACTGTTGGCTTGCTCTGTTTCACAAAAATGTCATGATAGTGATGATAAGCAAACACCCAGTCCACATCATGATGTTAGGTGATCAATATTGATGGTTATGCCTATATTTATCTTCCCATATGGCCTCAACACAGAGGCCTACATCAATTACCTGGAGGAGGTAGAGCTGCCATGGATTAAGTAGGTAGCTGCTGGAAGACCCTACATCTACACCATGCCACATAAGCAGGATAACCCAATATTTATTGTGAGAAAATTTGTGACCATGTCACCACTAACATCTGGCCACCTAACACCCCAGATTGCAATCTCCTGGATTATTATGTGTGGGGTGCAGTCAAGTATGAGACCAACAAAACTCTGCAGTTGAAGCCAATGTCAATTTCTTTGAATATAGTTAATCTATATTAAAGTATTTCAAGATATTTTAAAGTGAGATGTCAATGCTATTTTCATTTTTGCATAATTTAGATGACAATTTACCCATCACATCCTGTATATTAAATTGATGCAACAATTTTCTGTAGTTTTTTGCCCAATGTAAGGAAAATAGTAGAAGTGTATTTGAAGTTTACTCAGCTATTTATTGACTGTGCTATCTAGTCAACTGTAGTATAACATTTACAAACTTTAAGGAAAAATCCTGAAGTGAAGAAAATAGGTTCCATCAGTCAGCATTTCATCCTTGTCTGTGTAAACTCATATTTTGGACAAAATATTTCCTGCTGATAAAAACTGGATTTATTACTGGAAAAAAATATGCCTAACTCTAGGACAGTTTTCAATACTTCAATCTCAAATTCAAAAGTACTTCTTTTTTTTATTACTTACTTGAACCTACACAAACTGTTACTGAGTAATTGGTTTGTTTGAATAATGTATTAGAAGTATTTTTGTGCAAGAATGTCAATTGTTATGATGAGTTTTCCTGATCCAAATGTAATGAAGGAATTGTAATAATGCTATGAATTTATACAAATCAATAACCTTAAAAAACAGCAATTGTCCACTTAAAAACGATTTGATTGGCTTAGATTTAATGGCATTCAAGAAAACATTGTCCATGAAAGTTGAGCTTCTAAGGTATGGGATGTGATTTTGAACCTAATTCTTCTGCATTGCAAATTCTTACACTTTAGTTTAACCATTACACAATAGAAATAGTTTTGGTTGGTTTAGATTTATCAAGTTAGCATTCAAGTCAACTTCTATTCTTATGAAGGTTATCTTGAATTAATTGATCCATTCAGAATTGACTAAGCAATGCTACCAGGCTAAGAAGATTTTATCTAATAATCTCTAATTAGTATATTAGTCTAAATATATCTATAGTATCTACTGTAGATAACTTTGTGAAGAGTCATTTACATACCATAATTCTTCAGACAATTGAGCCTCTTCTTGTCATTCTTTGTGTCATTAACATAACATTTTCCTTGACATATTCTTCAGATATTGTTAGATATTTTAAAAAATTAAAAAGGGGGTATCCTTTCCTTTACAGAAAAAAACACAATGGCTAGAAACATGGATCACCTACACAGAATTAATGGATTGGTTAAACTAGGAACTTATGGACCTGGGATTGCAATAATTGATTGCAGTTGTACATATTTATGACCAATTTCTTCTGGGCAATTGTGTTTTTACTTGTAGAAGAAAGATATTTCTCTTTTATTCTCTTGGATTCTTTTGAAACTGAAATGGATTCCCCAAAACTCTGGATTAACAACACAAAGAATACCAAGAAAAAGTTCAGTTGTGTCATAAATTGCCAGCATCTAATTATATATATATATCATGCTTACTTTTTTGATATTGTCATGACATCTCTGTTATCCTTACAGAATACTTCTCTGAGTTAGTAAGTCGTTTATACATATTGATACCCAATATGATTAGTAAAATATATCTGACAGTCACATACAAAGTTAAAAGCATATAATATCAAAATCCAAAAATTTGTTATGCTTGCTCATCTTCAATGCTTCCTTGACTGTAGATTTCTTTATCCTTCCTCACATTTAACTGCCTTGTCTGATGTCATGTAAAAGAAGTTGCTTAAATAATTGTCAAATCATTCTATTGAAAGTTATTCTAATCTAGTAAATAGGTGTTGAGCTCTATTGAGAAAACTTGCTCTAAGAATTAGCCAAAGAGAAAGCACAGGTTAGCACTATGATGCACTATACATAAATGTTCACTCCTACTGTCAATATACCTTTAAGACTACATCTAATTACCTTGACATAGTAACACACTTTGTTCTCGCTTGCTAGAGTGACCTTACCTAATTTTAAACTCTTCTCCTCTTTTACTATTCTTTATACTGTAGCTTTTATCATCTTTTTATCCATATCTCAAATATAACAGCCAAGATTCATGGTGATTCCTCAAGGCAAATCACTGAGAATTGTGGCTATTATGTTTGAAATTCAATCATTGCCATCTGCTAAATATCATCCCCATTATCTTCTTTTTTTAATTATTAGAGAAAATTAAGCCTGGAAAATGTTTATTTTCTACAGCCAATTTATTCTATTTCTATTTTTAAATATTTGTCACAAGACAAAATTATGATAGAAGCCCTAATGGGTAAACACAAGCATCCATAACTATCTACTTGCAAATCTACTGTCATTTTATCCAAGTAATTTGCATCTGGTACAGGAGTGCTCATTATAAAAACATATCTTCCTTTGAAGTAGAGTAAGATGGAACCTACCAACAAACCCTAATCTATTGAGTAACTTATAAAAGTCTATATCACCCATTATGTTTGTCTGCTTTCAAGCACATCACTCCAATGATCTATGCCAAGATTTTGGATGACATTCAAATCAGCTGCTAAAAATATTGTTAAAACAAATATAATCTGTTACATATATAACTATCTGTTTATTGGATTATTAAGCACATATAGGTTAACAATTCTTAGGGAAATGCCAAGCACAGATATATAAATCATGATCAGGTATCTACTTAGGAAAATTCAGCTATTGTGTTTAAAGAGTATCTAGCTTCTATTAAAAACTCTCACTCATATGGTATCTCTTAGTAGTTTTACATAATCATTTTTACATATTTATATATTAAAACCATTGTAACTACCTATCTACCTTTATCCTTGGGATTTGGCATGCATCCAACTAAGTGAAACTTAATCCCCTCCTATATCCATGCTAATAAGTTTTTATTACATGGTCAGGAGGCAAACAAGATTACAAAATAATATTTTAGTATACTAGTTCTCCTTCACTGTGATACCTGTTCTAGTCTCCCACTCTCTCACTTTCACTGAACTATTACAGCAGTATTTGGAAAGGTATGCTTAATGTAACAGGTATTATTGTGGGAAACGGAATTGACAATCCAAGTTCAAATTCTGGATGAGGCTGTTTGTTAATGCCCTTGAGAAAGACATGAATCTTTTTTCTTTGCAGCTATGAGTAAATAGCAGGGCAAACTGGGTTCTTTAACTTTAAACCAGGTGTACTCTAGTTAAAATTTGACTTCATGCCACATCCCGCTATAGTGAAGGGTTTGGGCCAGTACATATATATATTTACCAACCCCTCTGCATGAGCAGGATGTGACACAAAGTCAATTTCTTAAGCAGAGTTTAACAGATTTCAATTCAGAGTTTTCCTTCTCCTAGACTGATTACCTAGCCAACGTTAAAGAGCCCTGTCTATCCTACTATTTACCCATAGTTGAAGGGAGAGTAGTTGGATACATACCTTTTCCAAAGGTATTAGAGCTATATGAAATGCAAACAGCCTCATCCAGGATTTGAACTCGAGTTGACAAGTCTATTTCCTATGACTTTAACCATTACACCACGTACCTCCATAAAGTACATTGGGTAAATACATATAGCTGTAACTCATAACTTTTTTTAAAAATTACATAATATCTAAGTATACTTAAAAAGCAAACATGCATATATCAAATTCCCAAGACCAGATATATTGATGCAGTGACAGTTTATGAATATCAACACATAATTAACAAATCCCAAAGATTTTCTAATGTTTGAATTTAAAAAAAATCTTTTTCATTTATTTTTAATGACTGAAAATTATGCAATTTAACATTAAAGAAAGTCCAGATATTAAAAGAGGAAATACATTTATGATAAACATTGTTTATCATTAAGTTTTATATGAGTAAATTCTTCTTCTAAATAGTTTAGTTATCTGTTTATTCAATTCAATTTATTTTGTTGTACTGCAAGTATGTATATATATAGTCATCCACAGACACCATGTTTTGACGTATCATGTCTCCTTGATGTGGCTAGACTTAGCAGTCTACCCCCAGAGATCGAAACCCAACCAATTTTTCATCAGTCAGAGTTTTTAATCACTGGGCAGTCAGCACCTATATATATATATATATATATATATATATATATATTATTCATTTATTTATTTATTTAAAGACCATGGAATATTTTTTCTTAAAGTGTAAATGTTCAAGTTTTTTGTTGTTGATCATATATATGGGTCCAGATGGTAGAGAAAGTGTACCATATTTTTTACCCAAGTACTTTCAACCATATCACTTCAGGGGGATTATTAGTTGTAGTGGGACATCATCTTTACCATCTGGACCCTGATAATAAAAAAGCAACAAGCAAACTTGAACGTCTACACTAAAAGATCATCAAGAAGAAATATTCCTTGGCCTTGAACAAAACCTGCTTGAATAATAACTTCCTGCTAAAATACACTATATATATATATATATATATAAAACATAGAATTTTTGGACCATATGACCTTTAGGCACCCCTTTTGTAATCTTGATTCATAAGGACATTTTTTTCATTTACACTGTCAAAATCCGGTTGTTTGTTAGGGGTTAGTGTTAGAGGTTAATTTTTTATAATTTAAAAAATACTCTAAAATCGTCTGTTAAGAAACAACCGGATTTTCATGGTGTAAATGAAAAAAATGTCCTTATGAAACGAAATCGCAAAAGCGGTGCCTAAAGGTCATATGGTCCGAATTTTTTATATACTAATTAAACTAATTAGGGCTGTCATCACTGTGTTGTTTTTACAGCTGAATTTTTATTACAGTGCCAAAACAGCTTTCACATTTCTCCTCTTTTTGTTACCAATCATGACTAATAATCCTTTGTCATGACTTAGTCCTGACAGTTTATATATTGGTTTATTAATGTTTATGGTTGACCACAACTATGATTTTATTTTGTGGGAACACAATAGTAATGTTACTGCTTTTATTTTGTGGGAACACAAAAGTAATGTTATTGTTTTTTCAAAATGGACCACTGGAAGTAGAAGAAGCAAGATAGAACATGCTCATAGGATATGTTTTTTTCACCAGCTTATTACACAAAGTGTCTCTTTCACTAAGAGGGGTCTGGAAGAACTTCTGAGGTAGTGGAAACAACTTGGAACTCTCAGTTACTTATACATGTAACATCTCCCTCCTCTTAAAACTTTTATTTTATTTGTCTTTGTTTTATGGGGAAGAAAGGGAAAAGAAAGAAAAGAAAAAGGAAACAGAAAAATTGTTGTTTCAAAGAGGTAGTGTTGAGGGGTAGATCTTGGGCTACTTGTTACTCATTCATCCCTATACCAAGCTGTTGATCCTGAGCACATTTCAACTGGTCTATTGGTTGTCAGTAGGTCTTCCAGTTGTATTGCTTTACTTTCCTATGTATTTGTTCCTTCAGGTGGTGTAGAGATTTCCACATGTAGCTGTTGATGTCAGCTGTTGTTATTTAATGAATGAGTGCATGGTGGTTTAGCATCTGCCAAGTAGTATTTGGGATTTAGACTTTTGGTTGGTTCAGTAAACTTGTTAATGGGCCCTTTTCAAATGCCTTACAATTTTGTCCTAGGCATTTGACAATTTTAACAGCTGCTTCTACAGCTCCATTGGCCTATTTCCTGGTGTGATTGTTTTATTGTTGAATTACTACTTCTGATATAGGTGAAGAGAGTTTGTAAAGTTGCTGTGCAGGATCGTTATGACCAAATACTCCTTTCAACCCCATGAGAGAAGGTCAACTCTAACTTGTTGCCATAATCTTTCCAACAGTGTTCTCACAATTTCTGGTTCTGCAGACTGGGGATCTGCATACATTACCCAAGTGGCAGAGGCTTCCTCATATTGTCATATGGAATGAGGGATAACAATCCATTGTTTTTATGATATTATCTAAGTTCATTCCTGTAGTTGAAAAATAGTATGAGAGATTCTGGAAATGGTTGGGTCCCCTGTTGTCTTCAAGTGGATCTACATCAGACTTTGATCTTGTATGGGTTGAAGGATAATATTGTTGATTACTAGTAGCTTTTCATTTTCAAGACCACTTGTAGGAGTTTACGATAGTGTATCTGCTAAAGGGATCCTCATTCTTAGCTTATATTGTATTGCAATGTCATATTATTATGTTCTTATCAAGAGATTTTGTAGTCACTTGGGTGCCTTTGATAAAAGTTTTATGCTAATTACCACTAGGAGTTTGTGATCTGTCACAATATCCACTTTTCTTTTATGGGTGTAGTGGTAATCACTGCCAATATTTTCTCAATCTGAGCATATTAACACTCAGTTTTTGCAAGTGTACAACTTGCAAAATGTAATAGGTAGTCCATTTTGCAGGACCCCCCCCCCCAAGCTATGTCCCCAAGTTAAAAAGACTTAATGTTAATCAAGCATGGTTGCAGATCTGGAAAATAAAACTCCTAAGCCATGTTTGCAAGCATCATTTTCCAATATCAGTTCCTTTGGTCGGGGTTAATAGTAAGAAAGGACAGGTGAGTTAATGATCCCTTCTTTAATCGTTTCAAATGCAGCTTGTTGAGAATTTGACCACATTCATGCAACATCCTTTTTGGTTAAGTCATGAAGTGGTTTGACATTACCTATGTTAGAATTAGGATTCAATGCCTGCAGAGTTATTTCACATCATATAGAATATCAGACATCATCATCTTGTTTCCAATGTTGAGACATGAAGCACTTATATGTTTTGTTGGTAATGGCATATTCTTTGAAGGTGTTCAGTATTTCTTGTATAGTGAATTCAGATCTAGGTATTGCAAACTGCATATACTAGTAAATTTTCAGTTTACTGGCTGTTTTTAATCATGACAAATTGAATCTCCCTTGGCCTTTGATTTAGTTCAGACAAAAGGGTTAGTTAACGCACTCTTTATGGAAGGGCTTCCATGCCTCCACCTTGTTTGTGCCAAATACTAAACATTCAGGAGCTCTGATGTTCTGATATGTAGGCCTAAAACACCAACAGAAATGCTGCTAGACATTTGAGAAATATATGATAGGGGCCGTGCAGTATGAAGACAAAGGCTTCTTGGTAGATACTGAAGCATGTGAATTTTGTTTTTAAATAAAAATAGATCTTTTAGGAAACAGAGTGAGACACCCCTCTTATCTTTGTCTACCTTTTTTGTGTGTGTATGTGTGTGTGTGGGGGGTAAGAGAAATGGTATAGATCCCCGAAGTAAAAGTCATCCAGTATTTACAAGTCATCACCTGCAAAGAAGTGTAGAGATGTAGTTTAGTAAAATAAGCTGTCATCATTTTCTATCCTATAAACTGCAGGAAGTAAAAGAAGACATTTCTTTCATTGACTTATTACAAGAAGTGTCCTCTACACCAAAAGAGTTTGGAAAGAGCTCCTGAGAAAGGGACATAGCCACAAACTCATTACCAACAATTGAGATTTCTATCACAATGATGAGCATTGTCTGCTCTACACAAACTACTATGTGAGAAAATTGCAACTCCTTATTCAACTGAATTAGTTTTCTTAAGTTAAAAACAAAACCCTATAATGTTTATTGACGCTGAAATTCTAAGTAACTGTACTTTTGTTAATCATTTACTGACTTTCTGGTTGTAACTGCAAGTTCCAATCATTACATCAAAATTATTATTACATCAAAATTAAATTTCCAGAGAGGACAGGAAGAAAGATTGTGTAAAAATTTAGAACCGTTATTTAATTGCTGATAACTTTCAGCTCTAGTTAAAATTATTTTCTATTCATTTGTCAGTTTTTGTCTCCCAAATCTTTAATGGTAATTTTTATTGTTCTCTCTTTGGTGGATTCTTACATGTTATATGATGTCTTGAATAGGTTTCTTTATTTATCATTTTGATTGCTGTTTCTTCACTGCTACAAACCAAGTTGAGTATATATTCTAAGAGCGTAATTATTGGTTTTAGTTGTTTACACTTAGGTTGCAATAAAAAGATATTATAATCAGCCAAATCAAATATGTACTCAAGGTGAAATATTGAACTCACAGCTTTTAGTCTAATGTTCTACCTCCAGTTAATATCCTCAAGTAAACATACTAACACACATACATATACATATATGTTCAAGCTTCAGTATACAGAATATTTTATTGTCACTATTCCTCTTGTCAAAACAGTTCAGTAATCATCTGTTAAAGGAAAAAAAATCTACCCTTTAGTTTGAAGGCTTTGACTTCAATATAAAAAAAAATGTGTATAGGGCTTAAGTAATCCTGTATGTTTGAAGGGCATTTAGAAAAAAGATTAGGATTATGCTGAAACTGGTGCAGTGCACTTAAAGTGTCTATGTATATAAAGAGATAAGTTGTTAATTCCTTAAGGATTGTATATAGGCAGAATTTAATCATCAAACACAGAGACAGGTAAAAGGAGAAAAATTCAATCGACAATGTTCTTTGATAAAACAAGAGTCTGAATTATTATGTCATAAGTTATCTTTACACAGCTGCATTTGGCAAGCAGAATGTTGTAAGCACTGAATTTTCCTTGAGGAATTAAATGTCAGTAGAGTTAGGAATGTGCATAGTACTTTTTTTTTAAAGATTTGAACTAAGTAATACTTTTTCTCTTTTTATTTTCTTGTTTGAAAGTAAAGCAAATGTATCAACTGTTATTACCAAACATTTACATCTTAAAAATGTGCTTTTATTAAATACACATATGTATACAGAAATATAAACATATGAAATGTATGTTAGCTGAAGTACATTTATTTACAAGTACATTTTTTTCATAAAATAAGGGACAAACTCTTTCTCTAAGTAACTTTGATTCATCTCATTTGTTTGATACATTTGTCAAAAAATAATGACAATAATTACCAGGTAACTTCTAACTATGACATAAAACCAATAAATACATGGTTTTAAGCTAAACAGAATTTGGTAAAATAAATTGAATTCATTTTTAAAATGAATGCTTCATCTATTAATTAGTTGAAAATAAAATTAATAGTTCAATAGTAGATTGATTTTTAGAATTGAGACCACTTTAAAAAAAATAATGAAAAAATTATTTTCTAATAAAAAAAAAAGTTGGCAGAATGGCCTTTTGTAGATATCAGCCAGACAGCAGGAAGCCAAGCACTAGACTAGGGTGATTGTGTTTTTTTTCTGAGGTTAAGTGCCACACTACTGTCAGCTCCCTACTTTACTTCACAGATCAGATTACCCAATCTGGCTACTCATCTGCTGAGTTGGCAGGACTGGTATCAAATGTGGAACCTTGTGATTTCGTAGTGGGTGCACTACCGACTGAGCTAAACCAGCCTCTATTCTTTTTTCTATGAATAATGAGAGTAAATTAAAATAAAGAATAAAGATAAGGAAGTGATTTATACTGAAAAAAAAATTTTTTTTTAATTAAATCAAAAATATAAAGAAAAGCAATTATGAAGTAAAAGCATTAACTAAGGTATTTTTTTAAATTTAGTAATTACTATTAAAGAGGTAGACAGTTATTAAATGTTGATCCTGATTAGATCATGAATAAAATATTGAGGGAAATAAATTTACAAAATCTGACCAATTGTTCATCACTTATAACACACATACATACATGTCTATTTACGGATGACAAAATTTAGATATCTATATATATATAAAAGAAAGTTTGATATGTTCGTGTCGACCTATGATTCTGAAGAGAGATGTCACTGAGATTCAAAATCTTGCATATACCTTAATATCCTTCTAACTAAGAAACACACCAAATTTGGGTATTGATTTTTACTGATTAAGGGGATATAATTAGTAAACAAAAATCAAATGATTTTCACAAAGTATCAGTATCTGGGTGTATCAGTATCTGGGTGTATTTCAGCTGCCTGAAGAAGAAGAAGAAGAAGAAGAAGAAAGAAAGAAAGAAAGAAAGAAAGAAAGAATACCAGCTGCCTGTTGGCTAGCAGTCATTCAAAATGTCCAGTACAACTATGACTAAATTTTAATGTAAAATCAAATTCTTTTTTTTTGTCCAATCTTTAAAATATTTATTTGGTTAGAAAGAAAAAAAATAATCTTTCTAAATATGTAATTTGTATATATCTTTATCCATTGAATTATTTTTTTACAGTGTGTTAAAAATATTTTGCTTTGGGCTGACGCAGACTAAATTTTAATGTAAAATCAAATATTTGTCCATATTCTTAAATTGTACACTCACTTTAATTTAAATTGTTGTCATACACAAAAATTGTAGAAAAATTAAAATTGTTTCAAAACACAAGTTTACGGTTACATTTAAAAAAATGATATCTTAAATGTAAATAAAAATATCATGAAAATGTTTTCAAATATCCACTAGTATACTATATATATATATTAAATGTAAATAAAAAATGATAAAATGAGTTGTTTTGTAATTAATAATAATGGTAAAAAAAGTCTTATTTTTTTTAGAGAACTAATGAAAACGTTATAAAACAATGTTTTAAAATCTTGAGTTTAAGCAAAAATAGATATTGCAATACGAAGAATTTAAATTTTCGATTCTCAGCTTCTGGTGTTCCTAAAAATGTTTTCTTCTGGTCATGGACCGGGTACTTTTGCTAGTTTTTATATTATATCAAAAGAAAATAATTTTATTTTTCTGACTTTTGTGCTGAAATATATATATCTTAAACTGTTGTTCAGTCTGGTAATTGGCTATGTCTAATCATGCATCCATTTGTACACTTGATTTCCTTGGTGTTTTATTAGAGCAGTCAATGTATATTTGTTTCTTGTAAGTTTGATCCTAAGAGAGTGTAGCTTTAGCTATGAAAGTTTCTAATTAACCTGGGCAGAACTTTTTGTGATCACCAGAGACTGAAATACTGTCTCAAAATACACCTAACAAACAAAATGAAAAACTGCATCTCAACCTATTTTCAAAGAATACAAATTTTGATTAGTTATATAAGTAGTGTATTTTAGATATATAGGTCATTATGGTTAAGCATTTGACACATTATCATTCCATAAATACAGCTAAGTGTATTTAGAATATTTTGCTTATGAGTCTATATTCTAATGGTGGTAAATCATATGGCAGATTATGATATGACTAATTTCTTATATCTTCTGAAACCATTTTGTTTCCTGAATTCTTAAGCTACAATGCTTTCAATTTTTTCATTAAGTTGTGTTTATCATATTCTGAAATTAAAATTTATTCCAATTATTTATCTAAAGCTAACAGTTGTTAAAGAGTGAGAGGTCTGTTAGCTTATTTTCAGAAATATTCAGAATACAGAAAATATTCTCTCTTACCATTTGTTTTGTTTTTTTCCACGTGAATTTTTATTTGTTCTTTAAGAGTAAATTTACTCTCTACAAATTTGATAAAAACATTAATTTAAAATGTTACTACTTTCATTATCATAGTCAAAATTTGGACAAAAAGCCAATCTTAATCAACCATTTGGAAGTTGTGAATATATTATAATTATAAAAAAAAGGAAATTGAAATGCATATCTGATAATTACTGCATTTATTTTTAATTTCCATATTTCTCATATTTCCCAGAGTTGAAAATGACTTGCAAAATTTTGAGAAAAAACAAAAACAAAAAAACATAAAACTAAAGTAGCCGATGTAGAATAAAAGTTTTAGAGACTTATCTAAGAAAAATAAAATAATGCCTTTGATGCTGGAAAATATTCTGTTCTAGCATTTAAAAAATATTAGACATACTGATGTATATTTCCTCAGCATTTTTTTTATATCTGGTACCTATGTTCTAGGGAATTCACATATATAATTAATTTTTTTCCTGTTAGTCAAATACAATTGTTTGTACAAATTAAGATACATTTTCACTGTAATATTTAATTTAGATTTGAAATGAATAGCTATTCTGTCTATCAATCAGAATAGTTTAATGAATTAGTTCATTACAGTAAATATAACAGAAAAATTAGCATTCTAAATTATTTAATATTATTTATTCCATTACAACATTTATATTACTAATATTTTGTTATCAGTATTCATGAAAAGTTTTAAAAATAGTATTGCTAAGAATTCATTTAAAAAACAATGAGAAATAGAAGTATTAAATATTGATCTTTTTTGTATTTGCTTTCTACAATTTCAGGAAGCTTTACTAGTTAAGAGTTTCAAAAGGAATATATTAGAAACACAAACTTAGAGCATAAATCAGTTGTTTTTCTTTTTAAACTTTTGTTTAAATTCCTTGATTATTTGCTTTCATATAAACTGATCTTTCATGCTGAAAGTCTAAATCATCATGACAAAGTTTGAAACTGAAACAATTTAAAAATCACATTCTTACCATAATCAATTTAACTAGCTTTAGTTACATTTTCATTATCAGTGAAAGATTATCCATAAAATTCAAATATGCTTTTTATGAACATAGTTTCAACTATATAAACTGCCTTTTATTTAAGAATCTATCATACCATTTTAGAAGTTTACCATGCTGTACAGATATGATAATGCTGCATATGTTTATTGTATACTTGCCATGTCAACTACTTTAAGATAACTTATCACATCAGAGCAAAGGTTGCTCTTGAAGCATCAAAGAATAATAGAAATTTAATCTGGCATTTTATTTCTTCCTATTTTTTGATGATTCATTTCAAGTAAGCGAAAATTTTAAAAATGCAGACAGTTTGGCAGTTTGCCTAATTCAGTAAAAGAAAAGAAAATATGAATTGTCTCAAGGGGTTTTTAACTTCCATGGACTTTTAAAAAAATATTCAATATAATTTTTTTTTTAAATTTAATTGAATTAATACAAAAATTAGGAAATTTGGAGAATAAAATTTGACCCTATTCTGATTTTTATATTTCTGAATGGACAATGATCAATAGTCTTGGAGTCACAACAGATTTTGATATAAATTTCTTTTGCATTAAAACATGAAAATGTTATTTACAGAATGGAATTATGACCTACCCCACAAGAAATTATCTATCATAGATATATAATCAGTGATAGAACCTGGGTTATCTCCTGAACTATGAAAAGACAGGATAATTGAGCAAATTTGATATTTCAACCATATTTGCCTTATGCATTATAATTACTATAGTAATTGCTTGATGAAATTTTCCTCAACAAATTAAATTACCTTTGATCTACCATCTCATTTCCAGTTATTATTCCTTTCCTTATTTCTTCTGTTTTTCTTTCATTCTTTACTTATTTATTTTGCTTGGCCCTATTTTTAATTTCTTTAATATGTCTTGTGTATAATAATAATAATTGTTGCTAGTTGGAGAATGAGGGGAATGGTATTTTTTAAACATTATTTTTCACAGATAGAATTTATTTTTCAATGATAAAAGAATTGTCTTAACACTCATGACAATTTTTTTTGGATTAAGCCGAAAAATATTTCAAAATAAGGGTGGTTTATTTAGATGAGTCATTATCTCAGATGCTATTAAATTGCAGAAACTGATTTACAACATTTTGGCAAAGCATTTACACTCCATGTGACCTAATTAATATATGTACATGCATAAATATATTTCCTGTTCAAACAGCAATGGGGGGTGCAAAGAAGCACATTTGTTACTTAAGCAATGAAAATATGCATACATACATATATGATACATTTTCATGCATTAATATGTGTTTGTGTATGTGTGTCTACGTGATTAATATTGATATTCTTAAATAATATGGAAGGAATATAATCTGCTCATGCATATGCTTTTAAACCCCAAATTTGCACACACACCTACATATTTATTGATTTTATTTAATTATTGTTTTATGCATGTATGTATGTATTGTTTTTATTTAAAATTATTTATAATTCATTTGTTTATTTCCTAATATTTTTCTGAAAAAGGAAATAAAGAAAAATAATTAAAAGCAGTAAAAATACTTTCAGCTTTCCGTTCCATTCTTAAATCATTGCAGTGAGTGAAGAATTTTCTCCCAACTTTAATTTCTGCCATAAATCTCTATTTGTGGCATCCATTTTTACTGTTGCAGATTTTGAAACAAAGATATTCTTCCACACTATTATTAGTTGTTTTGTTAAATATAAACAAAAAAATCTGTTTTAGATTTCTATTGTCAGTGTGTATAGAAATATCAGACTGATATGAAATTTATTTTGACTGTTCCCTCATGAAAATGTGAAGGTAATAATTAAAATATTATTCAATGTTCATTATGTAAGATTATTTTGTAAAAATCTCATTGGAAAGATGTGTATATACTAGCCAATAAATCTAATAGAATCCTTGAAGTCTGAATTTAGCAGAAGAATAGAAATTCATTAAAAACAGAAAATTCATAATCAAATTTGTTTTATTTTTCGTTTTTATATTCAATATTGCACTTGGTAGTTGGAGGAATTCTTTAAACACTTACCCTTACTTATAGTTACAATTCATCTACATTTACCCTTATCTATTTTGTTAAAATTGGCATTCTTTGAAATCAGAAAGAATATTCGATTATTTGCCCTTCAGCAAATCTACCTCATCACCAGTCTTTAAATATTAACAAAATCTTGTTACTAGGGAAACACATTAGCAGAGGCAGTCAAGTTTAAAAGTAACAACTCCCCCAAATCCAGTCTCTCTCTCAGACAAGCAATCAAATTAAATTTCAGCAAAAAAGCCAAACACTAAACCTATAGTTATTTTTGACCACATTAGAATAAAGCTCTCATTTTTATAAAGTCTGACAGAAGTTCAAACTAAACGGTTAAAGCTCATGAGTAAATGTATATGTTAAGGTAATGATGACATAAAGTCAATGGTGCTTGGTAACTATCAGTTACCAAGCACCCTTGACTTTATGTCTTTGCTACCCTAACTTAAATATATATGCTCTATCAATGATATTGAGCACTCTTTACTTATACATATAGCTATATTGTCTCCATATATATATTTACCAACCCCACCACACAAGCAGAATGTGACACAAGGTCAATTTCTTAAGCAGAGTTTAACAGGTTTAAATTCAGAATTTTCCTTCTCCTAGACTGGTTGCCTAACTATTTACCCATAGCTGGAAGGAGATTAGTAGGATTCATACCTTTCCCAAGGGTATTAGCGCTATGTGAAATGCAAAGTCTCGTCTCGGATTTGAACATCTCATTGTGCCCATTTCCTATGATGGTAACCATTACACCATGTGCCTCCTATATATATATATATATATATATATATACACACTTTCTAAAAGCATTGCAATAACCTTTCATTTGTTTTATGTATTTAATCAGTAAATGAATTTTCATTCTGTTAAACTACAAATAACTTGTGTCTATTCCTTAGTTTCTGCTTCATTCTTTTATTAATATAGACTTAATAATTAATAACCAGCTTCTTATAATTGGCAATAACTAGCATACCTAAACTAAATAATTGTTTCAGTCCCAATATGCATATTATCTATTTTGAATATATAAAATCATAGTAACATGGAGTTAAATTTCATTTTTTATTTTCTGTATTGAATATTATGGAAAATTTTGAATATTATAAGAATTGATAGTTTAGAATCAATTTCTGAATAATTTTAAAATTAAGATATACATTTTTTTAAAGATCTCCTATAGCTCTCTTTAAGATTTTATTTAATCATATAATTTTCTGTAACATTTTTTTCTTACTACAGATATATTAGATATAAAGTATAAAAACATGTTTATCAATATAGCCTTTTTAAGAATTGATACATATGATGGTGTGCTGAAAAGTTCATATGATGTCATATCTGCTGTCTATGACTTTTTTTTAATTGACTAATGCAAATCTAAGCACTGCAACACTGTTGGTAGAAATGTGTGGACTACAAAGGGGACTACATTGAAAAATAAACCTCATTTGGTCACATTCTATGAGAGTACCTTCGTCAGCCTATGAACTTTTCTACCAACATTAAAAAATATGTGCTGACTTGATATGTCAGTCTTTTTTTCACACAGTATTTATTTTTTTACTCTTTTAATTAAATAAATAAAACATTGGTTCTACTAAATGTTATATTTTTACTAAACCTGGCATCATTTTAAAATCTCTTAATTAAAAACGTTTTGATCTATTTAGATATTTTAATAAGTAAATATAAGAAGATTCTTTAAAAGAATTGTATATACTTATTCATGTTCATCTATTTAATCTATGTGGTAATTTTTCTTAAAAATATTTTGAAATGATAAAATTATTGTAAAAAGCATTGCATATTTTTCAACTTAAAAAGGTCATAAAAAAGAATGATATAATTTTAGCCGAGTAATCAATTTCTGTTGTCATTAATTTATTATTTGCACCTTAAATATTACATTATGAATAATTTTTATTATGAATTTTTTAATTGATTCAGCCTTGAAAAGGAAATAATTTTGTATTTTTCATTATTTTCAGTATTGTACATATCCAGATTGTCTTAAAATAATTCCATTTCTATGCTTTCTAATATCAGCTGACATAAACTAATAATACAAAAAAAAAATATCAAAAAATAATTCAACATCTGAAAAAATGAATTTATGAATTATGAGCTTGCAATATAAAGTAAGAAAATTTGACAGATCCGGATATACAGTTAGCAATATGCTAATAGATAAAGAATTATCTATAGATAAAGGGAATGAGTTGACAGATTGTTAATTATTTGCACTTGCCAGGTTTACATTGATGAAAGCCCCCAAATTTTCATGAAATAATTCCCCTTATCAAATGTGGATAGAATACTAGGGTGAGTCAAATGTTTTGCAATATTTTGGTAAGGTGAGATGCAATTCAGCAGCTCAGGATGGTTTTACTGAGGTCATGAAAGTGACAAATCACACTGAATTGTGAGATACTAAGGTTGACTGATACTCTCTTAGTGCTACTCACTGGATTTGCCTCTATGGTTTGGAGCACAGCCTTGGAACCCACACTTTTAGACCTAACTGACATTCCTTGATTGTTAAGGGTCTTGCAACCAGAGTGAAATTTCTTGAACTATCTGGTTACTGTACTGGGATCAACTGTGCCTTCTCCTTTTGTACAACAAATGTTTTTAGTTGCTTCCACAGTTTCCAGTTCAAATTCGCAAAGCATAAGTTCTTGAATTAGATTATGTTGCACATTCATCTGTGTTACATTCAGATCACACACAAAGTGAAGCAATGCACAACATGTCAGCACACCAACTACCATGATACTACCAACTACAGCAGGTACTTTCTATGGCTTGAACTGGTTTGTTCATATGATATAGGTGCTGCAAAAGTAGCACATACAAAAAATTGCAAAACTTTTAACTCACCTGCATAATAAACATTAACAAATTGACTTAACACTACTCTAACTTAGATATATATGCTCTATCAATGATATTGAGTACTCTTTGCTTATGAATATAACAAACTATGTTATCTATCTATCTATCTATCTATCTATATATATATATATATATATATATATACATACATACATACATACATACACACACCCTATTTTCTATAACTTTTTACTTCTTAAAGAAAAATGTTAGGAGTAGTAATACAGGAATAAGTTTTACATTAACATGGAGACATTTCTACTTTAGGATTATATTTAATCAGACAAGACTTATTTGTATCTCTGCTTCTCATCAACAACACATGACAGAGAAGCCTTTGCAGAAAATTTACATCAGCTCTAAATATTGCTGATAGCATTGAGTTTGAAAAATAAAATAGAATTATGAATAAGAATGCAAAGTTTATGATCACTTTGATGATTATTTAATAGGAAGCTAGAGAAAGATTTAATGAATGATACTTTATACTGTACAATGACCACTACTAATTTCATCACATGGAATTGAGCTGCAGTTCTGATATAGGGACAATTTCATCACAGATTTGTCTAAGCTATCTGCTATTAGCAGTTTTAGTCATTTTTCAAGATGAAAATTTGATTTCTCTCCCCTCTTCCAGATTAGTAAGTAACTCTACTTAGTTATAAATTCCACCTTTTCAATTTCAAATTTATCATACAAGTCAATAAAATAACTTTCCATTGTATTCTATTAAAGTTTTACATCATTATTTCTTTCTCCTTTACTATCCAATGTGTACTATTTTATGGAAGCAAGGTGACATGGTTAGTTAACCAGAAGTGCATATCTAAACAGCTATTTTGCCATCTTACAGGTACTAATATGTTAGATTAGTGATAATCAACCTGTACTATAATATTTATATATATATATATGGTGGACTCTCCTATCGTAAACGATAGATGAGGGTCAGTAGTGAGTAATTTGATTCCTCCCATGTTGTGCATGTTATCAAGAAGACATTTTGTATTTCCTTGAGTGTGATAGCAGCCCAGCCTTGCTGCAAGCTATGAAGCCACACTGACAAATGAAATGTTCAAAGGTGGGAGTTAAATGTTTTTGTTTTAAAGTATGATCTCGATGCTTCAGTCTATTTTCTTCAAAGCCCTTTAGTCTAGCGAAACATGTTTTATGCCATTCTTTCCGATTTGATGCTAGATTTTCCCAAGCACTCAGGTTAATATTGAGGCATTTCAAATTGTCCTTCAATTTGTCTTTGTAGTGTAAGAGAGGACATCCAATATATATATATTTCACTAATAACAGAAAAGATTCCTCTCATATGTTTGAATATGACAGCCTACTAGATTTGAGATTGTATTTCAAAACTTAAACAGTATACTTTGTTTTTTATACAAATTATTCTGTATTTCATTAAGGATTATCAGAGTCTAATTTATAACTATGTTTAATGCTTTATACTATGTTACAAGTGAATATATTAAAATAACCATACAATACAAAAGAACAGAGAAATGTCAATTCTTTTGTTTGATATGTTTTTAATTAAGAAAGAATCAGCATTTTATGCTTTTATATATAGACAACAATTAGGTTATCCATATATTAGTAGAAAAAGGTAAGATTTTCTAACATAGAAATAATATACAGTCTATGATTCTTTCAATCTCAAATCTTACGGTATCTATAAATCTAACTTAATAATTATAGAAAGCAAACATGAAAAAGAAAAATGGGAACCCATGCAGTGTTTGGTAGAGAAACCATTTCTACTTTATAAATAATTTTTAGAAAAGTTTCACTTTTAGATAGTTAAGAACATAATCTCTGTAATAACAACTATTTTGCATTTATATATTGTGTATATTTCTATTTCTGAACATTAACCTCAATTCTTTCTTTTTTTAATCATTTGCCATGTTAGATAAATTATTCTAATTTACAATTCACTAATTGAAGAAAATTCAAACTAATACAGATAACTAGAGGTGTAACATTTAAAAAAGTATATACATTATTTTTCTTGTTTAGTGAGAACCTTAAAGATTACTGCATGCTACAACTTTTAATACATATGTCATTAAAAGTACCCTAGAAGGTTTAATTGGAAATTAAATCATTGAATATCTTTCTAAGCTTTTAAGTTGTAATTTTTTAGTAAAAGTTTTGATGTTTTTAACTCTATACCAAATGAAACTATGAAAACATCTTAAACAATATCTTTACATTGGTACATTAGAATAATAGTGGAGGCACCTGTTGTGTAATGGTTATCATCATAGGAAATAGACACAGTGACACGAGTTCAAATCCTGGATAAGGCTGTTTGCATTTCACATAGCACTAAAACTCTTAGGAAAGGCATACATCCGACTATTCTCCTTCCAGGTGTGGGCTCTTTTACCTTGGTATGACCACCAATCTCGGAGAAGGAAAACTGAAGTCAAACCTGTTAAACTCCACTAAAAAATTCACCTTGTGTCACCACATCCTACTCATGTGGAAGGGTTGGTAAATACACACATTAGAATAATAAATAAACTTCTAAAGATGTTTGAATTGTAACAGCAAGTAAAATTTTTGCTGTTTATTTTTTTACTGTGCTTTTGTTATAGATAAAGGAAAAATATGCAAAATCAAAAAATTCTTTAGACTTTTTTTATTTCTTATCTTCTTTTGATTTTTATTAATGTCTGTTTATTTCAAGTAAAATAACAGGGTTAGAGGTTTTAATTTTTATTTCTAAATTCTGTACAAAAAGGAAATCATCAATTAAAAATGTTTCTAATTTTTTCAGTTGGTCTGACATGACTCACAACCTTTTAAAATAGAACAATAGTTGATCTAATGGAAATGTCTGGCTATAATTAATTGGCCTTTTGGAGAACTTGTAAAGGAGTTGTAAAGCTTTCTTTTTTTTTTTATCAGTGAAATTTTTACTTGTTTTTATTATTTTGGAGAATTGAAAATATATTGGTAAACTGTATTAATGCTTTTAATGCTTTAAATTTGATGCATCTCAAATAAGATTGATGGGGAAAAAATCACCCATAAGTAGATTGTAAAATATTTTTATGTTCATTTGTTTTTGATGAAGCTAAAAACACTAGCAGCCTAGGAAAAAATGGTTTATTCACAATGTAAGGCATCATTAAAAAAGAATTGATTTCTTTGAATGATGCAAAATATTTTCATGCTATAAATGAGACAAAGATTCTAAAATTTACTTGAAAATATGATTAATTTTTTCCTTGAGGAGAAATCTTAGATTGAATGGCACATAATGAATGACATAAATCTTCAAAATACTGCCTACACAATCAAAACTTTCAGTGATGAGAAAAATTTGAATATCTAAGGAATTATAATTATATCTTGACTGTTAATGACTGCAATAACTTTATATTTCTTCACTCAAGATTGAAATCATTTTCATTTTAATAATAGTTGGACTATTCACAAGTGGAAAATAAGGAATTCTTCTTGATTACATGTTAACCTATGCATTTATGAGTGAATAGCAAGGTCACCCAGCATCATTTTTAAAGACAAAATCATTTGTTTTAATTTCATATGAAAATTTGCTGTCATTTCATTTTGTTTGATTAATTTTAGTTATAATATTTTAAAATCAAGAATAAGTCAGTGGTTCAAAAGATTTTAGTGTCATGATTTTTGTTTATTAAATAGTTAATAGTAGAAACAATTCTATTAATTCAATTGCTTTGCTTTGCAGTTGTATAGAAATAAAACAATTAGTTTTTTTCCTAGCAAGATCAATATCCCAGCGTGGCACTGCATCTATGACAATTTTTTTCTATTATTATTTCACATATATTGAACATTATTTGTACCAAAAAGATAGTTTGATATTCACTCAGAACCGAAGCTACATCAGTCAACATTTTGCAAATCATAAATCATTAATAACTTAAAATTGGTTAACTTTAAGATTTGGATTCCATGGGCTAAAATGCTTAGAAACCAAATTTTTTAGGAGTAGGGATTCAGAACAATTTCATGATACCCACCCAAATTTGGGGAGTTATGACGATTTTTAGAATCAACATAACTCCATCAATTTTTGTAATTGGAAGCTGAAATTTTGGGGATTAGCTAACTTTAAAATAGTCCACACCTGTACAAAATTTCAGAAAATTGAAGTGCAAAATTTTAGCAAAATTTTGCAAATGTTGTAACTTTGGTTCTAAGCAAATATCAAACTTTTTTGATACAAATAATATTCAATAGATGTGAAATAATAATAGAAAAAAATTGTTGTTGTAGACGCAGTGCCACATCGGATATTGATTTGCTCTGAAAAAATTAGAAATCATCAATAACTTTAAATTGGTTGACTTTAAAACTTTTTGATAGCATTTTTGGATTGCTTTTTATAAACCAATTTTTGGTATTAGGGAAGCTCTAGAACTCATTTTACAGAAAAAATTAGATTACAAAAAGTCGCGATTTTTCGTGACAAAAATTTCAGAAAATTTGAAGGGAGTGGGTGACATGGCCTGGATAATTTGACATGGAATTACCCATATATTAGTCTGATGTAGTGTGTTCTCAAAGGGTTAAATGAATCTGTAGGATATGTAGTCTCATGTAGGATATCCAAGTTCATCACTAACAAAAGAAAACATTTTGATCCACATTGAAGTTTTGATTCAACATGATAAACAATACAATCTTGATTTATGGAATGTGGAATTTGATCTTTCAAAATTGATGGTCTATGAAATTGTTCAGTTTAAGTTGGGATATTAGAAAGTGTCATTTCATTGAATTTAGAGCAATTCACAAGTTCCAATTCATGGATTGATAGGATTTGAATGTTTTACTCCATTCATCATAGTTCTAACTTTGGATCTTTAAGGTTATCATCTTTTTGGGCCCCTCAAATGATATGAGGGAAAGCAGTATCATGCAAATAATGCTATTTTAGATGTTTAAGTGTAGCTCCAGTTGCTTAATGCTAAATTCTATAGAGAGGGTATTGATTTGCTCATAACAAGTGCATTAATCTCAATGGCAAATATATGGAAAAGTAGCATATTAGTTCTAGTAACATATGCATGACGTTTTTTTTTTAATTTTTAGTAATTAACATGGTGGATTAATAAATGTATATTCTTACTTTTGGGACATCATTCATATATCCACAATAGAAATTTCCTAATTTTTTTATTGTTTTAATACCCACATTTAGAAAGTAAGTATAAGTTAGTATCGTAATTTTCTGCTCAATTTAAAATGATTATGTAGTAAAACTTTAATTATTTTCTATTTATCTATAATATTTTCTCTTTCACTGCAACTGCACACACACAATATCTGCTTGCATATGAAGTATTCTTTCTTTAAAAATATTCTAAAAATACAGTGTATGATGTGTTGGTTATAAATATTCTAGGCAGCAACCAAATGCTCAAGTTATATAGCTAGAAAGTCAGAAAGAATTGCCTCTGTTAAATGACTCTTATATGTTAGTACTATATATATATATATATATATAGATAGATAGATAGATAGATATATACTGTTAGATGACATACATCAATGACCTGGGATTAATATATAGTATCTGTTTTTTTCAATTTAATGAAGCCTATGTCAGACTAATACCTCATACATCATTGATGACTACTACTACTATTACTAATGATATTAATATTAATGATAAACCCAAACAAAAAGGAATTAGAAACCCTATTACAATCAAACCTTCATGGATGGAATTTGGTATCAAGTCCCACTTGGAAGATAGTTTGGACCTTTCCTAACCTGAACAAGAGAAGAGCTCAGAAACCTAGACTACAGAATAATAAAACTGATGATAATGCACAAAGCTATAGATTCCATATTAAAAAAAAGGACACCAGCATTGAGGATTGTGTTAATGGATTGGAAGAATACAAAAGAGAGACAGAGAGAGAGAGAGAGAGTAATTACAAGAGCCAAAAGCTGTAACAATAAAAAAAAAAAGACATACAGAAAAACAGGAATTATAAAATTGAGAAAATAAAAATGAGAAAAGAACTACATAGGAATTTCAGAAGATAAACTAAAGAAATCGTCCATGAGATGGCCTGAATATAAATACACAGAGGAAACCTAAAGAGAGAAACTGAACTGCACTTAATAATAGTTCAGAATAATGCCATTATAATCAATTATATAAAAGCTACAATAGATAAGACCAAAGAGAATAGCAAGTGTAAGTTATATAGGGGAGATAAAGATGAGCTTATCAATTACATAAGTAAATATATCAAACTGACCCAGTATAAGGACTAGAGCAAGCATGGTTTTGTTGGGAAGGTGGTTTGCTAGAAATTGTGCAAGCAACTGAAGTTGAACAATACAGACATATGGTATATACACAAACCAGAACCTGTAAAATGAAGCCTATGAGACTCTAAGATAAAACTTATCACCTAATCGCAGCCTGAAGACTAAACTTTGTTATAGTTAGCAAGAAAATGATAACTTGTTAGCTATTGAACACAGAGTAAAATCAAAAGACAGTGGAAAACTGGATATATACCTGGGTTTGTCCGTTAGAGCTAGTTTGAAAAGCTTGCATGCAGAAAAATAGTAATTTAATCTAATTGTAAATTTGGGAAAAATAAAGTTTAATGCTTTTAGAGTTACAAACTGACTAGTAGAAAGAAAGAGGATTTTATATATAAACAAACTCAATCAAATATGTATACTCTGGTATATAAAATTTAATTGATATATTTTTTCATATATACAAACTTAATCAATAACAGTATAAACTCTGAATATGGAAAAAGGAGCCTCATTTCTTTTTTTGTAAAAATTCTAATAGTTTTGTCCAACTTTATTATTTTGGTAAGGTTTGGTAACATTTATAAATGTTATAAAATTGTAATTATATGTATGAATTTGTGTACATAATTCATGAGAACAAAAGCAGATTTGTTAAATTTAAAAAAGTATAAAAGTAATGCTCAACCAAAATATGACTATTTTTAAGAATCAATTTCAAGCAAGTTCACTTAGGACCAATGTAATGTTTATGCTAGTAATTGTAAGTTATTTTAATAACAATAAAAAGTTATTTTAATAACAAGAAAAGTTAATGATATTAACCATTGGTATAAAAGGTTTCAATATTTTCTCTTCTAAAAAGCATTCTTAGAAATTTCCCCCATATTCAAACATGAATATTCAGTACATGTGTGTGCATATATGTGTTAATTGCTCTACTGCAGCCAACTCTGGATCAGATTTTACCAAACTTTGTTTAGTTTCCTTATGAGCTTTTATATGAGCAGTTTCATAAAAAAACAGATTGTTTTAATTTGAAAAAAGAAAAAATGGTAGTAACAATGGTGGTAACAATATCGAAATAATAACTCCTAAACATAACAACATTTAGAGTGTAATTATTGACTGAATTATTTCATTGATAGATTAATATAAAGAATGAGCAAACCATAAGTAAGATCTGTGCAGAATTTTGGAAATTATTTCAAATATATAGAATGAAACAGAATTTTAAACTGATATTGTAAATCTCAATATTTTAAAGAAAGAGCCTTTCTTGATAACTGAATCAAATAAAATGGCTTTCCATTGGTAAATTCATTGAAATAATGATGTAAGTGCCTTTTTAAGAATGAATAAGAGGATTCTTTATTTTTACTTTTAATAAAAAAAATATTTGGAAGCCATTCCTAAGCTTACAAACCTTTCAAATGTATCTTACTGAACAATTCAGTTATTTTGATGAATTTGTCAAAGGTGCAATGGCATAATGGATAGAATATTGATTTATATTTCTGCAAAAGAGACATATTACAGAGATGACTGCTTTACCACCACCACCACTACCACCGCTACTACTGCCCTTACTTTTATGCTTATCTTGATCATCATCACAATTTCAACACTCTAACAAAGCTTTCACTATTATCTTCATTATCAACTCTCTTGCAATCAGCACATCAGTAATTATAGCATTATAATCAGAACATTTGCTTATAACTTTTCAACTATTGATTTGATCCCTATTATGACCACACTACTATTATCATCACTATCATTATAAACACTTTTTTCACCTGAACCATCTTCATTAAAACCACCATCAACAGAATAATCCTAACCAGAATTACTACCCTCTCCACTATTATCCTCCTCAATATCATAGACCATTTTTTTTAAATTATCTTATCATAAAAGCATTATCATTCTTTGTGAGATATCTTTTTAAGAAATGAATGATCACAAACTAATCCCACTTTTGTGCAAACATGACAAAGGCCTTCCAAATTGATTTTTCATTTTGCCACTTCCTGTGACAATGATAAATTCATGTAGATGACTGGGTCTTTTTTCCCCCACAATTTTACTTATTTAATACATATGAAAGATAAATGAATTCTAAATAATTAGCAATGTAAGAGATTTTATAATTTTAGGAATTGTGGTTCAATTTGGGAAACTTCTCCCAAAGATTTTAAGGTATTCTGATGCATAACTTAGAACTTGATAGCCTGGATCTCATTTTAATTATTTGTTTAAAGTGTTTCTTATGGATTGATCTGTATAATAAACCAAAATGACATGGGATGATTTGTAATGGAGTAAAACTAAATCCTCATCTATAAAAATGCCTGAATAGATAAAGCCTTAATAAGTTTTTTTAATTGCTTATATATTTAAAAAGTTCTATCAGTACTTAATTTTAATTCTATTTGGGTTGGGGAAGATGTTTACTTATTCACTTTTAATCTTTATCTTATTTGGAAATACTTTATTTAAGGAGTTAAATAATTTTTTGTTGAGACAACATTTATATACAATAGTATCCTAAAATGCATGATTTTGTGTTCCTTGCTCTTTTAGAATGATTCAAAATAGGTACCAAGTTTTGAATGCATCCATTTCCCCTCTGCAATACTCTGGAAAACTGACAGCTTTTCCTATATTTTCCTATGTGATGGATCAAGCAAGTGAATGCAAATGTCTCAAAGTGTCAAGATTTTCATCCCCACAAGGCTGAGAAAATGACAGTTACTGATGCACACTACTGAGACACACGCTTGTAAATGTTGGTACTTTAGTGACTTGTGCCTTATGCTAGTTACAGAAGCACTACAGTGACATATCCTGTCGAGGACAGCCGGTGACAGGCAAATTCAAACAAAGGCAAGAAACAACTTGTCATTTTCTGATGTCTATGGAAACACATTTCTGTGAAAATCAGCCAATTCCTTGACATCTGGGTGCCTCTGCTGCTGTTATAGCTACAGCAGTGAAATTTACTGTACATTTTAACAGAAACTTTGACATTGATAATGCCAAGCAAAATGTCCATGCTGATTCTCAGACATTCAATACAGATTGTGTTTTATATTTACATAAGTCATTGTTAAGAAGTCAAGTTAAGTTCAAGTTAAGGTTTAATTTGCATACTGATCATAATTTCTGTCATATATTTAACTCTTTCAATACTATTTTCTGTCAATGAATTTCTTTAGGGAAATAATTTTTTTTAGATTATTTATCTGAAAAAAAAAAAAAAAAAGGCTATAAATCTGATATTTATAAATAAATTAACACAACTTTTCACCAATTTACTCTTTTTTTCAGTTAGAATAGTAATAAAAGAAAAAAAAATGACTTTTATTTCCCTTTGTTCATAGCAATAGAATGGGGCGAGTAAACATAAATAGTGACATCAGAGATTGGTGAAAAGGAAGATTCAGATTGGTACTAAGTAATTGCCAAGTGAATAGATTCTGGGATGAAGAAAATGTTTTGCACATGAGACAACAACCAAAAGAATAGATAATTAAATCACAAAAATCAGCCAAGTACAAGATAATGAATGCTATTTAATATTTAGGTTGAGATTTGGGAAACATAATTTCAAAAGTAAAACACTATTTAACAGAATATATTGGGCTCTATTACTGAGAATCGTTTCCAACTTAAATTCAAGATTAAAAAGTGTTTTACTTTCTAGTAAGTAATTTATTAATTGGCCCATGCATATATATGATGTTTTTATTCTATTGTAAAAACATATTTGTAATTAAAAGTTAAAAAAGCTATATATGTTTTATCATAGTATTACTATAGCTAAAACAGCCACCCATTTTAAAATAGGTAAATAGCATCATGTTTTTGCCTCATTAATTCAGATTTAAACCCATAACTTTTGACTACTTTAAGAAAACCTGATATAATTACATTGTCTACCTTTATAATAGTATTATATTTTGTATAAAAATACTTGTTTATCCTTAAAAAACAAAAAAATTTGGTCTGCTGTTATGTAATTTAATTGCTCTACAGCCAGTCTTATCGTACCTACCACTGTTTGTAGGAAAATCAAAATATTTCTTGTCTAACAAAAATAACAAAGGCAATAACAAACATATTACATTTTTAATCAAGTGATGTTACAGAACAATGAAGTGAAAATCAATTTGCTTCACTTGATTAATTTAATAACACATTAATAAACATTTGCAGAATATGAGAAGACATCAGTGATATGAGCTTCATCAACCTGGCTGATCCTTATGTGCATTTGAATCTCACTACTAATTACTTCATAAGCGGATATGTTACTCTCTCTCACACACACACACACACAAATGTATATAAATAAGGTGCTAGATAAACTAATAAGTATAACAAATTTTATTATCAATAATTTTTATTGCATAGTGATACCAATTTTGAATAATATTACAGTACGTCAACTGCCAAATATTTACTTAATTTATTCTTGAAATTTCAGTGGCTCTTAAATGAAGATATTTGCATCATTTTTTAGTATTGTATTCCAAAAATGTAAAATATCAGGCTACTAAATCATTTAGTATATGTTAAAAGTGAATTTAATTACTATTTGCCCTTGGAATTGATTTTATGTAATGAATATTTAATTAAATCAATGTGATAAGTTTTTTCCTCTGAGTTTATGGGGAAGTCATAGTGTCTAAGATATCAATAATCTAGTTATCAACTTTCAAAATATTGAAAGAGATCAATAGATATTTTCTACTGCTCATATGCTCCTTATTTGTTTTTTTACAGTGTCAGAGATCATAAGAATAAAACTGATTACCAAAGATTTATAGTAAAAGATAAATTATTTAAAAAAATTTTTCTCATATCACTTCAAACTTTTTTCTTTCTTAATTCTTTTTACAGTCTTTTAATTGATAACTAATATAATAGTTATATTTACCTATTTATTGGCAAAATTAACTGAATAGGTATTAATTTATCCTAATGCATATTATTATATTAATATGTCATACTTATTGCATAGAACTGAGTATGTATTTCCTGTTCTGGCTTCATTACTTTTGCTTCAAACTCAACTAAGAAAAAATATCTCTGATCATAAATCAAATTTTTGTAGACTTTGCAATATCTACTGGCTTTGAATATCAACAAAAATTACAATACCCTTGTGGGAAATATTGACAGCAAAAATAGATATGACAAAATGAAATATAATATAATATAAATACATAATTACTAAAACACAAGGAAAAGAGATTTGTCCTCTTTCTGACTGGCCACTGAATATAACTAATTGTTCTCAGCAAGAAAACTTCACATGGGTTAATTTAACATGTTGAAAAGAAGATAAAACAGAAATTGATTCAAGTCACTATTCTCTTTTACTTAAAAGAAATGAACAGAACTATAAGAATAGAAAGTTTCCCAAGAGAAATCAACATTTACTCAATAAAACCGGCTTTCATTTTGATAAGTTCAAATTCTACTTGTTTGTTGTATATTTTAGGTTGTTTTTCTTTATTACTAGTCCTTATAGCTAAGAAATAATTATGAATTTTACAAGGCCAACCAAGAACCAGTCCTAAAAAATTTATTTTTTACCGCTTCACTAGTTAGCAACCAAAGCTTAAAAGCAAAACATTATACCCAAGCAATTTTTTTTTGTGAAAAACAATTACTAACAGATCCTTTATGATAGATAAGCTTTGAATTTCATAAGTTTCTAGTCCAACATTTTGATAAAAAATTTTTAAAAATTAATACATTTTTTTTCAAATAACTTATTTCAGGAAAATCTTGTATCATGTAGACAACCACAGTAAATTTAGGGTGTCAAAAATCAAGTCCAACGCTAGTCAAAAAGGTATTTCTTACCAGACTGACTACCAACATATATAGTCTTAAGTAGGTGTGTCCATTTTGGTGTCAAAACATTACAGATAAAACTAATCCTGTTCACAATAATAAAACTCTGAAGAGATTATTCATTAATAAACTTTTCACCAAAGGAAAAATACATAAACTTATTTCAAAGATATGAATGGTAAATCAGAAACCTACCATTCAAATTGCTAAATAATAATTTATATGTAGCTTTCATGAAAATTACAACTTTTCATTCATTTCCAAGGAAATTCTGTTTAGTTAATAAATTCAAAAATGTCTTCAATTCAAATAATCTATGAATATATTTTATTTTAAAAGTACCTTCAAATTTGTTATGTCATTGATTTGTATCAGAGAAAGTATGATAATTTCTTTTTTCAGTGTCTGTTTCATGTATTCTAGAAAGATTTTGATTACACAAAATGGTTTCAATAGTTTATTTATACCATCAAAACATGTTTTTGAGACTGTAATTGTTATTTTATCATAGGTTTAAATGGAAATTAGTTTAGTCTAATTAACAAAATGAATAGTTTCAAAATTAATCATAAAATATTTCTTCATGTTTATTCAGTTGGAAAAAAATTGTTATATTGTCATTTTTTTAAGTTTGAAAAATAAATTTGTATTGCATTGTAAAATTTAAAATTTTATTGATGTAAAAATGTATATGAAATATGAATGCACCATCATAATTATAACCATTTTTTCGATCCAGTGTGTTGTTTGAAGAAATCTCTTAAATTCAAGTTAGATGACTCATTAACACCAAGTGCTTTTCTTTGGTTCTTGTAAATATTTTATTTTTAATTATATACATTTGAAATAAATAAATGTTGATTTGTTTTAATTACATTAAATTTTGTAATTAATTACCCATATTAATTGCTTGATTCCCAAGTTTTGGCTGTTCACCCCTCACACTATGTTTACACCTAACTACCTGGCTATTTGATCCTTGTTATAACTTTCAAAAAAGGTGACAAGTTAAAGTTTTTATAAAGAACAAAGGTGGTCATGATTTAGGCATTTTTTTATTACTGATTAGGATGTTAATTTAATAAATGTAAAAGTTTAAAATAATCTGTAATTTATTTAAAATATATTATCATTTTTATAATCCCTCTAAGCTAACCTTTAACTCATATAAAATAATCTCTAGTTCATGATAGGATTTCTGCCTATATAACCTAAACTGGAATTAATATTAATCTTATATTTATATAGGTTTCTTGATAGTAAAAATAAGGTTATTTACATAATAATTACCAAATAATCTCTTCACATTAGAAGATATTAGATTATGGAAGCAAGATACTTGGTCATTTGATTCAAAATCTCACTTAAGCAGTTCAGCCCAATGGCAATTGATATACAGGTAATTGCATTGTCTTGATAGAACAACAAAGATTTCATGAGTGTCTTAGAATATTTGACCTTCATATTCTTATGCAAATATGTCATGTTTTTAAAAGGTAGATAATGAATAGTATACATTTCAGATATCAGAAAACTGGTTCTATCTCATTCAATATAGCATTAAAAGAATTTTAAATGGGGAAAACATATTACCTTTGAAGATTTCTGGGTATAAACTGTCCTCTCCGTTTAATTTTTTATATTCTGCCTAGTGTTATATCTTTATATTCTATTGCCTAGCAACAACAGAAATAACAAAGTTTGAACGGATTTTGGGTTAAAATTCTTTTTAACTTTCTTAATCCCAACAATAGGCTCTTCCAAACATTGGAATTCTGCTCTTGAAACTCTTATTGGACTAGCTAACTCATTGTAGCTCACTGGTCATAAGGAAAAAGAAGCATATAAAGTTTTAGCAACTAAAACACAACATAGGTAAAAGCTATGCCTTTTCTAAAGAGAAATATAGGAGATTTTGCAAGTTTTACATTTTGTTTTGATAATTACTATAACAGATTATGTATAAAATGGATTAATCAAAAGAAGGTTTCTGTTTATTAGTTTGTTTAAATTACTTAATAATTGAAAATAATGATGAAACAGGATTAACTAATAAGTATTTTCTGCACAGATTGTACAAGTACAGGCTTGTTTAAAGGAAATAAGTTTTTACCTTATTCTTTTTTGATTGATAATTATGTTTTATTTCAAAATCATAATAGTAAACCAAACAGTATCCTGTAATAGTTTCTAAAATGCTAAGAGTATGAAGAAAATCAATCTATACTTCTTTGTTATTTGATACTGAGAAATGTCAGGCAGCACAAAGAAAAATTGAAACATTATTTCAAAGAAATGATGAGAATACCCAGTAATTTCTTTTTTAAATATTGGAAAATTATTTCAGTATCCAAAAAAGGGAGAGTGCAGAGCAGAACTAAGCGTGACAAAGGAAGATATGCTAATATAATTTTTCATCAGCAATAAATATACGGGAATATGAATTAAATAGGAAAATATTCCTGTTTGAAATTGGAAAATGATGAAATACAATATATTTGATTATAAAAAAAACGTCTTTCTTCATTACAGTTTATTTGCAGAGCCACTTCTTGGCAAGAACTTCAATTATACAAATATACTTTATTTTCATAATGTAGAGCAATATCAAAAGGAGTCATTTTAATCTTACCTCAATATCCTCAACAATTCAAAGAACTACTTCAAAAAGCTTATGATTATACAAAATATACAATCATGTCAATGAATTTTTACTAGCACTTTTTTGTTTGGTTTTGTAACATGCAAGTAAAATTAATCATTTTCTTAGCCAGTACACAATTCTGTCTTTTTTAATCCACAAAAGTGACATGACTAAAACGTTGAGGATTGTATCAAACACTATCGTCAATGATAAATTGTTTTTCAAATAGATTATGAATTTATATGTAAGGCTGTATTATAACTATGCAATTTATATCAGACAATATAAGACTCTACCACAATTTTTAATCACCTTCGTTTAGTCAGCATTACTTAATAGATAAAAAATGTTATATGACTAGTTATTTTGTACCATTATTATTGTTTCAGTATGTTTGCAATGTTTCAAATTACATTTTGTGAAATTATAGTTAATTACCAGTTAGTTTTAACAAATCAAAAATATACAACATAGTTGAATGAGTTAAAAAAGTATAAAGGGTGTTTAGCATTTTCCAAATCTCATTCTTTCATGTTACTGACTAATCTAACCATATGATATTGTTTCAACAAATAAACTGACCAGCATCTTTATTGAGTAAATAATTTTGCCTATGAATCAGTTTTTCAGTATTTGCAAGGTGAAGGAATTTGCATATGTAGCAGATACATAGGCACTTGACTGTGGAAATTGTAAATCAGCCATACCACATGTGCTTGTGTTTTCATATCTTCCAACATGGTGGCCATAAAAAAAATACAAGCAAGATATGGCCATGCTTGCAAGGTAGTCCAGTTTTCATTTCTTTGCTAGACTCCTCCTAATCTAAAAAGCAGCAACATTAGTTGGGTGTTTCTCCATAGAGAGTGTGGGCCTCTGCCCCTGTTTCATCTCCAATTTAGTCATCTACTTTACAGGGTTGTCTGTTTCATTTGAGTTTATCTCCATCCCTTCACTCACTCTCAGATGATGTGCCATTATCATCATTCCTTGCTGATGTATTCAACTCTTCAAAGTGACAAAAATCTTTTACATACCATCTCATTGACTAAGATTGATGGTTGAATGAAAATCCTGGTCACTTGTTTCATCATGAACAGGGATATGCACTAGCTTTGGGAGATTTCCCCAGATTAGGTAGGTTGCAACTTTGCAGGCTATACTTTCTATCTCAGTTTTAATGCTGGTATAATGTTAATCTGAGTTGACTTCATCTTTT
The DNA here is from genome assembly GCA_023376005.1 of Doryteuthis pealeii. Taxonomy (NCBI): domain Eukaryota; kingdom Metazoa; phylum Mollusca; class Cephalopoda; order Myopsida; family Loliginidae; genus Doryteuthis; species Doryteuthis pealeii. Next base: position 53,863,752 of record CM042162.1, read on the forward strand.
GGGGAACCACTACATTCTGGCAGCACAGAACTGATTTTTTCCTTCCACATACTGGATGGTACCCTACAAGTTCTTCACACGGGAAGAAAATATTTCATTAAGTAATGATATTGAGAACATCTGGAACCACACTTCTGCATTTCCATAGCAAGGTGCCATGCTCCCTCTACGTATCCAAGCCCAGTACTGGGGTACTGTTCTTTAGCTATTCTTTATCTTTACATGTTAGGACAAACTGGGCCAAATTAGCTTTGATGTGCATCACCAATGATATTTTTATTGATGAAAGTATTAATGTGTACCAATGTTCCTTTTCTAACTGCCTCCAGCACCTATGATAGGCTTCATTATTTACAATGCCACATCCAGTCTTGTTTGGCAGTATCTCTTCCTGTGGAACATCACCATTTCAAATAGTGATACATAGATGCACACCTGTGGGTAGACCTTTCTAAGAACTAACATGGATCCAATGAATCATTGCTGATATCATTCTCTCAGATTGCTTGTACAGATGTCTGTGTTGGCTGTTAATGTGTTGATCTTCCTGTTGAGCTCCTTGTTGTAGTTCATCACTTGGCACACTTTTGCCCTGTTCTGCTACACCATGACCATAAGCAGTATCAAGCCCTTGGAGAATTCAAGTCTTTGTTCAGGGTATTGAAGCTTTTACTTGTATGTATCTCTCAGTTAAGCAGATAGGAAATGAAACACTCTTATATGTGGTTTTGTTGTTTGACTGACATCCTATCTTCTGTCCATATCTTCCATTACTAATCAAATTCTGTGCAGAAGTCAATACAGAGTTCTGCATATATAAAGACCCTCCTCAAAATGCATGGCTATGGTTTATATAATGTTAACACTGCCCATTGCCTTTATGATATCAATCCCAAGTCTCAGGTCAAAGACTAATAGCTTTTTATTTACTACAAGGAAATTGATCTCAGCTGAGTTCCTGGTGCCCATATGAATTTTGACCACCCCAAATCAGAAATATGTTCATGTCTTGCCATTTTATTGTAGTCACTCTGACATTTTTCTTAGCCCATGACAAACACAGTCTCATGCTTATTATTGAGTAGGATCAACCTGACTCAAGAAGGACCAAGCATTTTGTCTAGTTGACATGGACTTTAATGACAAGTAGCCTCTCATTCACAACTTGAGTGGAGAAGAAACCAGCACTGACGTCTTGCCCCCTGCTTCTTTTTCCAAGAATTGACATATGTGGCTCTGTTATATTGGTAGCAGTGGGAATAAATAGGAAAATAAATCTGACGGTATGTAGAAGATAGAAAAACATGAAGTATTTCAAAAATATGAATTTATCCTTGATGGTGAAGTTGATGTTATAATGTTTCAGTTTTAGTAAATCTTCATCAGGATTTAAGATGGAAAGAATGTTGTTTGAGTGGAGGGTGGATGACTTTAAAAAAAACAGGAGAATAGTAGTTATGCATGAAGAAGAGTCATAACTGAGCTCAGCACAGCGCTTCTCCCGGTGCACATGAAAATATCCAAAAAATGGTAAAAAGTGTGGTGTGTTTAATAGGGACACCATAGTTAAAAGATAAGAAAAAAATTTAAATTGTCTGAAACTAGTATTATTCAACTATAGTAAGAGAGGTTTAGGGTAAATGTTGGAACATTATGTTATTTGAATTGTCTAATTTAATTTCATGTTGTGTTATTATGGTCTACATTATAATTTTGGACATGCAAGTGCATGTGAGTTATTGGGTGGTATGATTTTAGTATAGTAGGAGTAGGTACCATGTAGGTGGGTGAAAGTGTGGAGTGGGAAGCCATTTATAAGGATAGAAGAGAATGTGAGTTAATTGGGGAGGTGTATTAACTAAATTTAGGTGTGTTGTAGCTATTTAGGACTAATTTACCTATGGAGGGCGATATGTTGAAAAATTCCAGCTCAGGGTACCTTAGGACCCTCCATATCTGCACTCCAAAATACCTAAATGATGAGATCAACTACATTAAAAATTCTTTCCTAACCCTTCTCTCTCCTTTAAAACAACTTGAAAAATCTAAAGCCCTCAAAATCCATAAAATAAATCAATCCCAAACCCATACCCACACACCTTTAAACATATTTAAACTCCCTCATAGATACATAATATTACCTAATAATTCTTCCTCTGACTTCATAGAAAAGAAACTTAATTAACCTGGGTATTAAAATAGCTACTCTAGCCTCTAAAACTATCTGAAACATACTTAATACAAAACCTCTCCAATGTATAAAATATGACGCCTTATATGATTTTGTGCAAAGATTGTGATAAAAAATATATCAGAGAAACTTCTAAAAATCTTAAAAAACGTTTATATGAACACGATAGAGATATTTGATTAGGAAATTTGACCAATTGTCTCTTCCAAGACATATCTGAAACTAATCATAATTTTAAATAAGGCCACAATATTGGCTCATATCCATAGCAAAAGATTAAGATAAAGATATTTAAGGTTGGAGCTATCTCCCTTTTACCCTCGATCAATACTCAGCTGGGATTTGTAGATTTTTTCTTGTCTTTTCTATTTTCTACATTGGTAGCAATATATGTGTATTCCCTCTCTTCTACCTTGCCAAATGACTTGAACTATTGTATTTCTAGCAGGCGATGTTACCACATAAATCTGCAGATCTGAGTGGGTGTGTGTCTATCATTTCATGTTGGTTGTACAGGTGATACAATTGGTATTTCAGCTGTCTTCATGAAGGCCTGAGCTCAGGTTAGCAATTGGTCAATAGTAAATGCATCCATCCTGGAAGAGGTGCACAAAAGCTGTTTCACATGGCTCAGATGTCCTGCCACAAATGTGCATGCCAAACTGCATTCACACATCCTTCCAAACAGTACTGTCAGCTTTCCTAAGTTCTACAAAGTCTCTGTTCACTTAATTACTTGGATGCAGGCATTGCATTACAAATTGTTTTGACATCACAAACAAATCCAATGCAAAGGCCAACTATAAAGCATTCTTCATCCAACTTATATCAGATTTCTTCCCTTGACTCAATAGTTGATAAATAAATCCCACTTGTCAGTTATAGAGGAAGAACCTGCTTGATCCAATTCACCCCACAGAGGCTGCACACCAGTTATGCCTTTTTCACCCATTCAACTATGGAGAGGATGTCAAACTTTCAGATCAACTTTATGTTGAATTTGTTGTCCGTTCTTTATATCAAAATAACTTCTAAAGAGTATTTAGCAGTTTGCAAATATTACTCTTTCATGAATCTGGCCAATGTAACCACATAATATAAAGTATTAAATAACCTGGTCACTTGATGTCAGCATTTTTATTTTGGGCAAGTGATTTGCATTTACAGCAGGATGATACATATGCACTTGCAAATCAGCCATGTCATACACTTGCATTCTTACTTTTACCAATATGTTGCAAGCCACATACAACTGCTTTCCCTGCTGACAAGGTAAGCTGTCACTCAATTCTTTGCTATATGATATCATGACAGTTATCATGTGATTTTTAGTATTTTAGGCAGGTGATCACCTTTATTTAATCCAATTTTAAATACACATTGTCCAAAATATTGTATATTAATAAAAGATTTCATATAATAGTGCATGATGAGCTGTCATAGGTAGAAGAAAATGATGTTTGGTGTTAATCACCTGAATTGATGTTGATGTAATACAATGAATGGAATGAAAAATCATTTGCAGATGTTAAAGTTTTAACAATAAAATAATTGTCTAAATGTGAAATTGTGTACAGACTTTACTGATATTTAAATAGCAGCTTATTTATGACAAGAAAAATGTTGATATCTGGATAATATACACATTGCCAAAGTTATGAGGGTCATTCAATAAATAAGGTGAATTTTGTCTAAGAATTTCAATAGGTAGCACTCTGTACAGATGTACCTTTCTCAAGGAAATCAATAATGATGGGTCCTTTCATCTCCCAGAAAATTGTCAGCATGACCTTCTTTACTAACAGCTGCACTTAGAACTTTCACTTTACCAGAATGTCAGTTTGTTTTCACTCCATTGACTGATCTTTTTGACTCAGACTTATAGTGGTAAACCCATGTTTAGCCAATTTGTAAACATGTTTCTCTGTACACATCACACATTTTTCTGTAAATTTCCCATGGTTTACATTTCTCAGCTACCAAAATATTGTTTGACAGACCTCTGATCAGACTGTTTGATTTGGCACCATTTTGAATAGCCTCAAAACAAATATTTTTATGAGAGTAAATAATTTTTGCTATAAACCAATTCTAAACCATGCAAAGTTTACATTTGTGGAAAAAAATTCTGAAAAAAAAAAGAATTTTTGCTTTTTTCCAAAACATTATCATTATTATTGAATATATACTTCATATTTTGGTTACCAAATGTTTGTTTTTAATTGAAGTAAAATTAGAATGTTCCATCAAAAGAATAAACTATTTCACTCAGACAGGTCTTTAAAAGATTAGAAAGAAAATGTGAAAAAGTTTAAACATTTTCCAAGTATTTAAACATTGCTTTTAGTTAAAACAATGTTCTCTTTTACCTGATATTAAATCCATCATGAAGCCATTTAAAACAAGATATTTAGTTATTTGCAAGACACCCCTTTCTATTCTATACTTGTAACATGAACCAAAAAAAAGAAATAAGAAAGATTTATGTACTTTATAGAAAAGATGTATAATATCAAAGGAATATATCAAAAGTAATCTGCAAAGTTTAGTACTACGAGTTTCTTTCTGTGTACATGGTGGGATTGGAATAGAATCTTCTATCATGAACTTCTTCTGCATTACCTTTGGATAAGCACCAGCCTTTGGTACAATTACTGGTGGTTCATTTTGCTTGCTTCACAATACTTTGAATTCCAGTATTGCAACATTTCTTGTAAAGTATCTTGATTTACAGTGGGAAACTGACACTTACATTTGAGAAATAATTTTTTTTACCTCTCTTACAAAATCATCTGCCAAGAATGTTACTTATTTTCTTAAATCTGCAATGTTAGAATCAATAGGTAAAAATATGCTAATTTCACAAAATGTTGTTTTAAAAGAATTGACAATTATCTTATTGTAATAGATGTTGCAATTAGACCATACAAAATTTACATTTGTGGAAAAAAATTCTGAAAAAAAAAAAGAAGAATTTTTGCTTTTTTCCAAAACATTATCCTTATTATTGAATATATACTTCATATTTTGGTTACCAAATGTTTGTTTTTAATTGGGGTAAAATTAGAATGTTCCATCAAAAGAATAAACTATTTCACTCAGACAAGTCTTTATGAAAAAAACCTTTTTTATGAAATTAATTAAAACAAAATACTTCTAATTCTATCCAATGACAAAAGTACAACAAACTTTTTAGATTACTCAATAAGTGCCAGTTGTAGATAATTCCCAAGTATGGAAAATCACCCATATCCCAGCTATGAAAGTTAGGCAATAAAAATCCATAGTTATAATAAGATTCTACTAATTGATAAAATCAGTTTCCCTTTATGATAATAGCATGATTCAAACAATAATTACATTTCCAAACCAATACTCAATGAAAGATAAAGATCTATTTTTGAAACATTGGGCATTTTAGTTTGATTTCATGAGTACAAAATTCAAATTATTTTGGGAGAAATGTACAGTCTAAATAAGAATTTTCACTTTGTAATGTTTCAATAAAATTAGTAACCTTATATATATATATATATATATATATACACTAGCTTAAAAGCTGCCTTATTGGACAACAATTAAGCTAATTCCTATGGAGGGATCTTGATTGATTTTTCCTAAATTTATTTCTAAGTTATAAAAATTGTTATCATACAAAAAAAATTGTCACAAAAATTCATGTAAAAAAAAAGAAAAGAAAATCATCCAAAACAATCACAGTATTTAAAACTTGGGAATCCAAAATATCCGGGTTTTGGTTCCAACTCAGTCTGTATTTAATTTGCTTATGGGACTGGCCTAATTCCAAAATAGTATGATAGGTTGGGCTACAGCCTCTAGGAGTAAAGTTGAAAAAGTGTGATGTTCTGATATTTACATTTATTATTAATCTCTCCTCTCTCTCTCTCTCTCTCTCTCTCTCTCTCTAAATATATATATATATATATATATATATATATATATATATATATATATACTACTGAGTCAGACGAACCTACTATTAGTTTCGCATAAAGCTCTAAAATCTTATATATATATATATATATATATATATATATATATATACCATTTGTATGTTGATAATTGTACTGGTAATGTTTTTCTTCATAGTTAAAAAGAATATAAACATAATTATTGAAACCATCAATTTAGAATCAATAGTTTATTATACCCCCCCCCCACTCTTGATCTGTGAAGGTGTTATCAAAATAAAAGAAACCAGTTTTACTAACAAATTCATATTAGTTGAATGCTTGTTTTGTGCACTAATGGCACCAATATTAAGTTCCTTTATTTTTGATGTTATGTCTAAAAAATCTTCTATTATCATTTAATCATATGTTGATTTTTCAGCTTTTATTGGATAAAATAAACTTGCTTTGCAATCTTAGATAAACTTATTAATGACAAGTTGATAAAATTAAGTATTGATTTCTTGTAAACAGAATGTTCAGTCCAATGAAAGATAGATTACATTCCCTTTCTCTGACCAATTGAAATAAGCCATGATTCACTTGTCCAAAAACATAAGCTCCTATTTCTTTTCAGTTGACAGCTATCTGCTGACATTTATCAAACACATAACCATTCAATTTCAATAATAAATTACTCAAAATTGATGGTTTCCCATTACTTGCCAAATGAAAGTCTAATCCTCAAAAATAAAGATTAATTTTGATTTGACAACAATGTGAGGAGAATAAAGGGAAAGGAAAAGAATTAGAAATTCATTGACAGCAAGAAAATTTCTAATTACTTTTTCATCTCATCTTTATTATTTCAGTTCTAGTTCAAAAACACTGATTTTACTATGTGTTTGAACTTATAGGAAACAATTGCTTATTAGCTAAATTCATTATATTAAACCACTTAAATAAAAGGATAGGACTCTTGATTATTTGATGAGTCCAGGTCAGTAACAAAGGAATCTATTTAAATTTAATAGTACAATCAGATTGATGATTATAATATTACCAGCTCACTTGTATATCAGAATAGAATGATGAACAAGATAATTTTTTAACGTTTGCTTCTTGGGTTATTTTGTACAAATGCCCAAACTTCTTCTTGTAGAATTCTTTTTGGTATATCATATTTATATCAAGAGAAAATGAATATAATCTTCATAGCAAGCTTAATTCTCTTCACTCTACTAAAACTTTACAGTACCTTTATTTCAATGTCTATAAATATATAAATGTTGGTTTTGAATCAAGCAAAAAATGCAAAAAGCATTTCCCTTGAGTAAGCAATATAATTCTTCTAAAATATACAAGAGGAAATGTGAAATATTTAGTAATTGTTGTTGTACCTGAGTAGCATATGATTTAAAGATGTTGGTGGGTCAATAATATTCATTATCACACTATAATAATGATAATATTCATTATCATTATCTGAATTACAGAAAAATTGATTTCTTTCCTTGATAATCAGTACAGATTATCTATAATATTTACAAATGTCAATATTTTAGCAGTAAATTGATATAATCTGAATGTTCTGGATTCTAAGTGACTACATCAATGGTCTAAAAGTTACATTTTAAGCTTCACTGTTGAATAATTAAGACTCAATTTAATTATGAAACAAAGTAAAAAAATCCATGCCAGCAACCATTCTTGTATTTACCTTTATCATCCATGTGTACTGCAAGGTGTTGTGGAGGAGGTGAAGCTGACAGTCCATAGCTTAGTGGGTTACCTCTGTAATGTACAAACCATGTGTTTCTACCATAGCCTTGATCCAACAACTTCAAACTTATCCTCTTTCCTGGACGATTGAGATTTTAGTCTCTGCGCAGTTACCATTCTTGTTATGTTTGATCCATTTACTTCTCTGGCACTGATTATATCGTGGCCTTATATTTATAGCACCTATAAAATAAATACTCCCTTAAAGAACCTCTTTTCAGAGTGAGTTTGTTCTTATATTTATTTTCTATAATTCGCTTTAAAATAAAGCAAAAATATTCCTGTTATTATGAATATCTTAAAATGTATTGTGAATTTTGATTACAAAGGAACATCATTTTAATTCTTTCAAATTGTATTATTTTCTGTTTGTAATTGTACATATTTATGCAATTCAATGTTGCAAATGGGATTGTTACACTTTTTTTAGAATTGGAAATTTTTTTAAATGGTCTAGTTCTCTTGTAAATTATCAACTAATAAATAAAACTCAAATTCAATATATATATATATATAATTTAATATACCAAAATTGTTGGTAAACCCTTGTGGTAAGAAAAAACCTGGCAAATTGTAAAAATATACTACCAAACATCACCTGGGGAGGAAAAAAAATTTTTTGGAAAAAAGAAAAGACCAAGATAGTTCTACTAACTGAAAATAATCGGTTGATACTATAATACTTGGCCAAAATAAAAACAATTTATATATATATATATATATATATATATATATATATATATATATATAATTGATAATTTTGAATCATATTACCACGACCAGACAACTCGGCAAACACCATTTGCGACATCCGGAGCACTGGACAGCTGTTTCGACCTCCTTTGGTCTCATCAGCAGTGCATACCACAATCTCCGCCACTAGAGATTGAACCAAAGAGCGGGGACTTAACACACTGGGCCACCAGTGTGTTAAGTCCAGTGCTCCGGATGTCACAAATGGTGTTTGCCGAGTTGTCTGGTCGTGGTAATATGATTCAAATTAATCAAAAAAAAAAAAAAAAAAAAAAAAAATTCAAAAATTCAATATATATATATATGAAATATATACATATAAAAAATGCCAGGATATTCTAATAAATAGAGTGCTCAATACCTAAGTAGTGCAAATAATGACTTATTAGGTTTATCTATATATATATATATATATATATATATAAAGATAAACCTATATATCACTAACAATGTATTCACAAAACTAAATGTAAATGCAACCAAAACTTTCCAATTTAATTGCTTAGAATCCTAGGGAAATCAATAAAATTTAATTTTTTGTCTACATTAAGTTCTTTTCACTCTTTGCCATTGTTAATTGTTATTGACTGCTAAATTTCAGTAATAAGTAACATATAATTTTAATTTTTCTGACAACGTTTATTATATATACATACATGAAAAGGATTGAATAAATCAAAATCTGAAAGGTCAGAATAATTCAAATACAGATTTGACTTTAATTCTAATATATTATTTTGTTCAAAAATATTTTTTGTTGATAGGAATCTTTGAAATTCAACTTTTTATTACTAGTTTTACACATCATCAGTTTTCTATAAATCTATGCCATATTTCAGCCACTTGAAGAAATGAACATTTTTAATGGAATTTTTAAATCAAAACAAGCAAAGGTAGGAAAATGTAAAGCTTAACTATAATTTTCAAAAACATTAGCATAATTTTTTTATTTTTATTAATGAGCTAAATGATTAATGAAAGAGTCAGGTTAAATTAAATGATTAATGAAAGAACCAGAAATTGATTTAAATATTTTGTAACTCTCAATAGCATCAGACAAACCGATTAATTTTAGACTTTTAAGAAAATATATCAAATTTAATATTGTTTGTAGGCAGTTATGTATATTTCTACATTCTCTATAAATAATCCATGTTTATATTCTAAATAAAGTCTTATTATGATTCATAACTTTCATCATGGTCAAAAAATAGATATTATTTAAACACACAAAATATCAACCATAGTGGTGGGTAGGTCACATGACCCCCTTTGGCCAATTGGAAGGTACCACAATCAGCACCCTGAAGCACATAGATATGTTGAAATTTCTTCTCTCCTCCTTTACATCAGATTTGAGCTTGCAAAGATGAGATGCTCCCCTCTCTTAACAATATAAGTTGGCACAAATGACAGATACTCAATGAAGTCATGCATAATTTCCTTTAATTCCCAGCCTAATACACACATGGTGGACCCTTAATCTGACCTATTATGAAACCCCCTCATGCAGCATCACTCTTTAACTGTGATTCATTCATGAATAGAAGTTCAATTTAAACACAGCAGTCCTATCCATGTCAATGCATGTACCAGATAGTGACACCATATAGGAATTGTACACACTGCAACAAGTACAACATAGTGACTCCTCTTAACAGTCATATCCACATCATGTCTCATGCAGCATGTCAATTGTCATTATGGATCCTCATGTGCCAAGTATCTGTCATCTTTTTCTCCACATAATGTCATGTCACATAAGATACCCAAACAACAGTCATATCCAAATCACACACATACAGCATATACACACCTATTAATATTCTCTCTATAACTAGCCCAACAAAGAATGTTCAGGCACCCTACAAATTACAATGTACCCAATAAGAACTACAAGCCACATTCCAAGTGCTGACCTTCCCTTTTCCATTTCCATAACAAACAAGAATACAAGTTTATATTGTTAGTGCAAATCACCCCTTCTTGTGACAAAAGTCTTCCCATGTACCCTAAACATTTTGCTGAATAGACATTTAGACAACAAAATTGTTTTGTATATTCATCATAAATACATCCTTTCTTGTTCATTAGCTTATTTGTTTATCTGTTATAATTTCTTTCTTTTTCTCTACCAAAACTGTGCATTGAAGTCCTTGTCTGGACAACCTATCCTTCACCTAACTCTTTCTCTCATCCCCTGTATTAGCACATACAAATATAACATTCAGTAAATTAGACTTACATTCTATCTGAATCTACAAGAACCAGGAACTAAAATTTAGTCTTAATATTCAAAATTTCAACTATTTTGATTCTTAGAAATCATGACTTCATCAATTTCATCTTGAATATGAGGAATACCCAATATAGACTGATACAGTGAATATAAATGAAAAACCTAATTATACAGTAATGCACTGATGTCAAATGTACATATTTCTATGAGCTGAACTAGTTTAGTCATCAAACAGACCATAAGAGCTCTCATAGTTGTTTCAACTATATGCATAAATATATACATTTTAATGAATTAAACATTTTTTAGAAAAAACAAACAAATGATGTTATAGTTCGCTGACAGAAATCTGTTTCGACCTTTTATTAAAACGGTCTTCATCAAGAGTGAAATATTTATGATAGAGAGACGGAATAAGTAAACCGTTACAAACAAACGTTCATGTTCGGAGCCGGAATTTTTCTAAATTTTGAAAATGCATATTCTGTGTTAAAAATAAAATAAATTTTATTTTAAAAAAATCAGAAACATTATAATCCACAAGAAAACTCAAAAGAGTTGGTTGTAAAAATATATAAAAAATGTATAAAAAAAGTATCAAAAATGTTCATGATTCCAGCCACAAAAAAAAGCAAGTTAAAAGTCCACAGCACAATTGAAGAAAGATGGAAAATTTCAAAGGATTTGTAATGTTGACAAATCCGTAGTGTTGTAGATCATATTAGCCTCTGGAGATGTAGAAATCCAGATATTTTGTTTTTTCAATTGACAATATGAAAAGTAAATGGAAGTGAATCCGACAGTATGAATTAAACATTCTTAGAAAAAACAAACAAATGATGTTATAGTTTGCTGACAGAAATCTGTTTCGACCTTTTATTATTCATCAAGAGCGAAATATTTATGATAGAGAGACGGAATAAGTAAACCGTTACAAACAGGAGGGGTACAAACAAACGTTCATGTTTGGAGCCGGAATTTTTTTAAATTTTGAAAATGCATATTCTGTGTTAAAAATAAAATAAATTTTATTTTAAAAAAATCAGAAGCATTATAATCCACAAGAAAATTCAAAAGAGTTGGTTGTTTGTAACGGTTTACTTATTCTGTCTCTCTATCATAAATATTTCGCTCTTGATGAAGACCGCTTTAATAAAAGGTCGAAACAGCGAACTATAACATCATTGGTTTGTTTTTTTCTAAAAATGTTTAATTCATACTGTTGGATTCACTTCCATTTACTTTTCATACATTTTAATATGTAAATAAAAGAAATTAAAAATGTTAACTAAAAAATTAAAACTATTGTTTTTGAAGATAGTCATAATATTGATTGAACCAAATACTGTGCTATGAATCATAAACATTTAAAAAATGCTAATTTCTTCTGTTGTAGACAAAGAAATTCCAGAACTATACAGAATATAGACTTATTAAATGATATTATTACTTTTTTAAATTTTTTATTGAGTCTTGTTCAACTGCCATTTTAAAATTCTTTTATTTTACTTTTTTATTTTTCAAATACATTTTTTAGATATAACATCTGTACTTTAATATCTTACAAAGTACATTGATAATTCTCAATGTAAATTCCACACCTTCAATTTTGTTATCTTGTCAATTTTGCATTATTCTCACCATTTTCCTTATTTTCTTTATCTGTGACTTTTCTAATAATCTTTTCTTTTGCAATAATTTGGTTTTATCTGTAAATGTTTTTCTGATTTGTCAATCAGCTCATTTAACAAAATCCTAATTAGCAAATCCCTCACAGCTTCATCTATTATCTATCATGATATTATTAACATAAACTAATCATGTCAAAAGTCATTTTGGAATTTCTTAGCTCATTATTCTTTATCATTAACATCATTTTTAGATTTCTCTTGTCATAATTCTTCACACACAACATCTTGAATATTATGCTTGCATATGCATTTATGTTTAAATGTTTGCTTGTATATTAAAAAAAAATAAGGAGTTTGTTTAAAAAGGTCTTCAGACATGAAAGTGTATTTATCAACAGTAAGTTTTACTTTTGGTGAAGCAACTCTGAAACCTCTCTTTTGATGTGATATAAGGCTATGCAATCATATTTTGTCTAATATCCTTTACATCTTCAAATCTTTTACTGTTGTGATGAATTTTCAATTTAGGAAAACTGTACAAAGCTAGTCTTGAGAGTATGTGTGGGCTTCATTTGCATATTCCTTTGTTTTACCCAAAATATTTTATTCAAAATATATCAAGACTAGATTTATTTTGTTTTTCAAATTTGCATTGACTTATCTGGTCGTCTAGGCATCATCACTTTATTATTCAAGTTGTTCAGCTGTGTAAATGTTTTCATTTAAAATTTAAAATCAAAACAATTTAAACCTTCAATCTCAATACATTGTGATAACACTTCAGGTGTTATATTGAATATATATATATATATATATATATATATATATATATACTTATATTATATGTGTTTTAAAAACACATTTTAGTTACATAAAAAGTATCTTACTATGTTTCTTTTTTCAGGTGCACTATAAATGTGATCTTCTACCACATCTAGGAATCAAGATCAAGCTATTAAGATTATATTCACATATTTTTCATTATTATAAAGGAGAAACTATAATTAGGGTAAACTAACCAGGGGTTATAATCACTAACCATAGAGGAAACAAGTATGTTTAACAAAAACTGTGTGCGCATCCCCATAGAATATGGTTCCCACAGAACTATCTTAAATGATGTTGTGGATTTTTTAACGGAGGAAAGATCATTATAGTATTTTTATTTTCAAATATTATTTTAGCTTATTTACTCTCAGTGTATTGTATAGTTTTTCTGATATTTTATAAAATCATTTTTGTATTTTCTACTCTGTAAGTTGGCAGTGTGTTGATAGAAATCAACAAAGTGCATTCTTTCCCTTTTCTGATAAGGTCCAACAATTCTCCATTTCCAGCTGTAGACCAAGTAAGATAATATTAAGTGTAAATTATTCAGAAACTCACTGTTGCATTAATCATCTTCTGTTGATGCTGGAATTAATTCAACAGACATTTTGGTTGATTGCTTTTGTTATTTATTTTACACTCAAAGTGAAAGAAAGCTGTAGAGAATGAAGCAGTTGAATCAACCTTAAAATTATGAAAATCAACTATTTCTTTTACCAGTAGGTCCTAATCTGGTTTGCTGTGTCTTTCACAACACAGAAACTCTTTAGATCAAGCTTTTATATATTTTCTTATGTTTTTTATTAAAAGAAGTCCAAAATAGAATTCCTTAAAGAAACCATATTTACATTAATCCAACTAAATTTGTAAAAAAAAGGTTCTTGTTCAGAAGAACATGCTGATGAAATGTCTGCAGTTATATATATATATATATATATATATATACCATGGCTTGATTTTATGAATGAAGATTAAGAGGGGGGTACACATTGGCTTCAGGCATGTTTGTGGCTGATAATGCCTATGTAGAACAGGCAGGCACGTTTGCAGCAGCTGAAAATCTTGTCAGGGTTTGATGGCATTGTGTTGTGGTTCTTCTTCTTATGTCCTTGGGAGTGGACAGTAAAACCATGATCAACTGCAGTTAGGCAGGATCACAGGAGGCTGGACCATAGTGTGGGCAGCAGTTAATACCAGTATTGACCACAGTTAGGCAGGTTCAAAGAAAGCTGATCATAGTTAGCAAATTGCTGGATCAACTGCTACACAAGCTAAATTGTGCAAGAGCAGAGAGGTATTAGGTCATAGTCTCTGGAACAGATACTACCCTTTGATCCTATCTGCCAGGACCAAGCAATCGGTTTTTGAAAATATGCTGAATGTATCAGATTTCAGTGTCCACTGCGGCTAAGCCATGGAGTAACTTCTGGTGATGAAAATCAATGTCACTGGTTATGAAATCTCATTCTGGAAACATGTTCTTACCAGCATAGCTAGGATTTTAGTAGCATAGCCTCAATGCTGGTGATTTTCACTATTCAAGGACTTCAATATTGGTGATGAAATCACTCCAGTAGTGAGTATGGTGTGGAGGCAGTGCTGGAGGAAATGCTTGAGAAGTCATACTTGGTGACGATAAGTGACCACAATTGAGGATTGCAAGGACTATGGCTCTATACACACATCTTTGTGCTCTTCTTCAGGTGTCTATTGTACCATGCATTTATATAGTTTGCCAAAAGTACTGTTCACCTTTGTTAGCCTGTTGTTTACTTCTTTGTCAATCTTGGCATCAGATGTGATGTGCACACCAGGTAAGTGAACTGATGGACTACCTTCAACTCACTGATGCCAATGGGGATGAGGAAGGTGGTACTTTTTCTGAGGTGCCGGCTGGTAGAGTAACTCTGTCTTCTTTAAGTTGACTTTTAGCCCAAAGAGTTTGGCAGCCACTGTGAAGCAGGAAGTTATGTGCTGCAAGGCTATCTCTGTGTGCAAAAAAGGGCAGCATTGTCAGCAAAACAGAGGTCTCTGCTATGTGTGTGTGTGTGTGTGATACTTACATTCACCATCCAGATAAGTGTAAGTTTGAGTCATCGTCTATTTATTTATGAACAGTTAGATACCTAAAATTTACAACTTTATGATGATTGTTTCTCTCCCTCAACCCTCAAACACTAATAAGGTCTTCATTAATGATGAGTTAGAAGTGATTCAAGACCTTATTAAGGTCCTGGTATTTGCCAGAGGAAGAACAAAAATGCTTTAAAAAAACAGAAAAAAAAAGAAATTGTCCAGTTTGAACATTATAGAAAACATAAATTTGGAGTGTGTTAGCATTTATAAATAAAAAAAGAAGACAATATCTGAAATTTACTCTTATCTGGATGGTGAATGTAAATATTACATTCCTGTATAATGTTTTTGTACATTGCCAAACACATTTCATCAGCGTACTATTCTGGATGAGCAATGTGCAGTAATTTAAGAAGGAAATGTAAGTTCATATTTAATTACTAATCAGCAGTTATCTTTAACTTTTCTGTAGTTAGAGAGAGAAGAAATTATAGATATTTAATAAAATGGTCAGACTTTGCATTTGTTCATTTAACTAGATTTGCATACAATGAATTTTAATTCAATATCAAGGAATAATTTAATAACCTCAAAGTAGTTTTCAAAATTTTATTTCAAATAAATGACCATTATAATATATTTTTAGAGCAACATTTTTGTAACCAAAATTCATTCCATCAATGAATAGGTTGATTAGTTATTTAAACTTATCTACTGAACAAAGGATACCAGCAGTAAAATTTAGATAGGATAAAAAGAGATAAAAAGACAAAATGTGAAAAATAAGTTCATAAAAAAACTACCATCAAAATACTAAGAAGTATTTTTTATTCATTTCTTATCAATTGTTTAATTATGTAAAGTGGTTGTTTAGTTTTGAGGCTTTAATATTCCAACAATATGTTAACAATTTCCTCCATTAAGTTAGCCATAAAGGTGAAAAGTATTTTGTAGGAATATTTTTACATTGTAAAATAAAATCTAAATAAAAAAAACTAGAATCTCTGAAAGCTTTTAAGTATTTTAATTTTTGAATACTCCAAGATATAAAATCTGTATGAAAAAATATTTTCACACTCCCAATAAATGAAAAACAACTACAACAGAAAACAATGCCGGTTTCAATTTGATGTTACAATGAGTGGTAATTAATATGCAAATAAATGTTTCTAGTGCAGATACCTTTCAAAACAAGAACATCTCATTTTCGAAGGGTTTCAACCTTTTGTACTTTGAAAATATGAAAAGAGTGATAAAAAAGAATTGCCATCATTCACGTAGCATTTCTATTCAAAATGTTGTCATTATTTCTGAAAAGAAAGAGAAGTAATTATCTTTGTCCACCTCATTTTCAAAAAGGAAAAAAATTAATAGAAAACAAACTTAGTAAGCAAATGATTTCTTTATATGTCAGTAATTAAATTTCCATGACTCCATTTCAAAAGGGTTAACATATTGTTTTAAAGAGTGTGCCAAACTCTAAGAGTCTATCTTTAATAAAAACAACTTATTTGTATGCTATACGATCCCTTTGTTTGTCCATGACAGCCTGCTGAATGATTGAAATTTACATGATTAAAATTCTCCTCTAAATTTCTTAGCTATTTCTCCCTCACTCAGTCTTTTATACTTTCATTATTTCTCTATTCATTTATAATCTCCTTTTCATTATATTCATCTTTTTTTCTATATGTTTACTCTCTCTCTCTCTCTCTCTCTCTCTCTCTCTCTCTTTTCAGTCTTTCTGTAATGTGTTTTCTTTTCTTTATCTGACTCTTTTTTATGTCCTTCTTACTTTTAACACTTCTTGTTTTTTTTTTTTTTTTTTTTTTTCAGTTTTTGTCTTACCTTTTACAATTTCACTTTCTTTCATTAGAAAATAGAAGGAGACAAAGAAGAAATTTTTTTTTTTTTTCACTCTTCCTACTTCCCATTGTATCACATTTTCTCTACTGTATAATGAATTTCTTACTTTCACTTTCAATTCATTCAGTTTTTCAATTGCTATATATTTCTCTTTAATACTTCTTTTTTTTCTTTTTCATTCTCTTTTTCCTTTCAACATTTTACTTGTCCTTTTCTTTCTAGCTCCTATTTTCATTTATTTCTCTCTCTATTTATCTTAGTTCCCTATTTCAGACTAACAGATTAAATGTGAATGTTTTGAAGAGGCAAATAGATAGTAGGTAAGGCCAATTAGAAATTGATTGCCATTTTAGGCACCCTGAAAACTTTTAAAACACACTCACACACATACACACACACATATTTTTGATGTTTTCACTTGTTGCAATCATATCACCTCTGTTCTACATCCCAGCAGTGTTGCCATGGTGAATTCTGTCTTTTTCCACCCAGTGTCTTTGGTTTTGGAGAAAGTTGACAACTCTATGCTCTGACAGCCAAAGTGATTTCTACACCCTTTAATAAATACAGCTTTATCAAACTTCTTGTCTAAAAGCATTTTATATAAATGATTATCTTGACATTCCTTTCTACCTTAAGCTAAGATGAATTAACACAAACAAGTTCCAGAAAATGAATACACTTTATTATTTCTCAGCAATTTTAATATATTTCTTAATGAAAACCCAATCCTAATGTTTTTATTATATCTCTCTTATAATATATAAAAGAGGAGACATTTTCTATAAAAGAAATAAAACATTTTTTTGTTTCTCTCTTGTCATTTATATACATTTCTCAGAAGAATGACATTTTTCTCTGCACTCTTCATTTGATTGTCAGTTCCAAGATACAAGAATAGAATTGTTTGCATGTTTTTTCTTTCTTTTTCTTCTTTTGTTGCTGTTTTCTTTTCTTACTTAGTATCTTGTTGATGAGTTTTATGTCATGAAAAAGAAAGGACCAGTTTTCCCTAAAGAAATGCAAACAAGAGATAATCGTCATACTCACAACTTAGCTTGCATGGTTATGATACTGCCTTAGCAAATCGAACAGATCATAATAAAAAGTTACTTACTATATGATCCTTTTAAGCTACTTATATATTGAAACTATTACTCATAAATATAATTCAATTGAAAAGGTTTTCTATGGTTTCTTATAAGATTAAACAGATATAAACACTGATTTAAAATTATTTTGTGAAATGACCTATTAGTGAAATGAACTAAATTTAATTTTCTTTTTAAATGTAGGTATATATGATATTCTATGGAAGTACATAGAAAACAATATCCAATAGGCATGCATTGAGACTATCTAAAAAAAATGTAATGTAATTTTTCATAGAAAAGTATTATAAATACTTTACATACAAGAGATAAATTTGGAATTATTTATAGAGATGCATTGCAACTGACTTACAACAAAATTATAAACTATAGATGTAGATTTACTTTAGAAGGTAAAAATTTTAAAAATGCAGAGAAAGATTTGCAAAATATGTCATTCACAAATCTTTCTCAAAGGTTTACATTCAATAACATATTTTGCATTCAGAACTTCTCAGCAAAGATAAATCTTTAGTGTAAGAGTGAATGTTTGAATTTTATATAAAATATATATTGCAAAACATTACAACTACTCACAACAATAATTCATTATTTCTTTATTAATATTTGATAGAAGTCACAAACACCTTTGTGATTCCCAACCATGCCTTTACAAAGTTTCAAATCTGGACTTTGACTTGGCAAGTCCAAACTTTGATGTTATTAGAATCTGGATCATTCTTAATTAACTTTGTATATTTTGGATCATCATCAGTTGGAAACTGCAATTCTGACCCAAGTGGAGTTTTTGTTTAGTTTCAAGAGACTCTCCTAAATAATTAGACAATTCATGGCACTATACATGGTTCTCTTGATGGTAACAAGTTTTCCTGATTCAGATCCAGAGAAATACCCTGAAATACCTCTGTATATCATCGATATATCCTCATACCTGATAGTGGATAACATTGTAACAATTTTCTGCTACAAATAGCATTTTGGATTTTCTTCAAATAATTCTACTTTGGTTTCAACTAAACTTTCTTAGTTACTTATATGAGCTTATACAAAAATCAGTTTTCCCTGATTATCTTTATCTTTTTTATTATCAACTTTTTCTAAGTCATCTGAACTGTTAAGACAGTTTTGTACATTGGTCTAGAAAATGCACCACAGTGCTCCAAACTCGGCCACAAAATTTGCTTTTCAAGTTACAGATTAATTAGCAATATTTTTTTAAAAATTATTTTTTTTAATAGAGGTGTCTTGCCAACAACCTTGCTGACATTTCCAGACTTAGTTAAAGAATACATGACCCTTATTCACATTTCAAACAATTGTCTTTTCTCTGTTCCTAACCAAATCCACTGTTATCCCAAATACCATACAGTCACTGTCTGTATTGTGCTTTTAATAATACTTTGACTTGTATAGTTCTTTTCTTCATTTTGTCACAGTATTTTTACAAGTATTACTGACTATATTAATCATACACTAATGAGACTGAAAGCATGGGGTAGATGAATGGTTAGATTTATTGTTAAAAGGTAAAAAAATGAACATTGTCAATTTTTCACTCTGAAAATCAAAATAGATAAAAAGAATAGACAATTTACTATCTGAAATGGAAGTGGGTGTACAATTTTTAAGGGTTGTTTTTAAGAAAATCAATTTCTATAAATAAGTTCAATTTTTGGAAGTTTTCGATAAAATCTGGATTATTTGATATGAAACTTTATATATCCAAAAAAGAGTTGATAATGATGTGCAATTTTACAAGTTTTTCTTCAGGAAGTTTAGATTTTGTAAGATACTGTAGATACAATTTTTTATATGTCTTTACAGTTTTAATATATGCACATTTGTACAAACGTTAATTATGGTATGTAAATAATATTAACTAGAAATGATCTGTGAAATATACTGATGAGCTTGTCTTATTCTAATTTTATCTCCTGAACAAGACTATTTGAAATAATCCACCAGATTATGTAATATAAAAAGCTTATAATTGACATTAACACAGTCTTTTTTTCTTCCTTTTTAAACAACCAATAATGTATGACTAAGTCATATTAACTGATAGATGAAAATATATTCATTATCATAATAACAGATAAGAAAAGCATTTTTATAATTCTAGATATTAACAGCAATAGTAGGATTTGGACTGAGAAAAACTTAAAATTAAACCCATTAAAAAGTTATGTTTTCAGTGGTATACTTATAAATAGATATATAGAGATATATTGTTTATGTAAATTTATGTGTAAGAATATTTTTTAGATAAACCCTATTCTAATATACAAAAAGAAAATATATAAAAATGACTTGTTCTTTTTTAATTCAATTTTGTTTTAGATATTTTTAAACTGATCTTAGAACAACAAATTTCATAGAGATTTTGACAAAGAGAAAATTATATGTAATTTAAAACTTGGAACAAACTGAAATGCATATTTTGTTTCAATATCAAACTACACATTAAAAAAACCTTTTGTAATTTTTTTATTGAATTGTTTTGGTGCCAAAATATGTGATTTTTGATGAGTAGAAACCATTAAAAAACTCTTGACATTTCATGGTTCTTTGAACAAAAATTATTTCTTTTTTAATTAAAAGTGTCCTAGAGTTTCTGTATTTTGATTTGTATTCTATATTCAATATCTTAAAAAAATCTTCAAGAATTAATAGCTTTATTGAGGTTTTCCTTTGTATGATATAAGAAATGTATTATTTGTTTTAGTCTACATTATTTTTAAATGGCAATGAAAAAACAGTGCAATTCTTAATATTTATTCTTATTTTTCTTCAAACGGAAAATTTGGTCACTGCAAGAAGAATACTTAACATGTTTCATAATATTGATGTTCCAGAAAATCATATTTATGTTGCATTTTACAAAATACAAATATAAAACATTGAATCAATTAGAATTACTAAAAAAATTAGTCTTACTTTCTATGATTTTCTAATATAATAACTAGGTTAAATACGTTTTTAATATACTTAAATAAAATATCTCTACCAGATTATAAAAGAGATCATTTAAATTGCTAATGTTATAGATATTCTTTTGTACTCCTATCATTGATAAAATAATTGTATGCTATTTTGCCCCTATATTATAAAACATAAAAGAAAAACATATTATTGATCAATAAAGAATTATAATTAATTCCTAGTAATAGTTATAGTTTATAATTAACTAATTAATGGGTATCACAAATGAGTCCCTTTCTTAAAAACATCCTCAGTATTTGTAGTTTAATTCTGATGATATTCAAATGTTTTATTTCATGATTTTTAAATCATATTTATAATCTTAACTTTTACACATATTATTAACTTTATTAAATTATTATTTCTTAAAATTCTTCAATTGAAATATAAATTTGATTCAGGACATAAATGCTCAAAACCTAGATACTTTTTTTCAGTCACATTCCAAACATTTAATCATTTAGAGTAACTAGAAATTAATATCCCCAAGAATTGTAAAATATTTTTTATATGAAAAGATTGTCTCAGAGAGGAAGAAATATTTACCGATACAACTTTTTATGTTTGTAAAAATAGTAATGTAAGTTACTCAGTTGTTTTCTTTATTAATGGACTTATTTATTGAATTTGTTATTTTGTTCCAGGTAATACCAAACTCTTCTGCTAGTTTTTCATAAACTTTTTTACAAAAAATTGCTCAATTTTGCCTTCTATCATGTACTTGAGACTTTTGTGATAGATCTTTGAAGAATTCCATTAAATATTGATTAAAACTATTTTATGAAATTGACATAGTAGGAAAAGTCAGACATAAGAAACAAAGGCAGAAACTATGTATGAAAATACTTTTTTATAATCAAAATCTGTGTCATTATCAAGAATAAAGATTAAAGATAAATATGAGATTAACTTTAAATGATAAAATTCTTTACAACTTGACATAGATTTGGCAATGTAAAAGTTGTTTTTCAATAAACATTAAAGAAAAGAAATAAGTCTTTAGTTCATATAGAAGTTACAAATTTCATATAGGCCTAAAAAGAATTAAAATTAGTAAGGAAAATAGATTACTTTCAAATTGGGAAATACCTAAAATGAAAAAAAACTGAGATTCAGAGGTTGAATAGACAAAATTGCTAGAAAATCATTGAAGATAATCTGTTCATTAAGATTTTATATTATTAGAATCTCTAATAATGAGTAAAAGCATTGTTTCCTTGTTACTGAGTTAGTTCCATATATTTGATCAAAATGTTTCATAAAAATGAACAATAAATCTATTGAATTCTAAAATGTATCCTAATAGCCAACTTTGAAAAGTAATCAAATATATTTGGGTTTATATCACTTAGAAATTTATAATTCTGAAAATTTGCAAGGTGGCTTGTTAAACAAAGACCAATTTAATTAAATGCCATTGGTGAAGATTAATGTAAACAAAATAAATTATAATGCAAAATGTTATGGAATTACAAGGTATTGTAAATGGAATGCAGTGTTCAAGTTGAATTGTAACTGGGCCAGTTGAAGGGAAAAGCAGACTCAGTTCTGTAACTGGGACAAAGGCAATGGATGCTGATGATGATGTCTACACAGATGAGTATAAGCAGGCAATCCTAAGTAGAAAATAAGTTAAGGCAGAATGGATTGAGTGGAGGAAAAGGCTCATAATTGGTGTCAAAATGGCATCTCAATGAATGCTTTGTAATAGGACAAGAGTTGTACAGTAGCTGTTAAAGAGGCTTCATTGATTTATCAGATATATAATTGCCATATCAAATAAGATTCCAGTAATTCTTTCTTGTATTTCGGTGCACTCCTTCTAAGATGGTTTTCTCTGATAGTGCTTTTTTGTGTATTTTCTAAAGAAGGGATATGCATTCTTTACCAGAGACTTATTATTCTTTGACTTGAATATTTTCTCAGTGGAAATATACAACATTTTTTTCTTCTTTTCTTTGGCTACTCTAGGATACTTGTAATTTTTAATCATCTGCTCATAATTAGAATAGAACAAAATAGTGCAATTCTGAAAATTATTCAAACCATCTTACTGAAGCAGGGTATAATGATTTCAAATAATGATGTCTAATACTTTTATTAGTAAAATAAAGTCATGCATCTGTCTTTTTACATCAGTTTTTATTATATATGCACAAATAGAATATAAACAAAAATGATGTAAGCACATTTATAGTCATAAGATACCCAACATAATTTCCATTTCACCAATATCTGGTAAACAAAATAGATCTTGTGTTCAGTAAATGGAAAATAATTTCTTTTCAAATGTTTTTACTTACAATTTCATGAATAAAATTTAGAATATAATTGATTGTGTTCAAAACAAAAAAGTACTTACTGTTCCTCATTTAAGGAAAAAATCCACTATAATATAAAAAGACCAAAATATAGTCTTTAATACTAAGGATATGAATCTAATAATCTTAAACAACAAGTTATGCTAAACATAGAAAATGAATAATTTCAGAACTTGATAGAGGTTGATAGTCATGAGATAAAATGAAAGAGGAATAAAAGTATTTTTTCTCTATTCTCTTGATTTTTTAGTGTATTATTTTGATATTGTCAATTGTATTGCCATTACATTATTAAAATAAATTAGATGTTTTCATATTTAGAAAGAATGTGGATTTCAAAACTTTTGAACAACTAATTCAAATTGGCTCAATAAATTCAAGTGTCTGAATTAGAACTTCTCTAAGCCCTATTTTGTATGATTTGATGAATATATTTTTCCTTATCTTTAGAATATTTCAAGAAATTTAAAAATGAATTATAATTAAAATGGAATTTATTTACAGAGTCTTTCAGAATATAATAGACAAATTAGGAACATTGGTATAAACAGTAAGGTTTATTTGACGTTCACCCACAAAAAATTTAGAATTTAAATTATACTTAAATTTATTATCTTTCTGAAATTATCATCTCTAACTTATCCTTATAGATAATATTTAGTTTTTACCTGACCCCTTGAGAAGACACCTTTTATACTAGGGTTGTTATTTTAATAGCAATTAGGACTGTATTTAAGCACTCAATAGGAATAAGTACACTTTTGAAATGATATTCTTATCAAAAATAAATAATTAAAATGAGGAACAAGAAGAAAGATTTCTAGTGATGACAAATCAGGTTTCACATACTGTCAATTAATTTCTGTTAGAAAGGTTGCATTCATTAACTGCCATCTATTCAAAACAATAATGATATAGAATTTTAGTTTAATGGATTGAACAAGTTGTTAGAGGAAATGCTTAATTGCAAGGACACAAATGCTACACACATAAATAAAAATGTATCTACAAACTTTGAAAAATATATATAGTGTATCTGCTGTAAAACAATAACTAGGAATATAGTTTAGCAAGCCATTGATAATGAACTTTATTCATAGATGCTATAAACTACTGTGCCTTTAAGTTAAACTTAATAAATAACTATATAAATTTATCTACCTATCTATGTATTTATATGTAGGTATTACCAGCAAAGAGTACATTTTTGTTGTATGTTATAATGTTTGTAATATATATGTCTACACATACAGATACATATTTAATATACATGTGTTTGCATTTATATATATATATGAGTGTGATGATATTAAAACATATAAGAATATATGTTCACATATGATTATCCAAATTATACTTATATATGTGAGAGAGAATAACATATAAAATGGGCCATAATACTTGATATCACACTGACTCTTAAATGCTAAAGAACATGACTAAAATGAAAATAAATATCCATATCTAACTCTACAAATTCTAATCACATTATCATTCTCTGTTTGTTCATATTTTAGTTTGCTCACTATCTTTTCCTCAATCTTCCTTTTTCTTCTTCTTTTTTTTTGCTATTATTGTCATTTTATTTTACTTTGTAACTCTCCTCTTCTTCTACTCTATTTACCACTTCTCATTTCTTTTCTTTTCTTTTGCAGTCTTTATCTTTCTATCCCTACCCATTTTTTTCTCATTTTTCTTCATCTCGTTCTTTACTTTCTTCTTTGTATTTCAGCAAAGTGAGTATATTTTAAGTAAGTGTTTTCTGAAATGCTCATAAAATATGGCTGCAATTTAGAATTAGATCATTAAATAAATGTTTATAAATGACACCATCAAAACAACAAACACTTTTTTCTGTCTCTTCCTCCCTCCCTCCCTCTAGAAGTAAGTCTTGTACAAATAAGAAGACACAGACATGTAAGAAAATTGTCTCATTGCATTTCTCTATGAACATATTTTGAATTGAATTAGAATTCAATATAATAAAATCCCACTTAAGAAATGTTTTGAAAGTGTTCAAAAATATTTACAACATAGCAATGAGTTTTGTGAACACTTTTATTTTTGCTTTATAACCATTATAAGTGAGAAATTAAAACAAAAACTGAAAACAAACCTGATCCAATTCATTTTCTTATGACATACTTTTTGTCTGTTGTTTATCTGCTTATTCTCAAACTCTTATACTTGTCATTTTATACCAGAAATTAAATCATGAATAAGAGACAGTTTAATTCTATTCAGCCTTTTTACACAATGTCTGACATCAACCATACTTACATCATCTAAAGAGAAATGCATCTTGTCTTTTTCTGTTAAATGAGTTCAAATATACAGTTTGCTTAAAGTGGCCTAGAACAGTTGTGCCACATAAAAAGGTGCATAACTGTCATTAAGTGCCTTATTCATAATTTCTTGTTTCATCTAAGGCATTAAGTTTATATTCAATCTGTCCCTTATACAGAAAGCTCATTACTTGATTATTCTTCTTTAGCTAGTTACTTTCCCAAAGGAAACAACATTTTAAAGTCTCTAGAATAATTTATGGCTATGAAATATAATTAGAACAGTTCACAGTTCCAAATTCAAGCACTTAAAATATTTAATATTGTTATTTTTGATAGTGCTCCAGAAAGTCAGCAAGTAAAATGTCAGGAAAAGTGGTTTAAGTTTTAGAATCACAGAAACATTGAAAATTAATTTTAGATGTGAGAATGGCAATGGAATTGAATATAACACAATAGCACTTTGATATTCTCTCTTCAGAGTTTTTCCCAATTATACATATAATAACTCTATTGTGTCAGTAATACTAGCTTTAATTTCTGAACATTTACAATTTTTTTTCATTGATTTACAAAACCAATTTCAAAAAAAGAAATTTAAAATTTGCTGTTTAACCATCAAAATGTTTACTTCTGCTATCTGAAATATTTAGTTTATTAACTCAGAAAAAAGATTATATAAAGAAGTAGAAGGAGGGAGAAAAACAAATTGTCTATGTCAGTGTTAAAATACTAAAAATAAGGGATTCTTCTTCCTCCATCACTGCCACAATTAACTGTGTTACTTCAAATCTAATAATTAGTGAATTAAAGTTTATTTTTATACATTTATTTAATAACCCCTACACTTAATAATTATGGGTTACATAAATAACTACTTTCTTGATAAAACTTTTAAAAAACTGTATCAATATAATTACTTAGGTTAAAGCACATTTTTTATTGGTTGCTTTTTTAGTTTAGTTTTTTCACAAGTTAAACAATATTTTTAATATTGTTTAACTTGTGTGATCCTGCATGAACGAGAGTTCCAAATTTTCCCTAACCATAAGCCAGATGCAAACCAATATATGACAAGTAGAATGAACCAGCACAATGAACATCTGCTGATTCAAATGTCCCTTGGATCTTGTAAATGAAGATAACCTACTTGGCACTCCAATTAGCCTGTGGTACATTTCTACAAGGCACCAATTAAATCTGCAGTCAGAAGAAGCAATAGTAATGTCTCTGTATGGTGAGCAGCAAATTACTAATCCATTGCAAAGGTGCCAGAAACTATGTCTTTACCTGGAAAATAATTGACATTCAAATGCTCAATTCTTTTTTTCTAATGGAATTAAAGATTCCTAACTTACACCATCTGCTTGGAGCTTAACCTTGTTCAGTTGCATTTTATCAAGCAAGTTAACTTAATAAATATTCTTCTACTTGCTTTTCTTTCTATACTAAATATTAACAAGGAATTATCATGATTTTTCTAATTTTTGAGATACTTAAAGAAAAGTATATTTTCTTGAAAAGGAGTATAGTGCAAGAATTTGAAGAAGTATTACTAAAATAAGGAGAATGGGCAGAATTTATAGGACTTTAAATGAAATATTTAAAAATTTCTATCTATCTATATATATTCACTCTCTTTAATTACACACATTATATATATATATATATATATATATATATATATATATATATATAATCACAGTTAATTGCCAATCCATGAAGCAAACAAATATATTTACTTCTGGATTTATTAAAACTGATTTAAGAGTGCTCAATAAAAAGATCTAAATATATGTTTTAAAAACGAATGGTTTAAAATACTCCAACTGCAGTATTACGCAGTAGCTAATCTTCTTAAAATGTGTATGTATACACATATATATATATAATATTTATAACCACACACACATATGCATATATATATATATATATATATATATTATATATATAACACACACACACACACATATATTTATAAACATAAACTCATATATGTATATGTATGTATGTATGTAGAAATGTAAATAAGAAAGAACAAAATATTTCAAAAGATGAATACATTTGTAGATAGAAAGTTAGTCCAAATTAATAATGATAATATAGTTTGCTATATTTATAAGTAAAAACTGCTCAATGTCATTGATATGGTGTATATATGTAAGTTAGGGTAATGAAGACATAAAGCTAACAGTGCTTGGTAACTGTCAGTTTCTTGACTATGCAATTTTCAAACCATGTTGGTTGACTTTATGTCTTTGCTATCCTAACATATACATTTGTATATAGGGTATGATGATTAAATTGTCATCTAGATTACACAAAAAAGAAAAGTCAATCATATATCTATGAAAATGACATGAAAATATCTTGAAATACTAAACATTAGATTTCTTCAAAGGAATCACCACTGGCTTCAATTACTGCTTCTACATGATTTTGGAATCTCCTGCAAGTTTCTATGTTTAAATTTGTAAATAATGTCATTAAAGTTTGTTGCCAGATGTGGCATCTTTGAGCAGCCACTTTCTTGATCCAGAGAAGTACTATCTTCTCCAGACACAATATAGGCCTCCCTGCTGAGCCTGAGGCTATGTGGGAAGATTAATGAAGGCATAATGTTACCATCACTAGTGACCACACCAAACATCATGATGTGAATGGCGTGTTTATTTTTCATCACTATTGGTAGATCTTGTGAGGACACACACACACACACACACACACACATATATATATATATATATATATATATATATATACTAAGGAAATTATAAGCAATCACTTATAATAGTTTGGTATCTCAAGTTGCTTTTCATCACTATCAGTGTATATTGTGGGGAAAGAGCAAGCCAGTGGTTGTTCTGTGAGTTTACCATCTGATTTTAGCAGAAATTTTCTCATCTGAGAAAAAGCAAAGTATGTTCAGTTGGAGATGCTTGAATGTCTTCATGCAATTTAGTCCTGATAAGAAACTTAGTCTTTGGCTATGGAGCTGAATGGCGAGCTAGAATCATTGTCAATTGTAGCCAGGATCTCAGCAACAAATTTAGGAGTTCTTTTCTTATCAGAATGATCAGAGGGAAGCTTCCATGTTGGTGTACCTTCGTAATTACCATTGGACTCACCAAACTCTTTTTGAATCTTCTGCACTGACCTTTATGCTGGCGGGGAAAGTTAATTAAAGTCAGTCCTAGAGAGCTCTATTGGATTTTAGGAGCATATAATAAGTCATCCACAGACACCATGTTCTAATGTTTCATATCTGTGTGCTAATAAAAAGCTGTAAACAACTTTTGAATATATATAGATATATCCACTACTTATATATTCTATCTCCATATATATACTTATCTTTTATTTACATTGGTATATATTTTTTCTAAACACACTAGTATTACACTTACTGTACCAATAACCACTTCTGTAGAAAAATATGTTTATAAAGATATGCATCTATAGAATAATGTCATTACTCTGCATTTAATAATAAATATGTAGAGCTTTAAAATATGCAAATCTATATGCATCTGTGGTCACATTGATACAGATAATACAGACAGACACAGACACAGACACATACACACTCTCTCTCTCTCTCTCTCTCTCTCTCATATATATATATATATATATATATAAATAAACTACAAGCATGATGTAAAATCTATGAAGAAATATAGTATGTAGGTACACATCACCCAATGATGGTACAAATATAGAATTCATTATATATTACTTCAAACTTCATCTTTATTATTACTGATAATGTCAAACAGCCCAAAATCTAATTTGAATAAACCCAGTGTGATATATGAATTTTATTGCCCATAAGGAGATTGTATCTCTAATAGTAATAATATTAAACCAATTCTAACTTATACATTGGTTAAATAAAAACTATTTCATGTTGATTATCAGCTTATAAGACAATGGTATCATAAAAATTTCTATAAATGAACATAGAATGCAAGACCCTTTCATTCCTATCAATGTTTAAAAAATACCAGGAAACAACAGAATCATACTATATAATATAAATTAAGAAATAAAGTCTTCAAATACTAGAAACCATAATTATAAAAACTTAATGTTGGAAATGGTATGCTGAATATATTGATAAGTATGCAATTAAAATTATATATTATTTAAGTGACTACTTAATATCAAAGTCTTAAATCATCAGATTAATGCTCTGATTTGCTATTTTTGGTAACTAAAAAGATTGATTGGTGAAATAAAAGTACCCCCCCATATTATCCTTCATCCTTCAAAAACATTTTACATTTCACAACAAAGAAATGCATGAGGTGATTTTTTCCATCTTCCTGGGAACTGATTTCTTTCATTCAAAGAATTTTATAAAGATCAGAATAAAATAAAATAATAATCCAAATATCTGGTAAATATGGCGAATGAGTGAAAACTTCTCGGTCAAGCTCTAACAATGTTTGCATGGCTACCAAACAAACAATCTTCTGATGGCATTATTTTTCTTAACTAATTCAGGATGCTTTTCCTTTACTGCTACATTCAGTTGAAGTGATACTAAAAAGGGAACCAAATTATCTTATCAATGTGTATCATTAAGTGCATACATAAAATTAAAAAAATGATAATCAAAGATTTAAATCTCAAACTTTTCTGATTTAGTAGATCTCATTTACAAATTATATATTTACCAACTCAGTCACAATGAATATATCAAAATTGTTTAATGCATATAAAAAATAACCTTTCTTCACTGAACAGCAACCTATATTTGTCATACATTCTTAAATGAAAATAAAATAAAAAGTACAATTACTATAACAATATCAATTTTTATAGGAGGAAATTTTCAATTCTGTAATATTTTTTTGAATTAAAACTTGGTAACAGATATGCATATTATGAAACAAATCCGTTATCATAAGATAATTCTATTTTCATGCTGGCGCAATCAGCATTTTAAGAATATATTTTCTTTTTCATTTCTTCCCTTATTTGCTGTACTGTCTCCAAAAGCTTCACCAACAGACATTCTTTTGGCAAGGTTAGAGTATATTATAGAATTAATACTCACTTAATCATCTTTTCATTAAATAATCTGTCATTTTATATGGACAGAATTATTCCTTGTGCCAAATATTAATGATCTTAACATGTTAATATTTTGAAACAGGCAGATTTCAACAAAATTACACAGATAAACCTATTTTATGCACAATTCTTACATACCCCTTGGAGACATTTCCATTTGTCCCTGAAGACTATGATGAAAAAAAATATGCTCTCAGAGAACCATATCCCTATGCTAATGTCTTTTTGAGTATAAAACAAAATTAAATAAATAAATAAAAAGAAATCATATGTATATTTTCTGAGTAAAATCATTTATTATGGGAAAAATTGGCTCACCCCCTGGGTTGAATCAAGTTAGACATCATTTCAATATTTTCCACAAGCAATATTTCCCACTTTAACCAACCTATCTTGGCTGAGAGATTTATCTAACAGACAACCCACCAGAAAAGGTGAATTGGAATCTTAAAAATCAAAATAGAATTATACAAATAACGGCAGACATTGTCACTTAACCTTCCCAGGAACAGGCCAAGGGATTTTCAGCAATGAATCCTCACCCTGCCTTAATGAAATCCATTTCATTACAAATGATCTATCTTCAGAATAATAGAATTAATAGCTGAATAAGAATTAGGAAAGCCCTATCCCCACTGCTGCCATTTCTTATCACCAAAACCCCAATACCTGCCTTGATACCCTCCAATCTCATTTCCAATGGTAGATTTATTCAGCCTCACCCAAATAGCATCAGTCATCCTGGTAATGCCAGCTTCCTGGCAGTCAGGGATAAAGAAAGAAATTGTCGACTGTTTTTATTTATTTTTTATTTTGAATTTACAAATGTTATTGACTCATTGTCATTGTCCTCCAGTGCCAATATATTCCAATGAATGCTTTAATAGGATGAGCTGTTTATAACCTTCACTCAACAAAGAGTGCTTAAAGCTAAAACTTATAGCAAATTTACAATACTTACTCTAAAAATGCTGGACAGTTTTCATACTTTGATTTTATTCAGGATTATTTCAAGAAAATAACACAGTAACTTATAAAGATAATAATACTAGTTGATAAATAAATACATCTTTAATTCAAATATAAGAAAAGAAGATATTGGAGAATGTTGGTACATAGAATTATGTATTAATCTAATTTTCTAATGGGTCAGTTAGCTCAGTCGGTAGAGCATTCACCAAGGAATCGCAAGGTTCCAGGTTTGATACCAGTCCTTGTCAACTCAGGGTAGCAGAGTTTGCACAATCTGATCTATATAGTAAAGCATCTAGAAGCTGATGGTAGGTGGGGCATTCCATCTCAGCAAAACAATCTACTTGGTCTAGCGCAAGTGAAAGAGGATAGATTCCCTTGCTGTTCAGCTAATACTGACTATAGGCCACTCAACAGAATTTACTACTTACTTATATTGAGACAAAAATCATTAATAATCATCAGTCCAAATGATTATTGTTTATTCTTGCTTTATAACACTTTCTTGATTGCCATAAACTTATATAAAGTCATTTCAAACAAACACATAAATTGTATATTTCATAGAACTACCAAAAACTTGCCACTTATTATCATTCATAGAATTGAATTTAATGGTTTATGCATATTCTTACATCTGGATGTGAGAGAAATTTATAATTAACAGAATCCTAATAGTACAATGTAATATATCTGCCCACTTTAGTTTTTAAAATATCAAAACACACCATTTCTTTTAAAATTAGACAAAGAAATTTGCATAAACAGTCTTTAAGCCTTGATCACCATAAATTGTATCTATTAAAAAAAGAAAATAAACTGACAAAATTCAAAAGCCCATGTTTAAAGGTTTACATTTATAGTATGTACTATTTCAAAGTTATGATACTTGACAAACCTTGCCTTTTATTTGTACAGCTTGATAGAGAAAAACATCTTCAAATTGGATCTAACAAAGACTTATTATATATTGCTCTATTTGAACCAGTGTATTATTTCTTTTTGTTATAGCCTATATTTTAGCTGTTGTGCTTTCCAACCTTCTTTCAACTTCTGTCATATTCAATAACCTTCTAAAAATTACAAACTGAACTCTTTATTCAGTTCACAGGGTTGATTATCCTCATTCTGATGTCCATTCTAAATGATATCTCATATCAGTTAATTCTTCTTAGTTCATGGTGGAGTTTTGGAGCCTTAAGCTTAGTGTCTATTCTTTTATAATCAAAGGCTCCCATACAATTGGCATACAAAGGAGGTTGTTAGAATATAGCATGTATGATAATTCATTCAAACAACTTGTTCTATTATTTTAACTTCTTCCCACAGGCAATAATGATTCCTCTCGATTTTCCTTCATACATGATCAACCATGCCTCATTTCATAGTTTCTGCACAGATTATGGTTTTCCAATGTTCTTTGAACCTGTTATCACCTTTGTCTTCTATGTTATAAATACAGGAATTGGTATATACATAGTTCTTGTTCATGTCCTCTTCAGATGGAGGCTTGGTCCTGGTGAGGTGTCTCCAAAGAGTGGAAGGGGTTTTGAATACTGTCCTGATATTGTATTTCTGACTTATTGATATTATGCTTGTTGATCTGTTTTCATGTTAATTTAAGGTTAGGTCAAATGAATAATTGATATTAGATGATATTTGTATACTGAACTGAAACACTACACTTCAAATAATCATTCTAGATAATTGACTAGTTTGACAAGAAAACCAGTATATTCAAAAGAATATATATATATATATATATATATATATATATAGTCTGTATGCCCTATTTCTTTTTTAATTTTATTTACACTTGAGAAAAAACTTTAAAAAATATATTAGTTTTATATTCAAAATCAAAATGAAATTATAATATCAATTGATATTATGAGTTTAAAAAATTGTGACCTTAACAATAGTTCAGAGAATTAAAATTTATCAAGCCCAGTGAAAAGTTGATTGAAAGAAATATCTAAATTAAATCTAAATTGAAAAAAATCTAAATGTAAAAATACATGATACTAAAACCTTTGATAAATGTTACACTACTTTTACTACATACACACAGATTTATTCCCAATAATGTTTCTTTTTGTGTGCATACATCACATACACAATTGCATTAACAATGATATATATATATATATATATATATATATATTATATTATCTAGTATTGACTGGGTTATCAAAACTTTAGAAATTTAGATGATTTTATTTAGTTTGGCACAAAAGATGAAAATAGAAAAGAAGAAATTAGCCAAAAGATTAAGAAATTGAAACTGAGTTTTCAATCGAAATGAACATGCAAGATTTATTAAAAAAATGAACTTTAAAAACAATGCAACATTGATACATTTTAACATACTTGTGAGTGAAACATTGTGTAGCATGTTTATGACTATGACTATATGCATTGAAAAAAAACATCACATGATATTGGAGCTACACAGGCTAGAATGAATGTATGTATAGTGCACTTATTCTCCAACCAAATTGAACAATACACAGAATTTGTGTGAAATTAGGCTTCTAATTCTTTTTAAATTACAAAGACTTATAATGTTGCAACAGGCACATGGGGAGGTTCGTTTGAGCTGTATGCAATAATTTTAATGGTGCCAATATTTTAAATTAGGAAGAATTCCTACTAAAAATGATTCTAAACCTTGACAACCTTCTATGTCAATGGACTACAATCATAATAAGAATTTTTAGTAAACCACAAGATAACTCTTATCCTCCAGCCAAGCAAATCTTCAGATTTGACCCTTGCAGACTTTTGAGTTCTAAAAGCTAAAATTCAAATGGGAAGGTTGTCAATTTCATAAAATGACACAGAAAAATGATTCTATAAAACATGCATCCTTTTACAACTTTCAAAATGAATTCCAGAATTGAAAAAAAATGCTTGGAAGAATTCATTGACAGTCAAGGTGACTGTTTTCAAGAAGGCAAGTTTCATTAAGTTGTAAATAAAGCAATAAATTTGTTTGGGGGAAAAGATTGGTTTCTTTTTTTATAATACTTATATATATTAGCTCTACAGAGCAGCACATTATATTTCTTATTGGAAATTTAGTTGTAAATCATTTGTGATATTTATTTTTCTGGTTTCTAACAAACTTTTTGATTTGCAAAAAGTTAATAGAATTTTCATAAACTACTAATAATATATCCATTAGAAGTTTTATAGATCAGCATAAAATAAAAGTTTATTTGTTAGATACATATATACCAATAAATAGTTAATAAGTTATACACATGAACAAACTTATGTATAAAAAGCAACCAAAGTTTGTGTACATAAAAATCTAAAAAATATTTACCTACAGGATACGGAAAATATGCATTCTGATTTTTGTTCAGTTTATTTCAACTGGAACATTTTAAAACATCTAAAGAAGAACATTTTTTTTACCCATGACTTTCATGGTGATAATAACTTTTATCATGTATCATATTTGTATTGTTACTAATGCCAAATAAAGTTTCATTTTTCTTTTATCCAAACAGGTATTGCAGTTAGTTATCAATTGGAAAAGAGAAATGTTTCTCTCTAAACAATGCTGCTGATAAATTTGTGACCAGTTGATAGTTTTAATTAATTTTGTAACATATTAATTCACTTATGACTTATAATAGAATAATGGGACAAATAAAAAATAAGGTAATTTAGAGTTGAAAAAAAAATGGGAATTTAAGAAACAGTTAAATATATACACTAATAATATGAGTTAATAACTTTAGAAAGTGTGATTTTTATTCTTTATAAAACAATGAAGACAATTATGTTTATTCATTGTAAATATTAATCTGTTTTAGTTAGTTCTATTAATTTACACCCAGTTAAACATTAATGCCCTGAGTTGACATTTTTTCTTAAATATTGGCTACTCTGCAAGGAAATAACCACAAGAACTACCTGAAAGAGGCTTGCAATACTTTTACTTATAATAAAAGCAATAAAGCTCTTTCTTACTTAATGGCTCTTGGCTTTGATTTCCAGCCAAAATAGTCATTAATGTAAGAAATGCATTTTCTTAAAAACCTACTGTATTTCCATTACATGCCTATGGTTTCTGTTTGATTTTTAAGAGTTTAAAAGTAATATTATTTCTAAAATAAATATGTGATTATTTTTATATATGAAACAAAAAAATAAAACAACAACAAAAACACAAGCACACATTGTCATTTCAATAAGTTGGTTTCTCATTTGAACTGTTTCATCTTAGCATTCTTAAAAGGTTGGCAATATGGATTTTTCAAATCAATTTTTATACCCGATAGATTACATACCATAAGCTGAAGAGGACATTCATGAAAGTGTACTTAAAATGCCATTTACAATACAGCCCAAAATTACTTGAAAGATTTTTCAGAAATTAAAAGAAACAACCGAAGATAAAACAAAAAGTAATAAGAATAAAACAAGATGAAAAAAGTGGGAAAACTCATAAAATTTGTGGAGATTGCCATATTTATCAAGGATAAATTGATAAAGAGAGAAAAAGAATGTCAGACAAAGGGAAAAGAAGAAAGAGTGAAAGAGAAGAAAAAGAGGGGGAAAAAGATGAGACTAATAGAGACAGAAAGAGAATTAAGTAAAAAAGAATAGTTAGGAAAGTGTGTAGAAAGCAAGAGTGGTTAGAAGTGATATATAAAGAAAAGTGTAGAAAGAGAATAACCAAGAGAAAGGGATGAAGAAAAAAAAGAAAAGAAAAATAGAATATAAGCTCCTTATATTCTAGAATAATTTAAAAAAACAAATGTCCCTGAAATCTACTCCTATAAATCAGTGAAACTTACTGCAAATAAATAAATCTTCCTACCAGAGAAAATGTTTCCAAAATTACTTATCATTTGAGATAAAGAATACTTTAAAACTAATAAGGTCTAAACAATATGACCTTCACATAAGAGTCCACTTAATCGCAACTTAGTATTTCTTTAATATAACCTGTACTTGATAGCTGTCATTTCATTTTTTTATTATATTATTGCTTAGGTGTGTATTATTTTCTGATAATGAGAAAACTATAGTAATATTTTAATTTAGTTAGGAAGCAAGAAACATTGGTTTGTACAAAACTCTTAAAAGGCTTATTTACAGTAAAAGGAAATCAGAATCTGTATCAGTCACTTTTTCCATCATTGTGACATTCCTGATCACAAAGACACACATGATTATATATATATATATATATATATATATATATATATATATATATACTCTCATATGTCTGTCTGTTTTAGGTAATATGTGTGAAGATATATATGCTTACAAGTATTGCTAATGGCCAAATAAAAATAAAAATATGTGATTATGTTTATAAAAAACCTCTTGCTATGAATATTATAGTAAATCAATACAATTAAGTAATTATTGTTAATACCCAAAGATCACTTATATTTTAAGATGTTATGCCAACACAGCTATAAGAACATTGATGGTATCACACAAGTTCAAATAACAACTATAAAACCACATAATACCCCTGTCATAGATTGGTTGGTGCTATATTTGTTATTGTTTATGGTTTTTTACACACTAGTAGTATTACAAGAACTAGCAAAAAAAAATAAAAAAATCCGTTGATATAAAAATTAATTTTTTGAAAAATATTGACTGGTGGGTGGGAGTCAAAATTCAATATCAATAAACTGAATTTTATTCAATTTGATTCTTTAGAAAAATTAATTCTTTCAAAATTCTTTTCGATAAATAAAATTCATTCAAAAAATGTTTGTACAATCAATGAATAAATTTAATATATGCTACACTCATAATTCATTTTTTTTAGAGATTTGATAAATGTTATTTACTAAGGTAAGCATTAAATTAATTGAATAACTTTATTTGTCTAATTTTTAAAGAAGTACATAAAATTTATATAAATTCAAATGAAAAGGCTAGTACCAAATAAAATTAAACTTGTTGATGAATGTGTATTGTTTAAACAATGAACAAAATACTACTAACTATTAATTACTTTCTTACAATTAATTTAAATAAATATATTGCAGATGAAAAATAACATCAGTAATAAAAAATAAATGTAAACATTTTTTTTCTTAAATTCCTAATAGGATTTCAAATAAGAATTGACTGTAGTATTTATTAGTAACAAATGAAACTAATATAAAAATAGGAAAAGAAAAATAAACATGCCAATGTTTGTATCATTTGTTTATTGTTACTTGCTTTGCTTAAACCAAACAAGTTGAAGAACATTGTGAACCGTCAAATGTTGCATCCTAACTTTCTGAGTGTGTGTGTGTGTATATATATATATATATATATATATATATATATATATGATACAGCATTGTTCTATATTTTATGTATTAATGATCTTGACTGTAATTTAAATACTCCTTGATAAACTTATTTAATTTCTGAAATTACAGATATTGTAGTTTTGGTTACAGACAGATAGATACCAAATCTCCATTATATATAGATATATATATAAAAAACAAAGAAATTAGAATCAGGAAGATGAATGATAATATTCATAAAAATGATTGATAATAATGATCCTCTAAACTTAATGTCCGTATATGTTTTAGTTAGTGTCATTAACTTTGATGTTAAATTATATTACATTTAATAACATTTATGAATTTTGACAGTTTGAAAGAATTATCACATAATATCTGCTTTAATGTATTGCTATGTTTGTCTACCTATGTGTGTGTGTGTATATATATATATTGATATATAATTAAGTGAATGGGTGTTTATACAAGTAATGTTTGATTTAAATGAAGCTAACATATAACATCAACTTTTTCTTAGGACAATACTAAACAAAGAAATGGTTGTTCTTTGTTATAAAAAGTCATGACTCGTTGCACAGTTGAAGAGGAAAGAAAAACACAGATCAGTCAGTTGATGAACTATATAATTTAAATTCACCTTATATTGGCTGTCATTAATAATTTATGGCAACTTGTTGAAGTATTTTGTTAAATTGAAATTTTGATTAAGAAGCTTTTCTCTTGCACCTTTTGACAATAAACTTTTCCATGCATTTTTGATACAATGCAATGCACAGACCATTCAAAAAACAATTCCTGTGAAAGATTTTGTGTGTAAAATTAAGAGAGTATGTTTATTTATAAAGAACATAATTTGTATGTCAGTAACTTGATTCAATTGGGGCTTATCTTAAATGGCAGTTGAGTTGATATTTGGTTGAAATGGAAAGAGAAAAAGGGAAAGGATAAAAGGAAAATAATAAGCATAAAAGCTATATCAATAATAAACTTCAAAACCAGATAAACAAAAGGAAAAAAATAAAAATAAAAAAAGCAGGAGGCAATGTGAAATGAAAGGGAAATTGGGAAGGAATTAAAAGTGAATATTAAAATTATAGTACATAAAGAAAGATATTGAAAAAAGAAATGAAATAGGAGCAAAAGGGTGTATGAAAAAGGATAAGGGTGTAGGTGGAAAGGATTGGTGGAATAAAAATAAGAGAAGAAAGAGAAAAAAATCATATTAGTGTAAGCTATAATTAAATGGAGAATAGAAAGGTAAAGATGATTAAGGAAGAGTGAATGTGTTTGTGTGGGGGGGATTAAAGGGAAAGATTGTCATGTCCAGTGTAGAATTAAAAAATATTGTTTGGAACCGAATGCACAAATGTATAAAAGCAAGAGATGTGGGAATTCAAAGCCACTATTCCTACCAATCAGTATTTCTTCTTAATAGATATTGACATCACCTCCATTTTCTTTGCATATTTCCAAGAAACGAATATATGTTTTTGAGTTTACTTTTTTTAAAGTATCAGCACCAAATTATCCCAAAAGTTTTAAACAAACAAATCATAGGTTTTCACGAAAACATTCACAGCAAAAAGAAAATACAAAAATTTTCAAAGTACTATTTTAAAATTCTAAAATTCAATTGATTTTGAAAATCTTGATTTCAAGAATATCAAAGTTTTAAAAATTTCAATTCAAAAATTTATGAGAAGTTTTGTAACATAAGGAAGAGGTTGAAAAAGAAATAGGAAAAAAACTGTAAGAAATAATAGGCAAGTTGTTAATGAAGAGAAGTGAAAAGAAAAAAAAATTAAGTAATGGTAATCATAGGTGCAATGAATTTAAAGTATTTGTCATTGTGTTGGACATCAACATAAAGAGCTCATCTCCCATGGGTATGAGATTCTAATTAAGATGATCATTGCTTTGTCATTTACTCAATGCTATTTTCTGTATTGTTATTTCACACCTCACTATTCTTTTATTTAGTGCAGACGTATCTTTTTGTAAGTAGATATATATCTAGAAATGTCTTCACTTCTAATTGATAATGTCTTAATGAAAAAACTAACTGGTTATACAGAGTGTTCACAAAATCTTGCAGCAGCACTTTTAAAATTTAATAATTTATATTGTAAAAATTATGTTAAACTCTTGAAGTTTTATTCTTAATGTACTTTTTGATTATTTTCCTTTACTATAGCCACCATTATTGTTTATATATTTTTCAAGCTGATTCTCAAACTCTCTGAATCAAATTCCACAATTGATGCATTGATATTGCTTGAATAACTAAATCTATGTTTTTCTGAGTTCTTTAAAAAAATTAAGCAGAGTTAATGGTTTTGGGGGTTAATTTTATATGTATTTTTACAATATGATAGCACTATTTATACAAGGTGAATCATTAAGTTTTAAAATTGCTATGGATATTCTGTATTTCGTCAGTTATACTTTTCATTTTATTTGTTTCTGTTTGTTTATTCATTTTTTTATTTTTAATCTAGTTTCTCTTAAAAAGAAATTAACAAAAAGACATTTAAAAAAACTCCTGACTTTAGCTTACTTTTGAAATTTAAGTTATAAAAGACATGGTGATAGAGAAAACAAAATAACAATACTGCAATAGGAGTTAATTAAAAAAATAAGAAACAATTATTCAAATAAATGAAAATAATTAATTAGGATAGATACTAAAATAGAATTATTTGTAAGTATTCCATATCTTATATACAAATATAATTCTCAGATATGAACTATTGTCAGTGAATTTAAAAAAACTTAAAACAATTTTCATAAAATAAAACATTATCACAATTGAATTGATTACACTGGGAACACAATTTTGGTTGAGTTGGATCTGACACTTGTTTTTGACTATTTTTTTTTACCTGTGAATCCTAAAATGACCCCAGTTTTTCTATATCACATCAACTTTTTGAGTTACGGGATACCCTTGATTTTTCTCAAAAATCATAGAAATACAGCATCTAACAAATGTGTGCTTATTTTATGGAATGTTTTAAATATTCATATATAATAGGAAATAATAAAACATTACACGGGCCAGCACAAATTTTGTTGAATTAGATCTGACACTTGTTTTTGACTAACTTTTGGACTCTGTATCCAAAATGAACCTAGTTTTTTCTCTATTACATCAGCTTTGTAAGTAATAGGATACCCTCGTTTGGTCTTAAAAAAAACATTAAGATACTGCATGTAACAAATTTGAGCTTATTTTATAGAATGTTAAATTTTCAATGGAAAATAATTTAAAAAATTGCTTAACTAAAATGTTTGTACAAATTCATCTTATTCATACATAGAATATTGTTACTGGAAGTCAAATTGTGTGCAAGTAGTTAAAGTAAAAATTTACACATAGTTTTTTCTACAGAGTACAATCTGAGAATATCACTTTATACTCCATAGTCAGCCATCCTATTTTCATCCCTTGATA
Source organism: Doryteuthis pealeii (assembly GCA_023376005.1). NCBI lineage: Eukaryota > Metazoa > Mollusca > Cephalopoda > Myopsida > Loliginidae > Doryteuthis > Doryteuthis pealeii. Next base: position 53,905,524 of record CM042162.1, read on the forward strand.
CCATTCCTCCATGGAATTATTCAACTTGCTCATTGCTGAATCCACCAAGGTTTTCCAAAAAGTTAGCAAGATGGCTATGCAGAAAATGGAACTTGATGCTCATGTTGCAATTTTGTGGCTATCCAATTTCAGTGTAATTCTTTGCTCATGCATTTCCAAGAAAGTTCTTGACAAGGTAAAGACCTTGTCAAGAACCAAGCATTCTTTTTGAGTTCTGACATTATCCTGATAAAATGTGCATCTTTGATAACTTGATGAATCTGTAGGCCATTAAACACACCAGCCTTGATTTTTCAATTGACAGGCTAGGAAATTTCAAAATGTGGTAAAGAAATGTGTAAACAATTGCCTTCAGTTGGCAATGCTTTAATGAATTGCTTCAAGAGACCTAGTTTCATGTGCGAGGCAGGAACACAATTTTCTTTATGTCAAGAAATGGCTCATGTAGAATATTGGGATCAACAGGTTTGAGGCCAGATATTGGAGGCCAATTCCTCTCCACCCCATGCTTCTCTCAAGCTCTACTGACCCACACTGGGATTTCAGCTGAATGAGGCACTGGACGTATAGCTGATGGTAGACTAGGATACTCAATTTTACATTTGTTTTTCTTGTTATATGGTGAAGTTTTCATTAAACAAATGTAACAGTCTGTGCAATGATATTTTGTCTCCATCCAAATCATAGGTATACCAAATTTCAACTTATCATGTGTTCCCTTCATCCACATCTGTAAACTCTTAACACACTGCTTGCACATCTTGTGAGGGGCTCAAGACTTGTCAATCACTAAGTTTTAACCTAAAATATGCAAAATAGATTAGCTTCACATATGTGCTGATGTTTGTTCTTTGACTGGGAATCAACCTAGTCACCAGATCTGAAAATTTCTCATTCCTTTTCAATAAAATCAGTTGACCAGTCCTATTACTTACATACAATTGATACAAGTGTGCTTATTTGGGGAGTAAGCTGTAGAGAAAAAACTTGATGTGATAAAAGAAAACTGACTGCAGTTTTGTAATCAGCATACCAATATTAGTCTAAATCAAATGAAAAATCAGACTCAACAGAAATTATGTCCAAAATTGTTCCCCAGTGTTATCAAAGTTTATAAATATCTTTATGTACAGTTTGTAATCCAATTTAAGAAAAAAGGAACTTAATTATGTTGAGGATTTGAACCAATAATTTTTACTTGTTGAAATTTCCATTTGGGTCTGGGTCAATGAACAATTTTGGTATATATATATATATGCATAAAATATAAATATTTCCCTAAACAATAAAAATCTTTTTATACTTAAAAATATATAGTATCGATGCAGTTTTTTCTTTTACTCCCTTTATTTTCACTCTTCAATAAAACAAAATATTTCTATGTAAAGAAATATTAAGTGGATGAATAAAGTATCAAAAATAAAGAAATAGAATAAAATAAAATAACTGATAAAGAGTTATTGAAAGATAGAAATTGCTATTATTTAGCCTGATATCTTTTAAAGGTATTCTATCATCTTGCCTTTTGAGGCATCTTTACACCAGTATTTGTTTGACTCATAAATTCCGCTTTAATTAAAACTAGCTGAGAGTTCATTTGTTTCCATAGGCATTTACATTAAATAATATAAGAAATAAATATATCCCTTCTGAGTGTCATTCAGTGCATCTTATCAACTTAATCATGAAGCTACTAACTGAAAAAAAAGTTAATAACTAAATCTAATAAAAATGTGTTTTTAGTCTGTCTGTGAATCTGTCCAGTCTTTAGGTATAACTAAATTCTAAAAACAATTATAAAGATATTTGAAAGTTTTCTAATTTATCTGTTGTCCAAGTTGTTTTAAGAAGATATATTAGAAATGACTCAATAACATGTAAATAGAAATAAATCTATAAAACACAAACTAGGATATAATCACTTAAAATCAAATTTGAACTTAGCCTCTCATGACTCAAATATTTTAGGGAATATATTTCTAATATAAAGAATGCTAAATTTCCCAAATTATTTTGTTCAACACATGTATGACTAGAATTTTAAAAATGTAACACTTTGTTAAATAAGAGTGAAATATTTACTGTTTTGTTTACTAAGTGCAGTTGTGACCATTCAGCAATAACATTTCAGGTTGATTGTGCAGGTAAATGTCCATATATCATATGCACTTAGTGTTTTGTCAAGTTCCGTCTAAAAATGGAAATGAGCAAAATTTAATAAAAATGCTTTATCATATAATCTTTCTTTCTCTTACACATATAAACACAGTCCATCAAATATTTATTAATCTATTTTGTATGCTAGATTTTTAACTTGTAATGATATTTAGTAGAATAAATGCTATCTCTTTATATCTTATCTATTTATTATTTAACATTCCATTAACCTTTTTATTTAAATTAAGGAAAATGTTAAACTTGTTTCTCTATGCATATTTAACTTTTAATAATATTAAATACTAAAACATTAAACATAAAAACATAATTGACAATGTGCTGTTTATTATTATTACTAAATATCTTAACTTAAATAAGGACGCCACTTCACTAAAAGAAAAAAATATGACAGAGTAACAATTATTTTATCTTTTTTATTCTTTGTAAGAATTACTTAATAAGCTAAGAATATTGTATTTTTTATAAGGTTTCATTCCATCTTATTTAAAACTTCTGCTTATCTAATGATGAAAACCATTAATTTCCCTTTTAAAATGTATAAGGTAGATCTGACTTGCCGTTTTTTTTTTAATTCTATGTCTGTACTTTCCCTCATTCTCCCTTTATTTCTTCACTTTTTACCCTTTCAAATCTTATCTACCCATTGCAACATACATTCTTTTGCCCCAAATCCAGCCTTTATCTATGAGAAAGGATCTTATTATATTTAATTAACATTTCTCAACACCTAAATGCAAAACTGAATTTAAAATTAAACTCAACTAAAGAAAAAAACAAAATAAAACTCCTAAAATGCTACAATGTTTTAAAGATTGAAATGTCAACTACAAAATACAAATTCTTTCTTGCTATTTTAGTTTAGAATAGAAGTGACAATAATTTTGTATATGTGTATATGTTTGTGTTAGAAAGAGAAAGATAAAGAGACAGTGAGTTTATATGTGCATGTTCAGGTTTCACTAAATAGAATGTTTTTTGTGAGATAAAATCCTCTTATATCAGTATATTCCTTTGTTAATTTAATCTAAAAAATTTGTGATGATATATTGCTTGAATTTAAATTAAAAATTTTAAATTCTAATTCTTTTCATACAATTCTCTATTAATAAGCAAACCATTACTTATTTATGATTACTTACAAGTTTCTGCAAGAATGTGTTCCAAGTTTATATATTTCTGTGTGTGCATTGTTATCCCATAACATTAAAAACTCTAGAAATACTAAGTTTATTTTTTTATTTGACTGTCAAAAATCTTGAAATCAGAATTGGAATTTGTTTTGCATAAACATGAAATTAACATATAAAGAACAACTGACAGATAAAGAAAAGGCACAGTTAAATATTGATAAAAGAGCAGCAGAAACAATCTTTTATTATATTCTTAAACTAAAAAAGTCTTATGAACAGTTTTCCTCTGTTTCTTTATCATATTAAATTTTTAGTGTATATGAAATAAAGTTTATTTTAAATATAAATCTAAGGGAATGATTAAAGCAATATTTGTTAAATTATTTTAATTTTGCCTTACTCAATCTATATGCCTTACAAATGTACAAATACATCAATTTTCATTAATGCATGTATGGTTAAAAAGAACAGACAAGGAAGAATATATACATTCTATAAAAAAACCCAATTGTATCATTCTTAAAATTGACTCAAGAAACAGCTGAAAGCATTTGAAACCTTGAATCTTTTGAATGATTTCTACATTTAATCTAAATTTACATTCCTTTGTTTATAAACAAGAAAAACGTTTTTAAAAATTCATATATTCTTTATTGTCTGTTCTTTTTAACCAAACAGGGATTAACTTACAAATGTGGATAGAAAACTATATTCAAAGTGACTAGAGCTTTTATTTTATCACAAATAATATATACCTGAACAAATATTTGAGTTACAATTTGATTTTGTTAATTTAAAGAAAGTATTCTCATTATATTATTATGTCATAAACAATTGCAATAAAATTTATTGAAACTTTTATCTATTTCATTATCATTATTATTATTATTGTATGAGCCATGGTTATAAACAAGTGGCTATAAGCATTTTTGATACTGATGAGATTTTGTCAAATTTGAATTTGTTGTCATCTGTGAATTCAAATCTCTCCACTAGTTATATTTTACTGGGTTTTTCATTTAGATTACTAAAATAATAAAGTATAAATGTGTAAATAATTCAATTCTAATTATTTGAGACAATTTATTTTATTTAATGAATCAAAATCAATGAAGAGTAGTTATTTACAAAGCTTTGCTTAGTTGTGTCACAAGGACAAAAGTATAGGTTACCTAGTGAGACGCAAACTCACTAGTAATGGTCTGGCAGTCTTGATTGCTAGCCATTACACCACCCAAAGTGCCCATTCAATCGAAAAGTAACCCAACATTTGAATCTCTAATGGATCCCAATATTCATCTTTTGTAGTGTTCAAAAGTTATCTAAGTAATAATGAAGATAACATGACAGAATTTTCTAAGTAAGAATGTATATAACATGGCAGAATATAATATACATTTAATGAAAACATTGTTTAAAAAATTAGGAGTTTTATTTATATTTATTTTATCAATTAGGTTTGTTGAAAATGTTTTTAGCTTTCTTTTATTTTTACATCTATAATTTTCCAGTAAGAACATACTTTTAACTTAAAAATTTGAGTAAAATGTCAGACAGTATTTTCTGCTGGCTTGATTGCATCAGAATTTTAAAATATCAGAAACTTCAAAATCATCTATAGCCTACCTGAGAACACCTGAACTTTTTAAAAATTCACATTCCATTGACAGCCATATCTATTCTATCAGCCAATCTTTGAAGACAATAAGATTTTTATTAGTATTGTTTTGTCATTTTCTGCTTGACTCACAATAATGTTTTCAGTCATTTTTATTCTTGTTTATATGTTCAGCTTTGCCACACTTACAGAATTTATTGGGGTAAAGTTTAAAGTACACACAATACCTTAACTGTAAGATTGCAGGCTTTATTTGAAAGCTAAAATAGTTTAACTCAAAACTTTAGAAAGCAATAAATTTGTTTTTCTGTCATACAAATTTACATTGTTCTAATTTTTTATTGAAAAATTAGTCAGAATAAAGTAATAATAGAATTTGAAAAAAGAATATTGACAAAATTAGTACCCAAGTCTGTTGTCTGATATTAGATGAATATTAATCAATATGATTAATGGAGAAGCATTAGGTTAAGTAAATTCACAAAGAAGGAGATTATGTTAAAAATGAATAATTATTTTATAAAATAAATGCTGTTTTCATTATCATACAGACTGATATATATATATATATATATATATATATATATATATATATATCAACTAAATTGATCAACTAAATTGTATTAACAGTTATGCTCACAGTTGCTGGCTATTCGGGACTTCAATACATCCAATTGTTACAAAATTATATTCAATTTATATAGTTTGATTTACTTTGAAAAAAACAAAACAATAATATTTTGACATCATATAATTATATGTAAAAGGCTAAAAGAACAAACCTTGCTACTTTATTACTTTAAGTACTATGCTGAATGTGTAGAGATAAAATACTAGGGTGAGTCAAAAGTTTTGCAATATTTTGATACATGCTAATTTGCAGCATGTATATCATGTGACCAAAGCAGTTCAAACTATGGAAGGTACTTACTGTGGTTGGTTGCAATTGTGGTAGTTGGTACATTGCTTCACTCCATATGTTATTTGAAAGCCATACAGATGAATGTGCAACATAGTCTAATTTGGAATCAAACTGGTTTGAACTGTCATAGAAACAACCAAAACCATTGGCTGTGCAAAAGATGAAGGTGCACTGTACAATAAGCAGATAGTTGAAGAAATTTGGCTTGGGTTGTAAGAACCTTGATGATCAGGCAAGGTCAGGTAGGCCAACCATGGATTCTCAGTCATAGGGGAAAATCCAGCAAGTAGTACTTGGAGAGTATCAGGCAAGTTTGTCATCTTACAGTCCAGTCTGTTTTATCATTTTCATGACCTTGGCAAAATTAGCTGAAGTTGCTGAATTGTGCATTGCGGTATCAAAATATTGTAAAATTTTGACTCACCCTAGAATTAACCAAGAAATATTGATGAAAGTGCTGAGTAAATTTTCAAGTTTGTATTTGATCTTATATGAGTAGAAACCTTTGGTACAAATACTAATTTTTAAGGTATATCCTTCTTGCCCAAAGTCTTAAGAGAATTTCAGAAATTCCCTTTAATATTACATAATTAACAAGACATTATAGTTTCTGATTCATTACTCTCTTGTGCAAACTGTCTGTTTTTTAAAAAAAATATTTTTGTGTTTCTTTGGTTATAATAAGAAAGCACTTTTTGGAATCTACAAAATGTATTTAATTGTTTAATAATCATCTGGAGCAGTGCTTTCAAAGTTTTTTCATAAAGTAATTAGTTCATACTTTAAAAAAAAGTGTTTATCTATTCAGAAGTTAATGACATTCATCTATGATATTGTGCCTTTAGCAAGTGATAGCTGGTTAATTTAGAAAGATATAGTAGCAGTCAGTGAAGTGGTCTATTGTTAGTATCAGCTGGATGGTAAGGGAGTTGATCCCATTTTGCTAGCACTAGACCAGGTAGATTGTTTTGCTGAGGTGGAGGGTTATACCTACCATCAGTTCCACACTACCATACAGATCAGATTATCCATGCTGAATTGATGGGGACAGGTATCAAACCTAGAACCTTGTGATTCCTAGGTGGATGCTCTACAGATTGAGCTAAACCAGCCCTATATATATATATATATATATATATATATATATTATAATCCATCAAATACTTTGTGGCTGATGTAAATATTTTAGATCATAGCAGATGTAATATATTTATATGTCTCCATATATGCAACAAATATTGCTTTGTATATATGAATACATATATGTATCTAGGAATCATAGATATAAATAGGTGCATATATGTATGTGTGTGTATTCTCAGAGTTGATCAGCCTTTCTTATTTATTTTATCACTCTTTATAGGGATAATTCCTATCTAAATTACAATATCTTGAAATCTTTGTTAAGTTTCAATCAAGATATATTTTCAGTAAATTCTTTTGCCCTAAGGCATCATCATGAATTAGAGAGACAGTCTCCAATAGTGAAACTCATGAATTATATTTACACTTTGAAGCTTTGACAAGTTCACGAAATAAAGGATCCTATTAAAAACAGAGAAAATTGCTTAAGGCTAATGCTTTTAATAGAAATGTTAGTGACTAAGAAAAAAAAGTGATACCTGGTTTACAACTTGATTTTTTTTCTTTTTTTTTCTATTTGAAACATTTTTTACAAACTAAGTCCAAATAGATTATATTCTTGATTATAAGATATATTACCAGGAAACAAAAAATAAAAATAAACTATATATTTATGTTTATCATAAGATGAAATGTAATTTAACTTGTTTCTTATGATTCTCCTTCTTTCATCTGAAAGTGACTGGGATCACACTATAAGATCATTAAGAAAAATTGACTGTTTTTTTTTTACTTTTAATTCATTTCTCTCTGTCTATCTCTTTGATTTTCTGTTTCTTTCTCTTTCTCTCTTGTTCTCAGACTTTTCCTATCGATCCTTCTCTTTTATCTAAAGGTGACTTGAATCTCAGTATAAAATCATTGAAGAAAGTTGACATATTCATTTTTCTATCTTTTGAGCAGTGAGTCTATCTTGTATCTATAGGCTGAGCAATTATAATAGGTGAGTGTTTTTCTAGTAGAGTGAGTCAGAATCAGTGTGTCTATTTATTTACATTGTCTCTCACTCTCCCTACTTGATTACTCATCCATGTTCAATGATTGTATATATGTTTTCTTTTAGATAAATAATGCACTTGCATATTCTGTGTTGCAGATCATTGACAGCCTGTGTGCCTTGACGAGCATTCCACTGGAAGATATTGTCGACTTTGCGGCTGTCCTTGTACAAATGATTGCAAATGCAAAAGCCAACTAAACATGAATTTGGCTTGATTGATAGCATGGTTGTGCCAAAACAGTGGGCATTTCTTTTGAAAAGACAAAGAAGGAAAATCTGCACAACTGACAGAAGGAATGAAAGAAAGAGAGAAAGAATAAATGAATAGTAAAGACACAAATGAAGAAATGACAAAGGATGAAAAGTAAGAATTCTCAAGAAGGAGAAAAGGAGACAAGAGTGATGAATAAAGAAAGAGAACAGAATAAAGAGACATTAAAAAGAGATGTAATATATTATGAAAATAGTAAGAAAAAAAAAGAATAAATAAGAAATGAGTAAACAAGAAAGATATTAAAATACAAAAGAAAGGATATCTAAAAAGAGAAATATTAGTAGAAAGAAAGACATGAAGAAAAGGGAGGTAAAAAAGGAAAGGAAAAGAAAAAAAAAAGAAAGAGGAAAAAAATTAAAAAAGATAAAGAAAGTAAAAATTAAGATAAAAAATGGAAAAGTAAAGAAAAAGATTAAAAAAAGGAAAAGAAAAATTGAATGAACAGCAGAATATACACAGACAGAATATAAAAAAGAATGAAAAGAAAAAAAAATGATTATTTTGTAGTTGTACTGGATCATGTCTATTCTGTATCTTTCTACAGGGATCCTTTGATGAATCTGTAACAATATCTAACATAGTTAATCTCTAAATAGCAGACACATCAACAACAACTGTGTCAACTCTCTTTCTCTCTTCTTTTTTTTTTTCTTCTTCATCACCAGCATATATTTTTTTGTTTTCTCTTTTTGAAATTATATAAAAGCTATGTTATTTCTAGATACAGTCAGCCTTTCAAAGTGCCATACAGTACTTTGCCCATATTTTCGAAACTAATGGGAATTGAAAAATGTCTTTCCAAGAAAAAATAATTAGTTTACATTTTGGCTTGAAAATAAAGGATACATCAGCAACACTGATCATTTCTTACTCGTCTTTCGCCATCTCATAGTGAAGAAAGAATGACAGAAAAAGAAAAAAGAAAAAGAACACAAAAAAAAGAATGCAATTTTGAAATTTGTGAGATGAAACTCGAAAGGAATCTTTCATTTCTAATCTTCATAATTTCATTTTTCAGAATTTGCTTTTTTTTTATTATGTTTTTTCTTCTTGTTTCGTGATACACACAATGTCCTGGTAGAAATAAATATTAGCTTATATGCTGGATTGAATTTGTATAATAATTTTATCTTCCTTTTCACTGTTTCTTTATGAGTGTAAGTGTCTATGTGTGCATGCATGTGCCTCTGTGTATTTGTAAGTAAGTGTATATACACTATTGAATTTAACATCTCAGGTGCAAGTTGATAAAAAATATTAAAGTTATGAATAAACAAAATGAATTATACTTACTTTGTGGTAAATATAGACTGTTTGTTCTTGATAATATATATATATATATATATATATATATATATATATATATAATTCAGATACCTATATAGATATTGTATACACATAACAGACACATTTTTACCTAATGTAGATATAAATACAAATTGAATATATTCTTTCATGCATATGTGTTTTTATGTAAATATACATACAGACATACGTATACACTATATATATATATATATATATATATATATATATATGCATCAATACAGATATAAACCCATATCTGTCTGTATATATTTACATATATATTAACTTGACTGTGTGTACAATACAAATAGGCTAAAATTCTTCTTGCAGCATTTTATTATATTATAAGGATTTATAACTGAATCTATCTTTTACTGTGTTATTTTATATTTATCATTCATATCCCAATTCTCTGTTCTTATAAATTTGGCATTGAGGACCTTTTTTTGTTTAAGCTGTTTATAATTCTTTTGAATGGAAGTTGTTTTATTTCATTTAAAATTAAATTAAACTGGTTACAAAATGAATGACTTATGTTGTTGCTTTTTTATTCTGATCTTATTGAATTTTTAAGGTTATTTTTCAGTGATAATACAAAAAAGAAAATGACAAATTCATTTTCAAAGCAGTTTTTTTTTAGTTTTTAAGTTGTTTTATCATTTGGAAGCAGATCTTTTTATGGTCAAATGTTACTTTAAACAGTAAAGATGGGAATTCTCATTATGATGTTAAATTACCCCAAAATTAAGTTTAGTTCTGGAACTTCATGTTTTAAATTATGTCTCAGAATATATATATATATATATATATATATATATATATATATATATAAACAATACTTAGCACTCATGACTGAGACTCATTTTTAATTCAATTAATAGGACACATAAGAATTCATTTAAATTTTCTTTCTACATCAAACATGTCACAAAATGGCCTTTGTCAATATCAGCTGTTTATTTTTAAGGATCATAATAATTATCAAAATAAAACTGAAAAATGCAACGTGAAAAATGGTAAATTTAGAATTTATTTTTTCCTTAATTAGAATTGTGTCATATTTATCAGTTTTATGTCAAGTCAGTTTTGTCCAATGAACTCTGCTATGACATTTTTTGTGAACTGTAGTTTTAATATAAAATATAAATATAATAGTCAATATAAAACCATATATATATATACATATATATATATGTGACAGAAGCCTTTGTATTGGTAGGACTTTGGATTTAGATTGCTTTCAGCATGAAACTTAAGTTACCATGTTACTATGAGTGATTGCTTATAATTCTTTTATTATATATATATATATATATATATATATATATATATATATTAAAACCGTTGAGAGGAAGGCCCCGAAACAGTGCACATTCTCTCCTGATGATCCCATGCATTTGTAAACATCATTTGTTTTTTCAATATATCAAATTCACACTGTCGGATTAATTTCCTTTTATTTCACACACACACACATTATATATATATATATATATATATATAATATAAGTGTGTGTGTGTGTGTGTGTGTCCTCACAATATGTATCAATAATGATGAAAAACAAACACCTATTCCACATCATGGTGTTTAGGATGGTCACAAATAATGGTGGTGTTATGCCTCCATTTATCTTCCCACATGGCCTCAAACTCAGTATGGAAACCTACATGGTGCCTGGATTGGGAAGGTGACTGCTGGAAGACTATTCTACATTTAGCAACAGGACTCTGCACCACACAAGCAGGAGAAGCCAGCGTTGGCTGTCAAAAAGTTTCAGTGATTACATCACCCCTAATATCTGTCCACCTAACTCTTCAGATTGCAATCTACTTCATTAATATGTATAGGGCATGGTAGAGCAAGGGACCAACAAATCTGTGCAACATTAAAGTTGAACTGAAGGCAAGAATAAAGGCAACATTTATCAATTCAAACCAGGAGACCTTTGGAAAGATTTGCAGGAAATTCCAAAGTTTTCTGGAGGCCATGGTTGAAACCAATGGTGATTTCTTTGAAAGAATTTAATCTATAGTATTTCAAGATATTTTCAAGTAATTTTCTTAAATATATCTAATACAATAATACTCTGTGCAATTTCAAAGGTGAACTGAAGGCAAAGATAATGGCAGCATTTACCAATTAAAATGAAGAGACCTTTGAAAAGATTACAGGAGAGTCTGAAATTGTCTAAGTATTTACCCAACCCATTTTGCATAGGTACAATATGACATAAGGTCACAACAATGGGTCATCCAATGAGGGTTGAATTTGCCATGCAGAAGAAATGGATCTGAAAGTAACTTGATAATGATTACACCATGATGAGATGCTCTCTTCTAAAGTTGTATAGTGATGTTTTCTTTAAATAAATTTGATCTATAAGATTTTAAGATATTTTCATCTAATTTTCATAAATATATCTGATAAAATAAGATGTCAGTATTATCTTCATTCGTGCATGATTTAGGTGACAATTTACCCATCATATTCTGTATATATATTAGATTTATATATAAGGTTTGTATGTAACACTGGTATCTACATTATTAATGTTAATTGGTTATTGTATCAAAACAGTCAAGGGCAACATTACATGCAGCCATTTATGAATTTCTTATGGTATAATCAATTTCATGATTATATTAGCATAATAATCTTTTATTTAAATGTTCTTTCATTTTATTTTTACTTATAGTCATGATTTGTAGTATATGAAATTTCTGTAAACAATTTATTTTTGTGTACTTTGTAATAAATATATGTCTACATTTTTCTTTTAGTGGTGTAAACCATTTATAATAAAAAATATCTCATGAGTCTTGCTAGTAAAAAAAAAAGTTTGCCTTTGCTTGTATTAGAACAATATCAAAATGCTATATTTTTGCCTTTAATTCTGTTTTTTGACTTCTGTTGACTCAACTTTAATGAAAAATCCTTTTGTATGCAGCATCTACAAAATATTTATTGTTATGCTGCATATGTAAGGATTATCATTAACACCAAGTTTCTCAGAAGAAATTCATAATCCATTTTTATTTTCACAATATAAAATTTATCTGAAATTTCTTTAAAATATAGTTTTATTTTGGTGTACTTTGTCCTAAACATGACGTTACATTTTTTTTAGTTGATGATTGATATCTCATGAAGTCTGCTGCTAAAAAATGTTACCCTTTGCTGATTTAAAACAGATATAGGTAACATGACTTTCTGTATAGCACTCTTAATTTTATGATTATACCAGTATGATAACTTGAAAAAGTTTCTATCACCAAGTTTCTCACTAAAATTAATTAAATTTTCTTTCTTATTTTGTTATTTTGAACATTTATGGTTAAAGATAATTTTATAGTGTACTTTGTATTAAATACAATGTTTGTTAATTTAAAAAATTTTTTTTACTGGTATGGCCTGATTTATGGTAAGTAATATCTCATGAAAAGGATATCATTAACTGAATTATTATTTTTTAACCAATAATTATTGTATAAACCCAGTTAAAAATGCTAAAAGTAAACTATAAACAAGTAACAATTTTCCAACCTTTTCTCCCAGTGCAAAACTTCATGAACTTCAAACTGTTCTTGTGTTCTCTTCTTTGACAATATGCATGCAAGATCATTTATAAACCTTTTTACCAATCTACTCTCCTTTGTTATTTTGTAATGTTAATCTATCAGTAATATTAAATAGATAAATATTTTCTGTTTAGGATTAAACATTTCAAATTTATCATAAGGGAACTGTGCAAATTTGGACACTGAATATCATTTAAGTTATATTGTTTCCGACATCAAAGCAACCAGAGACTAACTGCTAATCTTGGTTCTCTACCATATGCCAAGTTGCTAAATCTTTTGAACCAGCATGTACTAATGCCAGGAATCTGTGTTATATTGACAGACATAATATCGACAAGCTCCATGAGATTCTATTCCCTGTCAATCCAGTGGAAAATGTTGGGACTCAGAAAGCATTCAAAGAGCAATTAACAACAAGTCCATATTCATTAAATACCAAAGATTAAACCAAAAAAGAATACCAAGAACAAGAAAATGCATAAATCATCATTGATAAACAGTCTGAATTTTACTACAAAAGACTGACTGTCCAAAATCCAGGATAAAAACAAATCACTCCTTCTGAGCTAAAACATTTTGCAATTTTTAACTCATTCAGTGTAAAAGATTTCGAAAAGTGGACCCCCCCCCCCGAAAATAATTGTTTATTTAATTATTTACTTGTGTTTGTAGTTAACTGTTTATAGTTTTCTAGATCTGCATTCTTAATTAATAACCTACTCCATTATTGTTAGTTTTTGTTTAGTTTATTCAAATAAAGAATACATGAGATTTTGGTTATTGCTGAAATGCCTCCTTCACAATTATATAGTATTTGTCAAGTGATAATAATAATTTGCCTTGAATGCTTAAATATTCAACTATGCATGATTATTTCTCCAATTATTAGCAGTAGTCAATTGCTGGTTGGTTTCCTTTATATAAACATGATCTTTGAGCATCTTAGGATATTATATTGCATTTCTATAATTGATTCTAGGTAAATATTGAACATATAGATATTGTTTTTTTAGAGACTTCTTAAAGAACAGAAATATACTAAATTGTATAAATAGCTATACTATCTACAGTGTCAAATCAAAGGGAAATATAAACACACAATCTTGTAAAAACAGTCATCAGCATAAAACTCATAATTTTGTGTTTAATTTAAACTTGAATGCAATTAAAAACAGACTAGGACTTAAAACACAGTGACAATATAAAGTACTTTAATATACTTAATAAGAATACAAAGGAAAATTAAGGCTGAAAAGAGATTTGCTTTCAAATGTATCAAATAAACAGTCAAAATTTTGGAGTAAATAACAACCTACTCTATTTATTTCTTTTAAAATGTTACCTTTTCATTGGAGATTTTAAAGATTATATTAAAAACCCCAATAAATGTATTATTAATTTACTGATTTCAACAGCAAAGTTAATTAACAGCACAGTTTTTGTTTGATTAAAATGCAACTGCAAAAATGTGTTAAATATATAGTTTACTGAATTTTCCATTAGAAATACTAAAATGTTCAGCAAACATTACTTCAAATGGAATGAAAAGTCTAGAAAAAAAATCAAGATCAAAAGTTTGGATCAGTGTTTTTATTTAAACAATGGAAAAAATGTAGGTGATAATAATCATTGTAATCTTGTTCAAGATATCAATAAAACTGGTTTAGACATTTAGATACTCACTTATTTCTTATATTTGGTTCAATTTTATATAAAGCTTATCCTATATATGGTGATTGCCGCTTCTTTACAGAATAAGGCCATTTCTACAAGTAGTTCAGTTGTGAGCAGTTGTGAGCACGCAGATGACCCATGGATCCAGCTTGGTTTTATGTACCCTGTCACACATATGAAACCCTCGACATACAGGCCCTGCCACACAGGTCAGACTTAAATGTAGGAAATGTTTCCATGGCGTCCGTCATGTGTCGCTTCAGGATGGAGGGCTCGAGTCACCTTACCTGAAACTTCTTACAGCTACCATCAGCCTGTCTTTCCATGAGGATGTGTATCCAGTCCACCCCCTTCTGTCAATTGGTCCTTATCGCTGAAACTGACTTCCGCAAGGGCATCGTTGTTGGCCCCATATTGAGATGCTCCCCTGTCACGATACCAGTACGAAGTTTGGGGTTTCCCAATCTCTCAAGATTGGGAAGTGTCCAGACATTCCAGGTGGCTATTCTTGACCTTGTTTTGTGTTGTAGTGTTTTCTTGTTTTCGCCAAGCTAATGTGGACATCCGTCGAAATGCTGGTTTCTGGCCAGCTTGATATGTGAACCGCCATTTGTTTAGGTCACCTTTTCTAGACACTTCCCAAATGGCTGGGTGAACAGTGTTAACCAAGGGGCTGCTCATTCACCCACAACCTCACCGAGGCATGTTGCTGTTCAATCAGCAAGGTGGTGATGTTAAGTAGGTCACGAGTCACGCCGTATGTAGATTCACATCTGTGTGTTTCCAGCCCGTTAGGCCTGCTCACCTCACCATTCCTCCATCACTCTGGGACTTGTAGAAATATCTGCACATGTTTTTTATTTTACATGTTGTGCACTTGTGTGACACATACCGCATGCTCTCCTTCCCCAAAGTCAAGTATCAGTGACAAGCCGAGGCAAGATGACTGGGAGACTTTGGGGAATGCAGGTGGATGATCTGACATGATCTACGGGTCCACCACACCGAGAACCCCCCCCAAAAAAAAAACTAAGTTTTAACTTAGTATAAGTCCACAGGTACCATTTTAGATTATTGAAAAGCAAAATCGGTAAGCAAATTCAAATTAATGTTTTTCAAAGACACTGGAGTTAAGACTATTAGCAGTAAACACAGAGGATATTGAGTTTAATCCATCATACCCAAGAGGCTGCCAAATTCAAAAGCAGAAATGGGGAATTATGCTCAATGGATTCTTTAAGAACTTTTCAAATCATTTATCAGGAGCAGAATACAAACAGATAACACAGAATAATCATTTAATTTTCATTAACTTAATTATAAATTAACCAAATGAATTAAAATTTGCTTTAGGTATTTACCACCCATATCATATATATATATATATATATATATATATATATAAGAGAGAGACAAAGCTCAACATGCAGATTTGGTGCAGATTTGGTAATCAGTATCTGCAAAAAGCTGTGATCCCCAAATTTAATGGGTTGTTTTTTTATACTACTCCCAAAGTTCTTCCCAATTTACAAGTAGTGCCCCTTTACATAATGATAAATGGATAATTACCATTTCTAATTGAATCAATGTTTCAGTTCCTTTACAATCATTGTAAGGTGGAGGATTTTAACTGTTCTGGAAAGCTTCATAAAGTTTAGGCAACTTGGATAGAGTATGAAAGAAGTTGATAATGAATAAGAAATACATCAGAATGGAAATAAAGTTAGCTTTTTTTAAAACAAAAAAAAAATGAGAAATTTGTGAAGGCAACAGATGATCAATAGATTGAAAGTGTATATGAAAATTTAACTAGAAGAGTTGTTCCCAAAGGAATATTCACGAAAAAGAGATAAGCTAAAGGCTTGAGGAAAAGGTGTTAAAAGGTGTTAAAAGGAAAGCTTGATGTTTAGGATAAAGCAGAATAAAAAGAGAAACCTAGAAAAGCTGGATTCTTGTCTGAGTAGGGAAATTATCTGAAAAATAATGAAGATAAGATAGAGTAGAATAAACACTTGAGACTAAAACTGTCTCTGTTGGTCTAAAATCAAGAGAGAAGAGTTTTGTTTGGTGCAGAATAAAAACAACACCAACAAGAAAAAAAGATGCTATCTTCATAGAAAGGGATTTTATTTCTACTTGTTACCTCTCAACACTTAAAGAAAAAAAAAGAAAGATCCATTATGTGTTGCACCAACCATTTAGATAAACCAAAGAAGATACAAAATGCTCCTCATATTATTCTTTTCATCATGAGACTAAATTTATCACACAAAAATTCTACAGATATTTTATTGCTTTTTCATTTCAATATCAATCACTTTTCTCTAAGAGTTTTATGCAAAGTGAAAGCAGATTCAAATTTCTTAAATATTTATTTTATTTATGAAACAAATTCAGCCTTTCATTAATGTTGATCTACATGAAATAATTATAATAAATTATATTTGAATATTTTTCATACTGAACATCCAATTAAGAGAAGAAACAGAGAAATGCAAAGTGATTTAGTTGTGATAAAGAAAGTTGAAAAAAGTAAATTTAACAAATCATTTTGAGTGAATTTATTTCGATATTTTCAACTGATAAAACTTTTCTGCGTAAAAGCCTGCCTTTAACTTGTGACTTCCAATGCAATTTGATGATTGTATTATTATATTAATCATTCAAACATGACAGAAATATCTTCATGTATTTGAATTATTTGAATTTTGTCAATCTTTTTAATCAAGCAGATTGCAAATAAAAGCCTTTATATTTCTATATCATACAGTAAAAATAGAGAAAGTAGATTTTAACCTTAAATCATAATTTATCTATTACTGAATAAAAACACACACACTGTTCCTACCTACAAAGATTTAGGACATACATACACATATATATCTACAGATATATCTATCTATCTATATATATATATATATATATATATATATATAGAGAGAGAGAGAGAGAGAGAGAGAGAGAGTGTGTGTGTCTGCAAAATAAATACAGTTTCAATAATTTATTATGAAAAATCTATTTAAGCAATTGATACAATCTACAATTTTGTAGAGAAACACTTCAATTAATACAACTTACAGTCATCTCCTCTGATGATCAAATGCTTCATAAACTTATCTTCATCTTCACAACACTCCAGAATTTCTGTATAAAAATCATAACATGTATTCTTTTTATCTTGGTCACTCAACAATCTGTAGACAATTATATTCAACCCTTACAATTTCGAAACCTTTTGGTGTGGATTGCATACAGTAATTAGTATGAAAACACTCCACTTATTTGTCATATACTGATGGCCTTTAAGGACTTTCACCTTTATACAGATATCTGGATGTTTTAAATTTCTTCTACCAGACAGAGACAGATTATCAAGTTAGGAGTGATTTCCTAAAATGTGTTCTAAAATGCTGCTGCACAACAATAACAGAATTTGTTTTGCTTAATTCAAGCACACAATATGCTTTTTTTAACAATTATAGTTTTTTGGCCCTTGACTATTAATGGCACACTTGGTGGTACCGAAAGCCTTAATAATAAACTTCAAGTGTTTTGCAAGAAGACTGTGCATCATGAGTGTCAGTCACAACTTAAATATATTTTAAAAACAAATTATTGAAACTATTCCTTCTGTAGACATAATCTGTTTTGGTTCAGTTCAGTTTCTTTGTTTAATGACATATCAACATTTGTGGGATATTCAATGCCAAAGGCATCCTTGTAGAAGAGCAGTCATAGTACTATAGCTGAGAGGACAAGGGTGTTCATAGATTTCTCAAGGACATTAAACCAAAAGTGAACATAATAGAGTGTTGAAGTTCAAACTCACTTACTATGATATCGCAGTTCAGACTTTAGCCACTACATCACAGGGATTCCCCCCTCCTCATTCTCTATGTATATATATATATACATATATATATATGCATATACACACACTGCTATTTGGTATATTATATATATATATATATATATATATATATATATAAATATTCTCTCTTGCTTGCGTTTGCCCTAAACTCAACTTTTCTTATGTTCAGCCAAAGCTTGTAACTCTGTGAGTTTAGACCGTCTTGCTGGCTAGGGAAGATGAATATTTTTCTGTCCTATCTTATTCTTATTTTTACTTTTTAGTTGTTCTGTTTTTAATTTTAATTTTTTTTCTACCCCACCCATGCTCAGAATATATATATACATATATATATATATATATATATAAATAAACAGTTGGTAAATCCTAAATGTGAAAATATTAATTAGATTTTAACATAAAAACACCATAAGAACAATCCAAAGGCAACAAACTTCTTAAACATCTTAAATTCATGTTTGAAAAGGAGCAATGGTGGTTGAGAACAATTGAGAATAAAAGTTTGGAGAATTTCTATACAAGCTTAGATGAAACATTTGTAGGATAATTTTTGTAAAAACTATTAAAACATGCATTATCTATGGTCTTTAATAAAAACATGTTTAGGAGATTGCTGTTAATATATATATATATATATATATATATATATATAAAGTCGTCGGGGCGGCCTAAAGTCTGTATCAGCCAGTCAGTGAGGGAGTCTATCCCTTTCAATATTGCTAGACCAAGGAGATTGTTTTGGCATCTGAGGTGGAGCGCCACACCTACCATCAGCTCCTTACTTTACTGCACAGAACCCTGTGCTATTCATACTCTGAGTTGACGAGGCCCGGTATCGAACTAGGAACCTTGTGGTTTCTAACCGAACGCTCTACCGACTGAGCTAACCCAGCCCCATATATATATATATATATATATATATATATATATATATATATATATATATATATATTAAGAGAGTTCAAAACTATCAAGACTGAAGTTGTATTTACCAAGACAGAAAGAAATAATTAATAAAACTATAATTTCTTCAAAATAGCTCCACCCTAGTCATTTGATATTCCGGCAAGTTTTCCACTGTTTGGGAAAATATTAAATCCTTCTGAAACTCCTCTTTTGATACAGTGTGAACCTTTACCATCATATTTCTTTTAATGTCCTCCAAATCCCCAAATGTTACTTTTGAGTAATTTCAGTAATTGTTCAATATAGAGTAGCACAGAGCTAGGTATTGGAGAATATGGAGGGTGGTGCACTTGCACAACCCTGTGTTACACCCAAAACAAAGTATCGAGACTGCTGATTATAAACTATTAAGAATTGGCACTGAGTTACCTCAACTTTGTTTACAGATCTAAACATCACATCATCATTTAAATTTGAAATGGTAAATTTAAAAGGAAAGATTTGATCTTCATATATTTTGATCACTAACAAACACATGCACAAATTGCATATTTACTAAATGTTATCTGTTTTTAAGGTGAAAAATTATTATCAAATGTAAAGCCTGAGAATATATATATAATTTTTTCTGTACCAAATATATATATAAACTTTCAATGTAGCCACCATTTGATTATTTTAAAAAACTAAAATGCCAGTAAAACCAGTTTTTCAAAAGAAAATAAAAGTACTTAATACTTCACCTGTGTACTTCCCAGGAGGAGAATGCTATAAATTTGCCTTGACTTGTGTTATTGCTCACCTGATGATTGAACATTTATGAGTAATGAGAATTTTGTGAACCTTATATATATATATATATATATATATATATATATGGGGAGGGGTATATATATATATATATATATATATATATTCACCAAAAACTCTAACCTTGTGAGTTGCTTAAACAAAAACAATTTATAATTTCTTAAGAAACTTTGTGCAAAACAAAATGCCTACTGTAAAATGCACTTGTATCTCTTTATATGTATATATTAATACATTGAATTTCAGTCGTGTCCCATTGTCAGTCAGTTAGCACCTACAAATATTAGAGACTTGGAATTAGATAAAATAAAATTAGTTATCTATTATTTCTATAATCAAGCACCCAGGCAGTAACAGCAACAACAATTCTGCTTTAGCTATTGTCAGTCATGACATATGAATGACTCTCACAAATTTTCAAAGAACTGATAGAATACATCTTAAGGTAAAAACAAACTAGTTCCTTGGAGATCAAACCAAGATAACATTATTTTTTTTTTTTTTTCAGGAATCTCCTATTTTCATATGCTTTTTAAGAACTTCTGGAGGCAATTTTTCATAAGACTCATATCTGCAAACACTCTTCTTTCTTACTGTCTTCATTCTATCTTACTCTTTTTCTCTTTCTACATCCTTTTAAGAAACACGTTCACTTATATATATATATATATATATATATATATATATATATATGTATGTATGTGTGTGTGTGTGCACTTTCTTGAGTGTATATATGTATACATATATATATTTGAATGTGTGTATGTATGTATCAATCTCTATATATATATGTATACAGATATATGTATATATGATTGTGTATGTATACATATGTGCATGTATTTTTTAATATATAATATATATATATATTATATATATATATGTAAGTGGAATAATTTTTTTGAATGTATGCATATATATATATGTGTGTGCATATATATTCATACAAGTTTAATGATATATATGTATTCACAGATGCTGCTAGACATGTACCTATCAAAAGACATTATATACACACATGTGTATATATATATATATATATATTACATATATACATACACCACAGTTTCTAGTATAGACATAAGTGAATTTAATCTATTGCCTGAGTGAAAAAACCCAATGAAATATATTGATTAGAATTTACAACAATGATCAGGATCTGAGGTGAAAAATACCATGAGAGACCTTTCTTCCCTTTCCTTGTTTTCTTAAAAGCTAGAGATAAAGACAAGCAAATATAGTTATGATTAACAAACGGATTTGATTTGGGGATTGTGTCTTACAGAAAGAAGCATTTAATTTGCACAGGCTATAATTAGATGAACTTGCAGACGGTCCTCATTTTTTCCAATGTATTTGTCATATGAATAGACAGAGAAGAGAAAATACCTTTTTGTTTTTCTTCCATTACCACCATTTCTCCTATCGAGATAATCTTGCAAACCTTACATAAGCCCCAAATCTCAATCTTTTTATTACCTTGCTACTGATGTCATAATAATCTATACATGTAGACATTTAAACACCTAATGCATATGTAGACATATATCTGTATATCTTCCTTTTGGAAGTTTTGAGTTAAAGAGTTTCCTATAACCAGTTTATTTTTGCTTTTTTAATTTTATCTTGTGATATTTAAATCATTTGAAAAGTGAGAAAGAAAATTATTCAAGATGGGTAAGTCTTGGGGAATCTCTAATGCTATTTCTACTGGAGAGATTCCCGGTAATGAATTCATTATTTTATTCATAAATGAAAGAATTAGCAAATATTAAAAAGTAGAGACAAATCAGATTTTTTATATTCATCAATTTAAAAATAAATAGATTGTACACATTTGGTGTAAGTTATTTGTATCTTCATTTTTAATCGTCTCATCTACTCATGTGGCAATAGTTTTTCTTTTCTATCTCTGATAATTGAAGAATCTAAATAACTAAGTATAGAACAATTGTTTGGGGTTTGTTCTTTTTATCAGTTTTTTGTCTTAAAAAATGAGCCAATTATTGAATTTATTTTTGTTAAAATAAAATAAAAAATATTTTTTTATTTTTATAAATGAAGCATTGACAATTTTTACATCACTGGAAAATATCACAGAAAAGAATTATATGAGTTGATTGGTTAATTTTATGGCATGTCAACCCCTGTTGGATTATTTAATGCTGAAGTCAATGTGTGTGTGTGTTTTCCAAGCAAGTATATGGTTTCATTTGTAAACAATTATAGTTTCAAGAAACTATTCTTATGCACAATTATATGGTTTCAAGAAATTATTCCTTTTTAACAATAGTAATTTGTTTGTGCACAGTTATTTGGTTTCAAATATTCTTAATATTAAAATTATAACTAAGTCAGCATGTACCTGGAAGTAATGGCAGTGAAAGGGTGACTTCACACTGCCCAGATCCCCAGAAATAGAGCCTCACCATTGGATACAGTTCAATGTCATACCCAAGATGCAAAAGTTACACACACATATAGAGAAAGGAAGAAAGATATATGTAGATTGTAGATAAACTATTATCTCATCATATAATTCAAATTAACATTGTAGTATTAATAATTCATTATTGAGATCTTGTACATTGAAATGGCACATGAATTTCATGAAAATTCCATTCTCATTCAATGTAATGACATGTCAGCTCGTCAGTTAATTAAAATCTAACATCATTGAATAAATGATTCATTATCGATATATTGTACACTAACTTCAAACATGAATTCCATGGAAATTCTATTCTAGTTCTGTGCAATGGATGTATCATCTATTCAGTTAATTCATATCTTATATCATTGAATTAATTTTCTATTGTTGGAAAGTTGTAAATGCAACAAAGCATTATACAAAGTGGCTGCTTCTTGATCTGACATTTTCATGATGTGATGGGGGAACCAATAATGTTTGATGCTATTGATAGATGCTGGGGTCTTCTGGGTTACTAGTAATTAGGCTTTGGCTCCAAAACCCTACCAATGTCATTATATGATAAAGGGTTTGTTGACCACACAGGTGTTGATTTCTGTTGCAGCAGCATGTGAATATATATATATATGTATATGTATATATATATATAATGCCTAAGAAGACCAAACTACACATCTACAAAGTGTGCATTCTCAGTGCATTCCTCTGCAGCATTGAAGCCTGGACCACATACCCTAGCCACGGCAGGAAACTTGACAGGTGCCTATGCCGCATCCTTCATATCTGCTGACAGGATAAAGTGCCCAACACAGACTTGCTGGACTGAGCAAACATGAACAGCATGTTTGTCAACCTCTGCGAGGGGCACCTGTGCTGGCTTATTCATGTCAGGAGGATGGACAAAAGCCGCATCCCCAAAGACCTAGTGTATGGTGAATTAGTAGAAGGCTCCCGACCAGTAGACACCTATGCTTCAAAGGTGTCTGCAAAGAAGACATGAAGACATGCCACATTAACACCATCACATGGGATGTTGGTCTAGAAAACTAAACGACCGGGTGTGTCCTTGTCAAACAAGGCACGGAAAGGAGTGAAACAGAGAGGAAATAGATGCCACAGCAAAGAGAGACAGAAGAAAGGAGAGAGAACAGCAGACCCAGTAAGCATCACTGTTTGTATGCAGTCACTGGTACAGTGACTGCCATTCAAAAATTGGCCTGCACTTCAGCCACTTGTGTGTGTATGAAACCATTACCCAGAAAAAATCCCACACAGGGTTTGTATTAGAGCAATACACTTAAAATGGACTATAAAGCAATTTCCAGTCCAATTTGCAGATGAATATTTTTAATTATCCAAATTCTTTATATAATGGAGATAGCTTTGAAACGCTAATTAGACTCCTTCACTCCTTTCTTAATAGAATGGATCACTGTTACAACAGGAATCCAATAGATTCATGGGTTGTCTACCAATTAATATAAACAAATTTGAAAAATTTATTTACCAGTTTGTCTATTTTTTTCATTTACACAAATAGAATATACTAATATGTATCTCTTTATCTATAATATTGTTGATATCCTAATTCTAAAATGTTTAATGTATCTAATCTAGTTTCATGTGTTTTTATTCTCAGTTTTTAACAAAAAAGATGTTTCTGAATTCATTCTAAATAAATGTGTTTGTGTATGGCCATATGATATGTTTAGTTTCTGAAGGTTTTCTTTGAATAAAATAGAAACAAATGAACCCAAAGACAACAAACCTGTAAGCAATAAATCAACAAGGATCTATAAAATGTTGGGTTTTTTTTTTTTACATTATTTACAGTTTTTTTTTATCTTCTCTTATTTTTTCTCCACCAGGTTTGAAAATGGTAAATAAAACTGAAATCTTCTGAAAGTTTTCTACACAATTAGAGTTCTTGAACTTTGCCCCAAGGAACACCAGTTGATCAGAAAATAGCAACTGAAATTGGCATTTTCAATGTACTTACAAATACAATATTTCCTCTGTGTTTTGTGTTTTGCCATTTTTATTATACTTTGTTTTTTGTTTTTTTATCATCAGAGAGTTGGGTGTGTGATAAAGAAGCTCTGATCTGGAGTAAAGTTTGTTCGTTTTTTGGAGGGGTTGTTTTTTTTCCTTTCTATGAATTCCAAGAATTGTTCAAGGCATTAACAGCTAGAAATATGCACATTCAGAGTATGGTAGAGAATCTCTAATCTATTGAGTTTTTTGTTGCTTAGTCCCTTGAAATATCGTAGAGATTCTGATGGGAAAATATACAAGATTCAGTGACTAACAACAAGGGAATTGAGACCTTTGAGCTGATTACTTTTGATCAGAGCTTATCAATAGACCAAAAAATGACCATAGGCTTTTCTAATTCTGTTCTTATCCCTTAGTCTACTACAGGTAACAGAAAACATCCAATAATAATAATAATAATAATAATAATAATAATACACTTTGAGGCATCAAGAGGGACCCTAAATGTTGATGCAATACTTTTTTAAAACACTTTTTTAGATGCCTTGAGAAAATAGCATCAATAAGAATATTCTACTTGAGCTGAATTATCTGTCAGTTGGTTATAGTTATTGTTTTTTTATTTAAATTTAATAGCCCTATATCAAACTGACAAACAAATTTGATCCCATGTTTTTATTATTTTTCTCCTCCTCCTCCTCCTCCTCATTGGATTATATTCACAATGTTTAAGTCATTGCATCATCTGGCCTCCTCCTTCTTCAAATGTCTTTTATCTGAAGTTGATAATTTTGAACCAGAACCTTTATTCAATCAACAGGGTTTGACTGTTCTCATTCTGCTTTCCATGTCTTGAGATATATCAGTTAATTTTCATTCTTAGTTATTTTACTTTTGTTCAATTTCTGCTTTTGGGTTCAGTGAAAAGAAAAACAACATTACAATAAAATGTGAATTAACTGATATAGAATATCCCAATATATGAACAATTGATAGAATGAGAACAGTCGACCTGCTGTGGATTGAAGAAAAGGTTTTGTTCAAATTTTCCTGAATGTTACCAACTACAATAAAAGAGGATACAGCAGCCAAAACATTATGAATATAACAACCAAGATAAGGACAATAGTCGAAGATGTGTAAATAATAGCGGTAATATCAGTTCCCTGTTTTCAATTTGAGATACACATACATATTTTGTGAAATAATTCATAGAAATATGCAATATAAATTATTAATAAAATCAAATAGATTTATACAAATAATGAATACCATATGTTGCAAATGAAGAAGGCTGTTAAACATTTCATTTTTAAATTCTGGTTATTTTTATTCAATAAATTAATGATCAAATTTGAATCCTTTACATTTTATTTATTTATCATTAAATGTGTTTCTTAAAAAACCCAAATATAAACCTGAAAACACACCTGCCTGTAATAATTGTTTTTCATTTCTATTTTCATATTTATTTTCATTTATTATATTTTTATATTTTAGAAAATATAAATTATTTGTTTCATTATTCTTTATTTCTGCAATAATAATCAAGGAGAAATTAACATGCTATACAACTTACAAACTATTTAAAATTTCATAAAATATTTTTAAAAATAAAAACACTTGCATTATTTCACAGAACAGATATGAAGGATGTACAAAATGAATTTAACTGATCCAATTTTCCCATATAGCGTTTGTGTCTTTAACAGTTTTCAACAGAGCTGTCTCTCCCCATATAGTGTCTGTGTCTTCTACAGTTTTTAACTGACCCGTCTCTCCTCATATAGTGTATGTGTCTTATACAGTTTTCAACTGACCTGTCTCTCCCCATATAGTGTCCGTGTCTTATACAGTATTTTATACTCAGAAAATATATTTAAATGCTGATTTTTGAGATGTTGTGTTCCATGCTATATAATGAATTTCTGATTAAATTAAATTTTGTGGATGACTTTTCAAAATTGCTTGATATTTTCTTTAAGAAATAAATATAAATCTGATTAAGATTGTGAAACTGTGAAAATTCCAAGATTATTCTTATTAACTTTTTGATCTTACAGCAAACTTCATATTGTGTGAGCTAACTAGTAAAATGTCTGCATTTTTTTTTTCATACTAATCTGTCTGATTTTGCCAGATTTTGAAGGAGTAAATTCAAAGACATGAGTCAACCAAGTAACAGACATTTATCTTGTGGAATTAACAAAAAATGAAAGAAACAAATTTCAAAGCCAATTGGCAAAAATCTATGAACCATACATATTCATTTACCCAACCCCTCTGTACAAGTAGGATGTGACACAATGTCAATTTCTTAACAAATTTGAATTAAGAGTTTCCCTTCTCCTAGACTAGTTGCCTAACCAGCGTTAAAGAGACCAGTCTGCTCTACTATTTACCCATCGCTGGAGGGAGGATAGTTGGATGCATAACTTTATGAATGATATTAGCACTATGTGAAATGCAAACAATCTCATCCAGGATTTGATCTCTGATCACCAAGTCCATGTCTTACAACAATAACAATTACATTACACACCTCCATGAATCAAATGGAAGACTAAAAGTTCTTATTACATTTATACTGTGTATAAATAATAAAAGACGGAGAGCTATTTGTTTATTTTTGTCCAATTCAAATTCTAAATGAGGCTGTTTACATTTCATATAGTGCTAATACTCTTGGGAAAGGTATGAATCCAATTAATTCTCCCACTAATTATGAATAAATAATAGGGCAAACTAGACTCTTTAACCTTGATATGGCAACCAGTCTAGAAGAAGGAAATCTCTGAATTCAAATCAGTTGCAGACCTGAAAAGGAATTGGTTGTGCTAAGTTATTCCTGCCCAAAACATGTTACATATGTAGAGCCCCTACAATCAAACTAAGTTAAGGAAAATCTCTAAAAATCTAAGAATTAACTCTTCAACAATGTTTATTAATTCCTCACAAAAACAAAATTTGATGATACAAGATTCAGATCCTGCTATCTAGGTTGTATTCTCTCCAAGTAGATACTTTCTCTTTTACACATATATTATATCTATCTTTCTCTTTTAATATTGATAGATTATCAATTGGGGTTTGCTTAAAATTTTCTTTCTCTTTCTAAGTTAGTAGTTTACATTTTAGAAGAGTTGTTTGTCATAATTTTAAGTTTACTTCAAATGATACTTTTGAGATTATTCAGCCTTCAGTTCAATGCTCTCACCTCTTAGCTAAACGTGCATATAAAACATTTTCTCTTTCCTCTTCTGTTTTTATTCAGTTAGAAACCTCACTGTAGCTAAAAAGAAGGAAAAAATGAAAATCTTGCCTTAAGCATTACAAAGTTGTCTTAAAGCAAAATTTATTTTATTAAAAAAATCATGGAGTCACCTGATAATTTTTTTATTAAATTTTACCCTAAGTTTATAAAACAAAGTAAAATAAAAAAAAATCTTGTTTAAACATAAATATTGATTGGCATGAAGATTGAATTTGAAGAGAATAGTAGTGGAGGATAAATTGTTGGATATTGTAAATATTGTGTTCTTCATTTCATATCACCATAATATTATAAGTAAACAATTTTATTAAAATCTAAATGAATTGAATGTTTGTTGATTCAGATTGTACTTTCATCCTTTGTGCGTTTGGTTTATTATATTTTCTCTGGTACATTCTCCGGTTATCCTCAGTTTACCTTTTACAATGTTCTTTCTTGGTGTTCAAGGTTTGAAGAATCATTCATTTAAAAAACAAGAAAAAAATTGATTTTTTATATCAAGTGATAAATCAGGGTTATTTTTTTGACAACGGGATTTTTCAGTGAATAATTTTATAAATTATATCAATTATATATACAAGTAATTATACATTCTATGAAATAATATTAATAAGACAATTACATAAAATATTACCTGATTCTTTCTTTTGTCTGGTGACTGGACGCTAGTCACAGCCTCCCCATGAAGGTGAGCACAATGTTCATTCTACACATGCATACACACACAAATAAGTGAATAATTTCAGTAATTTCTTGAAAATTGAGGATTATGTTGGGTTTTTAACAAATGTATATGATAACGATTAAATTTATTATATTTCACCATAGCAAAACAAAAATAACACACCATAAACAATATTTTCTTAACATTTAAATACATTAAGTTAGAGAATAAAGCAATTTCCAATCTATTTTGCAACTTAATGTAAGGACTACATATGGGCTTAACTCAATCATTATAATATCCAAAGGAAATGAATATCAAATATCAATTATATATGTACTTCCCCTTATTTATTTCCATGTGTAATGTAAACTCTATAAATAATATGAGAAACCAATATCTAATTCACTGGCTCCCAAACTTTAATAAAGTGATTATAAATTAGATATATAAAATTCTCTTTCAGTATATATATATATATATATATATATATATATATATATATATGTTGAAAAATGAGCATGAGTGAAAAAAAAAAAAAATGAGGATGATCTATTGATATTTTTTCTCTCCCCCCCCCCACATATATGTGTGTGTGTGTGTGTGTGTGTTTGTATGTAGGTACATGAATATGCATAAAGTTGCCTAGTTGAATTTCAATAAAAGTTGTTGAGTGTTTTGTAAAAATCAAATTCAGAAAAATAACAAATTCAGAGAAACAAATCTTATATTAAAAAAGGATTCATTCATTAACAAACCAGAAATTCATGATAAACTCAAATCATTTTTAAGTTTTTACATTTTTTTCTTTTAAAAGCAAAACTTGTTATAAAACTGAAACACTAAAAATGTCTCTAATATTTTGATTAATCAAATCTTTTTCACCCCAAGTTTCATTATGGACATTTATTCTTACAAAATAAAAAGACAAAAATGTTGGAACAAACAGAACTTTGTTACTTTTTGGATTTCCTTTGGTTATTAATGTCAACAATCAGATACTAGAAAAGATGAAATAGCATCTTCAATTATTATTAATATTGTGAAGATCTATTTAGATTAAAAAAAAAGTTGTTTCTTTTTATTTAATTCATGTCTTTTTCACATCAATATTTTTGTACTCTCATATAGTTCAAATCAGAAATGACTTTATTATTTACTATGGATCAGTACTTCTGCTTAGGATTAGGATGTAGTATATGTTTATTATTGAATACTTCTGTTGAAAATCAGTGTAGTATCCCACAGTCATTTTAAAAACCATAAGATTTTTTTTAAATATAAAAATAAAGTATAAAATCTAAAAGAAAATATTCCTAGTGCAAAAAAAGGTTTGTGCATTTTGACAAACCGACTTGAGCCTTTCATTACTGCAACAAATGAATTTCGCATTAGATGGTAGTGACATAAGTTTGCAAAAAGCTTTCTATTGTATTTGTGAACTTGGGAAAAGGGACATACAAACAGCTAATAATAACCCATTTTACTATAACAAAATTTTGAATTATACTGTAGTGAGACCAAGTTGCATGAGTTGTGTTGTGTCTAATATATATATATACAGAGAGAGAGAGAGAGAGAGAGAGAGAGAGAGAGATTTTAGAAAAGAATATCAAAAGGACAAAATAATGACCCATCTTACTATAACAGAATTTTGCATTACACTGTAGTGAGACCAAGTTGTATAAGATGTGTTGGTTTTATATATATATATATATATATATATATATATATATATATAGAGAGAGAGAGAGAGAGAGAGAGAGAGAGAGAGAGGGAGAGAGAGAGAGATTTTATAAGAGAATCTCAAGAGGACAAAAAAGGGATCAGTTTTAGTAAAAAAACAAAAACTGGAAAAGAACTCTGAAAAGTATTCATAGACAACCAGAAAGTTTTATGCATAGTAACTTTAAACAATTTCTGATTTTCTTTTCTACTTAACAAAAATTCAATTTATTATTTTTCCTGTCCTATTGTTTATTCTGCCTGTTTGAATATTTCTGTGTAAGATTATCTTTTATTTTCTAAATAATCCAACATTGAACAGATTTCTTAAAAAATAAGGAGAATTTAAGTAAATAACAAGGAGAACTAACTTTTCTTAAAGAAAGAAACAAAACAAACAAAACAAACAAACCCCCAACTTTTCTGCTTGGATATTAATTCACAGTGATTTTATTGTATCTTCCATTGCAGTCCAATTATTACTAGTATAGATTATTTATGAATGGTTCTGCATTTTTGCTTGTCCAATGTCCATTGGCTTTGAGATAATGGCATCAGTCATGTTGGTGAAGGAAATCTTTTTAAATTATTGGATGGGAAGAAAAACATGAATAGAGAATAAGTTAGAATGAAAGAGAAATTGAAAAAAAAAAAAACTATACTCAATGATTTTTGTGATGTGAATAAAAATCTTCATAATCATTTTTATTGGTTGATTTTCTTTATCCATTTAATTCTAATTTATTATTAGTTCTAATTAAAAAAAAAAGTTTTTTGGAAAGGTAAAGAATTTTCAGTTTCTGTCTACAGTTGGTTTGACATTATCCAGTTTCATTTCATTTGTCTGTTTTTTGTTACATTAGAAAATTCCTAAAGATTAATTTTCTAATTTTGGATTATAAAATTTTGAATATTTAAGATATCTGTAAATATTCAAAATTGCTTGATGTAAGAGTGTAAAACTATTAGTTGCAATATGTGATTTTAATTTTTGTGCTATATTGTACAAGCACATGTATGTGTGTATGTTTTATACCAAAGTAAATTCTACAAAATAACTTAATATATTTTGGACATTCAGATTCTGGTTAGATGGATGAAATATCTAATAATGAATTTGTCTACTATAAACCTGGAATATTAAAAGTTTTCCAAAAAGGAATAAAGTTTCTTTCAGTTTTCCTTTACAATGAAATAGAACATATAAGATGATGAAAATATTGAAATAGATTCAATCTTATTCATCTCTATGGGGTGATTCTCCAAACTGGGCATTAAATTAAATTAGCGGGTGACTTCAGAAGTTCTATCTTCAAACTGTTATGGACTAACCAACATGACTCTTCAATTTCCAGTGAATAAAAACAAAGGGATATCAGATATTAATGTTCATAAAACCCATTTTAGAAAAACAAATATTTCTTACTGTTTCTGAAGAGGACCTTGCACAGCAGGTGAGAATCTAATGTACACATTTTGATACAAAGATATGAAGATGGTAAAAATTGGATATTTTTTTTAGGGAAAAGAAACAGTGACCAGATAATTAGGTCTTGATGCCATCAGTTCTATTCTCTTGTGTTTGGCTGTAGATTTGGTTGGCAGATCAAAACCAAATGTGAAATGTAAAAATATAATAGAATTAGGTTGAGAAAAAAATAACTGAAGACAAAAAAAATGTTTGTGTTTTTATTAAATTCTATAAAGGATTCATTTTCTGATCTACCAAGTCTATTTTAGTTCCCTTATATTTTGTTCTTTACTGATTTTGGATATGAAATTCCTTTGAAAAATTCAGAAAATTGGGATGTACATTTCTGATTAGGATTTAAAAAGTAGGGGGAGGGGAGGTTTAAATTCAATTTGACTTTTACCAAAATGCCAAAGTCAACTTTGGATAATTTTTTACATTCTTTACAAAACTTTCTTAAAAGAATCTTTTGAAGAAATAAACGATTGTGAAAACAAGAAATATTCTGATTATTTCATGTTATGAATCAAATATCATCAAAAACAATGAGGACAAATTATTTGACTAAATTTGACTATTTGACTAAATATAAATAATTAAAAAAAAAATCAATCAATAGGATAAACACACTAATTCTTGATTTTTCTTTCTTTTTTTTTTGCTTTCAGCTTGTATTATGTTTTGTTTCAAGCCAAATTGTAGAAAATAAACAATGATGACTTATCTTATTATAATGAAGACTTTCTATTAAATTTAAAGGTCTTAAACTCAAGGATTCAAAATGTCCTGGGAAAGAGGTGTAGTGGGTTGAATGTAAAGGTGGGGGTCTGCAATTTCTATCACCTATAGTGCTAAACTGGAATACAGCTAATAGATTGTTAAGGAAAAGACTGTTTATTCAACAAAATGAATTTCCATGTGACAGTAAATATATGAACTAAATAACTTAATAATTCCAATAGTTTATTATTATATTTTATAAAATAGAAATAAAATGTAATAAACTTAACAGTGAATAAAATCTTCTAATGAAATAGATCTGTTTCTTTATTCAGTCATGACCAATTGGATATGATTTTAAGTAAAAGAAGAAATTTAACTAAATTAAAATTACAAATGAAAGTTTATAAAAGTAAACTTATAGATTCATATTTCTTTAAAGACACAAAAGGTTTATTGTGTGGAAAGTCAAGTGATAAGGGGGTTTGCAATATCTACCATTTATGGTGTTAACAGCTTATAGACTGTAAGGGAAGAGATCTTTTATTTATCAAAATGAATGTACACATGATAGTAAATGGTTGAGAGTACATGAACTAATACAAAATGTTCAATGTGACTAACAAAAGAAAAATTAATTTCTTATAAAATGGCCAAATTTTAGGGAAGTTTTGGTTATAAAAATGGTTTTGCTGCAAGTCATGATAGTCCATGGGCTGCATTTTATGATCTGCACAATTTCTGACATTCTTGTAAAACTGGAAAGAATTTCTTAAATTACTTGGTCATAATTTATACAAGACACACAAGATAGTTTTGAAAATAGGACAATGTATTTTCCAGTCATGAATATCAAGAATCAGAAATGGATTATAAAATATATTGATCTCTTCAATAAATTCACAAAGAAAAGATTTGTACAAACAAGGAGACAAAAAAAAAAACATAAGAATTATTTTTCACGTGACTGTTAGGGAACTAAAACGATATGGTAAAATGTAAAATTCAAATGTTTACCAAAAAAATGTATCAAAGTTCATTTTTTATATTAGATTTTTGTTTTATTTTTGTATTCTTTCCTAATATATGCATTTGCCCAAACCCTACGCCATGCACAGGATGTGACACAGAGTTAATTTTTAAGCAGAGCACTGCCAGTTTGAATTCAAAGTTTTCCTTTTCCTAAATGGGTTGCCATACCAAAACTAAAGGACCTACTATTCACCCATAGCTGGGGGAGGAAACTAATGTATTAAGCCTGAAGTGAAATGCAAACAGCCTTATAAGATGATAATCTAATAAATTGCCATGTTAAAAGTGGATGTGATCAAATAAAATCATCCAACAATATACATTTTTTTTTAACTCAAAAAAATTCAATTAACTCAGCAAATGAGTAGCAAAGCTTGAATCTGTGCAGTAAAATAAGGAGCTGAAGGTAGGTTTGGTGTTCCACCTCAGATTAAAAACAATCTTCCTGGTTTAGCGCTAGTGAAAAGAAGACAGATACCCTTGCTGTTTGGCTGATACTGACAATAGGCCACTCTGCTGACTTTACTTTTTTTTATCAACCAAAAAGTTTTTTCACTGTTAAGAAAGTAATCAGGATTAGGGATCTGAGATGCTCATTTCAGTTTCATAGTTTGATATTAATCTTAACATAATTAGATTATTTAATTTGTTCTTTGGTTTTTTCAATATTTGGAAAGCATCAACCATTTTTTAAAAGGAAAAATACGAGCAAATTTTTAAACATTGCTTTTTAAAACTTCAAAATGTTAATCAGCTTAGTTTTTAAGCCAGCATAAAAATGGCTAAAAAAAATGATTGAACAGTTTTGCATCAGTGAAGATCAACAAGTGGGAAAAGAGAAGATATCTGGCATTGACAAATGGAATTAATATTCTTCCAAAAGATTATCTAGAGAAAAAAAAGACAAAGAAACATTTGTCAAAAATAAGGAAAACTCTTTGACTGGACTTCTTAGGGAATCAACTAGAGAAAAAAATTATAGAAAATCTGTGAATATGTTACAAGAGAAAGGTGTATTACAGGTAAAGGGTTTGAGGGAAAGAAAAAAAGAAGAATTACCAGAAAACAGATGAGAAAATAATGAAATCAGGAATTCTGTAAAGTTATTCTTTGTGTATCCATCAGGAAACAATTTACAACAACTGAAGATTCTAAATGCAAGGCCGGTTTTTAAGATTCAAATGATTGATAGTTTATCATTAAACTATGTACATTTTAATTCACACACACACACATATATATACTCGCACACATGTATAAACATCTATATATTTAAATATTAATACACATACAAATATCAGTAAAAACATTATATATAGTTATATACATATTTACATTCTTATATGTATGTGTATATTATTGAATAAACACACTACTATATGTACATATGCAAATAACCACACACAAATAGATGCACATTTGCAAATACACATACAAGGTACATATGTAAATATACATACGTAGAGAGAGAGAGAGAGAGAGAGAGAGAGAGAGATGTACAGTGTGACTCAAAAATGTCACACCATTCCTTATTTTATTTTTAGACAAAACAGTCTGAAGAATTTGGAGCAGAAGATGTGGTTTAGTTGAATGACCCCACCCCCAGGTCTCTTCACCTAAAACCTTTTGATTTTTTTCTTTTTTTCTGAGATCATCTAAAATTAATTGTCTACAAAAAAATCAGCCAAGAACAATACACACCCTAAAAGAAAGCTTTTCATAATCCAAATGAATCTGATTCTTAAACAGAAAAAAATCTTTTATCATTCATATCTGACCATAAATAAAAATGGACAGCGATATTCTTCAATGAAGTGATAATATTAACATTAGAAATCAATTTTGTTTTGAATGGTTCACACAAGTTACAATCTGATCATTGTAAAGCATTATAACATAAGAGAAAATAGACATTTCATTAGATTTGTGGCTGTGAAGAAGATTTTTTTATTATAAAAATATGTTTATTATAAAAATCTCTTTAAGACAATCATAATTCCAATATTTGACAAACAGGTCAAGATTGATGGAAAGTACATTAAAATCAATAACCAAACTCTCTTGATTTACCTTCTTAGTGACAAATTATCAAAATATTTAAATATATAATTCCTGATAAAAGCTGCAGGCATTTGCCTCTATTTTTTTCTTTCTCAAAACCGGCATTTTATTTTATTACAAGTCATTTATATCTAAAAGACTAACAATCAATAATCTATGTTATTTTATAACACCATTCAAAGGTGTCTTTCTTCTCATTTTTAAACTGCTTATCAAAGAGTCACAATTATCTGCATGTCTCTCATTTCTTGAAATCAAATTGCCATCAGATTAGCTTAAGGTTAGAATTAAAATGTCTTGCCTACTCTTCAATTTTGAGAAATCAATTTTTGCCCACTGACTCATAATCTAAGGCAATCAATCAAACTTCAATCATTTCAATAAACAAATCACAATCTCATAAGGTTTATACAGCTAGATATCAACTGACATTTTTTTCTTATTATTCTATTCAGTAGTTACAATATTATTGAAGGTCTTGGATACAATTTTTTTAATATAAATATTCTCCAAGTGTAGACAGTTAAGTAATTATATTTAAAATCAGGAAGTTATTCTATAGAGTTTATTTTATTTATACAAAATCAGGAATAGGCTACATCATATATCTCATTCAACACATGGTGTAATGGTTAGCAAACTGGATTTGCAGACCATTGTTAATGAGTTTGATTCTCATTGGGCGCTCCATACTTCTGGCCTTGTGCCACATTAAGCAAAGCTTAGTAAATAACTATATCCTATTCAATAGTGTTGATATTTATGGTCAAATCAAATGAAAAGAGATTATTTGATGAAGTAAGTATAATATTTGTGTGAATATTGTAAATCTTAATCTGTATCCTGGGAATGTAAGGACAAAAATATAATTTGAAAACCAAATTCTTTTCACTGTATGCTCATTCAAATTTGAAATTTCAGTTAGTAGGATTTTTAATCATAAGTTCAGATAATATATATATATATATATATATTATATATATATATATATATTATATATAGTGATATGAAAAGGGTTGAACACATAGGATTTTTAATTAAAAAATTCCTATAATTGCTAGAAACTTTACTGGAATGTAGTAAATACCTAATATCATTATGTGTAATGAAAAAAGAAAAAAAAATTGTCTACACCTAAATTTGCTGAGAAATTCAACATAAAGTAGCAATATTAGTAATCAACACTTGGATCATAACTGGTTATAATGACAGTAAAATAATTCCCTAATACTTACTGCTGGTTAAACATGGCTAGCATCAGATTCAAGTTATGTGAAACTGGTAGATTGTTCTGTGAAAAATTTCATGAAGACTGTTTTGCTGATGTGGGTTGCCACAACAACTGTCAGCTCCCAGATGCTTTACCACACAGATCAGATTAACAAAGCTGTGCTACACATGCACTGAGTTGGCAAGAACCAGTATTGAACCTGTAACCTTATGATTCCTATATGAATGCTCTACTGACTATGCCAAATGGACCCCACTTTTGAAGGATTTCAGTAAGTTTAAATTTATGAATAGAAGAGAAAATACTTTTATGCATATATTGAGCTGTAAAAACCATACCAAAAATGAATGTGACAAAATCACACAAACTTTGTTATTATGATTACATAAAGATATATATATATATATATATATATATATATATATATACTACTTCACATTAGAATTCTGGAAATAAATTATGGAACACAAGCAAAAATTATTTTATTTCCTATTCTGCAATACTACTGTGGGGAGCCAATGAATAATTGTATCCCTTTAGTTTTGAAGGGATGACCTTTGGATGTCTCGTGGTTATATGAGACTACCAGAATCCATCTTGCTCTCACTTTTGTCTGTTCTTTGAACAGTTAAGATGTGCTTTTTTTTAACTCTGTTCATTGAACAGTAGAGAATTTTGTCTCTTGCCATGGCATTGCAATGTGAAACCCATTTAGCTAAACTACCAAAGAACTCAAATAAGACTTTTACCGTTTTTGTACACCTTTTATATATTGCTTGTTCATGGAACAATAAGTGCTCATTTTATCTGTTCAGACAATATCTGTTAATACTTCTTGTATGTTTATTTTAAATGGATTAAATGTTCATATATATGTAAATGAGCTTGTCCCTCCTTCTATTTATTCAGTGTTAGTGTATCAATATATACTAATGCTAATATTGGAACTTGGTGAGTGGGAAAGCAACTAAATATCCTCTCTATCACTAAATCAATACTTCCTCTCTCTCTCTCTCTCTCTCTCTCTCTCTCTCTCTCTCTCTCTCTCTCTCTCTCTCTCTCAAATACCTACTTGTACAAGTTCCACTTTATGAATTTTTGCATTCTTCTCGGTGCTCTAATAATTATTGAAATAACCTACTCATGAAACTTTCCAGTAAACACTTCAACTATTTTTCTTTTCTTTTATTGTGATAACATAACTGAAAACCTCCCATATTGGCACTAATAACATAACTTAAACTAACCATAAATGTATATTTCCCTATTTTTATTGCAACAATAAACTCAGCTTTAACATAAAATTATATTTTGGGAGGACTAGAGTTTATAAATATTATCAACAGGTTAATGTTTATGGCCTCCTGGTGTATGACAAATATAAAGATATAACTTTGGTCTCTGGCAAGGAAAGTTTTAGCTAGATATCTACTTTATACTGTTAAACAAAAAATAAAAGATTTTTTTGTAGAATAGTTGGAACACCCCCACAACAAAGACATCTAAAGACTATATAAATATCAAGCTCTTTATTCTGAGAGAGCATCTTACAACTAACTGTTATTTACCTTAGTTGGTCTACTCAACTATGTAGCATATTTTTCTCAGAAATAAATATCTCTTTATTTTTTACATGTGTCGACTTTTCCTTATTCCATGACACAAAATCTGCCAATGAAAAATTCAAATATTAAGCAGGATACTAACATTTAGCTACAAAGAATAGAAAATTTTCAGCAAAATACTGACATCAAGATACAATGGATTTGAAGGTTAGAAAATTTTCAGCAAAATACAAACATTTGAGACAATTCAAACTCAGATTAATTTCAAGTCTGCATAACAGATTGAACTGTTAAAAAGTAAAAATTTAATTGTTCAGTAATTCTTGTTTTCTACAAAATAGGAAATTTTGGGTCAGTTAAGTACTTTTTCTACAAAGAAACAGGAAGGATTTCAAAGAAGCAATGATGGAATTCCTGAAAATTAAAATAAAACAAATGTTTGGAGGAACAACAAAGAAAACAAAATGAATGGTTTGAAGAACAGCAATTATTGGTACAAGAATGTTCTGAAAAACAATATGAATGGTTTGAAAAAATATGTTTGAATTGTTAGTATCAAAAAAAGAAAAAGAACAAAACAATGCAAATTCTTTTTTGTAAGACTGGTAAATTCAATCAAATTTAAGTAGTCCTAAGTTGGTTTGTTTTGTTTTGTTTTACGGCATATCAACCTCAGTGGGTCATTTAATGCCAACAAAGTTTTGAAATAAATTCATTCATAATGGATACTCATTTTTAATATAAACTCATGTTTTCTATTTAACCCATAGATGAGACCCTAACAGGTACTACCACTCCAGGTCAAAGTGGACCTGGGAGCAATGGTGATGAAAGAGTACTCCACATTCCCCAAACCTCCAGAACTGGAACCTCACCATCAGTTAGAGTTTAACGTCATAACCAGGACATGAAGATCCTCAGTCACTGCCTTCTAGCACATATGATAAAAAGGTTTTGGAGTTTGCCATAAGGGCAATAGGGTTGGGATAATCGTATAGGTGCCAGGACTTGATGTGGCCATCCGATCTAGCCAAAGTAAGGACTAAAGTGGAGTGTTGCATGACATGGACTGCTCAGCCACCAGGATTCCATACATCAGCATCATGGGTCGCCACCCAAGGCCAACAGGTGGCCCCATTGAAGGAGTCTTACCCCTCTGCAGAGGTGCAGTCATTGTATTCTAACGCCCCAATGACAAGGCTGAGAGTCCTGAGGAGGAAGTAACTTTTGCAGTGTATTTTCACTGTTATGAAGAGGCTTTTCAAAAAGATTTCACTACATGGACAGATAAAAAAAAGATATGTCTGTTGTTCAGGAAATTTGGTCCAATTGAACTCAAAAAGTATGCATACTTCTGAAAAATCCTGGAGAAATATCATTTGAAAAGACAGTACTAATTATGAAAAAAAATTTTGAAGAGAAAAGTTCTCTATTGAACACAAAATGGTGATGCTTAAACCTAATAAAAAATGGGGAGGATTATTCTACTTTTGTTGGGTTTGCCAATAGAGAGTGTGAAAAGTTTTAACTAAAATAACTTTCTCCTGATATATTTAAATGATTTTTTGTGCAAGGACTGACCGTTTGAAGAGATTAGGAGCAAAGCAAAAATAGACAAATATATCACAGAGAAAAAGAAACGAATTGTCAACAAACAATACAAAAAGATTGAAAAGATTTTTTCAATTTGTGATGAAATTTTAATGAATGGCAAATGAATGGTCATACCAGGAGTGTTGCAAAAAAGAATATTGAAAGATTTCTAATCTGGTCATCCCTGAATATTGAATATGAAAGCTTTAACGAGAAGCTATGTTTTTTTACCTAATATGGACAAAGAAATAGAAGTAAATGTAAAATTATGCAGAGGTTGTGCAATGACAGTAAAAGCACAACAAATGAAATTTACCTCTTGTCCAAAGATGGACAGACCTTGCTCAAGGTTGCACATACATTTTGCAGGTCTAAGGAAGGGACAATATTATCTAATAGTGGTTGACAGTTTCAAAAAATAGCCAAAAGTGATGAAATCTAAAAATCCTATGTGTAGTGCTACAATTAGATTTTTTTTTTTGCCAGATTCAGCATCCCAGATATGATTGTGTCTGAAAACAGCACACATTTCACAGCAAAAGAGTTCAAAGACTTTATAAAGCTTTTTCAAATGACCACATCACTACCACACCATATCACCCACAATCTAATGGACAAGCAGAAAGATTTTTAGATACTTTCAAGCGAGCATTAAAAAAGTCAGATGTAAACGAGTCCGTTGATGATATCTTACAATTTGTAAAGGTGTACCATGTGACACTGAACACAACTACTAATTTGGGATTGTCACCAGCAGAGTTAATGTTCACAAGAAAAATAAGATTGATGTTTGACAAACTGTTGCTAAAGGAAAGTAAGAAAACAACCAAAGGAAAAACAGATGCAAAATCCTATATACAAGGAGAAAAAAATGTTCTTCAAAGAGTATAGGAATGGAAAAGAAATCTGGAAGGCTGGTGTCATTGACAAATACATTGGGAGATTAATGTACATAATTAAAGAGCTGAAAAAAAAACCCTCTATAGACATCACAACCAGATAAGGAAAAATTACTCAGAGGATATAAATAACTAAAAGGAAGAACTGATGAAGGTTATTTATGACTTATTTGATGTACCAATGCCCTTGGTAACCCCGGAAGAGAAATATTTTAATAAACAGAAAAGGAAATTTTCAGGTACAAAATCACCCTTTTTTGAATTGCGTGCTTTCTCTGGAAATTGTACTTTTTAAGTACAACTTCCAGAGAAAGCACGCAATTCAAAAAAGGGTGATTTTATGGAGTATCTGGAACAACCCCACAAGATAGACTAGTCTAAAAACTATTTAAACATCAAGCCCTCTATTCCGAGAGAACCTCTTATGACTTATTTACCTTAGTCAGTGTACTCGACACTTTACCATATTTCTTCTTGGAAATAAATACCTCATTTTCTACATAACTTTTCCTTATTCCATGATATAACAGATTTGGTTTGGTGAACCCTAATTTTTTAGCTAGATGTCTACTTTATATTGTTAAAAAAAGATAAAGATTCAGTTTAACTAATGGACACAAAATAAGAGTCCAGTTTATCATTATAAATGAATGCTCTTGTTAAAATTTTTTTAAACTTGTGGAATTTCTAAAAAGAAACTAATAAGCTTCTCAGTCTCATTAATAATCATAGAAAATTTGGTGGCTATAACATTATTGAGTTATGCTATGACTGACAAATAAAAAAGACATTTGGTGAATTATTATAAAATCATAAGTACTAATAGAAAAGAAAAGTAAGAATAATATTACTAGTATTCAGGTAGGATAGAGTAAGTCATCTTATGTTATTGTCATTTTGGTGATGGGAGTGAGAATGTAGGTAAAAAGTGAACTTATATCAATCTATGAGACATTAACCCAAACTAAGCACAACTAAAAGTTGATATTAGTTTACAGATTATATTTTTTAAATCACTAACAACTGCACCAATTTCTTCTGCCATTCTGTAATTTGATTTACAATTGTAGCCTTCCATATTGTCAAATGGAATCACAAAAGGCTTTTTTGTTTTGAAATTGTAAGCATCATTGCAAATAAAGTGTCAATATTTAATGAAGTTTTATTTTACAAGTATCAATCTATTAAGAGTGAGAAATGAAATGAGGCTGAAATTTAAAATTAGATTGAAATCAAATTAAAATATCCAAAGAGTCCACTATTTGTGATTTTAATTAGACCAATATTTATTGCAATTAAACATAAATCTTTAGAGACAAAAAATAAAAACAAACACCCTGTGCAATATAAGTCAGAAGAGAATTGATTCATTATGTGTACAGTGAATTATTTTGTCAGCTATTCACACTTTGAATTGTTGAAATAACTCTTATTAACACCTGAATGAATTTCCAAAAATCTTAAGATATAGCATAAGTACGCATATATATATATAGAGAGAGAGAGAGAGAAAGAGAGAGAGTGAGAGAGAGAGGTGAATAGAACCAATATATATATTAGTTAGGGTAGCATGGACATGAAGTCAATGGCACTTGGTTACTGAGAGTTTCTTGCCAATGCAATTTTCCAACCAAGTATTGAGTACTATTTACTTATAGATATAGCATTCTCTCTCTATCTTTCTCATATATATATATATATATATAGATAGGTAGATAAAGAGAGAGCGCACATGTATATATGTTTATATTAAAGTATAAAAATATGGAAAAAGAAATATTCAAAGGATGTATTTCTTTATGAATGAATAGTTTTACTTATGTTGGAGTGTATCTTTATATATCAAACTATACTCAGAGCAATATTATGGGTGATGTTATGAAGCTCTACCCAGAAAAGTTATTTTCCTGAGAAAAGGAAACAAAAAAAATGTGACAAATTTATTTGGTTATCATTAATAGTGTTGCTTTTTAAAATGTGGTGGCGTCATGAAAGTATTGAAAATATTTTTTTTTTAAAGAATAACGTTTATTACAAGCAATTCATGAAAATTGTTAAAAACTTTATAAGAATTTAAAAAATTTCTAAGAAATAACATAAGTATGTTCTCTAGAAAAGATAATTTTTTCGGATTGAACATTGACCCATAAAATTGCTCTGATGATAGTTTTATATATATATATATATAATAAATTTTAGAATATTTTCATATCACCACAATTTAAAAATGAATACTTAATGATAACTAAATAAATTGGTAAAAGTATATATGGGACCCTAACAGGTACTATCACTCCGGGTCAGAGTGGACATGGGAGTAATGGCAATGAAGGGATATTCCACATTCCCCAAAGCTCCAGAAT
Organism: Doryteuthis pealeii; assembly: GCA_023376005.1. NCBI lineage: Eukaryota > Metazoa > Mollusca > Cephalopoda > Myopsida > Loliginidae > Doryteuthis > Doryteuthis pealeii. Next base: position 53,948,964 of record CM042162.1, read on the forward strand.
TGGAACCTCTTCAATAGGTGCAGTTTAATGTCATACCCAGGAGACAAAAACACTCATCCACAACCTTCTAGTTCATATATGATAAAAAAGGGTTATATGTTTGCCATAAGAGTAATAGGGTCAGCACAATCTATATAGGTGCTAGGGCTTGACATGAGCTGCTGATTGATCAGAGGGGGCCTTTCCAATTGTCCATCTAGCATAAATGAAGCATCAAAGTGGAGTGTTGCATGTCATAGACTGCTCAGCCACCAGGAGACTGTCCTTAAGCATCACTGGTCATCACCCACAGCCAGTAGGCGGCCACATTGGAGGGTTCTTACCTCTCTGCAGAGGTGCACTCAGTGTATTCTACAGCCCCAGCTGACAGGACTTCAAATCTGTCTGGTTTAGGTTAGTTTTTATATCTTTGTCGAATCCTATTTGCTTGAATATCTTTATGATCTGTTTTCTAATTTTATCTGTTGATGGTCCATTGCAGTTTCTTAGGATTATTGATCATTCATCTCTGTATAGGCCTGTGTTGTTTTTATTTATTATGCCTGAATGTATCTTGTGTTCTTTATCTTCTTTATATATATATATATATATATATATATATAAATTCAAATGATATTTCACCTTGGTATTTTGCAAAGCTTTGTCAAATTTATTCTGAAATGAGCTCTAAAATCTACTTTTATTATAATTTCGGGGTAAGGACGGGGGGCATATTGAGTGATAAGATGTGAGGCAAAATGAAAAGAAAGAGGGGAGTGTTGGATGTGTGAGTGAAAAAAATGAAGAAAAAAAGGTAATGGGTTTATTTGTAGGTAGTTAATGTGTGGTGACTATTGTCTGTAAGGATTTATGAAGCTGGGGGATTGGAATAGTTTTTGTTTTGGGAATATTTTAGAAATTTAAAAAAAAATCACAAAATCTCTAAAATACTCCCAAACAAAAAATATTGCAATATAGACTGTAGAGCCCGTTTCAGAATAAATTTGACAAAGCTTTGCAAAATACTGATGTGAAATATCATTTGAATTTAGTTGTTATGTTGTTTTATCTGCATTTTTCCTCTATTTTCAACCATATATATATATATATATATATATATATATGTTGTGTGTGTATACAGTGTGGGGTGGATAAATTGTCACCATTTTAAATTACTAATTTCATATATGCACTTTGTTTAAGGCTTTGTCTACTGTGCAGCAAACTAGACTCAGTCTGTGAGGAATGCAGCACCATGATGCAATTCACTCCTCCAAAAATTTAGAAAAGGCATGCTGTACTGCTCAACATTCATGATGGAAGCTCCAATACAAAGATTACAGTGTTTGGGTGTCAATCTGAGGACAGTGCAGAAACTTCACATTGATCATTTTGATGAGAAAAGAACCTTCCAAATTTGTTGCTGAGATCCAAGCCATTATTAACAATGATCCCAGCAAGTTAATCAAATCCATAGCTAGGGATATGGGAGTGTCTCAATTTCTTATTAGGTAGGTAGTGCATGAAGATATTTGGTATGTCTTAAACAAGATGAGAAAGGGCCAATTTTTATTGAAGTACAAGAGGAAAGACAGTGCTAATAAGTTGATTTGAACAAATTCCAACAGAAAATTCTTAGTGGCCATTGCCAATGTTAGACAATAAACAAAATTTTGTGCTTGTTCAAATACTTATGAGCACTATTGAATATGGTGTTTTTATTTCTTTTAGTAATTGATAAGATTAATCATAACGACATAAATTTGTTACTATCTCTACTTGTTTCATATTTGTGTCTCTTTTTCAATTCTGACTATTTTTATCAATTTATCCTTTCTTCTCTTTTTCTATTTGTCTATTATTTTTTTCTGTTTTTCTTTTTGTTTACAGAGCAGAGTGGTTTCCATTTGCTTTCTACTCAGCAATTTCTCTTTCTCTTTATCACAAAGACTTCCATTCATTTCTTCTCTTTCATCTTGACTATCTTTATCTTTTCTTATAAGACCCAAACTCCCCAAGAGACTTCTCTGCTCTGCTCCTTCAGGCTTTATCAGTTTTAGACATTAAATAGAACCGTATCTAAATTAAATGCCCCAAATAAAAGAAGAAAATGCATTAAAAACATTGTCTGAGATTGATTGCTTTACTGTGCATCAAATTGACGAGAGTATGAGAAGAGCCAGCCATTCACTTTCATTATTGTTGTTGTTGTGGATTGCCACTAGTCAGAAGTTCCCAATAAAATCGTAACCATGACAGATTTCTTCTTTTTTTTTTCAAATACAGGTCAAGTGATAAAACTGCAAATATTTGAAAATAGAATGAAATATTGAAAGTGAACACCTTTAAAGATTTTCCTCAGGTAAAAATATTGATATGTTGATCAAATTCAGATGAGATAAAAGACAAGATATGATTATTTAGACAAATAGACAAAGTAATTTCATAATGTATACAATAGTTCACATTCTATAATAGACATTTTCAACCAAATTTTCTACCTAAAATATGACTTAAATGTTATACAAAAAGAGGAAATTTTTAGCTACACACAAAGCAATATTGAATGTTTTATTGCAATATCAAAGCAATGACATTTTTAGAAATTGTGAATGATAAATATACACAGAATTCAACGATTCAGATAATAACAAATAGACTTTACAGAAGCAGTTGAATTTTTCCTACATTTTCAGTGGGATTTAAATTTTATTCCATTAAATTATTTGAAATATTTTGCTATTTAGCTTAAAACTAGTGAGCACATTATACAACATGAACTTTGGTGTGTGTTTATATATAATGAAGGGAAATAAAATTGTAATACCCTTAATATGTGATTCAATTTAATCAAAAATAAACATACAGATAATCTAAATGGATTGTAGCAAATTGATATATAAATGGATTATAGTAAATGATTATATATACAGATTAATAGATGTACAAGTTCCTAAAAATAAGGAATGGATCAACAAAACTCAGACTCAAGATAAACATTAAACTCCAATCAAAATTAGGCAACTTATGAAACAATCAAGTTTCCATTCTGTTATGTTTTAGGATCGTCGCATTTATTTTGCGCAGGAAATTCAAAACCTGGACAAAGAAGAAATTGAACAAAAGAAAATAATAGATAGCTTAGACAGAAAGTCTGGGGTAACAAAAGACTTCCTCTGTACAAACGGGAATTTGAACAAAGAGACTTGAAGGGGAAGAAGGAACTTCCGGTCAAAGGAACAAAAGGATGTGTGGGCGGGCTGCCTTTACTTAAGGGGTCAGCAGTAGCAGTTAGACAGTCAGGAGAGAGACAGCCGATGAGAACGTATGTGACCGCGGTCACGCACCATCGCTGCCAGTGAGGTTCGTTCACCCCTCTGTGCCTGAGATCCCAACAGTAGTAGTAGTAGTTCCCCATTGTCAACTCCCGCCACTCACAACACCACGAAGGGAAAAGAAATAAACGTTCAAAGTCTTACTACTACATATGTCTACGTGTGAATCTTTATACTCCACTACTAACACATACGACCCAGCAACAGTATATAACATGTACGATTTTGTGGCCCGAGTCGAGCGCTATGCAACAATTCTAACAGTTGTCCATGACAATATGGATGTTTCTATTTAGCAAAGAATGAAAGATTCTAATTTACATTTTATAGTTATATCTTTTTAATATTGGATGATTAAAAAAAGGTTTTGCTGATTTATTATATACTAGCAAAATAAAAAACACCCTATGGGCAATGTAAAAATATATTTTTGAAAAATATTGCTTGAGGTATATATAAATCAATAATACCGGGCATGTATTTATTAAAACTTGTTTTAAAAAACACAGTAGACCGTCATATGTTGCGCACTAACTTTCTGAGTATATATATATAATTGTGGTGCACTCTATTTTATGTGGTAATGATCTTGACTATAAATTAAATACGCATTGATAAACTTACTTAATCCCTGAAATTACTGTGACCTAAGCAATGACAGTTTTGGTTAAAGACAAACAGAGACCGAATCTCCATTATATATATATATATATATATATATATATATATATATATATGGGAAATACAGTAATGCATGTGTATGCATTTCAAATTGTCATTGATAAAAAAGTCATTGTTCCCTTTATGAATAAACTATCACTATTTTCATTAATTCAATGATATATAAATCTTTTATTATTTATGTTTTTTTTTTTTTTTTTAGCCCTGAACCAAAAATTCAACTCTAACTGAAGTGCATATAAAATATTAGGAGCATATTTTCAAATGGCTACAAAAATTTGTACATAAAGAGAAAGTTTAAAATGTGTGGTGAGATTTTCAAATTCTTGTATTATAGATTCTGATTAATTGGTTTTTAAATTTTAATTTATGAAAACAGCCTAATCTATTTTTCAAATGAGTAAATCTATTGTGTATTATAAGCAAAACTAACAGCAACTACTTCCAAATCAATCTACTTTGTTACTATGACTATTATTGATAATACTAATTAATAATATATGAAATGTAAATCCATATTTATGTATTTAACATAACTGTTTAGCTGTAGCATATGATCAGTTTAACAAGGGAGACCATGGTGATAGGCACAAGCAAAGCCCTAAATAGCTACATTTCCATGATCTATGCTACAAATTACAGACTTTTAAAATTTCTTTTTTACTGTGTCCTGCCCCAAGACAAAGCTAAAAAGTGACAAATACACTCCAACGCTAACATGAAGGCTGAAACCAAAGAAATTCATATTTACTTAAGAAAGCAATATGACATTGATATGATCCTAATTTAACAGAATTTTTATTGACTTAATCAACAAGAACCATGTGAGTAAGATTTATTTCAAAAGAGATTATTTCTAAATGAAGAGGAATAGTTCAAACAAAAAATAAAGATACAAGTCTGATGCTAGTCTATTAAAAACGCAACAAAATAAAAAAAAACACAACCCTACATAATAACACCTGAGATCTGATGGCAAGGGTAACAAAAGTTGCTGCAGACAAGGAGTCCTTATCCTAAAATCAAACTTCATAAGTCAAACAATTTTTTTTAATTTCCATTTTATTTAACAATTTTTTGGCTAATTTTTAAAAAATATTTGGAACATCTACTGCTAGGCTCTTGCAAGCAATTCACAGTGAGTTTTTTCTTTACTGCATATCCCAAGAATAAGATTTTGTATCACAGTTACTATAATCCAACAAATATCTAGGATGCCTCATAGTAGTACAGGATTATTTCATAATTTAATAAGAATAAGTTTCTCTTTTATAAAGTTCTCTAAAAATGAAGCCTTATACTAAAATTGTCCTTGTACCCCCCTCAAAAAAAAAAAAAAAAAAGAAATATCATAGTATAGTTATTATCATGCTGATCTCATGATCTGTTGACAGTGAGTTTGATCTTCATCAAACCTTATAGTAAAATTGGCAACGTCAGACAGATACCTAAATAATGTCATATAAAATTTCACCAATTATTTATAGGACGTATTATCAATATAAATATATTCTAACAGACAGATTAAGACTTTGGTTAAGCAAGAAAGTGTCTTAGCAATTAGTCCTATTGAGTTTTGTCCCATTTTAACTGAAACTGATGATGGGTATAATTCTTTGTTTGGTCAGTTCACTAAATAAAAATAGAAAGAAAGGGAAAAATACTTTAGAGAACTGAAATGGTTTTCCTGAGTGAATAACATGGAAACACAGGGCAAATATAAGTTTATCCTTATATCATAATATATCCAGTAATATATCCAATATGATAGAGTTTATCATTAAAGCTATTCAAACCAGATTCTCATCAAATATTCATTTACTACCACCTATCAATTTGCAATCAAAAGAGCTTGGACATATGAGAAGGTTTATAAAATCAAGGACCAAAAGAGAAAGTGAGTAGTGCTAAATTAGCTGAAGAAGATAAGAAAAAAGTCCCTAACATGGAATGGATTCAGAATTAGGAAGAATTATACATTGACAATTCTTTAAAGGTAAAGGAAAAACCAAAATAGGTAGACATTTCAAAGTATGTGTTATGCATTCCTAGTACGCAGTTCTTTAGTGACACTATGAGATGATTAACAGTTGTTTTTGTTTTGATTCAAGACTGTCACATTGATAAGACCTAGCAGAGCACAAATCAGTGTTCATCTAGTGTTGATTATTAACACTAGATGGCACTTGGTTGATAGATTAGGTTTATAACTTAAATTGTTCTAGAACTGGGCCAAAACATTCTCAATACTTATGACTGACACTTATTTTAATTATATTTTAATTGGTTTCTATATAAAATCATTCATAGGATTCATTCATATGATTGATTAAATATGTCAGAGAATAAAACAATGATATTAGAGATCAATAACACCAAGTATTATTTGTTAAAACCAGTATGCAAATTAACCCACCATATATTATGTAAACCTTTATTTCTTAGGGATATATAAGACACATTGCAGGTTTTTAAATGCATTAATAACATGAGCTTTTTTTAGGAAAATATAACTCACATTTTCATTTAGACATCGTTGATAAATAAGATTTATTCTATGTATTAATGATTTTGACAATAAATTAAATACTCATTGATAAACTTAGGTAATTGTATTGTGAAATTTGCAGTGACATAGTTTTGGTTACAGATAGATGCCAAATCTCCATAATAATAATATATGCAATTGTTCAGTAATTTTTGACTTTGGGCAAAGTGATTTGAAAAAGTTTAGAAACTGCTGACCCACTGTAAAATAATCATGACAATGCTGATTTCTCAATGTATATAAGTTTCAAAATAATTAATATTGGCTCTATATAACAGAATTTTGAGTGATAATTGTTGGATCTATCCAGCAATAAAAGGAAATGTTTGCTAAAATGACAGAAGTTGGCAGAACCAATTCTTGAATTGTAAAATTAATTTTTTCCCTAATCTAACATATTTTATTTATGGGTACTTCTAAAAAAGGGGATTTATCTTGAACTATCAGGTGATCACAGTTTTATAAAGTTTCCCATCAATTAGAATAAAAATTCTCATTTGACATGAAAATCTATTTTAAGATTTAAAAAAATCCCATATTTGATGACAAAAGAGCTAAACATATTAGTAATAAACAGCTTCAATAGAGAAATATTTGAACATTGAAAATTGAAAGTTTTTGCATTAAAAAAAAATTAATTTCAAAGTAAAAAAAAAAATGGATATAAGAGAAGCAGAAAATGTTAAATCTCACCACTGAACTTATTGAATTTTGGTATATAAATGATTCATGGATCACCGTAAGAAGTCATGAGATTTATGCTTGTGCTCAACTAGTATTTTTAACTATTAAAAAAAGCTACTATAAAACTGAGGGTATCACATTATGGTGTAATGGTTAACAACTTAGTCTCACAGATCCATTATCACTAAACAGTGAATTTGATCCTTGCTGGATGATCCACACTAACAATCTTTTCTCCATTCTACTCATGGCAAACTGGTTGGGTAAATACCTACATTGCAGCTTTTTATTTGAGGAGGCACCTGTGGCGTAATGATTATTGTTGAAGGAAATAGACATGGTAACATAAGCTCAAAATTCTGGATGACGCAGGTTGCATTTCACATAGCACAAATATCATTGAGAAAGGTATGAATCCAACTATTCTCCTAAAACAATGGATAAATAGTAGGGCAGACTGGACTCTTTAACCTTGGTATGGCAATTGTTCTGAGAGAAGAAAAACTCTAAATTCAAACCTGTTTAACTCCACTTAAAAATTGACCTTGTGTCGCATCCTGCTCATGCAGAGGGATTAAGTTGACTGTCATAAGTTTAATGAAAAAAGTTACAATTGTCTTTAGATATTATATATAAAATCTTGGTAAATGTTGACTATGAAATTTTTATAATAGTATATAAGGAAAATCATATACAGGTACACAGGCTATTATTACTGAGTGTTTGCATAGAGTAAAATGGTTAAAGTGGACCTTTGTATATTTGTATATGGATATCATTAATCATTTGTGTACTGATTTATAGAAAATCTTTCCCCCATGTAAATCATATATGTTACTGAAATTGTTGTTTTTACAATTTAGTTAACCTCATCATGTTCACATTCAATGATTCTTTTTATAATAAATGTTTTGTTTAATTCTCTTTAAGAGATGATGTTTTAATGTCATTAGTTTGTCAATTTTTGCTAAGGAGCTTGGAAACTTTATAATCTTATCATTATATTATGTTTGGGACATTATCTGATCTCTGATAATTTTGTTAGCCTCTCTCGAGCTGGGAGCAATCAGATATATTTATCAATGTGTTGATTTGACTAAATAAGAACAGGGGATCCTAATCAGAAAATAAAAGAAAGAATTCTAAAAGATAATGTAACGACAGATGACAAAACTTGACTGTTAAATTCTTTGGAATAAATGGATTCTTTCTTACCTTTTTTTTTTTAATGGCTGATATCTTCATTTTCTCTGATCAGAAAAGAAATCTTTTTGTCTAAAATAAAAGATATAAAAAGAGTTGGATGAGACTTGTTAACAATGGAGACAATAATCCATGAATATTTTTTTCCTTTGGCTTCAAAGGAAAAAGCATAAAATGAATACAGATTTTGACAAATTATTCTTAGAATTTTTAAGGTTCACTAAATATATCTTATTCATTTTTAGAAATAGATGAGACATTATCAATCATTATTATCAATAATGACCATATTTTACTTTAAATTTTTTTTTTAGATAAGGCTTGATAATTTGTACTATTTGGATATTTTGGACTGTTGTCCCCATCTATATTGTTACATACACAATGTTTTGGCCAATGTGCCGGAAGAAGGTTGGAGGACACATTGGCTGAAACATTGTGTATATAAGACGAGGACAATGATCTGAAAAATCCAAATAATACATATTTTCTTTCATCTTAATTTTGTATCCCCCCCCCACACCTTGACTCCATATAAAAAAAAAAGTCGAAACTCATTTTGTCAGTCAGTCTATGACAATGAAAAAACAGCAGGATCAGAAATAGTAAAGAATATGCACTCAGTGAGAAGCAAGGGTACATGAGTTCAAATCTCATCAAGAGCTTTATATTTATTATTTCTGATCCATTCTGTTTCCTTGTATATTTTTGAGTGAGTTGCAAGAAAGAAAAAAACAACAAAAAATTACAATGAAAGAAAATACGAGTCAAAATTAATAGTAATAATGGTTCAGAGAAATAATAATGGTTCACTTAATATATTTTAAGTTAACTATTATTACTATTAATTTTGACTAGTATTTTCTTTCATTGTAATTTTTGGGTTGATTTTTTTAATAGCAACTCACTCAGAATCATAGATATGAATATATTATTAGAAATGGGATTTTTTTTTGTTGTTGTTGATATTTTGATTTTAATATTTTTCTTCCTCTAAAAAGTAACTGTAAATGTTAACCTTCTCCTGAGCTAAAAAGGAACTGATCAACATAAAATGGTAAGGGGGAAAAGAATATTACTTGGAATGAAGAATATGGAGGTATATTTTGGAAGAGTGAGGGAATGCAATTCACATGTTAAGGTTTTCTGGTGAGGCTTCTGAAACAAAAGAAAAGCTTACATCACCTCATGTATGAAAGACTAAAATGAATTTAAGATTTTAATGTCCTGTTATTAAAACTGAACTTATGAGTCAATCCTTTATGTATCCCAATGTGTAAAAGAGGAAGAAAAAAAAAAGGACAAAATATATTGAATAAGAGTAACTATATAATAAGAAATTAAAGACCTATATAAAAGCCAATTTTTCATTTTAGAAATAAGATATGTTTGATTTGAATATGCCCTGATGAGGAAATGGGTTGGATTCACAGAGGAGAATGAGTCATTTTTATTGAGTGGAATTAAATATGCACTCACAAGGGCATTGAGAAAAGCTATGGCACTTCAAAATTTTCTAATATTCTCAAACGCCAGAAGAGTTAGGGAAATTCACAGGATTAATCACCAGTGCAAGGAAGACCTTCAAATTCTTTCACACTGCTAATGCTAAAATACATACTGACTATATATATATATATATATATATATATATATATATATATATAACCTTATAAACCTATGCTTATATTTTTATGTATATTTTGCATATTGTAAAGGACATTCACATATATGCACAAGTATGTGGTTGTGTAATAAAACGTATTTGAAACCACTTATTTACATATGTATGCTTGATGACAAATATCAAAGTATATATATATATATATATATATATATATATATATAAAGTAACTATATATAAATATATAAATTATGGATTATACATGTGTGTGTGTATGTGTGTGATGATACATCAATAGATTATTAAATACATAATTTATTTTTTAAATTCAACCTGAGCATATATACATCAATAGAAAATAAATCTGCAACATTGTAAAGAACAAGGCTGATTTTAACCTAGAAACAGTATGGCTCTTGGGTCTCAGTTCTGTTGATCCTGCCCTTATTTTGGAAATTATTCACATATTGATTATATATATATATATAAAGAAAGATTCTGTATGTCTCTTTGTACAACAAACGAATGCATATCCTTTTATAAAGGACAATTGGTGGAGACCAGCAAAGACTAAAGTTCCATAAAATCCACACACTATTTTGTCCAAGAGGGAGTTAAAAAACTTTGTACCCCTCATTTTCCATAAGAAAAATTAAATAAAAATATGATAAATCAATGATATAATAAAAAATTAATTTAAAAAATGGTTAAAAATAAAACAAATAAATAAAGGATAAAATATAATAAAAATCAAAATGAAAGACAAATAAAAGAAAAAATACAAATTTGAATAATAATAAAAATAAACAACTTAAAATCAAGAAAATATAAAGAATAAAGAATAATAAAACAAATATATAGAAAAAGAATTTTTATTAATCTATTTATAAATATAGTTAAGATATTTATTTTTAACTTTTTAAATCTTAGGCAATTCTGGGTAACTCTGCTAGTGTGTAATGTATATATATATCTACCAACCCCTCTGTAGGAGTAGGATGTCACACAAGGTGAATTTTATATGGAGTTTAACAGGTTTGAATTCAAAGTATTCCTTCTCCAAAACTGACTGCCATACCAAATATCAAAGAGCTCAATCTGCCCTACTATTTATCTATAGCTGAAGGGATAATAGTTGGATTCATACCTTTCCCAAAGTTATTATCACTATGTGAAATGCAAACTGCCCCATCCAGGATTTGAACTTAGTTCGTCATGTCCATTTCTTATGATGATAACCATTACACTACAAACACCAAACAATGTGGAGGTGCATGGTGTAATGGTTATTGTTATGGATACAAGGAGACAAGTAAAAATCCTGGATGAGGCTAATTTGCATTTCAAATAGTGCTAATACCCTTGGGAAAGGTATGAATCTGTTTAGATATGGGTAAATAGTAGGGCAGACTGGGCTCTTTAACCTTGTTTAGGCAAACAGTTTAAACAAGGAAACTCTGAATTCAAACCTGTTAAACTTTACTTAAGAAATTGTCTTTGTGTCACATCCTGCTCATGCAGAGGGGTTGGTGTGTTTGTGTTTATATATATATATATATATATATGTGTGTGTGTGTGTATGTGTGTTAAAATTGCATGGATACTGAAACAAAAGTCAGAAGTAACAATAGATATCAAAAGGATATCAAACTGATAAAAATTGCTTATCATTTTTGAGGTAGATACTTGCAATCATCCATTTCAAATGTCAGGCCATGTCACCAACCACCATGTTCAAGTGTTAATTATGATAAAGTTAGCCAATCCCCCAAATTTGAGCTTCCAATTTCAAAAATTGGCAAAGTTATGTTGATTTTTAACTTCCAAAAAAAAATGGTGACTTTTTGTAACCTATTTTTGTCTGTAAAATTGGTTTATAAAAGCATTTTTGCCCAAGATTCAAAAAAGTCTTGAAATCAACCAATTTTAAGTTATTAATGATTTATGATTGCAAAATTTTAATTTATTTTGTAGCTTCGGTTCTGAGCAAATATCAAACTATCTATTTAGTACAAATAATGTTCAATATATATGAAATAATAATACAAAATTTTTTTCATAGATGCAGTGCCTCATCGAGATATTGATTTTGCTATGAAAAAATCAGAAATCATCAATAACTTAAAATTGATTGACTTTAAGATTTTTTATAGCATTTTTGGATTCTATGAGCAAAAATGCTTCACCCATAAACCAATTTGTAATAGTAGGGAGCTCTAGAACTCATTTTACAGACAAAAATTGATTACAAAAAGCTGCCATTTTTTTGCCAACCCCCACCAAATTTGGAGAGCTAAAAATTGACATAACTCTGCTAATTTTTGGAATTGGAAGCTCAAATTTTGGGGATTGTCTAATGTTAACATAGTCCACACCTGGAAAACATTTCAGAAAAATTCAAGTGAGTGGGTGACAATTATACTTTTTCTGGATGATTTGACATGGAATTACCCAGTAGCTAATATAAAGAGGTCAAATATTTTGATAATGAAATCAATCCATGCTGGAATCCAATCAAAATGACCTTATACAACAATTGTCTGAAAACTCTGGACTTGAACATATTTTGAAAATTATAACATCAGTTGATTTTTTACATTACACTATTTATGATACAGAATTGTTGAAAAACTGCATATACACGAATAAAAAAAAAAGTTTTTTATAATGCTCATTGAGTGTGCTATAGAATTTCATTTAATTTTTATCTTATAAAATGTCAGAATGAATAGTTCATATAATACATGATTTAGTGAGTTTACATATGAAGTAAAAAAGGGTCTTGATGTCTGGTTCTTTTGTTATTATTTACGGTGGTGATCTTAATGCTTTTCACTAGAAGTGTATTTATCTTAGAAGTCAGTAGTTACTAGATTACGTGATTTGAGGTTCATTCATCTTCCACTGATGAATAACCCAGGTAGCAAAAGGAGTACTTAAGCCATTTCACAAGCATCATTAAAGAACATCTTATTTACCAGGATACTTATGCATTCAGGGTATCTGTTTAATCTTGCATAATGTGTGTATATATATATATATATATATATATATATATATATATATAGGCTCTACATAAGTGTCCATGTATATATAAGGCTCTTCATATTGCAGAATATGGAATTAACTTTTGCTTGACTTCCACAAATTATTCCCAGAATTCTAATGTGAAGCAGAAATTATATATATATATATATATATATATATATATATATATATGTGTGTGTGTGTGTGTGTGTATTGGAATATATGAATGTGTTTATAATATATATATATATATATATATAATATTATGGTAAAAGATGTTTATGATTATGGGAATTGTCTCAAAGAGCGTTTGTCAACTTTCAATTCCCAAGAAATGAATGTCATTAAGGTTTGAAACAATTCTCTGGAAAATTGAATAGAAGGAAGACAATAAATAAGAAACTGTAAGAAAAAGAAAGAATGAATAATAAAATCAAATAAAAGAATTGTTGGAAATATTAAGCACCCATTTTAAAGTTCTACCCTGGAACAATTAACATTGAAATAGCTTATATTTGTAGTCATGCATGGATAGGTATGCGTATGCATGGATCCATATATATATATATTTATATATTATATATATATATACAGGCACACGTTAGTTTCAAAATGAATAGGAATAAAACTTTTTTTTAAATATTAATATGTCACCCTAAAAATTACATTGAATGATTTCCTTTTTAGATGATATTAAAATATTACTACAGTCATATTCTATGAATTTCAGTTGGATACTTGTATTAAAAGAAAAATGTGAATATTTTATTTTATCTCTATATCAGTATTTAGACAATACTGTGTGTGTGTGTGTGTGTGTGTGTGTGTGTTGCAATAGTCATCATCATCATGACAATCTCTCACCAGCCATCCTTATCATTCATTGCCCCTGAGAGGTCCTCTGCGCAGCATCCAGTATCTGAACAGCGTTGGTCTAAGCATGTCTTTGCTGAATGTCCTATACTGGTATACCCATGTGATGACTTCCACAGAAGAACGACACTTATAAGTTCATCCTTGCTTCTCCAGCAGTGCCCAGCGTGTCATGTTTGCCTCACAATGGTTTGTGGGATATGGAGCAGGTGGCCATACAGCTGTTTTCTTGTGGGTTGTTGTTTGCACATCTTGTTTAAGAATAGGAATTATATATTAAGCTTTGCTTAGTTTGGCACACATGTCTCAAGATGTTTACAGTACTTATACTTACTAAGTAGTCACCCATCTAAGTATTGAGCACACTCATCATTACATCAGTTTTGTGTGGTCATAATAGTTGCTATTAATTTAACTTTGCTTAGACTTTCATACAGGCCTTAGGTTGCTGAGTGCCTGCTGTTACTAAGTGGTCACCCATCTAAGTACTGATAAGGCTTACCAATGCTTAACTTTGTGATCTTATGGGAACCACTACTTTAAAATAAATTGTTTAGTTTATTTTCTTTTTACCCTAAAAAGGTAACAATTAAAAGGAGCTAAGTATTAAACGTCCTCATTTATTTATGTCTGTCGTCTGGGGCTGTATAATACGCCAATTGCACCTCTGTTGATGACTAACACCTCCTTCCAATTGGGCCACCTGCAAGCTATGGGTGGTGACCCATGATGCTTATGGACGGAATCCTGGTGGCTGAGCAATCCATGACATGCTACATTCCACTTTAAACCTTACTTGGGCTAAACGGTCAGTCAGAGAGGCCCCTCATCCCGATCACTCGGTGGGTCCTGTCAAGCCCTGTACTGATATGATTATACCAACCTCATTGCTCTTCTGGCAAACTACCATCCCTTTTTATCATAGATGTGCTAAAAGGCAGTTGCTGAGGTCTTAGTGTCTTGGGTATGATGTTAAACTGCCTCTAGTGGTGAGGTTCCCATTCTGGAGCTTTTGGAAGTGTGGATTACCCCTGCATTGACATTATTCCCAGGTCCACTTTGACTCAGAGTGGTAGTACCTGTTAGAGTCCCATCTATGGGTAAATAAATAAAAAATGAGTTTAAAAGCCAATAATAATGAATAAAACAAAAATCAATACCCAATGATAATGAATAAAACAAACATGATTTCAGCATTGAATAACTCAGGGGTTAACATGTTGTAAAATCCATGTCTTTATTTGTAGGCGGAAAATTTCTTGTATTGATTCATTTGAAAGTAAATTGTTCATTTATTAAAGATTTGATGATAAACAAAGCTAAAAATGAGTGTATTATAATATTCGTTTATTTTAAGAATAGTCTCTTTTTGTTGTTTACATTTTTGAAACAATCTTATTTTTTTTTTAAGTGAGTTTCATTGATTTACAATGGTAGAAAATGTATTCATTTAATTTGTTCTTTTTTACCCTATTAAAATGTAACAATAAAATGCTAAGAATTAAATATTCACAATTGTCTGTATTACAATTTCTTGTTGTTTTTTTTGGTTTATAATAGTGTTTTTTTTTTCTAAAAACTTTTGTACATATTACAAATTTAAATTCAGTTCTTAATTCCTTGTTAGAGTTAGTGATAAAATTTATTATTTTAATTTATTTCCTTTTTTGACTCCTAAAATTAACAAAGAAGCTAATAACTAAACATTACCTTATTTGTAGGTAGAATATTTCACATAGTAATTTAATAATGTTTATTTCATGAATAAAAAGATTTGAATTATACTGATTAAAAATGGATATATTCTATTCTCAAATGAAAATATTAATAAAAAAAGTCAAGTTATCGTAAAAAAATTTTTATTTGATTTGTTATTTAATTCACTGTAAAAAATAATTCAATGGTTAAAAATACATACAAATTCGATATTTAGAAAGATCATCTTATTTTATTTCTAACCAAATAAATATTTTTCATATTGAACCAGAAATACATGAGAAATACTACAATACGCAGCACTCAGACAATATATTCAAATTATCAGGAGCAGCTCCATGTGAACAGTTTGGCAAATCAGTTGATTTTTGTTTAATTAATTAATTATACAGCTTAATCGGTAAAAATCAATAACTAAATTTGATGTGATTCTTAGTTATAAGTAATTAAAGTGTATAGAAGATTTTGAATCTGAATAACATCTCTTTTCTGAGTTATAAGCCAACACATACACACCAAAACATTCTTTTATATATATATATATATAAAGAGACAGATGGGGAGAAAGGAAATTATCAGAATTAAGTTAATAACAGCTGATTTTGAACCTTATACCTTATATTTTGCAAGTTTCATTCCACTGAATTAATATTTAAAATAAGAACAAAATAGATAAAATATATTTAAGCAAATTCAACAAGGAAATGGGATAACTGTCTATTATCTTATGATTATGTTGTACAATTGCATTTGTACATTTCTACAAACTCATATTCATTTATATGTGAGAACCTATGTGACATGCCAGATTCAAAAAATGTCCAGTCTCATCAGCACCCCCCCCTAATGAGGGAACCTAAAGCATCAAACAATAAACCCATTGGGGTGAGGTACTACCTGGAGGGACAGACCTCTGAGACAGGACTCACATAATTGTCCACTAATATTTCAATGGAGGCACCTGCATCTGCTGGGGGTCACCCATGCATCAACAGATATTGCTAGAAATGACCGGAAATTACTTTAAAAGTTTTTAGTGATGAGTGTGAATAACTTATAGATAACATTTATCATTCATATACTCAAACCTTATGTGAGAGAGAGAGACACAGAGACAGACAGAGAGAGAAAGAGAGAGGGTGATCTAATTCATTTACTGTAAATATCTGAGTTGAAAAATCTATGCAAAGTTGATCCCTGATGATTTTATTTCAAAGTGCTGACAATCAAGCATAAAAAGACTAAAAAAAACAACATTTCAATGTGTAGGTGTGGTGTTTGGGAAGGGGGGCTGTTCTGCTGATCACTCAGGTGTTAATTGTGTTGGCCTAACAAGTTAGCAAGGACAGGGCCCAGGTGACATTCCTTAGCAAGTTCATTATATGTTTAGGTCATTCAATTTTCATTGCTGGTTGTTTGGATATCTATTATATGTGATTTAGCTTAAAAGTCAATGGATACAGTTCATTGGTTTACAGCTGAACAGATTTAATAAATGATGGGAAAAACAGAAAGAAAAAAAAATCTCTACTGAGACCCATAAAAGGTAATCACACTTGTGGCTGCCAAGTCTAAAACTTCTTTAAGCTTTTCAAATAGATACACACATGCATAGAAATATACTCTGTGAGAGAGAAAGAGACTGTGTTTAGAAAATCTCTCTCTCTCTCTCTCTCTCTCTCTCTCATATATACACACACACACAGAACAGATAGGAAGAAACATAAGAGATAGATAAATATAAAGAGATAGATGGATAGAGATAGACATATATATATACATATGTAGAGAGAGTGAATATAGATAGATAGGTATAGACAGATGAATAGATATATATAGATAGACAGATAGATAAAGAGAGAGGGGGTGGAGAAAAACAAATAGATATAAAACTGAGAGAGATAAAACTGGGATAAAATGACATATACTTTTATCGTTATGCTTCACTTTAAGTATACATCATTTTTATATTTGTACTTTTTACTTATCTTCATCTTTCTTTTTCATTATATATATATATATACATAATACTGTATGTGTTTATATAAACACATCCAATTACACAATAGCTATTTCATATTCACTTATATACCATCATTTGCAAACACCCACATATATACATACATGTGTGTGTGTGTGTGTTTTTATTTATTTATATAACAGTCACAAACCATTTCTGTTCCATTTTGTTTTATCTCCTTTAATATTTTTGTGTGGGTCATTTTTATTTTTTATTAAAGGACATAAAAATAGGAAATTAAAAAAACACAAAATCTGTTCAGATCTCTTAGTTCACTTGAACATTTTTTTTATCAGCAAATGGGTTTGAGAAATTATCAACTATTCTTTCATCTAATTCTCTTTTTTTATTTTTTGTATTGCACATTCCATCTCCCTTGTTTCCAAACTTTGGACTATTATTTCAATATGACATCACCCAAAACTGCTTAGGCATAATATTGTAAATTCTCGCTTTGTGACCAAGCTATGCTAGGGAGTACTCAAGGTGGTCATTATAATGTTTATAGTTTTGTGGTTTATATATATATATATATATATATATATATATATAGGTCTGATGATAGACAGGTTATGCATTGAGTAGGTGATTACAATGTTTCTGCATCAAAAGATATAATGCCTAAATCATAAAATCAAAAAGTCTTAGAAGATTGGCAAGTATGAAATTAATTAAATTCTTTATGTTCCACAGTTACTTACAGTTAGTAGAACAAACTTAGTGTTTGTGTCAATTTCAAAGATAGGGAATCTGGAAGAAAAAAAGGTTTTCATTGTCCTAAATTTTAACCTTAATTTTTTTTATTTGAAGACAAATTAAACAAATGATGCTACATATTATTTCAAGTGCTTTCTCTTTCTCAATTTGAAGTTATTTATTTAAATGTTTTTCAAGTTTAAAGCTACAATTAAAATTCTTTGTTGAATCAAGGAAATATTAAATGGTAAGTACTCTAAGTCAATTAAGATGATTAATATTTATAATAAAACCTAATCCACATTTTTTTTTCAAACTTTACCCAGGTGTGTTGGTAGCACCATTTCCTAATTTTTTTAAGTGTCTGCAGATAAAAGTATTAACTCTCAAGCAAATGCATGAACATATACTGTCAAACTCAAGAGTTTTTTTATTAAGTGGGCAAAAATATGTTTGACAAATATACTAAATAACATAATATTTAGCAACTCAATTATTTGATGAACTATTTTGTAAATGTTGAGGTGATTTTTTTTCTGTTTATTCAGACAAAAGTTTTTTTCTGAAAAAAGCTGCTCGGTGTTGCAAATGAGAAATATGAAAACTGCACAATTTTATGAAATGATTTTTAATATTGAATAATATTTCGATCCATTATTTTCAAGGGCAAATACAGAAATTCCTTACTTTTCTTCCTTTAAAGCAAAAAATTTCAGATCAGCTGAGAAAAAGGATAGAATTTTTGCTTATCGTATTCCCAAAATATACTGGGGAATATTCCAAACAAAATATTAACAACCATGGCCATTTACTGAATTGGGGAGGGACAGACATATCATTGGACATTCCCAGGATCAAGCCTTCATACAGAGTTTGAAAATTGGAACTTTATAATGTTTGGGGTCAAAGGGGGAATCACTATGAACAATGCAATGCTTCCCCATTGGTGTAATGCCTAACAGGATTGATAGTAAAATACACAAGGTTTCCCTTCCAACTTGAAAATTAATAATAAATGCCTATTGCAACAGGAGAAAATATTATGTGCTTCTTAAAATGTAATGATTACCTCTATGCATATTTTTCAGACTTACTTTTTTGATAAACCACACACATATGTAATTGAACATGCTTATATATATATATATATATATTATATATATATATATGATAAATTGAAATTTCATAAGATTCCTTCTATTCAAAAGAAATCAAAACATACTGGAGTTATCATTTATTTTTCCTTAGATTTCTTACAAACCAAAAACCAGCAGTCAATCTGATAATTCTACAAACATTTTGCTTTTTCATTAAAAAAATGTAGAATTACTACAAGTAATAGGTGTCATTTTTAGGTATATTTTTAAAATCAAAATTTTGTAAAGTTAGTTTTAGATAACTGGTAATTTTTTCAAATCCAGAATGTTCTTCCAGTTTTAAGCAAACCCTTAAAATACTCTCAAGAGTTCTTTGCCAAAATATAAAAATCCTCAGTTTTAATTAAAAATGTATATTGTATATTTGTACCAGGAAGTTTTTCATTAACGCTTTGAACCTGTAAACCAGATATTATGTATTTTGGGCTCAGATAAACCACATCTGATATAAATAATGAAAAGCTTAATACAGTGACCATTATTTTAAACAAACATGTCTGAACTTTGGAGGTAACTTTAAATTTGCTTGATTTTTTGTGAATTTTGTCAATTCAACTTATAGGGTATTTGAGAATTAAGGAATGAAATAATCCAAGTGAATACAGACAATTTTCCTACAGAATCTTTTTAGGAAAAACCTTATAATCTCTTATTCTATTACTAATAAACTCAATTATTGTTGATAATAACTTTACTTCAGACTCTTGTTTCTAAAACTGTTGTTGGTCAAAAACCAACCTACAGATAATTATTGTCACCCAGGGTAAAACTAAAATCTCAACTTATGTTGTAATGTATTATCTATTTTTACTCTTTCCCTTATTAAATAATATACAGAGGTTCTATGAAGAAATGATTTCTGGCCACTTTTTTAGTTTCCTTATTAGAAAGAGTGCAGAGAAACTTGTGCTCATTGCAAATTTCTTTAATAAAGAGAAAGATTTCACAATGCCTATACCAGTTTATTGTCTACATAAATCTCATTGCATTTTCTTAATTCAAAGAAAAGGCTGCATATTCCTCTCTGGGTTATGAGCACTGATTTTCTTCTTCAACAAAAGAACTTGAATTAAAATTATTTCATATTCCCAACAGAAGAAGAGAAACACCTCCATTCCCAACTGCAAAAGGGTAGCACTATTCTACCTCAAACAAAATGCTACTAGGCAATTATGGTTTTATAATAAACACTTGAGTTGCCCACAACCTAATAATATATTTTCTATTTCTCATACAAATTCATTCACTGGATTCATTTGAAATATTTAAGACTTACAAGAATTGCTTCCTCCATTTCTTCTTCTCTCCAAAATGTTCTTGCCCTTTGTGGCATAATTTTATTTCCTGTTGAGGAAAGACTTGAAAAAGGAGAAAAGAAAAAGAGGATTGAATAAAAAATGAAATGATGAGAGAGAGAGAGAGAGAGAGAGAGAGAGAGAGAGAGAGAGAGAGAGAGAGAGAGAGAGAGAGAGAGAGAGAGAGAGAGAGTGAAATAGAATAAAAATGAATAAGGTAAAACATTTTTTATAAATTAATAAAAAACAAGAAATGAAACTATAAAAGGAATAAAAAGGAATGAGAATAAAAAATTGCATTATGGATTTAAAAAAATGAAAAATGTAAGATAAAGATGTAAAACAAAAATTCAAAACTGAATGAAAATAAAAAAAAAAGAATTTGTTTAAAAGAAAAGACAAAATAGTAAATAAAAAAAGGTGAAACAAAAATGTAAATTTTGACAAATAAAACTTTAAAATTTACATATATAAAAAGACAAAAGAAAAAAAGGGTAAAGAATAATATAAAGAGAATGAAATATTGAACAAAAGAAAAATTACAAGAAAAATTATAAGAAAAAGAATTAAATAAAAAGAATAATGTGAAAATGGGTGACTAAGAAATGAAAAAAGAATTTTTTCATGAAAGTAAAACAAAAAAGAAAATCTTTAAAAAAAAGAAAACAACAAATAATTGTTGTTGAATAATGCAGTCTTCATGCAAAGAAGGGGAGGGGTAATTTTAGGAAAAAAAAATTTTTTTTGGATTCCAAAGAATTTTTCTTCTTTTTGAAATATGGACAAATTTTTCACCTTCCAGCTTTGTGTAATACCTTAAAAATTCTATATGTCTTTGGACTTTATAGGAAGCACAATAATTCTGCTTGACTCACATCATTTCACTCCCAACAAGCCATTGGGTGGGGGATGGAATATTTTTTTAACTTGAAAAAAATGTAACCTCTAATTTTATGATTAACCTTGGATTCCAACAGATGGCACTGTAACACTGTGTATTAAAGAGAGTTAAGGTTCTTGATTATGATATACTAATAACTTTATCAAAAAGTAGTTGAGCCAACTTTTTAAAAAATTATAAGAAAATTAAATATTTCAGGAGTTTCTATAGATTTATTTACTCATCAACTTTTAATCTCTTCTTTGTATTCTTGATGTTTTGGTCAATTTATTCTTCAAATGTTGTCAATGGGTATAAAAGAAAAAAAAAGGAACCTTCCTTTTCTTTGCAAGAAAAAAGTGGCACAGAAAATTGGCACTAATATACCAATCCATTCCTGCAGTATTAGGTATAACAAGTTGGAATATTTGGCACCACCCTTTTAGCACCGAGCTGGTTTGGGTCCAAATTAGAATATCAGTACTATCAGTGCGAAACAAACAACAGCAACCAATAACCAGTGCAATGGACAAAGGGAAACTGAAAATATAAACAACAGTAACCGATGACCAGCACAGCAAAGTAATGGAAAATAAAAAACAGTAACCATCAAGAAACATATGTTTCAAGGGTTTTACCAGGAAAGTTCCAAATCAAAAACATTTAAAAATACATTAGGGTGGATGAGCAAATTTTTTGATATCGTAAAACAGTTTGATTCACATACTCCATTGGCCTAAAACTATGAGATGCATTAAATCTTTAATATTCATTTTACTTATTTGATTTTAGAATCATTGTAAGAAATAAATCCAATTATTTTTTAATTATCAATATTTGGCTATTCCTTATAATCTTATCAATCTATTCAAGATATGCTAAAGGCACCAAAACAATTCCAAGCCAAAATGGTAGTGCCATAATGTACCAGAGCCTACCAATCACCCATGTAATTCCAATTTATACCTGGTGTGGGTGGTTTTCTGCACTAACTTTGTTAATTAAAGAAAACAATATAGTGTTGAAAATATTTATTCTTAAATAAAAAATGTTGACAAAATACCTGAACACTCAAAATTCACACAAAAAAATCAATCACAAATATATTTAAATTTTACTAGTGTTCAGCCATCTTTGTTTAAAACTAACCCATCATTTAATTTAAAAAAGGCTATGAATGGTTACAAAATGAAGCTATTTATTATTGATATTTGATATGATCTTTGTGAGCCTGAAATATCTTACAGTGTATAGTAAGTCTGAAATACAATTATTATTTTACTAATGGCATGGGAAGTAATTAGAATAAAGAGACTGAACTGAACTATCTTTTAATTTGATAGCTTATAAGATATAAATTGAAGAGTCAATTTAATACTTAAATCATGACAAAAGTGTTCTCAAACTTTATGGTGATACAGTATGAGAAATTATATTTAAATCAAAGATTAAATGAAAGATTCATGAGTGCCAGAAAGGTTTCATTTACTTATCTTAAACTAAATAACCTTTATCAATGCATATTACTGATATTGATGTGGGTATTCTTTCTCTATAGATTTACTTTAAGATTTATTTTAAAATCTAAAGTTTTTTTTCTTCTTTTTGTGAAAAAATCCAGGTGTAATCCATAATGTAAAAAGTGTTCCCTGCTGGTCGGTAGGAAAGCATTCATCAGCAAAAGTTAAAAGGTAAGTCCAAACAAAAAAATCCATTAAATGAGGTTCTTTCAAAAATGCAGGTGTGAATTTTGAGGAGACACTGATCCCATTTATCTACAAATAAATGCAAAACTAAGAAACCCTGTAATTTTTTTTTTTTTCACTTCCAGGTAACATGAACAATTTTGCTGCATGCTACATTTTTGGAGAGAGTATTGGATAGGAAACTGTAAGATCTTCATTTTGAGATAATAATCTGGAAAATTTATCCAGTGTTACATTGGATAAAATAGAATGGCATCTTGGTTTTTAAAAAAATCATTGTAAACAAAATATTTCATATTATTTTTCTTTTTACATTTTTTGTATTTCATGTTTTCTTTCATTTATTTTTTGTTTTTGTCTTTACTTTCTCACTTCCTTTTTACCTCATTTCTCTTTTTATATCCTTTCTTCATCCCTATATTTCATTTATCACTCTTTTCTCTTTTCTTGTTTTTACTCCTTTTGTTTCTTTTTTCTTCCTCAAACTATCATCTTGATTCTGTCTATCTTTTCACTTATTTAATTAGAGTAATATATATATATATATATATCTTGTAAACCACAAAGGATTAAGGTAACTGTAAAAGTATGCTTGTAATAAATGATTATGTAAAACATAGAGGATTAAGGTAATTCTTTTAAAAAGTATGCTTGGAATAAATCCTTATATAAAACAGAGGATTAAGGAAAATATAAAAAGCATGTTTGGAGTAAATCCTTGTTGATCTTGGCATCTAAGATGATGGTGCACCCCAGGTAGGTGAACCAATGTAACACGTTCACATCTGTCATGTTAATGATAATAGGAGGGTGGTACTCTCTTCCCAATGTGCAGACTAATGAAGTACCTCTGTCTTCTTTAAGCTGACTTTTAACCCAAAGATCTGGGCAGCTTCAGAGAAAGCAGGAAGTGATGTGCTGCAAAACTCTTTCTGAGTAGGCAACAAGGACAGAATCATCTACAAAGATGGGATCTTAGATTAGTTGTACTAAGGGCCTTGTGTGGACCTGTAATTATTGGAGATTAAACCATTCTATTTTCTCTTTTCAAAATACCCACATAGCACTCTCAAGAACAAAAGGTAACCCTAATACGATGCTATCAAACCCTGACTAGACCTTCAGCTGCAGCCATTGCAACTGTGCTTGTCCAAGCCATCATGAGTAAATCCTTATATAAAACACAGAGGATTAAGGTAATTGTAAAAAAGCAAAATGCCCAGGATTAAGGTAATTGTATAAAAACATGCTTGTAGTAAATCCTCATAGAAAACACATAGGATAAAGGAAAATGTAAAATAAAAACTTTGCTAATAAGATGTCAAGTTGTATTATGGAAACTGAAAACAAAACTAAGCAAACATAGCCATAAAGTGGAAATAAATCAAACAGTTTGGTCTAATCCAGTTCAATTAATGTTTTATTTCTATATGGATCTTCATCACCTGGATTGTTTAATATGTAATTAATAGACGATGAGCATTTTTCCACATTTATGAGGACAATTAGTAAATTGACTATACAGGTGTTTTCTTTCTATAATTTTTGGATGAGCTGATAACAAATGAATGGTGCACAAGTGGGTCACAGATTCTACCAAAAAATACTCCTCAGATTCTGAATTCAGTCTTTCCTTCTCCTAGACTGGTTTCCCTACCAAAGCCCCCCCCCAAAAAAAAAGTCTATCCTAATACTTTATCCATAGAGGAGAAGAGATAGGTACATACTCTTCCCAAGGACATTCAGGTGAAGTAAAATCCAAAGAGCCCCACCTAGAATTTTAAATTGTGATGCTGAGTTCATTTTCTTTTATGATAACCATTATGTGTATGCATATATATATATATATATATATATATATATATATATATATATATAGTGTATGTGTCTCTCTCTTTATTTTCACTTTTTCTCAGTCAGTAGAGCATCCACCTAGGAACCACAAGGAAAATCATGAATCCACTTCTCTTCATAGCTATGAGTAAAATAGCCAAACATCTTAAGATTGCTCATATTGATGAAGAAAAACTCCAAATTCAAGCAACAGAAAATCACTCTACTGTTTCTCCTGCAAAACAGTCATGGTAGTAATGCACAATTTACTGATAAAAGAAGCTGTGTTATTTTGGCTGATAATATTAGTATAATTATTTCTATCTAACTTAATATCATTTTAATTATTTAATCCCTCCACTAATATAATCTGTTATCCAGTTTATTTATTATTTCTCTTTTTTTCATTTCACTTAATTTTCTGCTTTTATCTTCCTAATAATAATAGTGAATGATATAGTTAATCACTCTGTCAACTGACATAACCTAATTTTATATTTTTAGCTGCCCATCAAGCTAAAATAGACTCAATGTTGGGTACCTTGCAGGAAGCAAGGCTCCCATGCAGCAGTTTTAAAAATTGCTTAGATTTTGCCAGCATTCCCCTTGACGGGCAAATCAGGCAAAAAGCAATAAACCCAGATCTTACCCTTTCTTAGGTGAGGGGGCAGGTGCTGCTTTTGGAAAAGTCCCCCTGGAACCCAGCTACAAAGTACCTTGTGGTAGACAATTCACCACATTTTAATGTATAATTCTATCAACTTAAACTGACCTCTTACATTTCCTTCTTTCTTTTATTGCTTGAATATTTTCATTTTTCTACATTACTTTATCTTATGCTTATTGATCTTTTTTTTCTGTTTTAAGATTCACCCTAAGCAAATGTGAAATTGGCCACTCCCAGTAAAGGGTTATAATGATGAGATAAAGGGAAGTGAAGTGAAGTAATGATTAGAGAATTTAAGATGAATGAAGATGGCAATATAAATGGATGGATGGGGGGGTGAGGACTGTCCTGGATGTCTAAGGATCAATATGATATGCAATATGTTAAAGAAAGATTAGGTGTCCCATTGTGGTGTAATGGTTAACAAAATAGCCTCACAGATCCATTACTATTGAATAACAAGTTCATTCCTCACTACCCCATAAATGCAAGCTTATGTTACATCCTCCCTGTAGCAAATGGGTTGGGTAAATACCTACTAAGACACAAATGAAAAACAAATGAAACATTAATTTTATTCAAAATATTTCCCTTAGCATTTGACTCACTTATTTCAGTTAGTCTTCCATTGGTCAGAGCAGCTCTAAAATTCTTCTTTTGGTATAATAAGATGACTATTATATTTGTTGATTTGACTGGAAACTCCCAGATTGATCCTATCTACTTCTTTACTGAAGTATTTTCCTTCTTGATTCTGTTTATTTGATTCTATTTATTTTCTCATTTTGGACATATGCATTCCCCTAAACAGGCAGACTGCTTCCCCATGAGGGTAGGATGAGAAAGAGAGTCAAGTTTAACATAAGGCTCCTTATTCATACATAAGTGTAAGGACAAAAATGTCTTTTAGGGCATGTTAGGCATCAGGGATTGACCCTTGACTCAATGTGCAATTGGAGAGGTGTAATCTGGGAGAATGGCCACACTTGAAGCTGAATGACATATTTCTTCTTCTACCATTCAATATAAATGGCTGGGAGTTTCATAACTTATAAGAGAAAAAAAAGCACTCTTGATAATGTTAATAAAGAAATAATAATAAATAATAAATGTTTATAAATCAACAGCAAAATCACTGATGACTTTTGTTTATCTATATATTAATACTTGTGTTCTTTAATTGTAGGATCATCATCTTGCAACACCCTTTGGTTAAAAATGAGACTGTCAATAAATGAAATGAGTTGTCTCCTCAGCTAAATAATGGACCATTCTGTTTTTATTATAAAGAAAAAAAGGTAAGAAAAAAGAACAAAAATATAATAAGAAAGAAAAAAAGAAAAAAGAGATAGGATATGACTGTGCAGAAGTGATAACACTAATTTCTTTCAATTAAACATATGAAAAGATGAAATGTAGGAAATATTATACTTTTTACATATTGAACTATTTTGTAATAACTCTAAAGAAAACATGTCAAACGTTGTAATAATTAAATTATCATACTGTGGTATATCCACAGGTCATTCTAGTTATTAGTTACATATTTATACAAAAAAAATGTAAGTTTTTATTGATATGAGCAAAGTGACTTTTAATTTGATCTTTTTTCAACTAAATTGAAATGTGTAGAAGGTTCTTTTTTTTTTCAACTAAAAAAATTGTTTCTATTTTATTCGCAAATATATTTTGTCTCACCCAGTTATGAACAAATATAAATAAATAAACATAAAAATAAAAGAATAAGATGGAGATTAAAGATTTTCTTACATTCTCTTGGATTGAATAATAAATGGGGTGAATTTTTTCCTCTGCTAAGAAAAATCAATAAATAAATGAGTGAAAAAAATAAAGAAAAAAGAATTTAGCCGAAATCTTCAACCCAGCTGAAAACCCATTTCAATCAGATATCAGGAAATTTTTAATATAGATATTTCTTCCCACATGAAATTTTACTTTAAAAAAATATTAGTTCAACTTATAGTTTCCATAGTGTAAGGTTTTCAAAATATATTTTCAAATTCACCAAATTAAAAAAAAAAGAAGTATATGCCCAAAATATTTCTAATTTTCTTTTGAGTTAAATGCCATTTCTGCCAAATTAAAAGGAAAAAAAATGGTTATATAATATGTATCATGAAAGCTAAATGATCCTCATGCCATCTAATGATAAAAGTAGAATAAACTTTTTTAAGCCATTGTATATAATAATAGAAGCACTATGAATGAAGTGAATATATATGAAGTGATATAATTCTTTGTACAAAAGAAATTAATACAGATTATTATTTCTACTATTACTGTTAGCATTAACATTCTGTATAATTTTTATACAACTACTTTTGTTTTTTAACATAAGACACAGAACACACCTGTGATACAATTCATTCTGAGCATCAAAGTACATTTCTGGGCTTCTCAACCTCTCTAGAGGAAGGGGAAAACCATCTACCTGGATTCTTCCTTTCTTATGGGAGGAAAAGGGCCTGGAGATGCATTTGATTGGAGGTTTTGCTGGCTGTACACATAAAATAATAAATCAGCCATTATAGTTTGTTTTGCTGAAATATAAATATTTTGTTAATATGAAATAAGTAATAATATAGAAGGGAATATGAATGAGAAATAACAACAACCATTTTGT
Organism: Doryteuthis pealeii; assembly: GCA_023376005.1. Taxonomy (NCBI): domain Eukaryota; kingdom Metazoa; phylum Mollusca; class Cephalopoda; order Myopsida; family Loliginidae; genus Doryteuthis; species Doryteuthis pealeii. The sequence continues at coordinate 53,977,532 of CM042162.1, forward strand.
AAATAGAAATTAAATAATGTCAGATATTTTTATCACTGAAGATTAATTAACAGCAAATATTCTTAAAATCTTGAGCATTTTTCTCAATATTCCCACTAAAACAATTGACTGAATAATTCTAACGTTTCCTCCTAAATTCTAATTCCTCAAATTGTTGCATCTATGCAATCTTCATGGCTGACAAGTTCTCTTCTCATTCTTTTCTTGAATCTGTCTATGTCATCTCTTGGCTGTAAGCCATTATTATTATTATTATTAGTTTCAGTTATATTCCTAATCTTAATGTATTGGAAAGAACCTTAATATTGTAAGATTCATGGTTAATTTATGAACATACAACTCCGACACGTTTGTTGGACAAAACATTCTATATTGTAAACAGCACAGAAATATGACAAGATACATAAAATAGGAATACAAGATAATACGAATGAGATACAATAAGGACACATTCAAGTGTTACGTACATGTACATATAAAAAGAGTTACAGATAGTCCATATAATAGAAGTCACTTACTGACTTAGTCCATACGTGGGGACCAGAGGCCTCCAGGAGAGTCACATAGCATTGGGGGCCAAAGCCCCCACGAGAAGGATGTGACAATGGTCTAACCCATGTGGATACCTATGAGAAGAGGTAGCAAAGAGGCAGAAGCATTTGAATCAGCCGCTTAAATACTATAGCCCCTGGTGAGACCAAGCGGCAACCCAGGGGGAAGATAACTCTTCCAGGCCAATGTGAAGATAATCCCAACAATATCATTCAAAGACCAAAGGAATAAAGAAACAATACAAAACTAATGTAGATATCACAAAAAAAAGGACTTTCCTGACTTTCAAAAGCAACTAATCTTATTATAATGGAGATTGTGTGTTTTTCTGTCTGTAACCGAAACTATATTACTACTCAAGTAACAATTCCCTTTGTTATTTACGTCACATTCTCCATGATTTTATTTTCATTTAAACCTCAATTATTAATAAAATTGTTTTTAGATTATTAATACTGTTGACCATATCTACATACTAACAATATGCAATTGTATTTATATATACAACAAAATAGCGGTTTGTAGTGTGAATGGGAAAGTTAATTTGCATATTGATATTATAAATTTGATTTTAATAAATATGTGCTTAGTATTATTGATTTCTAATTTTTTGGTTTTATCTTAATGAATATGAGCAAAAATCTCTTCAATAAATCTTAAAAGAAATCCCTTAACAAGAAGAAATAACTAATATTATTCTTTACTTCCTATTTTAACTAAACAGTTAAATTAGGAAAATTTAACAATGAAAGACGGGAGTAAGGGAAAATGATGGAATAGTTTCAAAGTTGTTCTATTTTTCAATCATACCCCCCTGTTCCAAATCTTTTTATCTACATTCTTATTCAGTTTCATTAGCCTTTCTAATTTAATATGATATTTTATTATATTAAAACTTAACTACTTGCACCCGGAGGGTGCATATATTTGCTAGTACAATAAATAAATATTTATTTATTTTAATAACCCACCAACCAAAGGCCAAAGTGAACAAAGTGATTATACAAAGACAACACACACAAAATAATCAAATTAATCAGCAGGGAAATTCAAAATAATAATAGTCAATCTAAGAAAGAGGGTAGTTCTATATCCAAGCATTAAACAATATTGTTCGGTACTATTTGTCCTTTTTTCCATTCGGAAAAAACAACATAGAAGATAATAATGGAAAAGTATAAGCAACAATGATATAAACAATATTACAAAAATAGAACTAATTTCATAAACTATAACAATAAAAGAAAATAATATTGGAGAAACACTAATTATTACAATTATAATAAGGACAATATGAAGGATGCTAACCAGTTATAGTAATTATTATAATAACAATATTATTATAGAAACTCAAACTAATTATTAAAAGTTAATAAGGATGATTACTTTTATTCATAAAATCAATAATAATAAAATCAGCAACAACATGACTGATCATATCAAATAATGAAAGTGGCAATAATATATTCATTATAATAAATATAACTATTGAAAATAAGGTCAGTTATAACAATAGTAATATTAACCATAATAATTAAATTCACAAATCTCCTTTAAGATGTTTCAAAAGAGTCAAAATAATATGTACTTTATACATATTTATAGACACAATGTACATATAAAATAAAGAAATGCCAAAACAACAAACTTATAATAATTATACCTATATATGTGCAAACAAATTTAAAAAAATAAATATATATAGCTATCTATAATAACAATACTGATAGTAGATACTATTATTATTATTATTATTATTATTACTACTACTACCACCACCACCACCACCACCACCACCACCAAAAAAAAAAAACACACACAAAAAAAAAACACAAAAAAAGCAAAACAGAATTACTTTCCTAGATGGACGTTTCTTGTGCCGCTAAAAACCGAATTCTCATGTATAAATTTGAAGTCAGGTGGGTTGAGGTGTCCCCAGATAAATAAACGTCTAGTCTTTGAAAGTTTCATGCTCTCATTTGCATATATTTTACTCATCTATAAGCATACCTACAAACTTATATATATATATATAGCACACACAAATACATATGCGTATACTATTAGTACATTTCATTGACTATGTCTTATTCTCACAGACACACACACACACACATTTATGCATAAATTCTTTTGTGTAAGTATAATCCTATTTCTTTTTGTCTCTTATTCTCTCAAATGCATTGCAATGAAAATATTGTTTACTTGGATATATATAATGTATATCATTACTATGTTTAGAGATTGAAGTATCTAAAGAGAAAGTGCTAGATAGCTGTGATAGATCATATATAGAATTAAAGTTTGTTTTATAGACTTCCCTTTCAGATCTTTTGTAATGTAAATCTGATTCCATTTTGTATTCTAAATTCTGTACTTTCTATATACAGACCCTTGTAACATTTATAAAATTATTCAGAAGGTATTATTGCCTTATGATCATAACAATAGGAAACTATGAGTTACTGTATGTGCTTTTAATTTGTTTCATATTGCCTATCTCTCTCTCTCTCCCGGATATATATATATATATATATATATAGCAATAGCATAATCTTTACAGATCACTGCTGTCCCTCTCACACACACACACACACATATATATATATACACACATATACATACATACACAAGTATATATATATATATATATATATATATATATATATATATATGTATACATACACAAATAGAAGTGTATATATATATATATATATATATATGTATACATACACAAATAGAAGTGTATATATATATATATATATCTGTGTGTGTGTGTGTGTGTGTGTGTGTAGAAAGTTTGTAGAAAAAACAACAAGATGTTAAAAGTTTTGCTGACAGAAATCTGTTTCAACCATATGAAGAGGTCATTATCAAAGCAACATTGTAAACAGAAAGACAAAATAAATATATATATATATATATATAGACCAAGGCAATATATATATATATATATATATATATATATATAGACCAAGGCACTAACACACACTTAAGGAACTATCTAGAAATAAGAACATTATACATCACCTCTGCAAAGGTGACAGAATTGATATGATGAACACCAAAACATACAACAAAATCGAATTCCTATAAAATGATAGCATTGTATACCAAAAATTGAAGAACAGGAAATACACAATCAAATGATCAAATTTAGCAGGTTTGTTAAAAACTTACAAAAAATGAAGACAAAATATAGTCTCACATGATAGAACACCACCCCAACGAACCCAAACGTTACAATCTACCAAAAACACATAAATCTGATATTCCTATGAGACCTATTGTATTTGGTATCAATAGTGCCCCCTCTCCCCATAAATTAGCTAAAGCCCTAACTAAAATGCTAACTCCCCTCTTAGGAACAATTATCTCTTCTCACATCAAAAACTCTGGAGACCTCTTAAACAGATTAAAAGACATTAACGTGAAAAATAAACATTCGGCTCACTTGGATATAAAGTCCTTATACACTAACATACACCAGTTGACAAATGTCAAAATTTCTTTTAAAAAATGATCTCAAAATAAACTTCTCTCTACTCAACAGCAAAGTCACTGTCAACTAATTACAAAACAATGCTTTGTAAATTAATAAAAATATCTATACGCACAAATTTAACCTACCTATAGGCTTTCTCTAAGTAGTATTTTAGCATGTACTTTTATAGAATTCTTAGAATCTGACCCATTGCAAAGCATCATACCCTCAAAACTCAAAATACTTCCAATATATAGAGATGATACACTATTGATATACACATGCAAAAGTTAACTACTAAATGTCATCACAAAAATTTGAAAAATTGAACCCACTATCAAATTTACATTTGAAGAAATAGACAGCATACTACCTTTACTGGAGTGAATAGTGAGTTTGATCCTCACTGGAGGCCCCATATTTGTGACCTTGTCACAGCCTACTGGTGACAAATGGGTTGAGGGAATACCTACAACCTTTCTTGGACATTTTAGTAGTTTTAAATAATAATAGTTTAGAATTAAAAGGTCTTCCAAAAATCACCAATAAGAACAACCTCATAAGTTCTTACTCACATCACAACAACAAAAAAAATAAAATCAGGAATAATCATAGGCTTATATCTAAGATCCATAAAATATTTGCAACCCTAAATACCTACCAGAAGAAAGTTACATTGAAAAAACCTTTAAAACCCTAATCATAACCAACAAACTCAAAAGAAATCTAACCAATCTAACATCTATTAGTAATGGAGATTTGGTCTCAATTTGTCTGTAACCGAAACTACGTCATTGCTTATGTCACATTATCCAAAATCCTCAATACATAGAATAAAGAACCTTGTATTATTCTTAGAGTTAATGTACAGACAGATTTTTGCAAAATATCCTCTTTCCACAATAAATTAATACTCAAAGAATATGGGATACTAAGTAACAAACAAAAGAGAAAAATAAAAATAGGGATTAAATCTAACAGAAAAGGTAAAACAAAAAAATAAATATTAACACATTTCTCTCCCTTGTTTCATAAGATTTCATTTTTTATGGAGTAATAAATTCATTTTGACACTATTTCAATAGCAAAATATCTCAATCTGATTTTCAAAACAGTCTTCTTTTTCCCATACTGTTGGATTCCATCTAAGCCATATATACATGTATGTATGTATGTATGGTATAGATTTTCTTTGTAATAGAAGCACTCATACTTACATACTTACATGTACACAGACAAAATAAGAAACACTTGAAAGTCAGAATAAGATATAGAATTGATATTCATATATATTTGCATCCCATCCATATAAGATATGTGTGTATATATATATATATATATTGTAAGTGATCTCTCCACAAACGCACACATGCATATATATATATATATATCATAATAGATAGACATATATGCTACAATAATTCAATATTAGTGAATAAATAAAATAGATGACCTCATGCATGTCTATTTGTATTCCTCATACCTACTTCACATTCATTTCAACAATCAAAAGAAAGTGCAACTGATAATTTCCCATAGTGAATCTCTCCAGATGTATTATGAAAAAATCACAAAGTCCAATTTGATATGCAACAAGCCATAATACCCATATATCAGCAGAGTCTATCAAAATTTGTATACACTGCCGATTGATGGTGGCATCTACTGCTAATCTTGTATTATTTTCTCAACACTCTTTTATTTTGTCATCATTTCTTTAAAGATATTCTATTCTTTTTTTTCCATGAAAAACAAAAATAGAAACCTTATTGTATTTTCCTTGCTTCTTGAGACCCCCAGTTGAAAAGGGAATTGCAAAATTTAATCATGATTTGACAATTCCTGCAATATAAGGCACGAGTGAACGATAAAAGTATTATAATAGAAATATTTTCACAGGGGATGATTTTCATCATACCATTTTGTTTATTTGATTATGTTTTTATTTGTCTTTTCTACAAACTGGAAAAAAAATGTCTAAATTTGCAATCCTATAAGTCCTTGTAACTTTAGGATATAATCTTGTGAACTCTTTGGTAACTTGAAGATTAAGTAATAACAACAAAATCTCATTAGAATTATTGATTATTCTATGCAATATGAACATAGGTACAATAAGTGTCGGCATTGGATTGGTAAAAATTCTTCAGTGTATTTATACGAGTTATATTAAAAATATATTGAGATAGAAGCTGCATTCACCAAGACTGAATTGTATAATAATTGAAATATTACTTTTATTCAAAATAATCCTCTTGACATTTAATGCACTTATTCCTGAGAGTTTTTCATTGGCCGAAGCATCCCTCAAAATCATCTTTTGATATTATGTGAAGCTGTACCATTCTATTTCTTTTAATATCCTCATCAAATTGAGGTTAATTTTCATTTTCAGCCCTCATCCCCAACAAAACAATAAAGCCAGGTTTAGTGATTATGGAAGGTGGTGCACTTGCAGAATCCTGTTTCATCAGAAATACTTATGTAAAAAATAATTGAGACTGGCTTCATAACTTAAAAAAAATTGAAACTGACAAAACTGACTTAGTGTAGATGTCAAGAAATCATCACTTAATTATATAAGCTGCTCATGAACTGCATATGTCTTCATTTAAGTTGTAAATTTTATAATTAAAAAAATAATTAATACTTAATACTTTTTAATCATACCTTATATTATGATGACCTGATTTTTGTATATATGAAACCATAACAGCAAAAACAGTGCACATCATAGCAATATTTTTATTAGTACAGTACAACTGAAATGCTCTAAGAGAATAAGGCAATTTCTAATTTAATTTTCTACTTTATAGTGTGGTATCTTCATTCACATTCACCCCAATAATGATCTGATTTCTGTATAGTTGAATGGTTGAACAAGGGAGATAAATCTAGGAGTAGATTTCCTTTCAATTTAAAATTCTGATTTCAACAGTGAGTGCTCTAAAAGTGTGAGAGAAAAACAAGTCTTGAAGGTCATGGAATTAAATGATCTTGTATTTAAAGACTGAAAAGAAAAATCAGGAGAAAAAAAAAATGAAAAGATTACTAATTACTTCATACAATGATACACTTATTTTAATGATATCATTATTTTATGGGCATCTTTTTTTTTTCTTCTTTCTATTGTGATAAAAAAATTGAATTGAAATGAAAGGAAAAAAAAATGTTAAATAGCAAATATATTGTTAAACATTAGTCATAGATTTATCTTGAAAGTAAATTCCAAAATGAAACAAGCAAAATGGTAAATTCTGAACCAATGTCTTCTGAAGTGAATAGTTTTAAAAGAATTCTCTTCTTAGATTAATGGCTTTTCTTAAAAGTCTGTTGATGTTCTATCAATAGTTGAATTTGGTTATTTTTCAAATATAGATTTTATAAATACAAAACAACTTAATATTTAGCTTAAACACCACCTTTGTCAGTCTTTAAGTAAATAATAATAAAGAAGGTTCATTGTAGTTTGGTTTGATTTCTTTGTTTAATGGCATATCAACACTTATGGGTTATTTAATGCCAAAGCCATCCTTGTAGAAGGACAGTAGTGGTACTATTCAACACATAGATGGAGGGATGAAGGGGTTCATATCTTTCCCAAGAATATTTGTCCAAAAGGGAATATAATAGCAGGGCTGGAGTTTGAACTCACTTTACAAGGCTGGCTTGTACTATCACCGAATCATCCAATGAGGGTGGAGGAAGTCTGCTTTTGAGCCCCAGAAGGACAGGTTTCATATATTTTCTATCAATACTAATTTATGAAAATAGTATAATGGGGGTTCATATATTTCATATAAATACTACTTTATGAAAATTGACATATAATAGGGTGGGGGCCCTATATAATAGATTCAGTAGTGGGGGGGACACAAGACCATATCGCTAGCCCTGATTGCTTACCACAATATCACAGTCCAGCACAGGAGTCACTATGTCACAGGGAAACCACCCCACCTCTTCAATGTAATTAATTGATTTGCTTAGAGTTTTACCAGCCATTAAAAGTGAACCTGATAAATGCTTATACAGAATTCTTTTTCTTCTTTTTTTTTTATAACAAATATCAAAGGATTATATCAAATATACTTTGGACAATTTAACCTTCTTTTTTTTGTATTCTTGATGCTCTTAGTAGAATAATTTAGTCAATCTGATTTTCCAGACACTATCAACTCTATAATTTGAAAGAAAAAAGGAAAATTCATTTTATTATTTTTCTAGGATAGAAATTTCCTTGTACTATTTAGATTTGTTTGACTGTTGTCCTCATCTTTATTGTTATATACACAACGTTTTAGACAATGTGCCATTCTATTAATTATCATCAAACCTTAAATCAATTGAGTAAAAACTGTTGAATATTTTCTGCATAAGAATTTTGGATTTTGTATATAACAATAAAAATGAGGACAATAGTCTGAAAAATATAAATAATACAAATTATTGAGCCTCAACTAAAAAATTCAGACAAAAGAAATTTCTTTTTTTCTTTTTTTTTTTTTCCTGGGACTTTTTGTTAAGAACATTAGGAATATGAAGAAAATGCTCAATTGTCTAAACAACATTTGGTATGTAAATGACTTCCCAAATTAAAAAAAAAAAAAATAAGTAGTTGTATTCATTCAAAAGCTGACCCTATCTGATAAAGTAGATTGTTTGATTAAAGATTATTTAATATATAAATTATCATCAAACCTTAAATCAATTGAGCAAAAACAGTTAAATGTTTTCTTAATAAGAATGTTGATTTTTTTATTGCCTGGTTAGCAATTGTTTGGTTTGGTTTCTTCTTAAGAAGATTTGTACAACATCACTTAGATTTTCTCTTCTGGTTATTTGGCATGAAAAAACTCCCGACACTTTCACTACTTGAAAATAATCAGCTGGTACCAGTGCAATGGCTAAATGAATATAATATAAAGAGTCTCAACAGGAAATTTAAATCATAAGTTACAACTATCACTTTCTCTTTTGTATAACATTGAAGCTTGTAAATGTATTGGCTTATTGTTAAGATTTAGACCAGTTATGGGCAAACTGTGGACCATCAGCCATATGTGATCTGTGATTCTACCTAAGACTTCAATTTAAAAAAATAGAAAACATCTTTTTACAGACACAAATAAAAATCAACTTTTCTGTTTTGCTTATGCATATGGTTTTATCTTCAAGATAAAATTATCATGAATTTTTTTTTTATTATTGCAGCCCACCTAATGTCTCATGTCACTTGCTTCTAAAAAAAAAAAAAAAAAAAAAAAAAAAAAAAAATGGTTGCCCATGTCTGATTTGGACCAAATTATCTAATTTTGATTCCTTTTTTTTGTGAAACATTGCCTATTGAATTCATAATATACATATATATACATATATAATATAAAAAGTATTAAGATTGAAGTTTTACATTTTTCTAAATCTTTAAATTGTCATATCAAAAGGGAAATTGCAAAGATCTTTCAACCAATGGAAAACTGAGTGGAATTAATGTGTTGAACACAAAAGGGAGTTGTATTTACCAAGACAAAAATGCACAATGAATGAAACATTAATTATCTTCAAAATAGTCCCTTTGGTGTTCAACAGATTAATCCCACTCAGTTTTCCATTGGTTGAAAGATCTTTGTAACACTTTTTGAACACACCTTCTTCTTCATATACTTAACTACAATATCATCATCATCATCAAAGACATGCTGACAGCATGGATTTCCATATCTCTCTCGCAACACTCATCCCTATCAGTCATTGATCCTCTGGCAGGACCACAGCACAGCATCCACAGAGCTGATCAATATAAGTTTCTACTGGTCAGCCAACACTTTGTAGGTGGACAAAAAAAGAATGTCACTTATGTGTATCCAGCAGTGTCCAGCATGTCATGTTCATCTTACTTGGATAGTTTGTGCGATAGTAAGTAAGTGGGTGTACAACTTAGGCTTGCAAATATTTACTAGTAAGTTTGATTCCCACTGGATACCCAAAACTTCTGGCCTTGTGCCACAACTAAGCTAAGCAAATAACCATTTTTCTTTTAAAAGAATTTTTAGGCATTTTCACTCATTGTTTTAAAAATGAAGTAAATTAACATTTAAATTATTTGCCAAATTGACATTTTTTTCATATTGAATATTAATAAAACTAGTCTGAATTCATTTGTTCATTTATGTTTTGAAAATTGTCTAACATTGATAATGTATGATATATTTATACTATTACACATACACACATATATATATATATATATGTATGTATTTGGTTTGTTTTGTTTTACGGCATATCAACCTCAGTGGGTCATTTAATGCCGATAAAGTTTTGAAATAAATCAATTCTTAATGGATAATACAATTTTTTTAATAAATACATGTTTCTATTTAACCCATAGATGGGACCCTAGCAGGTACTACCACTCCAGGTCAGAGTGGACCAGGGAGCAATGGTGATAAAGGGGTGCTCCACATTCCCCAACCTCCAAAACTGGAACCTCACCATCAGATAGAGTTTAACGTCATTCCCAGGACATGTAGACCGCAGCCACCGCCTTCTAGCACCCATATGATAAAAGGGCTTGGGGCAATCATATAGGTACTAGGGCTTGACGTGACACGCCGATTGATCAGAGGGGGCCTCTCCGACCGCCTGTCTAGCCCAAGATAGGGCCAAAGTGAAGTATTGCATGTTATGAACTGCTCATCCACCTGGGCTCTATCCTTAAGCATCACGGGTCGCCACCCACGGCCAACAGGTGGCCCCATTGGGGGAGTCTTACCCCTCTGCAGAGGTGCATTCTAACACCCCAGCCGACAGGGTGGATACGTATGTATGTATGGATATATAAATTATAAGGTTATAAGTGGTGTGTGGTGCATTTGAGTTCTGGTGTGGACATTGTATTGGTGTAGTGTGATTGTAATATATATGTTGTAATATACTCTAATAATCACACAAAACCTCATACATCAGCGCACACACGTGTGGATGTGATCATGATGTCAAGCTTCTTACATACGTTCATGCGTGCATGTATGCTAACATACACAAAAAATTCAAACAGACAGGCGCATCCGACCATATACATAACACACACAAATACATAAACAAACAAGTGACACGTGAATACAGTTAATCAAATGCACACATTTAACCATATTTATATAATTTACATAATTTTCAAAACATTTTTTGTTGCCTGATGATTGCTGCACTTAAAAAATTAAGCATACACAGCAAGAGACCAACGGTAGCAAACTTGTTCCAATATAAATAAATATAAACTAAAATATTTATTTATTTATATATAGATATATATATGGTGAACAAAATTGATAAGACAAACAGTAATATTTCTTTTATGTTATTTATTTTTTGATCGTTCTCAACTAGTTTCAACCTTAGGACAGGTCAAAATTTCTTGTGAAAGAAATTGTTTTTAGAAAGTTTTTAAAAGTTTTCTAAGTGTTTGGCAATATATATATATATATATATATATATATATATATAATATAGAAAAGACAAGGTATTCAAGTGGATGATTATATTTAAAATTCATCCTCTGAATACCTTGTTTTTTCATATATTTATATACTCTCAGATTTGTTTCCATTTCCCCTGATATATATATATATATATATATATATATATACATGCACACACACGTTGTGTGTATACATGTGTAACTTTTCACCTATGTGTGTGTGTGTGTGTGTGTGTGTGTGTGTAACTTTTCACCTAAAATTGTATAAGTTTTTCACAATTGAAACATTTTGAGTAAATAAAAATGAGGAAATGTTTTTTTATTGAACAACCTGATCTCAAATGTTGACATAGTTTGTATCTTGTAAAGAAAGAAAGAAATTTTAAATGCCACAAGTTGTGCATAAATAAATACATTTGCAGCTGCATATACAAAATGAACACTGACTCGTTGGATGCCTTCATACCTGCTTTATGATTAGCAAGTCATTAGGAAAGAAAAAAAAAACATATTCCACATTTATTCAGTAAAATCTCTTTTTAAAGCAGGTGCTCTCACATTCAGGTTCTTTTAGCAACAAGAAACTTTTTTTTAAAACTCACTTTTATTTACTGGACAAATAAAAGAAACTTTATGCAAGAACTTAAACAAGTTTCTAATCTTTCATACTCTTTTTTGTAATTGACACATTTTAAAAAGAATCAATCAATGGGTGTTTTACAGAATATTGAATTCTATATAATGTCCGCCAGATGGATGATGGACGAATCCCAAGGGACATCCTCTATGAAGAGCTTTTGTCTAGTAAGAGACAGATTGGTCTTCTCCAGCTGTGATTTAAGGATTTATGCAAGAATGATCTCAGGTGCTTTGGCATTACCCCTTCCAGCTGGGAAAATTTGGCTAAGGACAGCCTTCACATACAACATCTGTGGCTGGGGCTGTTTTTCGAACATTGGACTTCACAGTCACAGAAGGTGCTATAACTTCAAAGGTACAAGAAATATATTGTTTTCCTAAGACTGTAATGCTGATGATAATGATTATATATTGTCAAACAGAAGTACCTTGTAGTAGATTAATGTTACTAAGCTAATTTTACAGTTTCTCTAATTTTTTTCAATTGGACACATGGTGTAGTGGATATAGAGGTTGAGTTAATACAGTTCTAAGAGACAGTTATCTCTCGGTTGCAGTTTCAATCCAGGTCAAGGGTAACAGTAACATCGAATAATAATTAACACAGCTTAACACTTGTACCCCAGTCATGGTTAGCGGAATGAGAACAGTCTACCCCGGTGGATTGAATAAACAGTTGGGTTCAAAGTTCCAAGAAGGTTCCCAATTATGACAAGAAGGTTCCCAAGTTCAAAGAGAAGGTTGCCAAGTCTGACAAGAAATACCTGAAGAAGGCCAGAGGGCACACCGGCTGAAATGTTGTACAGATAACAATAAAGATGAGGATAATAATTTGAATAATACTAATTTTACAGATAGTCATTAATAAATAGTGAGTTTGATCTCTACTTGCATTAAAACTAAGTTAAGCTTAGAAAAAAACTCAATTTTTTTTTCATTTTTAATTTCACTCTTTTATCAAATGCAATCTATTTTCTAATATTTGGAAATGCTTGAGGGAAAAAAGAAACCAGGGGATGCGCAAGATAAAATGATATTTCAGAAAAAATCAAACATTTACATTTTAATGATATAAATTTAAGCAAAAATATTTCAGTAAGATTTTTATTAATGCAATGTTGCTAAAATGCTAAAACTTAAAGAATAAAGCAATTTCTAGGGCAATTTGTTAATAATAGTGTGGGGTCTGTACAACACTTACTTTAATACTGATCTGATTTCTGAATTTGAATGCCTGAATGAGAAAGATACGAGTAAAAGTCAATGGAATGGCCTATTGTCAGTATCAGATGGATAGTAAAGGATTCTATCCCCTTTTTTACTAGTGCTAAACCAGGGAAATGGTTTGTGTCTGACGTGGAGTGCCACACCTACCATGTACATTTTTACCTTTAAGGACAATTTTTTAGATGGGATATGCAAAACTGAAATATTCTGAAGTGAGTAGATTTTTTAAGAGTTTTCTTTTGGTTTTGGCAGCTTTTTTTATTTATCTTTTAAAAGTCTGTGGATGTTTTATTACCATTGCAATTCAGTTATCTTTCTTTTTATTAATTATAATATTAATTTTATAAATAGGAAGTGACTTGTCATTGAGCTTAATGACTCCCTTCAAAGGCCTTTAAGTGAGTATTAATAAAGAATTTATATACTATTTCCATTTAACCCTTTTCCAAGTATTAATAGAGAATATAATCAGTTGTCATTCTTAAAAATAACTTTTTAATGTAATGATATGCAAAATTATTTGAAAATTTCTTTACTTTCTTCATTTACTTGTTAATGTTAACAACCATGAAAAAAACAAAAAAACTTTTCAAATTTTCAAATCCTGTATGAATCAAACACAATTATCTAAGTACAAATAAATTAATTTTCTGGGGTTTTTTTTTTGTGTATAATTTTTTAAATACATAACATTTTTGTAGTAATTAAGTATGATAATGTTAGTAGTTAAGTATAATAATGTTAGTAGTTAAGTATGATAATGTTAGTAAAAATATGTAAAGTAAAGTCAGTAGAGTGGTCTGTTGTTGGTATCCACTGGACAATGAAAAAATCTATCCCCTTTTCACTAGTGCTAGACCAGGGAGATTGTTTTTGCATCTGAGGTGGAGTGCCACACCTACCATCAGCTCCTCCCTTTACTACACAGATACTTTGCTACTCAAGCACTGAGTTGGCAAAGGCTGGTATCGAACCTAGAAGCTGAGTATAATAATGCTTGTAGTGGAGTATAATAATTGTTAGAATGTTATTAAGTGAGTAAATTAATTAATCAATCCCTTTAATTCCTATTCATCACACTTGATTTTTATTGGAGACGACCTCAATCAAAGATTTTGAGATAAAAAAGTAACATTATTCTATCTGACAGTGCACTGACAGATCTAATTAGAAAATGGTTGGACCTATTGAGAAGTGATTTTCATGTTAAAAGTCTGTGACTTAACAAGCAGATTCCTTAACAGTAGCAACAGCAGCAGCAGCCATCCTTGAAACAACTGCTGCATATAACCTTTTGATGTTGATGGTTACAACAGGATGGTCACTGCCATATTTATTCTTCTTTCCTTTATATTTGAACATAAGTTTGACCATTTGTTCTTTTCACCTATTCAGTGATAGTGACCTACCATCAAACACAGTGATCCAAATTCAGCTCTTCCCAAATGTCTCATGATAACAAGGACTTCAGCTCATGTTTGTAGATATTCCTGGGCCACAACAGTAGGTATCCTGTAGACTGGGATCCCAAGATGTCTTTCAGGATGCAATCAAACTGCATGTTGCAAACATGTGGACAGTCTAGCACATTTATCACTGCATGAAAAGGACATACAGATCTAGTATATTGGCCTGATCCAAGATGACCCTGTTTGGTATCCAGTCCCTCCAGTCCCGCCAAGGATCCTTCAAAAGCACTCAAAAGGGGAAGGTATAATAATGTTCTTATTGCATATATATTGTTCAAATCTCACTACCATAGAGAATTACAATTTAGTTATTTGGTTCAATCAAAGATACAACAAAGGATACAACTATGCATAACAACTGACCAACTCAGATTATATTGATATAACATAGGCAGCAAGGCAAAAGCATTCAATATAATGTATGCATGTGTATTAGTTAATTCACACACACACATATATATATATATATATATATATATATATATATATGGGTAATTCCATGGCAAATCATCTAGGTTATCTCACCCACCCGCTTCAATTTTTCCGAAATTTTGTCCAAGTGTGGAGTATGATAAACTTTAGCTCTCCAAATTTGAGGCGGGTCGCGAAAAATGGTGACTTTTTGTAATTTATTTTTGTCTGTAAAATGAGTTCTAGAGCTTCCCTACTCCTAAAAATTGGTGGAGTTATGTCGATTCTAAAAATCAACATAACTCCACCAATTTTTGAAATTTGAAGCTCAAATTTTGGGAATTGGCTAACTTTAAGATAGTCCACAACTGTACAGCATTTCAGAAAAATTTAAGTGAAATAATGATAGAAGAAATTGTTGTTGTAGACGCAGGGCCCCATCGGTATATTGATCTTGCTATGAAAAAATCAAAATCATCAATAACTTAAAATTCATTGACTTTAAATTTGTTTTGATTGCATTTTTGAATTCCTTAGACAAAAATATTTTCATAAACCAATTTTTAGGAATAGGGAAGCTCTAGAACTCATCTAGATCGTCTAATGCTAGTCCATACCTGGAAAAAATTTCTGAAAAACTGAAGGTGGTGGGTGACATCTTTACTTTTTTATTATGATTTGATATGGAATTACCCATTTATATAATGGATTTCTTGGAGGTGTGTGGTGTAAGGGTTAGAATTATAGGAAATGGACTTGTCAACCCAAGTTCAAATACTGGATGAATGTTTGCATTTCACATAGCGCTAATACCCTTGGGAAAGGTATGCATCCAACTATACAGGTAAATAGCAGGGCAGACTGGGCTCTTAACCTTGGCTAGGTAACCAGTCTAGGAGAAGGAAAACTGAATTCAAACCTGTTAAACTCAGCATAAGAAATTGACTTTGTGTCGCATCCTGCTCATGCGGAGGGATTGGTAAATATATATATATATATATATATATATATATGTGTGTGTGTGTGTGGGGGGGGTAATTCCATGTCAAATCATCTAGGCCATATCACCCACCCGCTTCAATTTTTCTGAAATTTTGTACAGGTGTGGACTATGTTAAAGAGTCATGTCGTTTTTTAGCTGTAAAATGAGTTCTAGAGATTCCCTACTCCTAAAAATTGGTTTATAAAAGCATTTTTATCCAAGAAATCTGAAAATGCTATCAAAAAAGTCTGGAAATTAATCAATTTTAAGTTATTTATGATTTCTGATTTTTTCATAGCAAGATCAATATCCCCATGTGGCACAACAAATATGAAAAAGATCTTTTTCTATTATTATTTAATATCTATTGAATATTATTTGTACCAAAAAGATAGTTTGGTTTTTGCTCAGAACCAAAGTCACAAAATTTGTTAAAATTTCTCCCTTCCATTTTTTTGAAATTTTGTCCAGGTGTTGACTATCTTAAAGTTAGACAATCCTCAAAATTTGAGTTTCCAATTCCAAAAATTTGTGGAATTATGTTGATTTTTAACTTTCCAAATTTGAGTGGTCAGTCACAAAAAATGGTGACTTTTTATAATCTATTTTTGTCTGTATAATGAGTTCTAGAACTTCTCTACTCCTAAAAATTGATTTATAAGAGTATTTTGCCCAAGGAATCCAAAAATGCTATCAAAAAGTCTGCAAGTTAACCAGTTTTAAATTATTAATGTTTTCTGGTTTGCAAAATTTTAACTGATGTTGTAGCTTTGGTTCTGGGCAAACACCAAACTATCATTTTGGTACAAATAATGTTCAATATATGTGAAATAATAATAGAACAAAAAATTGTCTTAGATTCAGTGCCACATCAGGATATTGATCTTGAAAAAATCAAAATCATCAATAACTTAAAATTGGTTGACTTTCAGACTTTTTGATAGCATTTTCAGATTTCTTGGTAAAAATGCTTTTATAAACCAAATTTGGAGAGCTAAAAATCGACATAACTCCGCAAATTTTTGGAATTGTTTTTAGCCATGATGAAAAGAATCATGAATCATAATTTTGACTTAAGATGTAGCATTATAAACCTTGAATTCATGGAATGTTTCAAATCTACTAGCATAGAATGTGCTCCTTAAAGCTCACCATTGATGAGTAGGGCATGTTTTTTGGACTTTAACAGCACTGTATATTAAACTGGTATACTGAGAGCTTGTGGTAAGAAATACTAAGGACAGTTAAAGAAACATTACAAAGATTCAGTGAAAACCAATTTCATGTGGTACAAAATCAAATCTAAAGAACTAGAAGTTCATTCCATAGTCCACACAGCATGTGTTGACTTTGAGGAAACCAATTATCAAAGATGTTTGCAAAAGAAAAATGTCATGAAACAGATGAAAGGCAAAAATAAGAATAAATCTTTGTCAAATCAAAGGAGAATTAATAAGAAATGAAAATCTGGGCATTTTGTTGTGATTTGTAATGATTAGAAAGTTAGTCTCACAGATCAATTACAACTGAGTAGTGTGTTAGATCCTCAATAAGATTCCCATTTTCTTAGATTTATCTAAATCTTAGAACACAGGTTTCCTTGTGTTCCAGACTAAGCTTTATTTAGTAAATACCAACAACAAATAAAATATTGAATGTGGATGTGAGTTCATTCTAATACTTAAACTAACCTGTAATTGTAAAAGTAGAACATTTTCACTCATTGTAAAAGTCAGCAAAATTAAAAAATTCATCAAAACTTATACCTATATTAACCCCCCCCACACACACACACTCTCTCTCCTTCAGATATCTTTGTATCCAGATGTATTCTCACAGATTTCTTTCTTTCTTCCTCTTGGAGTGCACAATGAATTTTTAATGCTTGCAAGTACATTGAATACAATTTGGCTGCAATGTTTTTCTTTTTTTATAGGGTCAATTTAAAAACTTATTTTTGAAAAAGTGAACCTAAGATTAAGCAGTTTTTCTCCAGTTCTCATATTTATTGCATGTCATGTACAACATTTTCTCCAAAGTAAAAGGAATATATTACCTTTGGAGACTTTTAAGAATGAGAAGGAATTTTAATAATCAAAATAAAAAAAGAACAAAACATCTGCTGAAACCAAGAAATATTCTGTCATTTAGTACCACTGAATATGTTCGAAAATAAAGGTGTAATTTTGAAGAAAAACAAAAAACATAAGGAAAATATTGATATTAAAAAAATTTGACAATATATTTTATGATTTGTGTTTTATTTGCTTTTTAAAGTTTGTGTGATTTAAAGGAATGTGACAATACAAGCTCAGAATAAATAAGCAAATGAATAAAAAATAAATAAACAGAGAAAGTGAATTGAAAACTTTTTATTGAGTTTTATGAATTGAAAACTTCTTTTTTTTTTTCAAGTAATTGTTTCCTTCTTTCTCTTTCGATACAATCCATGCAAACAATTTCAGATCTACACTTTCTGTCTAAAATATAAAGTTGAGACAAATTTTCAGGAAATAAGCAAAGTCTGTATACACTAGATGCCCCACCAGATAATTAAGAACAACAAAGATATTCAATAGAAAAACACAGTATATTTTCAAAAGAATTCAATTTAGAAAAATGTATTCAATAAAACTGCATTAAAAATAGGTTTGATGTAAACTCAAAAGAGACTAAATATCAGGACTATCTTCTGAATGTTGGTTATCATATCCTCGATGGTGGTAAAATTGATGGTTGGTCTCCCTATTGACAACATGTCCAGGGGATTCAAATTTGGAAGGCTAAAAGGCTACATTGTAGACCATAAAAAAACTGTCCAAAGTCTGAGTTTGGGTACTTTCAACTATATTTGGTCATACATGTCATCACACTCACCTAAAAATTTATTTGAATACAGAAACAAACTAACACTCTACAACTTAGAAGCACCTACATTCTTGAAAATAATTGAAAAAGTAACCATATTCGGGCAAATCACAAAACTTTTTTTTTAACTTCTTACAACCACAGTTGTGACATCTCCTTCACAAAAAAAGAAAATCTGAATAAAACACTAAATCCTTGTCTGTCAATTTTAATAGAACATGACAACAAGATAATCTGCTACCTAATTACACATCATTCATATATATATATATATATATATATATATATATATATATAATAAATCTAATGAGTTAGACAAACCTACTATTCGTTTCGCTTAATGCTCTTCAGGGCTAAGATCTGACTCTTATTTGCTCTACTTAGGTATTGAGCACTTTTTACTTATTAGCTTATTCTCCTAGTGGTTATATTAATATATATATATATATCTTATATACATATATATATATATACATATAAATTGTTTTTTCTTTTGGCCAAATACTGTACCAATAGATTACTTTTTGTTGGTATGACTATCTTGGTCTTTTCTTTTTTCCAAAAATTTTTTCTCCCCGGTTGATGTTTGGTAGTATATTTTTACAATCAAACTATTTGCTGGGTTTTCTCTCACCGCAAGGAATTACCAACACACTTGGTATATTAAATATATATATATATATATATATATATATATATATATATATAATGTGTGTTTGATGTGTTTAAATATGGGAGCCAAGAAATTCATTTTTATTTCATAAATGTTGTATTTTTTCATCCTTCTATTTGTGAAGTGTACCAATAAATCAA